>CM053571.1:124885420-125484496 GCA_028646485.1 Cryptoprocta ferox
TAGGTCTAACAGGAGAAACCCAACAGAGGACCATGGGGAGGGGAAAGAGGAAAAAGAGTTAGGGAGAGGGAGGGAGAGAAAACACGAGAGACTCTTGAATCCTGAAAACAAACTGAGGGGGGAAGGGGAAGGGGGAAAGGTAATGGGGGGTGATGGTCTTGGTGGAGGTCACTTGTGGGGAAGAGCACTGGGTGTTATATGGAAACCAACCTGACAATAAATTATACAGTTAAAAAATAAAAATAAAAAATAAAATGGACTTCTTGTAGAAAGCATATAGTTGGGTCTTATTTTTTGATCCATTTCTGAAAATCCATCTTTTTTTTTTTTTTTTTGGTGTGTTTACTCCATTGACATTCAGAGTGAATATTGATATAGTTGGATTAAAATCTACCATATTTGCTACTGTTTTCTAACTGTTGCCTTTTGTTCTTTGTGGCTACTTTTTTTTTGTCTTCCACACTTTTTCTATCTTGTGATTCTAACCGGGCATTTTATATAATTCCATTTGACTCTTTTATTAGCACATTAATTATACTTCTTTTCTTAGTATTTTAAGTGTTACTCTAGAGTTTTCAATCTACATTTACAAGTTATCCAATTCCTCTTTCAAATAACACTGATCCATGGATAATAAAAGTACCTTATAATAAGACAATATTCCTAATTAATCCTTCCCATTCTCTGCATCATTTCTGGTCAGTTATTTCATTATTATATAAGCATACATCAATATGCACACATAAGCATACAGAATTGAATTCATTGTTGCTATTATTATTTTGAACGAACCATTATCTGTTAGATCAATTACAACTTTAAAAAATAAAAGTTTTTATTTTACTTTCATTTATTCACTTTCTGATGTTCTTCCTTTCTTTGTGTAGATCCCTGTTTCTGACCTTTATCATTTTCCTCTCTCCAAAGAACTTCATTTAACATTTTTTTGCTGGCAAAATTTACTCAATTTTTGTTTGTCTGAGAAAGTCTTATTTTTCTTTCACTGTTTTTTTTAAGTTTATTTATCCATTTTGAGAGAAAGTGAGAACATGAGTTGGGTAGGGGTAGAGAGGGAGGGAGAGAGAATTCCAAGCAGGCTCTGTGCTGTCAGCACAGAACCCAACATGGTGCTCAAACTCACAAATTGTGAGATCATGACCTGAGCGGAGATCAGGAGTCGGATGTTTAACTGACTGAGCCACCCAGGCACTCCCTCCTTTCACTCTTGAAGGATAAGTTTGGAGATGCAGAATTCTAAGTTGGCGATTTTCTCTCTCAACACTTTAAACATTTCCCCCCTCACTCTTTTTTTTTCTTGCATAGTTTCAAAGGAGAATTCAGATATAATTCTGTCCTTGCTCCTCTTTGGTAAGTTTTTGTTTGTTTCTTTTTTGTTTTCACTCTGCCATCTTTTAAGGTTTATTCTTACCTTTGTTTTTCTAAAGTCTGAAAATGATATGCCTATGTGAAGGGTGTTTTGTTTTTGTTTGCCTGTTGTTGGTTGGTTTTGTTTTGTTTTGTTGGCATTTCTCTGCTGGCTATTCTTGGAGCTTCTTTGTATCTGAGATTTGGTACCTGACATTTTGGGAGGGGGGAATTCACAGCCATTATTGCTTCTAATATTGCTTCAGGTTTTTTTCTCTCTCTTTCTTTTTCTGGTATTACCATTACACCTGTATTACACCTTTTCCTTCATGGTTTGCATATTGTGTTTGGGTTTTTTTTTTTCCTCTTTGCTGTTCAATTTTGGAAGTTTCTATTGTCATATCTTCAAACTCAGAGTTTTTCCTCAGCCATGTCCAATATACTAATGAGCCCATCATTCTTCATTTCTCTTGCAGTGTTTTTCATCTCTAACTTTTCTTTTTGATGCTTTCTTAGAATTTCCATCCCTCTGCTTATATTATCTATCTTTTATTGGCTATGTTGTCTACTTTTCCCATTAAAGCCCTTACCACATCAGTCATAGTTTGTTTGTTTTTTAATTGCTGGTCTGATTATGCCAACTTTCCTGCTGTATCTGACTCTGATTCTGATGGTTGTTCAGTGTCTTTAAACTGTGTTTTTTTGCCTTCTAGTAATTCATGTTATTTTGGTTGAAAGGATGACATGTTGTGCTGGGTAAAAGGAACTGTGGTAAATAGTCCTGTAGTAATGTAGTGGTAAGGCGTGGAGACAAGGGAAACATTCTATGGTTCTTTGATTGGGTCTTGGTCTTTGGGTGAGCCTGTGCTTCCAGACTGTGAACTTCTTGTCTCCTTCCCCCCTTAGGTGGAAGAAAATGGCTAGAGAGGGGTGACGTTGAGGATTTCCCTTCCCTAAGTAGGATAAACCCTGATAAAACACCAGCAGGTTAGACTTTGATAAAATAGTTTCTCCTCAGGGAAATCCTTGTTAAGATCAGCATCCCTAGAGCATTTCAAAATGGCTTCTTTATCTTCCTCCTGATAAAAGCATGAGAGGATTTCCCTCCCAATATTCACTGTAAGAATTTGGTAGAGCTCCTGGCAGTAAAATCCACAAAAGTGTGGGGGGCCCTCTTATACTTAGGGTCCTCCTAAATTTTTTAATTCTTAGGCTTGTCTACACTAAGTCTGTAATAGTTTGTCACTTACAGTTTTTTTGCCTACCTTGACACTGGGTCCCACAAAAGTTTCTTCTTGTAGGTTTCTCCTCGGGTAAGTTGTGATTCTCTATTTTCACTTGATTTTCTCTCCAATGTTTGGGTCAGCCATTTGACCTCACTTTTCTGTCATAACTGAGAAGAGTTGTTGATTTTTCAGTTTGTTCATCTTTTTTATCAAAAAAAAAAAAAGCCAAATTGTGACTTTTGCTAACAAATTTCCATCTTGTTCTCAGATGTGGGTGTTCTGCAAAGACACAATGAAGCTCTTTAAAAATGTGAAAAAGGGCTCCTGGGTGACTCAATTGGTTAAGCTTCCAGCTCTTGATTTCAGCTCAGGTCATGATCTCATGGTTCCTGGGATCCAGCCCCATGTTGGGCTCTGCGCTGATAGTACAGAGCCTGCTTGGGATTCTCTCTCTGTCTGTCTCTCTCTGCCCCTTCCTTGCTCACACTCACTCACTGTCTCTCTCTCTTTCTCAAAGTAAATAAACTTAAAAAAATAAAAATAATAAAAATGTGACAATTAGAGCAACCCATGGAATATGTGCCCTTAGAGAGATTAAGTATTATTACGACAGCCTACAAAATAAGTTTCTGAGGTTTTCTCACTCATCATATTTCTTAGGAACTAGAGTGGCTCTTTTTAGCAAATGCAAATGTATACCTAACTCCATGGGCATAGTGAATGGATCTTCGGGTCCTTCTGAAAAGAAGATGGTGTAAGTCAGTTATCAAGGGAGCTTTATGAATGGAGAAGCAAATCATTTCTCTTGAAAGTTAATAATGACAAAAACTACACATTCCTGAGAGAGGAAAAATATTTAAATTACAATTTTACCTTCATAACAGACATCACCAAATGTCTTCAATTAAGTGAATGTTGAGGGGTGCCTGGGTGACTCAGTCAGTTAAGTGTCTGATTCTTCATTTTGGCTCAGGTCATGATCTCATGGTTTGCGAGTTCGAGCCCCATGTCGGGCTCTGTGGTAACAGGGCAGAGCCTGCTTGGGATTCCTTTTCCCTCTGTCTCTGCCCTGCCCCTTCTCACACTCTCAATCTCTTTCTCAAAATAAATAAATAACCTTTTTAAAAAGAAGTGGGAGGCGCCTAAGTGGCTCAGTTGGTTAAGCATCTGACTTCAGCTCAGGTCATAATCTCACGGTTTATGAGTCTGATCCCTGCATCGGACTCTGTGCTGACAGCTCAGAGCCTGGAGCCTCCTTCAGATTCTGTGTCTCCCTCTCTCCCTGCCCCTCCCTCACTCATGCTTTGTCTCTCTTTCTCTCAAAAACAAATAAATATTTTTAAAATGTTTTTTAAAAAATAAGTGAATGGTCAATATGTATATTTAAATTGTTAATTTTTTTATAATGAAAGGACTTTGATTTTTCAGTGTTTTTTTAGAAGCATTGGATTCTGAACTTTCTTTTTCAGGACATATATTTATGATTCATACTGAAAGTAAATGTTGAAATATCTAATGATAGATCTTTAATACCCACAAGAAGCCAGTTTCAGATTAGAGATAGAAGTAGACAGAGAAGGCCTTGCATGGCAAGACTCTGAGTTTAGATGTGTAAGGAGAGACAGAAAGTCTTAGTTCTAGAGAATGTTTTATAGATCATCCTCCTTTGTGGTAAATCCTCCCTAGTATATAATTATTACAAGGCACATGACATTAGAATTTATCCACTTTCTTTCCTGATGTGTTCTAATGTTCTCCTTGAGCATTCCTTTTAAAAGGTTAAGACTATGAATATAGTTATGGGGATGGACTCAAGTATAAATCACATACTTAATATCACTTTCTAAAATGTCCAGAAATTCTAATTAGTAGTTAGGTCCTACCTACATCTCAGTTAGTTAAAAGAAGTACAGGGACCGTTATCTGCAGATAGGTCAGTCACCATGTGGACTTGGTGCATCTCAGGGAATTGGTCTCCAGTGTCACACTCAAATTTGAAAAAAAAAAAAAAAAGAAAGCATGTTAAAGGGCTGTTAGGTAAAGATTTTCTTTCCTTCTTTCTTTCTTTTTTGAAGAAGAAAATTACAGAAAATTACCATTGACTGTCATATTTTGGCATCAACTGATTTGAGTTGGGGAATTTGCTAAGCATGGAGGTAAAAATGAAAGTTACTTTCTACTTCAAGATTTCCAAGTTTTTGGCAGAAATCTAAAAAAATATCTCTTAGCTCTATCTCTGAGCAAAAGTGTTTTGCTAACATTTCTTCTCTCTTCTTTCTGACCTTTTACTTCATTGTTAACATACTCTATCCTTCATTTCACCCGCTCTAGTCTTAGGATATAATCAGGGTCTGTAAAGTTGTTCAATAAAAGGATTTAATTGCTCTGGAGGAAAAAGGGACTTTTCTCTCTTGAAATTCAGGGGGAAATGGGTAGCACTGAAACTCATGTCAGGAATTTTTTAAAAAGAAAAAACAAAATATATACTCTTAAAAGTTAATTCATATAGATCTTTATTTTCCTTCAAAATTAGTGACTGATTGATAAAAAAAAATATGGGTAGGTTCAAAGTAAGTGAAATGCTGTAATCAGACATGGTTGAGATTTGGCATTTTACATTTGTATCTTTTGGAAAGACTTTTTGTGAGACTCTCTGGTATTTTGGTGTATATCCAAGAGATATTACAATTTATATATTCATCCATAATCATCTAAAAAAGAGCCAAGTATTTTCTCAAAAGCAAGCTTAGCTAGATTTTCTTACCAAAACCCACTTATGTGTGTATGTGAAAAGTTCAGCTAGACCATACAAATCAAGCTGAGAATCTCCTTAAACTTTTTTAAATGTGGATTTTCATTGTTTCACTGTTTGTCCATTTCTATAGACTTACAAAGTTAGTCTTTTTTAAAAACTTTTTTTAATGTTTATTTATTTTTGAGAGATAGAGAGACAGAGCATGAGCAGGGGAAGGGCAGAGAGAGAGGGAGACACAGAATCTGAAGCTGTCAGCACAGAGCCCAACACGGGGCTTGAACCCACGAACCGGTGAGATCATGACCTGAGCTGAAGTCGGACGCTTAACCGACTGAGCCCCCCAGGCGCCCCAGCTCTATGATATCTTGCCATTCATTTAGGTGTGCTTCTAGCAGCTCCTCTTTCCCTTGAAGTCTTTCAGGATGTTCTGAGTGAAGGTCTCATGCAGCACTTACTTTCATTTACATCCATTTTATCATGCCCTTTCTTATATCCTGCACCCCAAACACTCCTCATAATCCTGCAAGAGCTACATTACTAACTCCTTTTGGTGATAAGGAAACAATGGCTCAAGGAGAATAATGACTTACTCAAAGTCACATGAATGTGATGTCGGAACTAGGACAAGAAGCTAGCTCATCTCATTAGTGGACAGAGGAGCGTATGCTATAACTCCATCTTTGGTCCTCCATCTTGTTCGTGTTTGCCCAGTGAACTTTTTTGGGGCCACATGTTCTAGTCCCTCTGGAGATTAATGTACATACCTTAGAAATGTCCACCAAGGCAGGGATGGCAGGAAGCATGCTTTGGCCTCCCATGAATCTGTTAGAGATAACATGGTCTTTCCCCTTTCTGATGCACAGGGGAATATTCTTCAGGAATATTCTATGGATTTTCAAAATGTCATTTTAAGTTGCAAAACTTCCGAGAAGACATTGAGTTCATGTGAACAGTGGCCCCTGGAGCTGTAAAATACTCACGATGTTTTCTTGTGGGTAATGCCTTCTACATACTCAGAATAAAGGATTCTTGGTTTTCTTACTGGGAGTGGGGCACTGACAGAGCCTGGAAGCTCTTATAAACACATTTATTCAATTCTATCGTGTGTTACACACTACAATCAAACAGAAAGTCTACAAACTTGGGCTAGTGAGAAAAACAATACATCAAATAATTGTTTTTAAAAATGGCATTTTTGGATTGAGTCATGACAGAAACTGATTGAGATTTTGCGGGAAGTCCCAGGACACTAATTTAATTTCTGTGTTTTGGTATCTAAAACTTTTTGGCTATTAAATCTACCTAATCAAGACCTACTTCTTTCTAACCAAAGGTCCTGAGTAAACCTTTGAGGCAAAGGCAAACGTTTGAGGCAATTTAGAACATGAACTTTCTAAATCGTAGGTTAAGACAATGATGGTTTGAAAATTCATCTCAAGTTCTATCTATTGAACCAGGACCGTTTTCACCACCATGCTTTATATCTTGTCTGAAGTAGTTTTCTCAACAATTCATTAAAAACAACATGATTGTTCAGTAAATTATTCACATTTTATGAACATTTGCCAAGAAAATCTTTTTAAAAATGACTTCTATTTCATCAGAGATGAACAACAATCAGGTGGCACTAGACACAGCAGGAAATAAGATGAGCTGTTAATTCATCCAATCTCGTAAATGAATATTAATTACTTTGCTTGAAAAACAAGGAGGAGAGGGAACTATGCAATATCTTAGTGTATTTGGAAATAAGGCTAATCATATTACGGAACCTGGTCGGGATCACCCAGCGGAAGAACCAAGCAGCACTCAGAGAGCTTGGAAGGCAGGAAGTTTATTTTACCCCGGTGGGCTCAGAGGAGATCATTCTCTAGAGGTCTGAGCACCGAGCATAAGCAGAGGGGACATTCCACATTCCTCATTAATAGTAATTTGGGGCACAACAAGCAGGGTGGGAAGAAGAACCTGGAGGGGAGTCTTTGGTCAGGGACAGGAATTTCCCTCTCAGTTCAGTCAGCCATCTTATAACAGATTTTTCCTATCAATCAGAGTTGGAGCCTTTATGTTACCAGAGATGGCATAATTGTGTCTCCCAGATGGTCTGAAATATAAATTATTGAGACAGAAGAGAACTGGTGGCCTCAGTTGTCTGGCCTTGGAGTAAACTCTTGGAAATTGCTTACAAACTATTGAGAAGCAGATGTATGGGGTGACTCTGGTACATGTATCTTGTTAATCCCTCAAGAGCACCATAAATTGCTGGCTCTTTGGGAATATTCTATGGATTTTCAACATGTCATTTTAAGTTTAGAATAGATAACGAACCAACAGTATTACTCTAAAGTAGTATGGTTAACCTCATGTTTAACCATGGCAGAAAAACCCAATAGGACACATAATTTCTTTCAGATCACCCATCCAGGACAGCATTTCTGGATCCTACTTTGCCTTTTAGTCCACTGCTCCACGTTAGGGTGTGAGATAGCAGGACACAGTAATCCTAATCTTCATTCTGTCCATTTATCTGATTTTAAAAGGGAGAAATATCCATTTCAAACATACCCAAATAGAACATTCAAGAGGCTCTTGTACAGGCCTTAAAAAAACATGTCGGGGCACCTGGGTGGCTCAGTTGGTTAAGCATCCAACTTCAGCTCAGGTCATGATCTCACAGCCTGTGGGTTCGAGCCCCGCGTTGGGCTCTATGCTGACTGCTTGGAGGCTGGAGCCTGCTTTGGATTCTGGGTCTCCCTCTTTCTCTGCCCCTCCCCCACTCATGCTCTGACTCTCTCTCTCACACACAAACAAATAAACATTTAGGAAAAAAACACGTCAACGTAGAAAAACAAAGTGTATCAACCTGTTTTCTATTGCCATAAATCTAAAACCCTTGCATATTTTATATGTTTTATCGTTTTCTTGCTGTAAATAACCCAGCAGTTTTCAACCAGATGTGCTTTTTACTCCCCAGGGAAATTTGACAAGATCTGGAGTCATTTTTTGTTGTCCCAACTGGGGTCAGAGGTACAGCTGACACATGTCAGGTAGAAGCTGATGCTGTTAAGCGTCCTACACCCCTGTAGCAAAGAATTATCCAACCCAAAATGTCAGTAATGGCACGGTTAAGTCTCCCCTCCATGGTGTCCTAAGCCTTTTTTCTAATAGAAATGACTATGTCATACAAGAGATCTACACTCACCTTCCCAGGGCAAGTGATTTGAAAGAATGTGAGACAAAAATACATCACGGGGATGAAAGATACAGCCTAGGGAATAGAGTCCACGCTATTAAGAGCGTTGTAAGGTGACAGATGGTAGCTACACATGTGGCCAACAGAGCATGGGATATACAGATGGTAAATCCCTACATCGTACACTCAAAACTAATGTAACGTTGTGTGTCAACTATACTTCAATTAAAAAGAAAAGAAATTAAAAGAAATAAAAAAGAATACCTTGAGGTGCTTCCCCCAGATGCTCACAGGAACATTTTGCTCTAAATGGCGTTAAAGCCATTTCACAAACAAAAGCATTGTCACTTGTCTCTAGGACAGTAAAATGTAGCTTTAGGGCATGATTCCTTTATTGTTCTAAAGGTCAGGAAGACCTTGGTGATATCTTTGGAAGGAAACAAATATGTGCTTTGTAACTATCAGTTTAATGGCTTCATAAACCTAATAGAACAGTCAAAAATAATACTTTTCATCTATTATCTACTTCACATTTAACACTTTATGAAAACAAGAATAAGAAGGATTGGGCTTGGTTTCAGTTGATCACTATGTCATTTTAAAACTTCTGGCAACACTAGGAATCTGCTAACCGCAATCAAATGACTTGATTTATCTTACATTTTAAAATTTTGGTTGAGAGTAGGTATTAAGCATTTTGTAACTGTTTCGGGAATTTGAAAGGTTATTAAGTTCTGAATAACAGTCTCATGTTTTCCCACCAAACTTTTCCCAGCAGTGAATATATCTGGATCTTATTCTGGTGTTTTATTCTTTTTTTAGCTTCCTGAAATGACTCATGTTCAAACACGGCGACCCTGGTTGATGTTTCTCCTGCAGAACTTTGGATTGACCCTAGGCTGGCTTTCTCTCTTTCTGTTGGCTATATATGAACAAAATATTAAAATATAAGTTAAGAGTCTCACACTTCTTCAAAAATGAATTTGTATGGCCTCATGTCATTTCTTTTGTCGTACTCTATAATGATTGTAAATTAAATATTTTATGATGCACTTTTGTTCTAGGATGCAAATATCTGGTTGTCCTTAATCGACATTCTGGTTTTAGTCCCCAGCGCCATGATGGAATTCATACCTTTTTGAGTAATTAGTAAATTCTAAATTCATTCTGGTAAACTTTCAAACAACATTGTTTTGCTAATAAAGAATGTTTGTTTGTAGTATTTGAAGTGGACAGAGGCCTGTTGGGATACAATCGCTGCAGCTTCTTTGATGTCAATATTATTTTTCTGCTTGTAAGATGATAAGCCATAAGAAAACTAGATGACAGAAATGGAATAAAGTCTAGTGTTAATGTGGTGATTTGTATTACCTTCTGTGACTGGGTGTTAGATTCTGAATCAACTCTTGCAAAACCAATATAGTATATAGTTCACCTATTGCCCACTGGCTCATAAATGCTTTCATATCAGACTCAGGAAGCCTAGAAGATAATACAGAATATTCTATCTAATCACCAAATGAAACCTGTTTTAGGTAACGAGAACTGGAAACAAATGGGGAAGTCCAAAAAAAATTTTTAAACAACAAAGTAGATCAATGCATAAACTGTCAGTTTTTTTTAATGTTTACTTATTTTTGAGAGGGAGAGAGACACAGCACAAATGGGGGAGGGGCAGAGAGAGAGGGAGACACAGAATCTGAAGGAGGCTCCAGGCTCTGAGCTGTCAGCACAGAGCCCAACGCAGGGCTCGAACCTGCCCATCGAGAGATCATGACGTGAGCCGAAGTCGGAAACTCAACCTGCTGAGCCACCCAGGCGCCTCTAAGCTGTCACAGTTTTAACAGAGTGTGCTTATGGATATGATATTTCTGACAATGGGATATAGTTTATATTTTTGGGAGGAAATCCTAACATTATTCCAGTAGGTAAGTTCATGAAATGTGCAAACAACATTACTGATAACCTAGCAAATTTGTTAAAATAGAAAATAACCCTGCTTTAGTTATTTTTCTTGGAAAATAGAGGTCTGGTATTTTTCTTATTTTTTTAATGATATATCTTGACAAGGGAAACAGCCCATTTGACTGCCAAAATGACTCATGGCAACCAATCAAATACACCTCTCTTGCCTTTCTTACCAGTAAAAAGATACTCTGCCTTGTCCCACCCAAACACAATCTTTTTCAACCACCTTTATTTGATTTCAGAGCGAGACGGGTTTCTTCTTCAGTTGTCTCTAGAGCTTGATTTCAGGGGGGCCTCATGATAAAGTACAGACGGTCACAGATGTTGGCATACAGGATTGATGAGGGAGCATAAGGCAAACTGACAGATCACAAACATTCCCCGCCCACTCCCCCCCACCCCCAGCCAGGTGGGATGTGTGTGGTATTCCTGGGGACACTCCTGGCTGCCCGAGAACAAAGGAAAGGGGGAAAAACAAATGGTTAACTGATAGAGATCTGAGTCCTGCAGGACCTGAGTCTCCATCATGCTCCACAGTGATGTGGGAAACAAAGGCAGAAGGAACTGGCAGATAGAACTAAATTTCCTTCTAACCTGCAGCCCATTGACATATACTTGAGGCTGGCGGGTAAAATGTTTCTCCAGGAACTCCTTACTGTCTTAATGCGAATGCTTTGCTAGAGGGAAAAACAACCCTAGCTTGACAATAGCTAGGCCTCCAATACCTTGTGAGTCTTTAGCCTATGAAAATCTCTCTGGAAACTTCCCCTGGACTTTACCTCCCCCAACTCCATAGTATATAACCAGTGTCTCTTCATGGTCCTGGGGCAGCTCTTCTGCCCATGTGTCCTGTCCTTGTGCTTTAATAAAATCGCCTTTTAGCACCAAAGACGTCTTCAAGAATACTTTCTTGGCCGTCCGCTCCAGACCCCACGAACCCCACTATCACCCCCCAAAAAAACCTCATCGGGATCAACTAGAGAGGATTTATTAAAACACAGAATGTTCGTCTCCATCCTGAGAGTTTCTGATTCTGTAAGCCTGGGTAGGGTCTGAGAGTTGATTGTCATTGATTTTGAATGACTTCCAGGTGATACGGATGCTGCTGGTTGAGGGCCCCTTGAGCTCCGCTGGCGTGGTAGAATCCGGCCACACCTGGCTTCTAGAAAGTGCGGCCGCACCACTCTTACCGGAGGGCTGTGTGATTCTCATCAGGTTGACTAACGCTCCGTAAAGCCTCATACTAGACCAGTGTTCCTAGCTTGAAACTCCTTTCCCTTTGCCTCCTTGGAGCATCGGGTCAGTTCCAGGAGTTACTGGATGAGGAGTCCACAGACAGGCACTCGTATTCCTATTTGCCTTAAAGGTAAGCAGACGCGACACACAGAGTTTGGCCTTTCTTTTGTTAAAAAAAAAAATACAGTAATTTGTAGCTGAACAAAAACACGTTCATACAGGTCACCACTGTGTGGAGGTTGGCTCCCAGAAGCACCAGGCAGCCTCTGCGTTTTGGTATCTACGACCAAGTTCTGATTTTGACACTAAGCCTTAATTTATGCCAATTTAATTAGAAAATTTCTGATGGACGATTTATTCCAAGTTCAAATCTAGAGCAGTTTGGGGTTGGCTAAATTACAACATTTGGGGTGAGGTACTCACAGAACCTTCAAGTGAGAGTGAATTTAATTTGACCTCTGGGATGAGGTTGTGGGCGCCGCGCAGAGGGGCTGGAAGGGAGCCAGGTGCTGGAGTGATTGGAAGGACAGTCTCAGTGAGCATTTTGGAAGCCTGAGACGAGGGCCCTGATTCTAAGCAGAGTCCTGGCCATTGGAGGCCATTTGTAGGATGTCACCCTAAAAATACTGTGGTAATGACTTCTGAGGGACACCTTTCTAGGCTCATTGCTCCTTCCTTCCGCTACCTTAGCTGGCTCTTTGCTAATCTCCTGAGCAACCCAATAGCCTGAGATGGATCTCCAGCCACAAGCAACCTCAGAATTGCTAGCAATTCTCTTTTCCTCAAAACAGAGTGGTAACGATAAAAAACATTAGGACAACTCTTTGCCTTCTAAATATGGACAGAGTCTCAGTGTGGGATAGCTGGACATCATCATCCCGTTAAGTTATCTAAATGCATGTGTTGCTCACTGAAATTTGGGGTAAATGGTGTTTTCGTTGAAGCCAGATTTCTGAATAACGGTAGAGTATTTCTGTGTACTAGGCCTAAATTTAGGCTTCCACTGTATTTCTACTTGGTGATTGATTTGTTTTTTCGTCGCTGAGCTAGAAATGGTCCAAGAGAAAAATAAAAGCACCATCACACAGAGATCTTATTTGAACATCCATCACCCACTGACAGCCATCTTTATGGAACTCAGTTCACACCTTGTCGCTGTGGTGCCAAGGGCTGGGCCTGGGGCGATGGTCCAGCACTGTGTGCTTAAGGGCGATGTGTGTGCTCATACATTATGGCCAATACCACTTCTCAAAGAACCCAGCCTTTTGGGGGTGAGACTGTGCTTCTTCCTTTAAGACACACCTGTCAGGACGCCGCACATTTATACTTCCTGTCTCCCTCAAAGCTGAGGGGAAGGGTTCTATCATGAGGCTGCTAATCACAAGGGTAGACTGGATCAATCAGGTTGGGATTTTTGTGTGCTCATTAAAAATTCAGGCTTTTATTACACTGGAATCTTGGTTCAAATACCAATGCTGCCACTTAATAGTCTTGCAACTTTTTAAACAACTACTTGGTCTGATGTAAAATAAGACTAAAAATAGAACCTAACTCCTAGGGTTGTGGTGAGGTCGCTATGAGATTCTTACTGCTCAGGAAGCACTAGTTTGGTGCCTACAAAATAGGAATGGCTCCGTAAAGACAAGTTTATCATTGGTAACCCCTTTGTCATCAGTTTTGGGGTTTGCCTCTCAGGGCTGTACTTTGGGTCAAGGAAATGTCTTGGTGGAGAATGGAGATCAAGGCTTTGTATGTAATGTCTGTAATCCTCTAGTGACGCCTCCAAGCCAGCCCTCACCAGTCTTTCAAAACTGCCTTTCACCTTTACTCTGGAGCCAGAGAGATGGGGGGTCCCCTCTGGTGGACCCGACTCTGCCCATCTCCCTGGGAAGCCTTCAGCCATCATGACTGCACTCAATGTGAGCCCCTCTCTCTCTCTTTCTCTCTCATAACAAATGAAAACCTATTATGTTCTATGCCACTCAAACTTCTATGGATATGGAAGTTCAATAATGGAGGCTGATGGAGAGAATCCAGTCTGAGGCCATGGCTATTGTTACAACTTGATTTCAACTCGGGAAGACAAAAAGCAGGTCAACCATTAGCCCTTGTTACCATGCACCTGCTGAGGCATTGAAACCAGCTCTGGAAAGAGTCCAGTCCCATCAGGATAAGGGGAGCATCTGCCTGCTGGAGACCTGGCTTGTCTAAACAGCCAGATGCCCTCTGGCTGGTAGCACATACAGCCCACGCTGGACCCCGGAGGCACCATGGGTAGTGGTGCTCCATCTCACCCAGGCACAGCATCTACTCCTAGTGCTGTAGCTCCCTCCCCTCGGTGTGGAGGGATGAGCCCCACATGCTCACACTTTTACTTACATAGGCAATTCTCAAAACCCAACTGAAATTGTAGGGAGTGTGAGAAGCTAGTGAGACTTTGTCAAATCCAAAGTGATCTTACCCCACACCCATTGTTTCTTTGAAGGGCCTACCCATGAAATGCATTTTCTCAGCCTGCCTCTACCTACCCTGCCCTGCCACAATGTCCACATCTCAGTGGCAGGTATTGGTCATATGGGCCTTTCCCCTGTACATTCCTTGATGCCCCACCCCCAATACACACACCCCTTAACCCGCTTTGCAAAGCCTCCTGTTTCTGAGAAGTTTTTCTTTCATTATATGACTAACTCCCTCTGCCTCCCTAATCATACGGAACAACATCAAAAAGATCTTCCCCAGGGCACCTGGTTTGGCTCAGTTAACTGAGCATCCGACTCTTGGTTTAGTCTTGATCTCATGGTTTTGTGAGTTTGACTCTCTCTCTCTCTCTCTCTCTCTCTCTCTCTCTCTCTCACTCCCCCTCCACTACTTGCACTTTGTCTCTTGCAAAATAAATAAATAAACTTTAAAAAAATTAAAAAAAAGATCTTCCTCTTCCCCCTGCCCACAGAAGAGTGACGCTTTGTCCCACTGTAACCCACCTGGGCTCCCACCGATTCTGAGCTGTACCCTTGGCTTCCCTCAAAATTTTGGCAAGTACCTAGGATTTCTGTTTTCTGGTTTAGTTGTCTCCTGGTCTCAGTAATTCCCTTAAATAACAAGTTATGCAGAGCGCGCATGGATTCAGCCCCCCGCATCACATACCGCTGGTGCTGGAACCCAGGTCAGACATTTACTTAAACTCTGATTTTATGGTAGTGTCATAATAGCAAACATTTTTATAGCACTTACTGTGCTATAATAGCCAGATGCTATTAAAAGTATTTTAGGAGAGTCATTTAATTCTCTTAAGAACACTGAGACTGTAGGCCTAATGCAATTTTCATACCCCCTTTTACAGATGAAGCAACTGAGGCCCAGAGCTAAGGCAGGCTGGCTCCAGTATATTTGATCTTAATCCATGTATCACAGGGTCTCTGCAGAGGGGAAACTCAAGTTTGGAGAGTCGGAATGATCATCTGAACTCTCATCCCTGTGAAGGTGTTGACCTAGGACTTAATTTAGGTTTCTGTGCAAGAGATGAAATAGATTGTTCAACCCTGCCGTAGCTCTTGGCTGTCTCTCAAACTTTTGTGATTGTCCAAGCAGTCTTCTTTATACTTCAGGGACTTCTAGTAGTTGAGGGTGTGCCAGTATCTGTCACTGTCCCAAAGGGGAGGATGTCAATCAACACCTAGATTGAGTCTGATTAAAAGCCAGATCCTCAGGTAGTAACTTGTAAAGTGTGCAAGTTTACCTCCTTCAAAGGAAGACTGGAAGGCAGGTGTTTCTGCTCCCTCAGAACTGAGCCCTGATAATAGAACTGTTAGGTTTTTTGCAACCATCCCATTGAAACTTGAACACAAGCCACACTGGCCATCACAGTTAGGCAATCAAAGGGCATGTCCTCTGGGTGGCAAACACAAAAGCTGGGCTGCCAGATGTAAAAACTGGAGCTCCAGATCTGTACACAAGCTCCCCTCTGGGGTATCCCAGTGCTCTGGAACACAGCAGAGGGAGAACACTAAGATGGCGCCCACCTTCCGAGGTCTCTGAAGAAGATTAATGTCAACCCTTGTATGTGTGTTAAATTAGACACCTGCCCCTGAGACACAGCTACAAAAACAACCTAATTCAAGACAACATGAACAGCAAGACTGGTTGCCTCAGTCTGTCACCTCTCTGCTGTGCTCTGTGCATTGGAGCTGGTTGAGAACTCTTTCTCTGTTTGTGACAGTCCTGTGGGACCCCTCCAGCATAAGCCTCACTGGCCACCAGAGCCAGGCAATCCAGAGGTTTGCCCTGGGCAGCAGCTGCAAAAATCAGTGTGCCAGATAAATATAGGAGCTCCTTTCTGGGAGATACTGGCACTAGAAAGATACAGGGGGAGAACACTAAGATGGTGTCTGCCAGCCTCCGTCTTTGAAGAGTATTTCACTAGGCCCCTCGCTGTGTGTTACATTCGATACCTGCCTCTCAGGCCGATGTTTTTAAAAAAGCAAAGAAATCTCTTTCACAAAAAGTCTGGGCATTTTTCATCCAGCTGCCTCTGCACTGGGCCCTAGCATGGATGGGGCTCTGTGTAAGCTATTTAAGAATGGTTTCTTAGCTCACCATAGCCTCATGGGTCTAGTGGGGGAAAAAGAAGTGGGGCTTTCTTTTTTTCATTAGAAAAATTTTTTTTAATATTTATTCATTTTTGAGAGACAGAACAGAGCATGAGCAGAGGAAGGGCAGAGAGAGAGGGAGACAGAGTCCAAAGCAGGCTCCAGGCTCTGAGCTGTCAGCACAGAGACCCACACAGGGCTCAAACTCACTGACTGTGAGATCATGACCTGAGCCGAAGTTGGCCGCTTAACCTACTGAGCCACGCAGGTGCCCCTAACCTCACTGACTTTCAAAAATAGATGTTTTGGGCCCTCATATTCCAGGTAGAGGTCTTAAAGTTGGGATACCAGATGTGGGCTTCAAACTCTTCGTTCTTCAGGAAAAAGCTCAGGATTTTGAGTTCCCTCTTAATTGTGGGTTGTCATGCTGGGGGTGAAGTTTTATGGTCAAATTGTGTCTCAGCCTCTTCATCCCACTTCAATGTGGGTTTTTTCTCATTCGCCTGATATGGAAGCTCAGATCACCTCAGCTTGTTCGTGGGCTTTTTTTTTCCCAGAAGAAATTACTCCTTACATAGCTCTAGATTTATCTGTGGGAAGAGGCAAGTTTCCGATCCTTCTACATCCCCGTTTTGAATCAGAAGTTGTTTATTTATCTTGTGATTTGGAGCAATACAGTAAACAATTGCAAAATGTTAGATGTACAGTGTCACATAATGTGTTTCTTATGGATGAAAAAAGTGGTCTCTTTTGGAATTTTAAATGCATTTCCCTTTTTAAAAAATGCAGAGGGAAACACCTGGCTATCAGGACAACCTGGAAAAGATAGATGATCTTGTAGATACTAAGTCACCCAGATCAACAGTCACAATAAAAGAATAAATGGGAATAGATGTCAGAAATTACCTTAATCTTTTTTCTGCTCAAGAGAGATAGTATTCTACGATAGTATTATGTGTGACACTCCCAGGTAACAAGTACAGCATTGAGACCAACATTTGGACAAAGTTCATGGAAGGAACTTTTGCCTTTCTTTTAAATAAAATGAGATAAGAGGTCATATCCAGAATTATACTTTAATAATAATGGTAATAGCTATTATTTAATTGACTCTCTTTATGCAAGGCACTTATTGCTTTTCCTATAATACTTCTCTTGTCATTTAAGTCCCATACTTAACCATTTTGCAGGAAGTTTAAGTAGCTTAATGATGACACAGCCCCTAAATGCAGAGCCACTGTGATTCCATGGTCTTGGACCTTTCTTATTCCATACACTGCATCAGACAAGAATGAAAAGAACTCAAAAGGCATCCCTAGAAGAGGTCATTCTGAAGTCCTGTGTAGGAATCCCCTTTCTTACAGATCTACTTCCAGCAGTGGAAAAAGCTGCTTTGGAATGAGATGATTCCCCAAGTGGGAAAGGCTATTATTAAGGAGACGTGGAGCCAGGTAACCTCAATGCACCCCTCCCCCCAACTGACCCCCCCACTCCAAGGCTAGGAGCTCACAGCTGCACAGAGGCATTTGTTAGAGGGAATGGAGATTGAGAACATATTTGTGTTATGAAGACTCTTCATATGACATACGAGTCAAGGAAGAGAAGCACTTTCCCATCTACATTTGGAGCTATTTTAGCTTTGCCAACCCTACCTGAGTGTTGTCTTTTCAAATATCTAGTTACTGTCATAGCACTCAGCAAAAATTTTGAAACCAACTCTCCTTGTCCGTGTTTTCCCCTACACTTTTAGGTCTTCTAGGGTAAAATGCTCTCTCTCATTCATGTTTATACTCTTAGAATCTAGCATACTGCCCAAAAGGTGCTAAAGAAAAATTTGTTAAAATGGGTTCTCTAAAAAGCAAATCAGAGGATGTCGTTCCCCTGTTTGAAATATTTTGTTTCTCCCTATTGTCTTCAGGAAAATGCCCAAGCTACTTAACATGGAATAACTTAACAAATGCATGATTTGTTCTGTTTTGACTTCTGTTGCATTTTCATTCCCTCTTTGTTTGTGTTTTACATTCCACCCACATCAGACCGCTTGTATATTTTCCTTGTACTATTGCTGTGTCTCACCTCCATGTGTTTGTGAGGTGATTCCCTCTGTCTGGCATGCCTTGGACATGACTCCCTTGAGAAGTTCTTTCCTCGTTCTTCCTCCTAAGTGTCACCAAATCCAGGGGGATTCTCTCACCATCTTTTCTCCTTCCATTGAATCTCTATCATAGTAGCCATGCCTCATATGGTATGTCATTGTTTAGACAAGACTCTTTCCCACCAGACAGCAGCCTTCTTGAGAACAGATACTACATTTCGTTCATCTTGATATCTACAGAGCCATGACCTTTACCTGGCCCTTAGAAGGCATTTAGTAACTATTGACGAATGACTGAATAAATCAATTAAAGTGCTTTGGCAACTGAATTGAAAATTCAACCAACATTTCAAAGTTTTGTTTTAATGTTTCCAAAGTCTATTTGAAAAACAAACAGAAAACCTCACAGAGATGCCAAATTGCTTTGTCCTCACTAAGAAGCAGATCTAATCTACCTAAATGGCAGTGAAAGGAAGGAAGCATCCCCATTTGCTTCCCACAAGCAGATTATCTGGTTACCCTATAGATTCCCAAATTAGCTGAGACGTGTCTAGAAATATGGCATTACTTTATTTTAAATAGGTATTTATGGTGACCAGTGTTAATCCTTGGTGGAGTTCTGCATATCTTTAGGCTTCAAAGAATTACTTTGTAGAAGTTTGTGTGTGTGTGTGTGTGTGTGTGTGTGTGTGTATTTTAATAGTATATACTTCTGTTTCCAGTATTGTTTTAATGTAAGATTTTTTGGAGGCTTGGATTATCAAGAGATTAGGATTATTTCTTAAATTTCTCTCCTGGGATAAAATTTATCAGTCACCCTCCATATCTGAAACCTGTTGAGTGGAAAAGAAGAGACCAATCTAATGAAACCCCAGCCTAATCTTTTGGATGGGATCACAAGTAAGATATTCAAAGTATTTACCCATCCTTGAACAAGTGTTAGTCTTGTGTTTTTGTAAATTACTGAGAAAGTCTTTTCATTACTATCCTAATAGTGTCACGAGATGGATAAAATGGTTAGCCTTGCGCTATAGACTAAATGTTGTTTGTGCCCTGCCCCCCCATATTCATATGTTGAAATTCTAACCCCCAAGGATAGTATTTGTAGGTGTGGCCTTTGGGAGGTGATTAGGTCATGAGGGTGAGCTGTCATGAATGGAATTAATGTCCTTAAAAAAGGACCCCAGAGAGCCACCTCACCTCCACCATGGCAGCTCACAGTAAGAAGACAGCCCTCTATTACCCAGAAAGCAGGCCTTCACCAGACACTAAACCCTCCCATAACTTGATCTAGGATTTCCGAGCCTCCAGAACTGTGAGAAATAAAGTTCTGGAATTTACAAGCTACCCAGTCGCAGGTATTTTATTTGAGCAGCCCAAACAGACGAAGACACCTTGGTTTTCAGGAAAGGCTATGCTAGCGAGCCACTGATAGATTCTTTTGCCAAACGCTCAGGCTAGCCACCTAGATGCAGATGCAGAACTCAGTTGTTGGCGTGCCACCGTTCAGAAGTTTCCTTTATGACTAACATGGAAAAATATAGGTAAAACATGTGACAGGGTCATGGTTTAGGTATGTTTTCTTAGAAGCTAGTGATATTAGAGATGAGGGTTGGGGGAGCATTCCATATGACGAGAATAACTACCCCTCATACTACTGCCAGCACTGTGGCCACCATCTTCACTTATTAAGCACTAACTGTGTACCAGGCACTGTTCCGGATACTATACATATCATCTCCTTTAACCCTTTGTGCAACTTTCAGGTAGATTTTCTTACATGTGTTCACTGATGTTTGAAAGAAATTGGTGAGGGGTTAACACTTATCTTTTAGGGTTAATGTAAGAAGTACATGAGAGAGTGCAACTGAGAGTGTCTGCAAACCGTACATTTCTCTACAAAGAGTAGCTTATTTCATTCAGCACAATTTATTTAAAGAGGAGACACACTCAAATTTGAGCTCATGTAATAATATTTGTCTGATTGTCTAATTATGTCCTACATCAGGATTATTGTTGATCTGATAAGTCAGAGCCTTAAAAGTTAAACAGAGTTCTCTGAAATAGACATGCAGCATGAACATATACAACTCCATGTACAGAATCGGAGAATGCTTGGCCTAGAAGGAAACTTTGATAGCTTCCAGCTCAATCTTTGATTTTACAAAAGTAGAACTTAAAAAAGCAGGTTAGTAAAATGTGGTGTGATCAGAAGTATGTTTTGGGGAAATAGAGGTTCTGGATGACAAAGTGTTGGCAGCAAGGGAAAGAGCACTACAGCAAGAGGTTTGGAGAAACTGACCTGGCTTTGAGGGGAGAGGAGCTGGGAGAGTGAGAGAAAGGTGTCCAGACACAACGTTGGAAGGGGTCCCACAGCCACAGTCCTAATTCCAGAGGTTTTCTTTCCAATTAGTATTAAAGATCCAGAGTCAAACAGGCTGAGGTTTGAGGCTCTGACCAGGTTCATGGCTGGGTCACTGTATCTCAGGATTAGATCAGTGTGTCTGAATTTCAACACCACCCCCAAGTCTCACTCTACTGTTGGCCCATCAGAGGATTTGGGAATCCAGGAAACAGAGGTTGGAGAGTCACACTGACCCTGGCCAGGGTGCTGCACTTGGTGAGCTGCAGGGCTGAGCCCAGAACCCAGCTCTCCTGACTCCTCCTCTGTCCTCCACGCTGCCTGTCTGTTTTGAGTTTATGTTCTGCTATGGTCTTCTTTCTGGGACCTCCACTGTCTCTTTGTTCAGCCTTGTAAAAGGATTAACAATATGATGTATGTAACTCTATAACTGAAAGAATGAGAGGTTTGGGGATCATTCTACACCTACATCATATCACATAATGGGAAGAGCTACCCCCCGCAGACCCCTGCCAGCCCTGGGACCACCCCCTTCATTTGTGAAGCACCAACATGCACCAGGCATCGTGAGGGGATGTACTACTTAGAGGATGTTACTCTTACATGAGTCTGTTGATGTTTAGAGAACATATACAGCCACATATGGGTACAGTTCAGGTGAATTTACTTCATGTAGTCTGTTCAGTGATAATGAAATTTGTTTATTAGTTCTGGCTTCCCTAGCCTGAAATACAGAAAGACCATGGCCTCCAAGGCCGGCCTCTGACACTTGTTTGTTGTGGTAACTTGAACACATTCCGTAACCACTCCGAACCTTAATTCCCATCTGAGGCAGATGTAGCACTTTCTGCCTTGCAGGGTTGATAGGATATGTGGAAGCATCATACCATAGTCTCTAGAATAGTCCCTAACAAGCAATCCAAAAATGGTAGCTGTCACTATATTGTTGCTTTTGTTAAAAATATTTTGTTAATAGTATTTTTTATCAGCCCAGATATAAGAAAACAACTAAAGGTTAAATTGAGTTCATTCAAAAGCAATAATAATATTAACATTAGCAACATTTGCCAAGCACTTTCTACATTTTGGGCACTGTTTTATAATTACTTGTATTAGCTCATTTAATGCTTACAACCACCTTTACTACCTAAAATTCATTATGAGAATCAAAGAATAAATACTTGTAAGTAGTTACCACAGGAACAGGCATATCGTAAGTGCTTAAGAGTTTATTAAAATTAAAAGATAAATACTATTATTTTCCCCATTTATCAGATAGAGATAGTGACTCACAGAGATTGTGACTGGGCCAAAGTCACACGGCTACCAAGAGGTGAAGCCGGGACTGGGATCCTAGCAAGGTGATTCTTGCATTCTTCACCCTGAAGTGACACAGCAAATAGTACGGGCATGTCCCACAGAGTAGAAGGTTATACCCCATGATGGAACTGAGGGTTATCTTCAGTTGTCCTCTATGTCACCTCTTTCCCTCATTTCCTTAGATAACGATTTCTTCCAACCCCCTAACAACCACTTCTCTCTCTGTCTTCATCTACTTGGGTGGTGCTTTGTCTCTCAGAAAACGACGCAACCATACAGCTCCCTTTACTCTTTCTGCTCACACAGGGACCTTGAGAAGTCCCCATCCCCTCAAGAGACTTACAGTTTAAAACAACACCTTTTCCATCCACAGTGTATCTTGCAGGCCAACCCAGATCAGAAATCTACATGCCTTTTTGCCCCCTTCCCTGAGTTTTTCTAGAATGTTCCTAATTCCCCTTTTGCACCAATCTCTATACCCTTTGCTCCAAATCTCAGGAGACAGATTCCTAAAAATGTGCGTTTGTGTTACATAACGATACAGGAGAAGCGTGGACACATATGACCTCCTCGCTGCCTGGGTCCAGGTGTGACGGAACGGATGCTTAGTCTTAGTACAATTATTTTTACCTTTTCTTCTGCATAACCGCTATTTCACGCGTTTCCCCAGAAAGCCTCATTCAGATTCCAAGTCTGTTATTTTGATCCGTATGATAAGAAAATCCCTGTCATTTCAATCCGTAGCTTGCGGGGCCTGCTTTGCTTTTTTTAAGGACGATAAGTTCTTAAACACAAGCGAGATGAAAACCATACCGCGCTTCCCTCGGGGACTATTTAAAATGTAAAATATAAATATTTCTTCTTTGTACTTAACTTAGCAAGCCTGTGTCTGGGTTGTGTCCTTCCAGTCATCACACTGATGCCGTGTTTGCTGTTCCTTCATTTAGCTGAGCCGAAATGAGCTGGAGAAGCGAAAATCAGCACTTGAGCCTTCTCTGGGGAGCTGAGCGCGCAGAAGTTTGCCAAACCTTCCTTGATGCCATAATGCCTCTCAGATAAGGTTAACTCTGCAGTAGGCCTGGGCTCGTGGTGGTGTTTTATGGTGACAGATATGCTGGCTCAGGGTCTCTTGATGCAGTGAATCCGGTGTGACGAAAAGCTAACAGGACAGTCACCCTTTGGGGGGCCACACGTCACCTCGCTTGGCCCTGCAATGGGGGCTTGTGGTCTTTGCCTGGTGAGGCTCACCCCAAAACCACCCCACTCCCTACCACGCCTGCCCCTAACCAGGCAATAACTCCCTATGTCCACCACAGCCTGGGTAACCTCCAGTCTACTTTATGTCTCTTTGAATCGGCCTGTTCTAGGAATTTCATATAATTATGTAGCATTGGCGTTTTGCGTCTGGCTTATTTCATTCAGCCTAACGTTTTTAAGATTCATCCATGTTGTAGCAGGTGTCAGAACTTCAGTATCTTTTTTTCTTAATTGAAATATGATTAACATGTGGTGTATTATTAGTTTCAGGAATGCAATATCGTGATTCAACGATTCTATACATTACTCAGTGTTCATCAAGTGAAGTGTACTCTCGGGCACCTGGCTGGCTCAGTTGGTTAAGCCTCTAACTTTGGCTCAGGTCGTGACCTCCTCGTTCATGAGTGTGAGCTCCACTTCGGGCTCTGCACTGTCAGTGTGGAGCCTGTTTGGTATCTTCTCTCTTCCTCTCTCTGCCCCCGCCTCCCCCCTCTCTCAAAAAATAAATAGACAGTGGGGCCCCTGGGTGGCTCAGTTGGTTGGGCGGCCGACTTCGGCTCAGGTCATGATCTCATGGTTCATGAGTTCAAGCTCTGTCTTGGGCTCTGTGCTGACAGCTCAGAGCGCCTGCCTCAGATTCTGTGTCTCCTTCTCTCTCGGCCCCTCCCCTGCTCATACTCTGTCTCTTTCTCTCCCTCTCTCTCTCAAGTTAAACATTAAAAATAAATACATCAATCAATCAATACTAAAAAAAGATAAGTGTACTCTTAATCCCCTTTATCTTGTTCATCTATTTCTTTTAATGACTGACTAATCCATTGTATGCATATACTATTCTGTGTTTATTCACTCGCCTGCTGCTGGACACCTGGGCTGTCTCCACATTTTACGTATTGTGCATAATCCTGCAATGAATATTATCACACAAGTGTCTGTCCAAGTCCCTACTTTCACTTGTTTTGGGTATAAACGTAGGAGCAGAATTGCTGGGTCATTTGGCAATTCTGCGTTTACCGTTGTTTTTGAAGAACCACCAAACTGTTTTCCACAGCAGTTGTATCCTTTACATATCGACCAGCAATGTGAGGCTTTCAATTTCTTCACATCCTCCCCAACACTTACTATTTTCCATTATTATTATTATTATTGCTATTTTAGAGGGTGTAAAAAGGTACCTCATTGTGCTCTTCATTTGCATTTCCCTGGTGACTAAGGATGCCCAGGATCCTTTCGTGTCCTCATTGGTTATTTGTGTATCTTCTCTGTAGAAATACCTATTCACGTCTTTTGCCGTTTTGAAATCAGGTTGTTTGTGTCTCTGTTGTTGAGATTTAGGATCCCTTTATATATTCTGGACATTTGATCAGGTATATGCGAGATAAATACCTTGGAAATATTTTCTCCCGTTCTGTTGGTTGTCTTTACACGTTCTTGATAATATGCTTTGATGCACAAAAGGTTTTAATTTTGCTGACGTCCAACGAATCGACTGTACCCTTAAAATCCTTTTTAAGTTGTATTTATTGATTTTTGAGAGACGGGGGGAGGGGGAGAGAGAGACTCCCAAGCAGGTTCTGCACTGAGCCTAACGTGGGGCTCAGTCTCACCATCGCAAGATCATAATCTGTGCCGATATCAAGAGTCAGATGCTTAACTGACTGAGCCACCCAGATGCACCTCAACTTTACCTTTAGCTGCTTGTTTGCTGTTGCTGTTGTTGTTGCTGCTGCTGTTGTTGTTGTTGTTGTTGTTGCTGTTGTCGTCATCTATCTCAGTATCCATAGCCAAATCCAAGGTTATGAAAATTTACCCCATGTTGTTTTGAACTTCTTTTTTGAAGACTTATGTCTCAGGCACCTCCCATATATAATCCTATTTAATCCTTGCAGCAAACCTATGTGGTATTATTGTTCCCTTTTGATTGATGAAAACATTTAAGCCTAAAATAATACTTTTCCCAAGACTGGGCAACTAGTAAAATGACAGAGCAGGAATTTGAAACCGTGCATCCAAATTCCTAATAGATACTAATTTGGGGGGGGGTTCAAAAACAAGATATGATAATTTATAAGATTTCTCAGGAAGTCTACCAAATTATAAGTTATTCTTAAAATACTTCCAGCATTCTTTATGCACTTTTACTCATTATTATGGATATCTCAAATTTTGTGTTTAATAAGTAGGAAATATTAAGTTTAGTAGTATTTTTAAAGTACAACAAATGTTCAAACATTCGAAAATGCCAGCAAACAGCACTGGCTAGTATTCAAATATTAATTTGGATCTCCTAAAAGGATTAGCAGAACTAACAAAAAGTCTTGTGTAGAAATTGCCAACTTAAGGATTTATTTGCTTCTAAAACTTGTTATTTCTTAAAACGTCATCTACAGGATTTAAATAGAGCATACAATGTGTATAAACTTACTAATATTTATTTTATGTGCCAGAATGACTCACTCTTAGCAGCAGGTGAAGTCAGAATTGCACACAGATAGCAACAGCTCCAAGTAAGACTAACTAATTAGATCATAAATATTCCCCTTCTGTGTTGGTGGCTAAGCTTTCATTTTTGCTGGAGAACTATATTGACTCCTTTCCCCAGTTTCTCAACTGATTTTCCTCAGGATGCAGAAAAACATACAAATTTTCTGAGAAATGGCAAGAGAGAATTCTTGCATGGAAACACTAATTAGAACCAGATCTGGATTTTTCCCCTAAAAACCCATATTTTTCCTGCTGCTGCTTCTGGCAGCCTCCCAAGAGAGGCTCAGAAGGAAAAGATCACCGGGTTGTAGGATTAGCAGGTCTTCAGTATAACACGTTGAGAGCACTTATTGCGTGTATTTGTTTCCTATTGCTGTCGTAACAAGTCACTACAAATGTAATGGCTTAAATTAATGTAGGTTTATTCTCTTAAAGTTCTGGAGGTCAGAACTCCAGATTCAGTGTCACTGGGTTAAAGTCAAGGTGTCAGCACGAAGGCTCTGATATTTTCTGCATTTTCAGCTTCTAGTGGCCACCTATGTTCCTTAGCTTGTGGCCACTTCCTGACGATCAAAGCCTCTCACTCGAGCGTCTGTTTCCATTTCAGGTCACCTTCTCCTCTTACTCTACCTCCTCCATCATCCCTCTTTTAAGGTTTGTTGTGATTACCTTGGGCCCATTGGGCAATCCGGGATAATCTCCCTCTTCTAAAGATTTTGAAATTAATCACATCTGCAAAGTCCTTTTTGCCATACAAGGCAAGAGTCACAGGTCCTAGAACATAGGAGGACTCAACTCAGGGACCATTATTCAGCCTACTGCATTGGGCATTGTGGTCTACACTTCAAGTGAGAATCAAAGTCAGATGGGGGTGGCCAGGACCTGAGGACAGGTAAGCCACCTACGGCAGGGTCCTGAAGAATGTGCCCAGGAGCCAGTAAGCCTTCATTGTACAGGGGAAAATTCAAGGTCTCGGAGAACTCAACTAGTTCCTATCCTGATCAAGTCAAGGGCTGACAAGTAGTCTGAATCTGTCAGGAGACCCAGAGCTCCTGCTTAGGTTCTGTTTTAAAAGAAGATCTAGTCTCTTGGAAGGAAAACAGAGACGAATCAAGTGTGTCTTCAGGGCTCACAGGATAACCAGAAGAACCAGTATGTGCCTCCCCTGGAAATTCAGAATGTGGAAAAAAATGCAAAACCATAGTACTTTCGGCCTGACTGTTAGGAGAGTGTGGGTTTTAGAAATCGTGTTATTCCCAACCTGGGATGGTAAGGTTTGTGCGGAGTTAGGTAAGCTGAGACTCAAGAAAAAACATGAGGTACCCTACGGTTAGAATTAGGACTAGGCTCAGGCAAATCAGATTTGCAGAAATAAAGATTTAGTTCTTCTTCAGGCTACTGAGCATTTATATCTGGCGTGCATGTTCGTGTGCACGCGTAAGGCTGGGTGCATTTTAAACAGTGTATGTATTTTGTTTATCCACTCTCCCAAGTGATACGTTGCAGGAGTGTCTATAGCTTCCTGATACCAAAACCAATATTGCAATAGTTATACTCAAATACTTCTCCTTATGGATCCGCGTGAGTATTTCTTTGACCGTATACCCAGAACAGGATTGATTCCTGGGTTACAGGGTATGTGTAAGTGCTTGTTCATTTTCCAGAATGACAGCATCCGTCTCCATTTCCTCCAGCAGTGCGTGAGGAGTCAGATATCCCTACATCCCTGTCAACATTTGCCATTTTCCACCTTTCTAATTTTGCCGATTTATTAGGGGATGTGTCCTGTCTCTGATCACTATCACACCTTTGTTTCTTCTGCTCTATAGTCACGTGACTTTCTTCTGCTCTAAATTGCCTCGTTGGATCCTTTGTTGACTTTATACTGGAATTGGTACCCTTTTCTTTGTTGATATGAAACTGTCTCTTGTATTCTCAGATATTCATCTTTTGTTGATTTTAACCATTGCGGATCATTTTTCCATTCTATCAATCCTTAATTTTGTCCATGATGTTCTTCACTGAACAGACATTTAAAATTTCAATGTAATGGAACCCATCAAGTTTGAGATTTATTGTTTGAGGTTTTATCTGAAGAACTTTCCCCATTGTGGGGCATCTGGGTGGCTCAGGTCAAGAGCATCTGACTTGGGCTCAGGTCATGATCTCATGGTTTGTGGGGTCAAACCCTTCATCAGGCTCTGCACTGTCAGCACAGAGCTTGCCTCAGATTCTCGGTTTCCTTCTCCCTCTGCCCCTCCCCCACTGACCCTCTCTCACTCTCTCTCTTTCTCTCACAGAATAAATAAATAAACCTAAAAAAAAAGAATTTTCCCCATTGAAAGTCACAAAAAATAGCCCTCTACATTTTCCAATAACTTCAGGTCTTTAATCCATTTGGAGTCTGTCTGTGTGGTGTTAGCTAGTAATTCAGGTTTATTTGCTTCTGATCCTAGTCCATTTTGCTAACAGTAGCTACAAAACAATCTATTCTTTCTCCATTGATTTTTGGTGCCAGTTGACTACATATTAAATTTTCCTATGCACGTGGATCTGCCTCTGACTTCTATTTTCTATTTGATTGGTCTACTTTGATACCACACTGCACTGTTTTTATTTTACTGTGTTCATGCTAAGTCTTAATAATTGACACATGTCCTGTTCATAGATTCCCTTTTAGGAATAATTTTCAAAGACTTCATTCTTTTTTTTTAAATTTGAGATATAATTCACCCTATTGTAAAATGTTCCTTTTAATGGTGTGCATTCCAGTGGTGTTTAGTGTATCTGTAACCAGCACTATACTCTAATCAGAGCCTTTTTCTTATCCTAAATAGAACCTTTAAAAAAATTTGTTAATGTTTATTTATTCTTGGGAGAGAGAGAGAGAGAGAATGAGAGAACGAGTGGGGAGAGACATAGGCAGAGGGAGACAGAATCCAAAGCAGGCTCCAGGCTCTGAGCTGTCAGCACAGAGCCTGAAGTAGGGCTTGAACTCACAAACTGTGAGATCATGACCTGAGCTGAAGTCAGACATTCAACCAACGGAGCTGCCCAGGTGCTCTTACCTAAAAAGAAACTTTATACCCACTAGTGATGATTCCCTATTTGCCTTCCTCAAGCCCCTGGCAACTTCTAACCTACTTTTGATCTCTGTGGATTTAGGTATTCTGAACATTTTACTTAAATGGAATCATACTGGGGCACCTGGGTGGCTCAGTTGATTAAGCGTCTGACTCTTGATTTCAGCTCAGGTCATGATCTCATGGTTCGTGAGTTCGAGCCCGTGTCAGGCTCTATGCTGACATTTTGGTGCCTGCGTGGGATTCTCTCTCTACCTCTCTCTCTGCCCTCCCCCACTTGTTCATTCTCTCTCTCTCTCTTTTTCTCTCTCTCTCTCTCTCTCAGAAATAAATAGATTAAATGGAATCATACAATACAATATGTGATCTTTCATGACTGGCTTCTCTGACTTTGCAGAACATTTTCGTGTTTCATCTGTCAGTATGTATCTGTAGTATTGAATATTTTTACTGCTGAATAATATTCCACTGTATGGATATACCACATTTTGTTTATCCATTCATCAGCTAATGGATATTTGTTGCTACTTTTTACTGTCATAAATTATGCTGCTGTGAACATTCATGTACTTGTTTTTGAGTGAACTTCATTTTCAAGTCTCTTAGTTATATGCCAAAGAGTCAAATTGGTGGCCATAGGGTAACTTTACATTTCAGTTTTTGAGGGACTCCCAAACTGTTTTCCAAAGTGCACAATTTTATATTCTTACAGCAATGTACAGGGGTTCTGTTTTCTCCCCATGCTTGTTTACTGTCCATCTTTTTGAATACAGCTATTCTACTAAGTATGAGTTTACCTCATTTGGTTTTGCTTTCCATGTTTCTTTTTCTTTCTTTTTAATTTTTTTAATGTTTATTTTGAGAGAGAGTAAGAAAGCAAGCAAGCGTGCGCTCGTGTGTGTGTGTGTGTGTGTGTGTGTGTGTGCGCGTGTAGGGAAGGAACAGAGAGAGTGGGAGAGAGAGAATCCCAAGCAGGCGCCACACTGTCAGCACAGAGCACAATGCAAGCTCAATCCCTCAAACTGTGAGATCATGACCTGAGTGGAAATAACAAGTCAGACACTTAACTGACTGAGCCACCCAGGCGCCCCCTGATTTCTATGTGTCTGATGACTAGTGACGTTGAGCATCTTTCCATGTACTTGTTGGCCATTTGTATAATTTCCCTGTGAAAATATTTATTCAAATCCTTTGTCCATGTTTAACCTGTCTTTTTATTGATGAATTATAAATGTTCTTTATATATTCTGGGACCTAGACCATTATTAGATTTAAGTTGAAAATATCCTCTTCCATTCTGTGGTCTGTATTTTCACTTTCTTTATGAGTTCTTTGAAGTTTTCTCAGGACTGTTAGAGGCTATTGTATGTTTTCATTGTTCAGTCCAAAAAGTTTAGAAACATTCTTGACTCTTCTCCTTCTCTCCTAACCAACATCCAGTCTGTCTGGAAGTCCTGTTGCTCTGCCTTCAAGGGTAAACAATCTGATCCCTTTTCTCCTTATCTATTCCTCCCTCCAGCAGCGCTCCTGTCTTTACCTGGATCATTGCTTAGGCTCTAACCTCTTTTCCTGGCTTCTACAACAACCCTCAAATTGTCTTTTCTCTGGGCAGTTTGAGAATAAGCCCATTATAGTCTCACTCAGATTATATCACTCCTGTGATCCTCCGAAACCTGGTCCTTCTTTCCTTTTTTTCTGGAGGTGATTTCTGATGGGAGTCTGGTTTCCCTTCTCCACCTAGAACACTCACCTGCTCCTTAGCAGTGTCTCATGCTCATGGGAACCCAGAGGGGAGAGGGCCCTAGAGCATTAACTCCAGGATAAAAAGCCGTCTGCTACCTGGCAGTCCTGCTTCCTCCACTGAGACCATCCCCTTGCAGTCACCCTCTGCTATTAGTGTCTTTTGAAGTTTATTAGTGCCACACACACGCTGTAAGGACACGCATCGTAAGTGCACTGCTCCATGATTTTGCACAGGGTGAATACATCTGTAAAACCAGCTTCAAATAAAGAAATCCAGCACTCCCTAAGAGACCCCCGCCCATTCCTTGCACTTTTAGCTGATGAAGGAGGCCAGGGCGAGAAAACAAACAAATGGACCATAGAATAACACATTTTTTTTTTTTTAGCTTTGAAACAAGACCGGATCTTTTCAAAAACGAGCTTCCACCGAATGTGCCTGATATTCCTGGATTTCTGAAATGAGCACATCTGATCCTGTGCACGTATTTGGTATACAGCTTATCATAGTGTTTTAGCTTTTCTGTCATTTTAAAAATAACCTTCATGTTTTATTTAGGGGAAACTAAGTTTGAATGTATGCGGCCAGTTTGTCTTTTGATCCTGCGAGCGAATGGCTCCCAGGACAAGAAGGGGAGGCGAGGCGCCACTGACTTGACTCCGAGATACCAACCCTCTCAGAGTCTTGTCGCTGCTGTCCTCAAAGCCTTGCCTGGGATCCAGGCTCTCCCTACAGTAAGCAAAGTAGACAACTGTCTATTCCCCTGAAGTACGGAGAGAGCCTCATGCTCAAAATATCCCACTGGGTCATTGAATTCAACTTCCCTAAGCTTTAGTTTCATTATCTACAACCTAGTACTAGAGTCCTAAGTCTCCTTAAAATGGAAATAATCATAGTAATAATGTGGTGGGAATTGAATGAAATAATATATTCGTAGTAGACAGAGTATTATGCCCTCCAGATGTCCACACACTAATCCCAGGAATCTGTGAATATGTTACCTTATATGTCAGAAGGGATTTTGTGGTTGATTACAGTTAAGGACCTTGGAATGGGAAAATGGCAAAGGGGAATTAAGGTTACAAGTGGAATTAAGGATACACATCAACGGGCTTAACATAGGGAAATTATCCTGAATTATCTGTGTGGGTCCAAGTGTCATCAGAAGGATGCTTCAAAGTGGAGAAGGAGGCAGAAGAGAAGGTCAAAGGGATGTAAAGAACTTGACCCCCAATTGCAGTCTTTGGAGTGCAAGAAGTAGCCCTGAGCCAAGGAATACAGGCAGCCTCCAGAAGCTGGAAAAGCCAAGGAAATGGATCCTCCCCTCAAGCCTCCAGCAAGAAACAGAGCCTTGCTCACATCATGATTGTATCCCCGTGAGAATGTCACATTTCTAATCCTCAGAAGTGTGGGATAATACATTTGTGTTACTTCAAGCCACTAAAGCGGTGGCACTTTGTCACAGCAGCCATAGGAAGCTAATATTTAAAGATCCTAAGGAAGGGCCAGGTACATAATAAGTTATCAATAAATACATGTTAGCTATGCAGGGTAACTACAGAAAAGGGGGGCTGAACGCTTCTAAAACCTTTCACAATTTTGTCCAAGGTTGACCCCGTATATGTCATTGAAGGCCTGTTCCTAAATCACGTAGAGATTCACAGAGCTGGGTGTAGAAACTAAACTAGTTTTTCCTCTTGTTTATGGTCAGAGCTATAGTTGCTGTGTTTAAGTTCACCCCTAATAGCCATTCTCCCTGGAAAATGTGTGTGTTTGTGTGTGTGTGTGTGTGTGTGTGTGTGTGTGTATACACATACGTACATATATAAATACTCTATCAAAAACTAAGTTCACTCTTAGGCTATAGCAATGTGGAAGGGATGCTCCCCATGTTATTGGTTACCACAATGCTAGTACAGACCCCACTACCTCTCACATCAATGGTTTTGACAGCCTTCCAACGCGCATCCTGAACACTGGGGGCTACTGTCTTCCAATCTGTCTTCCATGATGTCTTTATGGAGATTCTTAAAAAAATAAATATCTGGTCATATCAGCCTCAGTGTAGAGCATTCAGTGACTTCCCATAACTTTTACAGGACAAACCCCTAAGCTCATCAGTAATTTTCAAAAGGACTTTACAGTCTGTTTTCAAGCCCCTTTCATTTCTAGAAAACTTCAGCTCTCACAGCTTGCCTACTTGAGCTTTGTGCTCTGGCCTCCCAGAATAACTCCTTAGTCCCTAGATACGCATTGCACCTCGTTATTTGTGCCGTACTGTTCCCTCTTCTTGAATGTCTCTCTCTACCATCTTGGCAAGTGTAAGTTTTATCCAACGTTGTCTAAAGCCTTCACAGATCTGCCCAGCTGGAAGTAGTCTCCCCTCTGAATTCACAGACCATGTCTTCATGCTCACGTGCTTCCTTCTAAAACAAAGTAGTGACTTTCCTACTGCCTGAACTTCTCTATGAACAAATAAAGCTTATAGGGAAAAAGGATGGGAATTGAGGGCACAATACCTTACGCGCTGATGAATCCCACACAGTAGCTACAATTATGCCTTCCCTTACAGCACCCAGGGCCACATGTGGCTACTTAGATTTAAAGTAGTCAAATTTAAGCCAAATTACAATTTATTAGTTATGCTAGCCACACTGCGAGTGTTCAATAGCCATGTGTGGTTAGTGGCTCCCGTACTTAAGAGCACGGACAGAAAATAATTCCATTATCAGAGAGAGTTCTATTGGTCAGTGCTGATCTAGAACACAGTAAGGGATCAGTATATACCTGAGGAGAAAAGAAGGAAAGAAATAATGAGAAAGAAAGAGAAATAGGGAAGATAAATAAGATTCCAAAAGGATGTCAGGAGAAATTGTCCAAGACTTTGAACTGGGTAAAAGAGCTTACCGAGTATCTTTTCAACAGAGGGCTTGGCAATTCCTTTGGAGATGATCTGATTCTGTAGTGATGTGTACCTTTGACTGACTTTTTATTATCTAGGCAGTTGTACATCTACGTAAGGGAAGAGGTTTAGCTTGCAGAAAACCGATAGCCATGAGAATGATTCATGCCCACAACAATGCAAATGAATGTTGTTCCACTGAAGAAACAGTTCCTTTCCTCCTGGTATAAAAGATTACATTACATCTGATTGCCTTGGAAGATATTAACACATTTTACCTCTATTAACAAATTTATTTCAGTATTTATAATTGACTCTGTATCTCTCTGTTCCTCAGTCTCTTTCTTTTTTTTTTTTTTTTTTTTTGGAGAGAGAGAGAGAGAGGGCACAAGTGAGCAAAGGACAGAGAGAGAGAATCCCAGGAGGGGCAGAGTGAGAGAAGCAGGGCCCACCCCAAGTGAGGCTCCTATTTATTGGATGTGGGACTCAAACTCATGAACCATGAGATCATGACCTGAGCCAAACTCAGATGCTTAACAACTGAGCCACCCAAGTGCCCTCTTTAGTCTCTTTTGAAATAGCCTTCATATCTTACCAGTTCCTTCTTTGATTATTGAGTTGGTTAAAATCTTGGACATGTTCTTTTTTTTTTTTTAAAGATTTTTTTAAAGGAATCTCTACCAATGTGGGGCTCGAACTCACAACTCCAAGATCAAAAATCACATACTCCACCGACTGAGCCAGCCACATGCCTCATGTTCAGTTTTGATATATGCATAAGATGTAGGTCTTTAACATTAAACAATTATACATTAAGGATGTAGGAGGGTGTAGTGCCATGTTCAAGTGGGCTCCATTGGTAAAATGCACTGCTTGAGAAGTAAACCTTAGGGGCACATATGCCCAAACTTATCTTTCCTTGGCTCCCGGAGTGAATAACAAAAAGCAAAAGAACGTTAACTTTCTGTTACTCACTCTCTGTTCTTTAGGTTCTTTTGTCCTCTCTAATGTTTTTGGTTTTCTGAGCGTGTGTATGCTGGTTTTGATTCTACTCTGTGCACAGCCGCTACATTATTTTTCGTTGGTTGCCACTGTGGCATATTTCAGGATGACTTATTCTGATTCCCTTCAACGGCTTTCTAAAATGGCATTAGATTTTGATGGGTGAAGGTTAATAAAAATTGAAGAAAGCAATTATCCATTCATTCATTCATTCACTACATTTCTATTGAGGGGTACTGCTGTACTGAGCACTTGGCCAGGAGCTAAAAGCAGAAGGATGAACCTCATTCTTTGCTCTTTAAGGCTTTCATACAAGCAGGAGACTGATATGGAAGAACTTTAAGTGAAATATAATGCCCTAGGTGCTGCTAAAACTATGCGATACCAAAGAAATACAATAGGATAAATGGTCTATCTTGGTCTGAGGAGAACATATAAAACGGTACGGGAATATATGAATTTTGTAGGTACTTTCCTTGACTTCTGACAAGCTCTGAGCGCAATCTGAAATCAGTCACTCGGTGACTCAGTAATGACTACTGTCAAGCTATAGACTTAGCGAATTAGAATTCACCGGACGCCATGTTCAATAAACAATTCATTTTCAGATGTTTCTTTGGTTGAAAATGCATGTCTTTGGAAGTTTTACCAGTTGCTTATTTTCTTCAAAGGGAAGTAAACCAACAAAATGACAGTAATTATCTTCATATCCAGTCATATGTTACCATGACAGTATATAAAATTGGGGGCTTAGGCGATTGAATGCAATCTCCAAAATCTACTTCAGACTGCCTATTTCACTAATGTATGTATGGAATACCTTTGTCTGACTTCTAACCCAGTCTGGGGAGCTTTGGATAAAATGTTTTGGACTGAATTTTATGTAGCGACATCTGTTCCCTGGGTGAAAATGCATTAGCCAAATTTATTTACTTATTTCTTTGCCTCCGGTTAATCTTCTTCTTAGAAGTGACCAGTAGCTCGCATGCAAATTCTCTCAAGAACTCAGACTTACATAATGGGCTCTTCTCAGCTCGCTCGACTTATCTGAAATCTGCTATTGTTTTCCTAACCGCTTGATGTCTCTCTGCACACCTGTTATAACCCATTCTCAAATCTATTACCAATAAACTTTACCTTTCTTCAGCTGTCAGTCACAAGCAGGATCTCTTTGAATTAAATCAGTTGCCCTGAGCAACACTGAAGTGCTACATATTTCGAGGAAATCAACGTGACTCTTTGAAGTAAAAAGGGGGTAATTTTCCATTCTTTATGCCAGTACAAAAATCAAACCTGGTTGTGACAATAATATAAATGTGCTGCTCTTCAATCACAATCTGACTCAATGGCTACTATTGGCAGAAGAAAGGTTCTTTTGTATGAAAATTCTTTCTGTGTCTTTGACCGTATTAGCCTGTGTGGGGGCGATCTGGGTGGCTGTGCTGGTGGCCCTGCCAGGCGATGACAGCTGTAAATGGCCATTTATTCAGAAAGCCAAGTTGCTCACTCCTGTTTGCAGGGAACGCAGCAATGATTTGAGATGACTTCTCAAAATCTTATCTCTGACTTCACGGTTTTCTCTTTTAAAGACTAAGTTCACTTTAGCGGATACAATTTACAAAAGGGTGTCCAGGATTAATTTTTGTCTGGCGCCATTTTTTCCCCCCTGGGTGTTTTTGTCAGGCTGTTCTGTGATTCTTTTTGAACATCGAGTCCTCTCTCCCAGACACCCACCATTTTACAGACCAGGGAACAAACTGTGACGGCCTCAATTTCCCAGAACTGGCAGAGTTGAGAAGGGGCCCAGGGGTTCTAATTACAAATCCCATTTGAAGTGGGCCTAAGTATACCTTCTAGAGCGTTTTGTTTCATCAGGTGTACACAGAAACTTGTTGCCACATTATATAGTTTTAAAGTGGATCCTTGAAACCAAAAATATATCTGTTATGTGGTTTACATTTAGGAACACGATTTCCTTCTTCTTTGTCTCTACCTCTAGTGAGCCATGAGGAGCCATTGAGCCTTCCATCTCTTAAAATCCTCCCATCCTTTCTTCCCTTTGCTTCTGGCCTTTCAGCCAGTTACCCTTCCTCCTCAGCTATTGCAATGACCCCTGAGGTAGATCTGCTTCCAACTTTCCCCCTCACCCAGCCAGGCCACCCTACTCAGAACCAGCAAGAAATAATCTTACCATGTTGGCCCTCAGGCTCTCCATCCCTAAAACTGGAATCCATGGTCTAGGCAGAATTTGGTGGTCCCCTCCCCAGGATCTCTTAATTTCTCTACACACATTTAAAATTTTTGTGTCTTTATTCTGATGACAAGATCTAAAATTAAAACAAATGTTGAATCATCTAGGTGCTTACAACCTAGTGTTGACATTTTTCACCATCCGCATTTGTTTCTGTGTGCTTGTCCCCCACAGAACTGGGAAAAAAAATTAATGCAGTTTTCCTTAAGCTTATGGTGAGAACTCTAAGGAAAATTAGATTGAGGGAAATCGTGAAGCAGATTTTTTGTTTTTAAAAAGGCCTTTAGACACAAAATGGCAATTTTCAAAATTGAGGCACGTTTTGAGAATTTTTCGAGGATTGAATATAATCATGCTCGGTGGTAGATGATACTTTTAGAATTGTCTCCATCTTTAAAAGCCTCAATCAGATGGGCATTAGTCATATTTGCACGTTGAAATACAACACGAATTTCTCTCCTTTATCCCATGAGCTGTTTTTCTAGCTTTCTGGTTTCAGAGGCTACAAGTTTCGGAGCTCGGCGCTCAGTCCCTCAGAGTCTTATGAAATGTTTTCCTCCTCCTGTGCCTCAGTCCAGCCTCCCGCTCTGTTGTCTGTTCTCAGAGGCTGGTGACTAAGTTTTTTGAATTGTAAGGTGCACTTTTCAGTAGAACAGTCACCCTCCCCCGTTTCCTGGCTCCTCGTCGCTGTTTCAGCTCCGCATCACCATGTTTTTCTCATTGCCTTCTGGTTTTAAGGCATCTGATGATTTTGTGCCTTCCCCAGGAGTGCTGCCTGATGGAGAGGGTAGGGACAGGAAGCATGTTCAGTACTTTGGGCGGATATTGCTGACTTGTTTATCCTGTCACTGGGAAAGCCTCCTCAGGCGCGATTTCTCATATTCTTCCCTCTTGCGTTTGCCCACCTTCCAATTCCTCCTGCCCTGCCTCTGCCTCTGTCTCTGTCACATGCCTGCGTGTGTTTGCAGTGTCTGATAAATCCGGTAATTACTTCTGAGTCCTAATTCCTCTCCTGCATAGCCATGCTTGAAGAAAATGAAAGCCATTGTGCAACATGTGAACTGGGTAAGGTGCTCTGCTAGTAACTTTCACACACTGTGTCTGCAACATTTTCAAGAAATTCTTCTCTGCCGTCCAAGCAAAAGAGGAGACATCTTGGCTCCTATTTACAGACAGCTCCATTTCTCTCTCTCTCTCTCTCTCTCTCTCTCTCTCTCTCTCTCCCTCCCTCTCAAAAAAAAAAAAAAAAAAAGAATTCCTTTTACATTTAACACCCCAGGATTTCAGTCGTGGTGGGGAGACTAACCATGCTCATTGTGGTTGGAGTGCAAAATGTTAGAGGGTGACATGTTGGTTTCACCTGGCCCAGGTGCCCAGCCTGGAACCAATCTTGGGTCCCAGGACACGCATGTTTTCTTAATGTGGCACCTCCCACATGGACCCAGGGAGGGACATGCAGGGGGTTGAAAGAGGAGTCACCAAGCAAATCATCTTACGAACCCATTTCATATACGACATAGTATATGAAAATCTCAATGGCCACAAGGAAGTCAACATTATTTCCGTTTTACAAATAGTGAAAAATTCTTGGAAAAGTTAAGCCACACAGATGCTAAATGGTGTGGGCAGATTGACTTCCGAATCAAAATTTACCCCATTTCCGTGACGCCATGATGCAAAAATATTTGGTTGGAGACGAACGTTGAATTGCTTTAGTCAAATAAAGGAATTCCTAACTCCTTGTTACCCAGTCTCGCTCACTGAACTTCGCTGAAAGTCACCATTTTCTTACTTACTGGTTACTTTTGTATGTCTAAAAAATATGCTGTTAGAGCTTCAAGGGACCATGATCCTTTCTGCCCGAGACCCTACTGGTTCTCCAGTGACCTTCATCTCCACGTAAGCAGCCCTACATTCCTCCTCTCCCATCTCCCGCTTCTTAGGCCCCCTGAGCTCCTATAACCCCTCCGTCTCTCACTGTCCACTCTCCCTACCAGACCCCTGATATCATACTCCTCAAACTTCTCCTTTGCAAAATCTTAAATCCAAACCTTGCCCTTGCTGACTGTACCTTGCCTCATTCTAGCGCTCTCATGATTCCCACTATAACTACGTTTGTCTTAGTGAGGTTCCACTCCCTTTGCCCCCAGTCTCCCTCCTGCTTTCCTCTCCTCCCACCACCCTCCTTACATTCCCATCCAACCAGAACAAACCCTTCTGTGTGTCCACTAGTCTTTACCAATTTCTTCCAGCCCTTGCTACCATGGTCTCCACATCATGCTGCATAGTGATGCCCCAACCTTGAGCCAACTGAATTGTTTGTGTTCTCCACTCACTTGTACTCATAGGACGTAAAAATCCCCGAAAGTACAGATTCGTACCACTAGGCATTATTAGTCCCTGGGCCCTCACTGTTGCATTCTCCACAGTGGCCATTTTAAGACTTTACTGCTTTTTTCAATTCTTCTGCCCCATAGCACCCTTCTCATGCTTAGCAGGTGACTTCAGAGGGAAAATCAAAGACTTTTTAATGATAAAATTCTTGCACCTTCCAGCCTGCAAAACCTGTGACCTTCTTTAGTAAATCTTGTATCACAAAGGATCACCTGACCCTCTCTGTCTGGCCTCTGGGGGCCAGCTCGCCTTCTTCCCAGAAAGCGCAGTTTACAGATAGTCTTCCTGCTTTCTGGAATCTTCCATATCTTTTTATCTATAGCCCCTTTCCCTCAGAATTAAAAAGTATTTAGTTCGACCCATCAAAACAAAAGAAGAAATATCACTTCCTTCTTTAAGACTGCTTCCAGTCACTCACCAGTAGCATATGAACTCCTTGAGAAGAAAGAGGATCTTCCCTCAGCATAATCCCGGCTCTTAATAGAAATATTTATTAATAAGTATTTCATAAAATCAATGAATGAATGCACTAGTTCAAATGCTTCAATTCATAGATAAGCAAACGAGGTCAGTTTATTGTCTAGGTGTCTATAATGCCAAACCAGGTTTCATTAGATATCTGTAGATGACAGGTGTTTAATGTTCCCAACACTTTAGTCAACTGGTATAAGAGTAGATATTCCAGTGCAATCTATAACATGATTTATACTTAGTTTGGGGTGCTTCTGAGATAAACATTCTGGAGTTGCTAAAGAATGACATCGTCTATGTATACATAAGCTGATTTTGGATTTACTGGAGTAAAGCATGTGTTCACTGGTAGTAGTTAGTTATTAAGTAAACACAGCAACTAGAACCTTTTAAAATCTATGTCAGATCATGATACTCCTCTGCTCAAAACCCTCCAACTCGTCCCACCTCACTCAGAATAAGAACCCAAGCCCTGACCATCACACCCAGGGCTCTCTAAGACCTGACCTTCCTTCTCCAACCCAATGCCTCCATTCCACACGTATCCCTGAACCTGCCAGGCTTGTCCCTTCCAGAGCCTCTGCCCTCCTTCCTTTGCCTGGAGAGCTCATACCCCAAGCAGCCACATAGTGCACTCCCTCATCCTCCTTTGCTCAAAAGTCACCTTCTCAGTGAAGTTTAGGAAGCTCTCTATCAGTCAACAAAACTTAAAGAATGAAGTTCTGTGCTTAGAGAAGACAATCTGAGAGGACATCTTCCTGCTGTGTTGTGGGAGGAAATGACAGCTACCAGGGGCTTAGGGGAATTTCAGACAGACTTTATCCTGGAGTAGCTCACCTCCCCTTCTGCTTCCTCATGCCCCCTTTCTCCCTCCCCAGGAGATAGGATGCCGGTGTGCCGATGCCTTCTTTGGACTAGTCAAAGCTTCATGACTCAGCACTCCCTCCCAGCCATTCTTTTTCCAAAAGTGCCTTCCTGGGGGCGCCTGGGTGGCTCAGTCAGTTAAACATCCAACTCTTGATTTCAGCCCTGGTCATGATCTCACAGTTCATGGGTTTGAGCCCCACATGGGGCCCTGAGCTGACAACGCAGAGCCTGCTTGCAATTTTCTCCCTCCTTTCTCTCTCTCTGCTCCTCTCCCATACTCAATCTCTCTCTCCCCCCCCCCAATAAATTAAAAAAGAGTTGCCTCCCCATTTCGCTCTTTCCCTCCTTCACCCTTCCTTCCAAACCCCCTTTTCCTCAGAGCAACCGAGTTTGTGTAGGGTGTTAAATCTGTAGGCACTATAGGTAAAAAGTCTGCCATGATTATTCTCCACACAGATTGTTTGTCTCTTAAAAGCTGAGCTTTTATTACTTCCAACAGAAAGCAAATCGGTAGATGATACAGGAGAGCTATTTTTGACCGGGAACAATCATGTTGGGGACCTGGGGCTCCTTTGGGATACAATCCGACCCTGCGACAAAACAGCAGCGACCTTCCTTTCTAGAGTTGCTCAAACCCTGATATGTGAGGAATTGTTTTTAAAAGTTCCACAAAAAGTAAGTCCCTGATGTACTGCGATCTTAAGAGCAACATGCCCTAAACAGTATTATTCAACTTGGCATTTCACATATATATTTTTTCAAGTATCCTTTTTTAAAAAATTTTTTGTAAAGCCGATACCACAGCATTTGAGCCGGGGGTCCTAGGCCTGCATTGTTGGTGGTTTTGGCCGAATCGGCTCATTAATTTCACAGTGTAGTGCTTGGTGACCATGACCTGAAGGATGTGCTGTTTCAAAAGGAAATGTTTGACCATGGAGCAGGACAGCTTATCACAGGCACTTAATTTAACATGGAAATGCAGCTGTTACTTTCTCTGAAAGTCTTAGGGACTGTTAAGGAAGGTGAAGTGGGAGAATTGGAGCTTGCACTCTGGTTCATGGGCCAAAACCGTTTTCAGAAGAAGGACTTCCAATTGGCTGAAAAGAGAGCTCAGCCCATGGTGGACACCCCCAGAAGGAGAGGCCAGAATTCTCAGAGCATTTCCAACAAGCATAGCCCAGCCTCCTTGAGCTGTCCTTTGTTGGCCACTGGCCAGAGGAAGATATGTGGAGTTCCTGGGAAGCGTGCCCAACGCAGAGTTCATAGCTCCCTTTTTGAACAGATTCCGAGTCCCAGGAGATAAAAGGCCGTCGCCGTCTTAGAAAAGTTAGGGTGCTCCTCTTCGTGGCCTGATCTCCTAGCATTTCAGAATGTGCTGGTCTTCTTGCACCTAGTATCCCTGGCTATTGCCTTTAATCAGCAGCTTTACCCAAGCTGTATTTTGGGGGCGGGTTTCACAAAATGTCATAGCTTTAGAAATTACAGAGTAGTTAGAACAAAGGCTTTATGTAGAAAGGAGCAGTTGTGTATAAACTCCCATAACGTAATTTTCCCCCAAATGATAGGATTCCAACTTGGTGCCTATGCAGATTTCAGATTGGATGACTGGTTTGGACGTGTACCAACTTGGGAGGGGGCAAACTCAAATTCCTTCGTTCAAATTTAACTTGGTATCTTCAGAGATTCCCTTAACTTGTCACCATTCTTTAAAGATACGCAAAATACAATTATCTCTTTTTTTTAACATTTATTTATTTTTGAGAGAGAGACAGCAAGCGGGAAAAGGGGAGAGAGAGAGAGAGAAAGAGAAAGAAACAGAATGTTAGTGGGGGAGGGGCAGAGAAAGAGGGAGACATGGAATTCGAAGCAGGCTCCAGGCTCTGAGCTGTCAGCTTAGAGCCCAATGCAGGGCTCAAACTCATGAACCAGGGACCTGAGCCGAAGTCAGGTGCTTAACTGACTGAGCCACCTAGGTGCCTACTTTGGGGAAATTTTTGAGGAAATCCGAATGATTTGTTGTGGACCAATGAGGATTAAGGAATATAATAAGACAATTGAAAACTAGTCCTTCAGTAGATATTTTGTTAGCTCTTTCAGGAAAATTACTATGTCTTATTGGATGGTTTCCCCAGAGCCTAGCATAGTGTCTCACAGGTTGTAAGTGCTCAGTAACTACGTGTTGAATGACTAAATGAACAAATGAATGATGAATGAATAGACAAAGGAATAATCAAATGCTTGGGGACTCATTTTTTAGAAAGTATAATCTTCGGGGCTTTATAAGAAGGAATCCTTACAATATTTAAAACAATATTGGAAAGGCTATATGTTCGGGAAGTTCAGATACATCACTTATGGGGAAACTGGTAAACTTCTGAGCAGTTAGAGACAGAACACAGTACAGCTTGAGTCACAGCCCATTTAAGCCATTCAAGAAGTGGGAAATTGGATAGATTGGGGGAGGGTCACCTAGGATTATTTGGGAAAATATTGAGGGTTCCTAAGTAAAGCCCACAGGGCTACAATGAGTCTAATTTTACAGGCATTCCCTGGCAAGCACGTGTAGGAATGCACATTAGGGGCTAAGGCAACATCTCTTTGAGTTTCAAGGTCCTACTAAGGGCTCCCCCAGAGTTCCTGGGACATGAGCTTACTCTCACCAGGACCCTGAGCCTGGGCAGTTTTGCAATTTGCCTTCATTCTTTTCTGCTCGTTGTATACCTTGACTTTCTGAACTGGCAATGTCACCTCTTTGAGCTCCTCCAAGAAGACCTGAACCAAGCAGCCTAGGATGGGCCTGCATCCAGCAGGTGCTTGAGTGCTTCCCAGGTGTCCCATCTGCCACTTTGGGTGAGTCTCCTCAGGGAGTCAGTGACAAGCTCGTTCAGGTCCGCACACTTCATTTATCATCTGTTTACCATAAGTGGGACTGACTCGGGTCCATCTCCATCAGGCTTAATGAATTGGCGGTACCTGGGATTCTTTGACTGTACTTGGAGGGAGGAGATGGACCTGGAAAGGCATGCATTGTGAGGCCCTCCCCAGCCCTTGAAGGAGGGAACCGTGAGGAGAGTGGGACCACAAGGGAACAGAGTAACTCTGAAGAGCCCCTGACTAAATTTGCAATATTGTTAAGGGGAATTTATTAAGATGTTTTATACTAACGTTCTTGAGATTCAGTCAAGTGGCTCCAAATTGCTTTCATATATTGTCGCATTTGACGAATGCTGGGAGCACCTTTTACATTTCTTTTCCTTCCTATGTATCCCTCACACAAGGCATGTATTTACTTTTTGAAGGCGTTTTGTCCTCTGTTAATATTCTTTTATATTTAAGTTTATTTATTTTTGAGAGAGTACGAGCCCAGGGGAGGGGCAGAGAGAGAGAGAGAGAGAGAGAGAGGGAGGGAGAGAGAGAATCCCAAGCAGGCTCCATACCATCAGCGCAGAGCCTGATGTGGGGCTCAAACTCATGAACCGTGAGACCACGACCTGAGTTGAAATCAAGAGTTGGTCACTTACCTGACACCCAGGTATCCCCTCTGTTAATATTCTGATATTAATGGTCCAGTTCATTGGCACGTATTGAATGCATTCTGTGAGGTCAGCACTATGCAGGCCCCTGTATAGATCCTTCTACATGCCCAGTCTTGAGACTCAGCCACTTCAAAGAGATTATCATCTAAGTAAGGAAACAGAACTCACAGAGGGGAGCCCAAAGTACCACAGGAAATCAGAGAAGAGGGGCATCTGTGAGGGATGGGCCAGTCTGAGAAACCTTCATGGGTAGCTAGAGCTTGAGCATGGTAGAATGAGGAATGGAATGAAAACACATGTGTTACCTTGGGGAGGCAAGTAGTGTATGCGTGTTGATGGGGCATGAAGACGTGACCTGCGTTGAGTCACAGAGCCCAGGGAGAAGTTGCTACAGCAATTCAGGCATGTGGTGGGTAGAGCTTGGGCGAGGGGGTTAACGATGAGAATGGAGAGTAGCTCAGGTCATTGAAATACATGCCAGGAAACGAAATAGGAAATCCTTTATATTGACTGAATATGAGAACAGTTAATTATTTCTTGTTTTTCCTTCTCCCTACAATTTTATGCTCTAAATATCCTTAAACATAATGTTTGCTGAGTTCCTGAGTACATTGAAGATTACATCCTTCTTAGCCAGTCTTCTAGCCGTAGCACATTCACAGAAAATAGAATGAGGATATATGGTGGAGAATCACAAGCCTACATTTCAACCTGGGCTCTTAGTGGTGTGACCTTGGGCAAGCTAGTGAGGATAAGAATGCTCCCTAAGGTCGTTGTGAGGATGAAATGTAGGTGAAGATTCCTAGCATAAAGGACCCCTTTCCTTTTCTTCCTTCAGGAAGCTTATGCAAATCTGGAGAACACCTGGCATGTTCAGTCCCAAGTTGTAGACCATGGATTTGCTGATTACCAGCCATAGACTTCACAGGACACGTTTGCCCTTCACATTGCAATGCCATCATCCCAGTACTTAGACAATCTGTGCCTTTCACAAATACCTTTCTGGAGCCCCACTTTGCACACTTACTTTGTTTGCCTTTCCCCTACCCCAGTAGATATCAGAGTTTGCAACCTAAAGAAGCAAAAACAATGAAGGCACACGCTTCTGTAACATAGAAGCATTGTTGTCCTTGGTCCGAGTTGGTCTTCTAACCAGGCCTTCATTTGGCCTTCCTATCAAGAATGTCTCTGTATTTGCTGCAGTTATCTTGTAAACAAACCCATCTTTTCCTAAGTGGGTGCCTTTTTTTTTAAATACAAAAATTGAAAGCTTAACTTCTGCAATAACAGAGTTGAGTGTTAAGCTTAGTACATTCTGGAAAGACATCAAATAGCAATGATTTAAAGCACCAGAAACTTTGTGTTTGAATTATTTTTTAGCCTTCTGATTATTTCAGATTATTAGCCAGGTTTTTTGTCTAACCCTTTCCCACCCACAGGCTAGGTGGGGAAGATGGGCTGCTGAAGGGTTGCTTGAGATGGGGGGAGATGTCTTTCTTCACATTAATCAAGAGTACATTCTTCTGGCTAAGAAGGATACACCACCCCAGAAGACTTAGGAAAAGTCCCTAGCCAAATCAAATCATGATGTGCAGAGCTGAATACCTTGAGTATAAGGAAGGAAGGCTTCTGAGGTTAGTGGGAGCTCTTTGGGTTCAGTTACCTAAATTGTAAAAGTACAAGATTTTATTGAAGACTTGCTGTGTGCTAAGTGGTAAAAATCCCAAGGATATTCTCAAAGAGCCTAAATGCTTGGGTAAGCAGGAGAAAAAAATGCTCTTATTATCAAAACTGGCCCAGTTTAGGACAGGCTTCCCTAGAAGGACAGAATCCTGCTTAAGTGGAAAAATGGTCTTTATATGGGAAAACATTAGTCCAGATGAGAGAAGGAGAGAGGCTGTTCTCTTAGTAGATAAGAGAGGGAAACTATCTGGATAGAAAGAAAAGCAGAGGTTGGAGAGGATGACCTTTCTCTGAGGGGAAAGATGGCCAGTGAGAAAGTCTCTTTGCTCCAAGAGACTGGGGAGTAATAGTGACACCCAATGTTCAATTCCAAGTTATCACCTGCTTTTCTAAATTATGCTGTGGTACATTATTGTCCCAGTTTTTAATAATCCTGAACTCCAATAAATATAGGTATAAAATAACGTTCTTTGGAGAATGAAGGAGGAAAAGATACCCAGAAAAATTGTGAAAGATTTCGCAATGGGAAAAAATAATGACTCGGTCCAGGTTTTATTTTCTTTTGAGCTATTTTACAACTCTAGAAGGTAGAAGAGCTGTAGTGATATGAATGATTCTGTTTATAAAAATGCAAATTATATGGAGATGCTATTGATTATTGCCGTGTGGTATTGACCACTTTTACTTTGATCTGTCAATTTCTTTCAGCATCTAAGTGTGTATTTTTAGACATTCGTATTTGAAGCAGTGGGTATCATTCTGCTGGTTCCCTCATCATTCGTCAGTGAAATAAAATCTTGGGCAAGTGTTTATTTCACATTTGTACAACCATCACAATTTAATTTTTAATTTTTAAAATTTTTAGATTTAAAAATTTTAACTTTTAATTTCAGTATGATATACAGCATTATTTCGTTTCAGGTTTACAACAGAGTGATTCAACATCTCTATACATTATGAAATGCTTAGGGTACATGCAGTTAGCATTTTTGACCATGCAGAGTTAGTACTCAATCCTAGACTGTATTCTCTACACTGTGGCTTTTATTCTCACGACTTATTTATTTTATAACTAGAAGTTTGTACCTCTTACTCCCCTTTATTCTTTCCATCCCTCCCCCACCTCCCCTCTGGCAGCTACCAGTTTGTTCTCTGTATTTATGAGTCCTTTTCTGTTTTGTTTGTTTGTTTTGCTTCTTAGATTTCTCATATAAGTGAAGTCATATAGGATTCGTCTTTCTCTGTCTGACTTAATTCACTTAATGTAATACCCTCTGTGTCCACACATGTTGTCCCAAATGACAAGGTGTCATTCTTTGTTATGACTGAATAATATTCCATTGTGCATATATATTTTATCCATCTATTTTATCCATTTATCTACGGATGGACACTTAGGTTGCTTCCATAGCTTGGATATTATAAATAATGCTACAATGAACATAGGAGTGCATATAGCTTTTCAAATTGGTGTTTTTGTTTGTCTTTAGGAAAATAACCATAATTACTGGATCATGTGGTTATTTCTATTTTTAATTTTTTAAGGAACCTCTATACTGTTATCCACAGTGACTGCATGAGTTTGCATTCTCACCAACAGTGCCCGAGGGTTCCCTTTATTCCACATCCTCACCAACACCTTTTTTCTTCTTTTCAGTAACAGCCATTCTAACTGGTATGAGGTGACATCTCCTTGTGGTTTCAATTTTTATTTCCCTAATAATTAGTGATGTTGATCTTTTCTTTCATGTGTCTGTTGGCTACCTGTACATCCTCTTTGGGAAAATGTCCGTTCAGATTCTTTGTCCATTTTTCAATAAGATTGTCTTTTCTGGTGTTGCGTTGCATGAGCTCTTTATGTATTTTGGATATTAACTCCTTATCAGATTTGTCATTTGCCATCATCTTCTCTCATTCAGTAAGTTGCCTTTTCATTTTGATGATGGTTCTCTTCCTTGTGCAAAAGCTTCTTAGTTAGATGTAGAATTATCCTTTAACAAAAGAGAAGGAGCAGGGAGGAGAAGGAACATAAGAAGAAGACAGGGACCACACTTTGAGAAAATCTGTAGAGATTGTGAACAACAGCGAAAGGTAAATAAGCAAGGACTGAGAGTATTTCAGAGGCACCTGACTGGCTCAGTTGGTAGAGCATGTGACTCTTGATCTCAAGGTTGTGAGTTCAAGCCCCACACTGGGTGTAGAGATTACTAAAAAAAAAAAATAAATAAGTAAATAAGAAAATGTTTTTAGAAAGAGAATTTATCAGGAATTAGGATTCATAAGAAAAGGCAACCATGTAACAACCATCTTTCATTTGGAGGTTCAACATGGAATTCTTGGGAGTATGTGTTAGAGTTGTCACAAAGGAATTGTGTCTTGCGATTATTTGAATATTAAAATAAAGAGTAACCCCAGAAAGATGGAAAACCTGGATGCTACCATATAACACAGGTAAACAGGTAATTATAACACACTGATTAAATTGCCAGATTGGAGACATTTACAAATTTCATGAAATCATAGCAAGGACCCCAAAATCTGCTGATTATGTCATTCAAGTTTTTATTTAGGTTTCTATTGATGTTTGCAGGTTGAATATTCAGAAATAAAATAAGAAATATCAATATCTATCTATATCTATCTATCCATTTACCTATACAACTACCTAATCATCCATCCATCCATCTTTGTATCTTTCTATGGGGACTCTTCTTATCAGAATAAGTCTCTCGAAAGATCGATGGACAGACTACTAATTGCGTTCCAGGCAGGGTCAAACGTTGTTGGAGTAACTGAGAATCCTTTATTTGTTTAATATGAAAAGTTTCTTTTGGAAATAAATTAGCAATGTCATTCCTCTGGGAGGAAAAATACCCAGAAAGGGAGGCAAGGATGGTGTGGTTTCCCGAGGAGCGTCCGTCCTCCAAGGAGTCTCAGTCAGGGCCCTGCAAGAGAAGTAGAGGTGAGGGTGTTGCACTGAGGGACAAAACTTCAGGGTTTTTTTTTTCCCCAGACTCTGCAGCACCATCTCACTTTCTTTGTCCAAACCTCACTCACTTATCCCTGGGAGTTACCACCCCAACCCAGTTTTGCCCCAGGCGCAAGTTTTTGAAGCCCTTCCTAGAAGGATCTCGGCCACATCTACAAAAATCAGAGGTGCCCTTGTAACTAGGTAAAAATAGTGAGAGGTCATACAGACTTGACTTTTCATCCTAGCTCCATAGTCTTCAACATGTAGTAAATTCTTAACTTTCCTAGATATTTCTTACATACGAAATACTGAGATACTAATGCTAACCTTAGAGGTTAATTGTTGGTAGGTAGGCAGGTAGGTAGCAAACAAATATAATTCGTAGAACTTATGGTGGAGGTTCAGTGTGATTTCCACTTTCCCCTATACAGCCAGCATAGGAGAATGACCTAGACCTGAGAGGCTCCAAAGAGTTTAGGAAAAGCTGAGATTACCAAACAATTATTTTAAGGTTTCTTAACGTTTATTCATTTTTGAGAGATGGAGAGAGACAGAGCATGAGTGGGGGAGAGGCAGAGAGAGAGGAGACAGAATCCAAAGAAGGCTCCAGGCTCTGAGCTGTCAGCAAAGAGCCTGACGCGGGGCTCCAACTCGCAAGATCATGACCTGAGCTGAAGTCAGATGCTTAATTGACTCAGCCACCCAGGCGCCCCTCCAAACAATTTTTTTTAGGGACATAATGAAAATGATAAAGGGTCTGGGGCTGAGGTTTTTCCATTTTTCTGTAATTAGGTTTTTGCCTGTCGAGGGACAAATGTGTGGTTGGTTCTCCGTGGCAGTCGATTTGGTTTCTTGCTCTCTAGCCTCTTTTGGGCCCTATTGCAGCAGTAAAAGGATCCTGATTAATCCGTTGTCTGTCCTCCTTTGGTAAGTGACCAAATCTCTGGCAAAGATGCCAGGCTGCTGGAATCGTAACTTGGAACGTCTATGCAAAAGCATCACAAACGAAGAGGGAGCAAGTGCTGTCTTTTGTACTCACCATTCGAGTACATTCTGGATTTGTTAGTGGCAGGTAGACTCAGTCTCGAGACTCTGTCACCCCCGCAACTCGTCATCTCGTTGACTCCTACCTACAAAACTGCCTGTAGCTAGGAATAATCGTTCCTCCTGATCTGCGAGGATGACTCAGGATGGGCTTTTTGTCCCTGATTATTTTCCTGTACTTTTGACTCACGTAGCGCGATGCCACGGCCCTCGTAACGTTCCTTCTCTCTTCACAGTACCATCTGTAAACACCTTGCTATTTCAGAGAGCGGCATCAACGCCAAGGCTGGGAAAAGAATTTCCAGAATATTCATGGGACGGTGTCATTTTGAAAGGATTTTCAGGCATGACCAAGAGTGCTCAGTATTTCAATTCTATTCACCCTTCACTTCAACACTCATGCAAGGTCACTCTCCACCCCCCACCCCCACTTGGGAGGGTATGAAGCAACTCTGCTCCCTGGTGCTGTGGGGGGTCCCTGAGTGTCAATACTTCGAACACTCCAAAATAGTGCTGTTATTTGACTCCATGTGCTACTCATTCATCTGTTTGTAAATGAGTGATTTGTCATCTTGGGAATATGCGGAATAGGGTTGTTTTTAAAAGAGAAAGAAGAAAAAGGAAGGTGAGGCACTATTTCTGTGGGAGGAGATTTTTCACAAGCAAGGTGAGTCAGAGCCCAAGTCCCAGAGCGCTTTCTGGCTTTGGAAGACCAATGACAGCAGTTGCTGTGACCTCCTTTGAAGAGGTGACCAACTTTTGTCCAGGTGCTGCCGGTAATATTTCAAGTTGCTTAGATTTAAACAGTTGTCATAGGCACAGATTGCTCAAACCATTAAACTCTGAAGGGAGGTGATGACTGCCAAAAAAAAAATCACCTCATTGCTCTCCTTTGCAAAATGGGAGTACTGTCCTTCTGTCTGTCTTGCAAGAATATTAAAAGCTTCTCATGGGGTGCCTGGGTGGCTCAGTCGGTTAAGCGTCCGACCTCGGCTCAGGTTATGAACTCACAGCTCATGAGTTCGAGCCCCGTGTCAGGCTCTGTGCTGACAGCTCAGAACCTGGAGCCTGCTTCGGATTCTGTGTCTCCCTCTCTCTCTGCCCCTCCCCCACTTATGCTCTGTTTCTGTCTCAAAAATAAGTAAACATTAAAAAAATAAAAAATAAAAACTTTTTCATTTGTAAAATATTTTGCCTTCTTCAGAGAGAGAAGCTCTGTAAATACTAGGAAATGGTTATTTTTTAAACCTCTTAGTAAAATACTCTTTCTATTAAATCCTATTTGCACATGTGGTTGTTTCTGAGACTTGAAGGCCTTACACTCTTGGTTCCGATTGGTTCTCTCTATGTGAATTTTCATGTGTACGGTAGTCTCTGAAAATCACACCCAGTAAAACCAGTCACAAATATGACTGTTTGACTACAGGTAACAAATGGAAGAGCTACGCACGGGTGTCTGCTCGAAATCGGTCTGTGAGTTCATGCGAATCACCTGTATTTCTCAACAGATTTCTTAGTTCCTGAGAGGTTCTAGAGAACCACACCTTGCTCCTTTCTTGAGTGACTAGGGTTTCTGTTATAATAACTAAGTGAACCCCCAGGGTGCAAAGCAAAATGTAACACACTCTATTGCCTCATCTATTATTGTCTACCAGAAGTTCCATTTGAAAGTGCCCAGGGTCCTTTAGAGAAGAGAATGTGAACAGGATGTCAAATTTCATGGATGTATCCGAAGCGTGCAGAATAACCATTATGCATTTCTTTCATTTTATTTATTCTTTTTTTTTTAAGTTTTTAAAAAATTTTATTTTGAGAAAGGGAGACAGAGAGAGAGAGAGAGCAAGCCAGCAGGGGAGGGATGCAGAGGGAAACGAGAGAGAGAGAGAGAGAGAGAGAGAATCCCAAGCAGGCTCGGCACTACCAGAGCAGAGCCCGACAGGGGGCTCGAACTCACAAACCACAAAATCATGACCTGAGCAGAAACCAAGAGTCCAACCCTTAAACCTACTGAGCCACCCAGACGCCCCCATTGTGTGTTTCTGTCAGAGGCAACTAAGCTTCCTTAGTTGTACCCCCACGTGCCTACAGTCAGTAGGACTATTTCCTTTGCCAGACTTGGAACCCGTCTTATTTTTCTTCATACTTCATTGTCAAAACTTATAGGCACCCTTGTGATAAACCATTAACTATTACTCTGATAATTTAATAGCCACCGTTTATTGAGAACTTACCAGCCCAGTAAGAAAGACTTCACACACACTCTCTCATGGACCCTTCACGATAACCTGTGAAACAGGGATTAGCTCCATTTTACAGATGAAGAAACAAAGGCCTAGAGAGAGAGAAAATAAGTTGCCCAGGCCACGCAGCCAGGAAGTGGCAGAGTTGGAGAGTATTCACACAAGAAATTAGGGGCTGAGGTTTGATTTTGCTTTGTTTTGTTCTACTTTGAGTGATCCCACATGAGACTATAGAGTAACGTGTCTGTAACTTCTCCATGTATGTTAGTCTCTGATCGGCCCCGGGGACCACAAATTAAGTGAGGAATGTGAACAAGCATTTGTGCTCTGCTCATTCATACACGACGGTCTAACGGACTTGGTGGTACATCAGTGAGTTCACTCAACACGTGTGTCTTGTACAAGTCTTCTGGTTTTGTTTATCTTCAAGCCCTTGCTCCAATCTTCCTTCCTTCTCCCCAAAGCCTTCCTCAGTTTATCTTGTTTGTCTTTATACCCACTTATATGTTATTCCCTGATTCCTAAAATGTGACGCGTGGACCCCTGGGGAGGTATGAGATGGTTCTAAGTGATGTACAGTCATTCTTAACAGTTTTAGCTTTATGTTGCATATTAGAGAAAATCAACCAGCACCTTAAATCTGTGATTTCACAAATATTATTGCGTATGACAAAGCTAAATTTCTTCATCAATTAAAGATAATAAATGACAATAGAGTTGAAAACACGGCTGTGACATCTGAGGTTAAGGAGATGTTGGGGAATACCATACACAATGAGAGCTTATTATATTTGATAGTGTCTAATTTTTACTGCATGTAAGGTTGATTTTGTAAACATGACCATTATCTTCATTAACACTTCTGAATACTTGCCGTATGTTCCTTCCTGTACAAAACACATAGATACATTACTTCAATTCTCATGACAACTCTGTGAGGTATGTACTGTTATAAACCCATTTTATAGAAGAGGAAACTGAGGGTCACAGACATCCAGAAACCTTCTCAAGTGCACACAGTAAACTGTAGAGTTAAAATCCAGGTCTACCTAATGCCAGAACTCATCAACTGCCTATCTGGCCTCCCTTATGTTTATATATTCCTCAAGGTTAGAAATTGTTCACAAGTATCTAGTGTCTAAAACTATTGCTAGAGTACTTTAAGTTTGCAAGAAAAGTTTAGGAAACTAGAATTTCTCAGAAGCAGGGACAAACTTTTTAAAGGAATAAAGATTTCTCTTTTAGAAGAACGGGAGGTAAGTGTCAAGATCTAGAATTACATTGTGTCCTTTCCAGTCATAAGAAGATTGAGTATAAAGGTTAAGATAATTCTCTATGTCTTTAATCATTCTTTAGAGACACTGCTGATTGAAAAAGAAAAAAAACCCTCCTAATACCTTTGTTTCAACATTCTCTCTCTCTCTCCCTCTCTCTCTCTCTCTCTTTCTCTCTCTCTCTCTCTCTCTCTCTCTCTCTCACACACACACACACACACACACACACACACAAATATACAGTCCTCTCTTCAGATGTCAAGCCAAAATCTTGTTTTAGGCAACCTAATATGGTGGGAATGACTGACTTTAATGAGAGGGCATGGTCAGCTTTGGGGACATAAGCAAATTTTGTGGAAGGCATTCACTCTGCCAGTTTTCCCATTCCGTTCCTTGAACTAAGATTACCAATCCTCTCTTCACCAAACAAAAAGAATAGCAACCTGTTCCAATCTGTGTTGATTTGAAAACCCAAATGAAACAAAACTGCTAAAGCCAGATTGACTCCATTTCAAATCCTTTCAGTTTTTAATAGAGAAAAATCTCCTTTATATTTTATTGATGAACCCTCGAGATAGATTTGGAATGTAGGTACATGGCATTCTTAATTATTAAAGTCGGTTCATTATGGTGGTTCTGGAAAGAAAACTTCATCCTATTTTCCCCAAGTCATTACCTTTATCAATTTCAATCTACAATTAGAGTGCAGAGTTCCTCGGGGAGGTAGTGAATGGGCTAATCTATCCAGTCTTGGCCTAGGTATATGTATTAGTCAAGGTTCTCCAGAGAAACAGAATCAATAGTGTGTATGTATATTTGCATAAAAAAAGAGAGGGGGTGGTATTTATCATAAAGAATTGGCCCAGTTGGGTACCTGAGTGGCTCAGTCAATTAAGTATCGGACTCCTGATTTCAGCTCAGGTCATGATCTCACAGTATATGAGATTGAGCCCCACCTCAGGCTCTGCACTGACATCTGGGAGCCTGCTTGGGATTTTCTCTCTCCCTCCCTGTCTCTGCCCCTCCTCCACTCATGTGCACGCTCTCTCTCTCTCTCTCTCTCTCTCTCTCTCAAAATAAATATTAAAAAAAAAGTTGGCCCATGTCATTATGGAGATAGGTAAATCCCAAGATCTGCAAGGTGAGTTAGCAAGCTAGAAACCTAGAAGAGGCAATGGTGTGATTCTAGTCCAAAAGTCAGCAAGGTTGAGACTCAAAAAGAGTCCTCATTGCAGTGTAAACCCAAAGGCAGGAAAAGAAAAAAGAAAAAAAAATGATGCCTTAGCTCAAAGGCAGTCAGGCAGGAGGACTTTCCTCTTATTCAGGGAAGAGGCAGTCCTTTTGTTCTATTCAGGCCTTCAGCTGATTCAGTGAGGCCCACCCACATTAGGGAGGGCATTCTTTTTCACTCAGTCTACAGATTCAAATATTAATCTTACCCAGAAACAGCCCCGCAGGCACACCCAGAATAATGTTTGACGAAATCCATGTGGCCCAGTCAAGTTGACATATAAAATTCGCCATTGCAATATACTCCCAACGTTGTGGTGGAACATCTTTAGACACTATCTCCTAATTCTTAGCCCCCAACTTTGCAGGATTTACCTAAGCCTGAACAAGTTCTAAGCTTCTTCTGTGTACTTCCCACTGTGAAGCCCTTAGTAAGGAATCAATAAATATTGCTGAAATTACTTTTTCTTAAGTGCCAGGGACAAGAAAAGCTTGAGGGAGGAAGATGGTGACAAGGGACTCGATCAACTAAATTTCTGTTTTCTGTACACTCAATCTAGATGTTAGGAAAACAGACAGAATTCCTTGAAGACAGTATCAAAGGAGACCAGCTGAGTGCATCACACATTGTAGATGAGAAATCTACAATGAGGGTGTTAAGGAATGTTCTGAAAGTGACATGCTCTCCAACAAACCATATTTGTTAACAGTTCCATAATTATTCAAATGAGATGGTAAATAAAATTTAAAAGCATAATCCCTAGAGGTTATAATAAATTAATACCTTCAGGCACACCGTTGCTTTCAGTATGACCTTTGGTACTTACTTCCAAAAAGAACGGTCCAAATACTTCCACGTGTTCTAGAAAATGAACGGGCACACAGGGTTTTGAGGATAAACTATGGCAGTGATTTGCATTTTCTTCCTCATGGCCAAAAATAATGTTGATGCCTTCTGGTGTTCCGTGGCAGGCAAAATAAATGCCCTTTGTCTTCCCCCTTGTCAGAAACACACTAAATCATTCAGGATTGTTTGAAGTAACTTCTTCTATTTTTGGTCCTGTTTTCACGGGCATGGAATCTCTCTTGAGAACCTGGGCAATGCTTTCTGTTGAAAAGCCATATTACAATATGTTGATTTGTGATTGCTATTTGTATGTGCATCCTCTTGAGGGAGAACCAATTCACTTTGAGAAAGGGATGCCCTCCCCTTGACTTGGCATTCAGCCAGAAACTGGGGGGTTCTCTCTTTTCCGAACCTCCTGGCCATACAAAGCCATACTAGCACCCTGTGTCAAAGTATTTTTAAAGAAAAATGAGTGAGGATAATATTCTGCACCAGGGAGATGACAATAACTTGATGTCTCAGACACCAATAACCTCTTGCTGTCCTAGGGTCTTTTATCATCATGTCCTCCAGGAAATGAGTTCCATAGTTTGTTACACTGCCCTTTGCTGGCCCAGCCTGTATTTTCTGATACAGAAAATGAAAAACAAGATTTTAGGAAGGCAAACTTCAGCATCCTTCTCTGGCTCTGACCAGTGATTATAGCTCTTCCAATGTAACCCATAAGTCCATCCAAAAAAATGCCATTTATATAACACTCAAGGATCCGTTACTCTTTGCCAGGCAATGTAGACACTGAGAATATAACAATGAACCAATCATAGACCTTGCTGTAAACATGGTCTGGTAAGCTAGTAATTATAGCAAGACGTGAAAAATGTCCATATGTGCGTAATGACAACGTTGGTGGTCTTTGTGACTGGGACTATAGATCACACCCATTCTGTTGGTATAAGACCATATCCTGATCTTGATGTACTTACCACAAATATTTGGCCTTGTAGATTCCATATTTCCTTTGGGTGTAGGCCTGCTCATTGTGTGTCTGGAAGATTAATGATAAAGGATGTGTGTCCAACAGTTTGGACATGTAGACAAAATGCGGTGAATGGTCAGGCCCAATGTTTGACTTTGCATTTCCAGAGACATCCTAAATCATTGAGACGTATCTAGAACACCAACCCAATTTTTAATACACTTGATATTCTGTACCTTCTGACCAATATTCCTCACTGAACAAACCACACTGGAAATGTGATTTAGTGGGTTCGAGCTTAAAGAATAACAAACTAGTCATTTGCCTTTACCTCAGAAGCATCATCATAATTTAACTCAGAGGCTTTTGAGGGAAATGTAGGGATATGGGTGATGAATGTGAGGTCAGAGGAAAGGGTGCAACCATGAAGGTTGGCAAAGATCTGAGATGGTAATGGAAAGGACACTTTGTCTTTAACTACATGTTGCAGGTTTGGAACTGCAAGATGAGAAGCCCGGGGACAGGGTGGAGGGGGGGCTGTAGTTTCACTTTTCTGAAGTTACAGTAATTGCTCTTCAGTGGGATCTTGGTCCAAAGGCATCTGAGTCAAAGAAATTCCACAATTTTCCATTCAGTTGTGCTTGCTCTATGATAATAGAATTAAATTTAAAAAATTGTTTTCAATTCATAAACTATAAAAGAATTTAAAGGAAGTCTAAAAGAGTATAGTTACTTAGGTATCTTTTCTCACTGATAACCAGCTTGTAATAACCATTGCTTTAGTTCAGCCTAGTTTTCGTTCATCTTTCATACTTGAGTAGCATAACTCACCCTGGTTTTTTTTGTTTTTGTTTTCTATTTTGTTTTAGCATGTCCGTGGCTTCAAGATCTCTCTAGCTATATTTTCATAAGAATTTTACCTTGGAATTTTTCTTCTTGTTCTGGATTTTACTTAAGTTAAAGACTCAATAGCTTCCAACTTAACGACAGAAGTTACAAATGTGCCTGTTTCACGCTCTTAGCCCTCTGAGTTCCAAAATGTTCTTTTCTGTTCTCCATGACATCCATTTTTGTCTTTCCTGTGATAGAAAATAAGTAAATAAAACTATAGGGGAAAGCATGAATCGTAGAAAATATACATTTGTGGTAACCTAAAGTATTCATTTTCTTATTTAGTTGTATTGTTAGAGAAAGGTTTCTGCTGGGATATAGTAACACTCCTTTTGCTATTTCTTAGCAATAGTGTTTCAAAACCGGGGGGTCTACCATCACAGGAGTGGCTGAAACTAAAACAAGGCTTGCTCTGTGCAGAAGTCAAACTTGGATAGTGGTCTGCCAGCAAGAACCCAAACTTATCCCTGACTTCTAGCAAATACTCAGTTGTATAGCAGGTGAATGTTTGTTGAAGGAGTAGTTACATGGCTGAGTAAACCTCTTTCTGTGCCTTGTATTACCAAGGGCTATTAGTAGTCCAAGGACACACACTTACTTATTGGACAAGCCCAGAAACGAAGGCCGATTTGTTGACTTCCAGCACATGTGGCCCTGTGTTCCACCACCCACCTGCACTGACAAGGACCAGATGTCACTCAGCTCTCCTTTTATCAGCTTTTTCCCAGTCGCACTGACTGATAAGAGTGTAAGGGTGGGTGACTGGCATCGTTCTTCTCCATTCTTTTTTTGGATTTTTCAAAGTGGATCTTTCAACGTTTTTGTTATCTGGTATGGTTTTGTAAGAAAGTAAAACGGAGAAAAGGTAGAAGTCGAGAGAGTCAGCGATTTTGAAAATTAGCAAACCTACCTAAATCTCTTTCTTAGATGGGTTTATGTTATAAGAAACTGAAATATATCTTACCATATTCTCTCCACCATAAAAGTCAAGCCGATTTTAGATATCTTGTGATCTGTAAAACAGGGGATTTTAATAGTCGCTGGCTTTCCTACCACTCCCTGTGTTTCACGCCACCAGGATGGTAATACCCAGTAAAAATTTAGTAGATTTACGGATACCCATAAACCCGCAACTCAATTTAGTCTCAAAAGGTAAAATCTTACAAAGAGAATGCAGTTTGGGTCCTGAGGGGGGAAAAAGTCTCAGAATCTTTAATAACAAATGAAGTTAAATTGCTCTTCATTTATTTAAGCTGAAAAATGTTCTTCTAAAAACAGACTTAGATCATGGGACCCGTAAAGAACGTATCTGAAGATTCCGCTATCAGAAATAGCCAGCATAACACAGGAAATGTGATCCTTTTTTGGACATGTAGGGAAGGCTTGAGGACAGGTACTTGGACATTCTCTGATAAAGTGAAATGACTAAACATTTATCTGGATTAGGAGTTTAACAAGGGGAAGAGAGGAGGCCGTGTGGTCAGAAGTGATCTACAGGGTAGGAATGAAGACCAGCTTCCTTTTGTGAGTGCTTTTCCAACATTTGTATTTCTATGTTTCTAATAAAATAAATATTCCCCAACACTTGGGATTATTTATATTGCTATAGCCCCTTTGTAATCTGCTCATGTTTTAAAATCTCTTTTATGACACTCATGTTTGCTCTTAAATGCCAGCATTGCCTTCTTCTATCACTGTGGGTTTTAATAATTTTTTTAATGTTTATTTATTTAAGAGACAGAGGCAGAGCATAGGTGGGGGAGAGGCAGAGAGAGAGAGGAAGACACAAAATCTGAAGCAGGCTCCAGGCTCTGAGCTGTCTGCACAGAGGTCGACATAGGGCTTGAACCCACAAACCATGAGCTCATGACCTGTGCTGAAGTCAGACGCTTAACTGACTGAGCCACCCAGGTGCTCTTATCACAGTGGATTTTAAAATTTTGTGTTACGTCTTCCAAATGCCTTACAAAGGAAATAATTAAGTGGGATTCTTCATTGTTTTCAACCACTGAGATACTCAAAATGTAGCAACTTATTGAGGTACAGTGCAAAGTGGGGACCAACCCAGATGTTCCTTTCAGACTTAAATCCCAGCTTGGCCACTTGCTCGGATCTTTGAGCTTTGGGTGTTATTTAAGTATTTGCGCCTACATTGTTGCATATTTAATAGAAATTTTAAACTCCTGTAGAGTTGTCATGAGGATTAGATGAGATAGTGTATGTCAAATCTTAGTTTAGTAACAGGTCCTTAACAAATGTTGGCTTTTATTGTTATTATTATTTTTTTGTTCCTAGTAAGGATCTGGAGTTAGCTAAAATGTTAAAAAGGCATTGTGTGAAGAGATGAAGAGTAGGCAGTGTTCTCTCTCAGCCATTCATAGCTCCAGGACCTCACTTGATCATAAAAGGAGGGGAGTGTGTCTGTGTGTGTAAAAGAGAGAGACAGAAATAAACTTGAAATTTGTCTTTTGTTTCCATGACACAATTTCTGGGTATCCTTCAGTTTTTATACTGCTCTATCTTTTTGCTGGCTTCATTTTTTCTGCCCACCCCCTTTCAACCAGTCCTTAGATGTCTTGTTTCCCTCTCCACCCTGTCCCTAGATGATCATGTCCATGCCCATGGTTTCAATAATCACATGTCTGGTGATGGCACCCAATTCTCTGTTTCCAGCTCTCCTGAGCATTAGATCTGTATTCCAGTGGCTCTTTGGGCATCTCCCTTGAATATCCCTTAGGATTTTCAAACTCACCATCTTTAAAGATGGACACATTATTGTAATGCCCTTTCTCAGCTGCCAACATTCTCCTCCCGAGTTATTTTCTTGGCCAAGTAGTGTCATCATCTACCAAAACCCTCTGGCTTACTAACCTCAGAGTCATTCTGAATTTCACCTTCTAAGTCAACTCAGCTGCCGAGTCTACTTCCAAATCAACTGTATGAATGTGTGTGTATGTATGTGTGTGTGTGTGTGTACACATCTCTTAATAGGAGTGCCTAAGGGTGTTTTAAACCAACACAAATTAACTCCAAAAAGCAAGGACTGCCATGTTGTTCCTTACTGAAGTTTTCTGGCGGAGTAAGAAAACACTTTGCACAACTCAGAGATTTTTTTTTTTCTATAAGTTCCAGTCTTCATAGCAGTGGCTCAAAGTTTCAGCAGCTTCTCCCCTTTTCTCTTTTTGGCCCTATCCCTACCATCACCCCCAGCCTCAGCCACCTTCCTGGATCTTTCCCACCGGGTGTCTTCCTGATCTTACCTTATGCAGGAAATTTTGACCTCTCTGTCCTTCTTGGATTCAGGAATTCTAGCTTTAAATAGCCAACCGAATAGAGTCCAGTGAACTCTCTACTTGGAGTGCTCTGCCCTTTCCCTGGGCTTCCAGTTTAACTTTTCTAAGAAGGGGGTTAAGAGACATTGTTGGTCTTATTTGTTTCCTTGTTTGTTTTAAGTTAGAAGTATGTTTGTGTGCTGATGGGAACGCTCCAGAAGGAGGGCTGGAGGTGGATGAAATGGAGAAATGGGGACATTGACTGACTCATCCCTTGAGATTCAGCTCAAGGGATTCAAAGACACTTGTTGCATTTTTCTGAAGTGATTACCAGCCCCCTCCCCACACCTAACACAGTAAAAGGCTTCTTTTTCTGTATTCTCAAATAACTTTGAATACAGTAATTGTGCCCCTACATTCTCTCCCACTAGCACATAAGCCCCCCCAAAAATGGGAATCTCTAATTCAGTAAATGATGATTGAGTTTTTAACTACAGTGCCAGGCTGTGTTCAAAGGCTTAAGAGTCATCAGTGAACAGAACAGAAAGTTCTGGCCCTTCAGAGGGACTGCATCCTGTGTGAGGCACAGACAATAAACAATAGGGAAGAGATAAGATAGCCCGGGCTATAGCGAGGGGAAGAGCATGCAGAAAGATGACACAGTCACATCATGGTAAAGGCCCCAAGGCCAGATCTTCCTGGAATTTTGGAAGAAGAGCAGGGAGAGGGGGAGCCAGGGGAGAGTAGCCAGAGAAGGTTGGAGAAGTTACAAGAACCATACCACATAGTGCCTGGAAGTCACCAAGGCTTTGGCTTTTACTCACGTGACATGCAAAGCCACCTCAGGGCATTCAGCAACAGAGTGACACCATCTGACTTACATTTCGGGAGGATCACTCAGGCTGCTGTGTGGAGCACTGACTCTAGGAGTACAAAGATAAGACAGAGAGGGGGCGCCTGGGTGGTTCAGTGTGTTAAGCCTCTGACTTCAGCTCAGGTCATGATCTCACAGTTTATGAGTTCGAGCCCTGTGTCGGGATCTGTGCTGACAGCTCAGAGCCTGGAGCCTGCTTCAGATTCTGTGTCTCCCTCTCTCTCTGCCCCTCCCCTGCTTATGCAGAGTCAGGAGGAATTTGAGAAAGGACTGTTAAGATATTGTTCTGAGCAATAGGAAGGGCAGGATTTCTATGAACTGATATAAGAAATACTTTGGATGGAGTAAGTGTGAGTGTTACCAATATCTCAGGTTTGGACATAATGAGGTAGAGATAGCTCTTCAACATCCAGGAGATATATTAAGTAGACATTTGGGTATTTGAGTCAGTATGGGAAAAGAAACTAAATTGGAAATAAAAATGTGGGCATCATTGGCACATAGATGACACTTCTAGCCATGTGGCTGTGGGTGTTAAAGAGAGAAAAAGAGAGGACCTGATACCATTAACTGGTCAGGACACAAGGACAAATGGCAGAGGGCACTGATGAGGTACCAGCAACATATGAAGAAACTCAAGAGAGCATCCTGGAACTCAAGTGAGGTGATTAACTATGTTAAAAATGGATCATAAGCTGAGGACTCACCCGTAAGAGCAATTTCCATAGACTGGAGGGAAGAAAAGACCTGATTGAAATAGTCTGAAGAGAGAATGGAAGGAGAGGAATTGGCAACAATGAATGTCAATCGATTTTTGAAGGAAGTTTGCTAAAGGGAGCAGAGAAATTGGTTGGAAACTGGAGTTAGAAGAAGAGAGTTGAGAGGAATTTGTTGGTTTTGTTCGTATCCTTGTTTGTTTTAAGGTAGAAGTATGTTTGTGTGGTGATGGGAACGCTTCAGAAGGAGGGCTGGAGATGGATGCAAAAGGAGAGAAATGGGGACATTTCTGGATCACCGTCTTTGAGAAGGGGAAGGGATATAAGCCCTAACACGTAAGCACCAGCTTTAGTAGTTCATCTATATTAACAAGATCAAGCCTGAGCTTTGTTTCCCTGAAGTAGCGCCATGTTTGTCTATGGTCGGTATCCAATAAATGTGTATGTAATTGTTGGCTTTTCCACTAACGTAGAGAAGGAAAAAAATGCACACTCTCTTATGTCTTCTTCTTCCTCTCTCTTCTGTCTATACCATATTATACTATAGTCAGTCCCATTAGTTCACCCAACAATTTCATAAGGAAAGAAGAGAGATAGCAATGTTGGGTAGGGGAGAGTAGTTGGAGGAGGGGGCAGGGAGGAACAGAGACAAAGAGACAGAGATGTGTGAAACTTTGTGGAACTTTATTGTTCAATAATCTGACAAATGAGAAAGCCAAGCAGTGAAGGAAATGCTGTGTTGCCTGTCCCTGCCTTACATGTAGCCAGGTAGTTTTCAGGGCAACCTAGTTGTGAATCAATCAGAGTCCTCTGTCTCTGGTGGCTTTGCTGTTAAATGAGGGAGCTGTTTTCCAGCCCACTTTCTCTCCTTCTCTTCTGATGCTGCAATGTTTTCCTCTCTTTGGCTCTGTCCCTGTGTTCCCAACTGTCTTTCCACCCACACACGCGCAGGGACTGATTTCCTCTATGGGACAAACTTTTTATTTTCCTTATAAGACTTTAATGTACTTTGTGTTGCTAAATTAGTTTTCTTTCTCTTCCGTGTCTAAAGAACCTGTTCTAAATACTGGTGAGAACTGACCTAGCGTAGAAAGGCATTCTAAACTTCTAACATTTTCTAATAATCAAGTATCTTCATGATCAAAATTTGAAAAAAATTTAAATCTCTAACAATGAAGCAAATCAGACCACCACTAAACTACCATAATAATAATTTAGTAAAAATCGGTACGTCTCACCTGGTATCAATGTGTTTGGTGTTTGATGACTCTGGACCCGGGAATAAATGGCACATACTATAAATCTGACTGTTCTGGGAAAAACTTTTATTCCTCCTGATCCTTCCATATCAGGAGTAAAGGATTCACCTTGGATTTCACAGAAGCGTTGATTTAGGGCTATTTTAAGAATTCCCTAATTCAGAGCTTCTGAGACCAACAACTGGCTTGGAGAATACAAGCTGATGCCAAATGTCTATGGATCTGGAATTTTCTCTTACATATTTTAAAGTTATGGATTCTTACCATACCTTTATCTAATTTATGCAATGAGGCCTGCAGGTGCTATATTTCAGTCTCTGAACTATCACCCAGAAGCTGAACTTCTTTGTTGAGTTCACTTTCGACACCCTAGGTGTGTATTAGAAATGGCAGACAGAGCTCCTGTTGAAGAAGTAGGCAGTGGTGTTGTGCCCCAGGGGAGCCTTTTGTATCTGGAGTAGACACATACACAGGGAAATCGTTTCATAGGTTGACCAGTGATTTACAATCGGGTCTGGTACAAAAGGACAAGATGGGCCAATCCTTATTCTACTCTCGTAGTTTTGCTGGGGAAACATTGATAGAATTAGGCAGTTACTAATGTGAGAAAATACAAAGTCATGGTGAATTCAAGAGTGGCCAGGGAAGCCGTCATGGGCATGAGAGCTGAGTTCATGAGGAAGCAGAAATTATGGGTCATCATAGGATACCAGCTGGTAGAAAGGAGGCTATTAACACAGGAAAGAGAAACATTGCTGCTTTGGTGAAAAAAGGGTTAACTGGCAGCTAAAAGCAGACCCAGATATTTAGGTCCTGAAGTTTACACAATTCTGATTGTCTTATATAAGAAAAAGGATATAAAATTGCAAATATAAAATCACTAGAGTCTCTCCCAGATTCATAGTGAAGATCCAAGCTAGTCGTAGGTCCTGAAGCAAAAAGGCTCGACTATGCAATTTTAAAAAGAGGATATAGAAATGGCCAAAAACTATGAAAAGACGCTGATCTTCATTATCGGTGAAGCGCAAATTAAAACCATAATGTGTTACCCCTGCCCCTGAAAGATAATCCTCCATAAGTCTCTCGTCTTTGTGCATGTCAGGCAATCAGAGGTAATGCTGGGCTTTGAGAGCCTTTTTTTGGTTCCAGACTACCTTTGCAAAGATGTTTGCATGGTTCACAGACTTGGAAAATAGAGATGGTGTCTCCCCTTGGAGCAAAACAAGACTGCTTACTGCCCATTAGAAAAGATTTGGGTTCCCTAACATCGGATCCCTCTCCTGTCATCCACCTACTCACGTAGGTGTCATCTGGCTTCCTTTGCATTGATCTGCAGGAACTGAGACCCAGAGAACTTATGCAGAAATGTAGTTTACTAAACTTTCTAGTTTATATAAATATTATATAAATATATAAATACCCTAGTTTACTAAAATTGCTGTGAAATAAACTGTCCTTCACCTCTGATCCAGAAATAGTGAGTCTCCTTCCAAGATCCATGAAGGTAGAATGAACTAATTACTTTGAGTATAGGATAAACATCTCAGATTTTTGCAGTTCAAAGATGAATGATACCAAGTATTGGAAAGGATGGGAAGCATTTAGAATTCTCCTTGTTGTTGGAAATATAAATTGGCACTCCGCTTTGGAAAACTGTCTCACGGTGTCTCCGAAAGCTGAATGTCATGTCTTATGACTCAGTAAATTCATCTCCTAGGTATACACCCAATAGAAATATGTCCACATAGGGGCACCTGGGTGGCTCAGTTGAGTGTACGACTTCGGCTCAGGTCATGATCTCGAGGTCTGTGAGTTCGAGCCCCACATCAGGCTCTGTGCTGACAGCTTAGAGCCTGGAGCCTGCTTCAAATTCTGTCTCTCCCTCTCTCTCTGCCCCTCCCCTGCTTGTGCTCAGTCTCTCTCTCTCTCTCTCAAAAATAAATAAACATTAAAAAAAATTTTTAAAAAAAGAAAGAAATATGTCCACTACCAAAAGACATGCACAAGAATGTTCATAGACACACTTACCCCAATGCAAAAACAACCCAAAGTCTATCAACAGTAGAAAAGACAGATAAATTGTTGTGTATTCATGAAATAAAATACTACACAGAAATGAAAACAGACTGACTTACACACAGCAACTTGGAGGTAGCTTCCAAACATAACATCGAGTGAAGGAAGCAACATACAAAAAAGAGCATGTCATGCTATATTCGGAAAGAAGACAGCTAATATAGAGTCTCAAGAATCATGATAGTGTTTTGTTTTGTTTTGTTTTTTTTGATGGTAGTTTGTGAAAGTGTGTGTGGGGGGGGTACTGTGGGATTCTTCTCAGATGGTAATAGTTCTCTCTTGACCTGAGCGGTGGTTATGCAAATATGTGCTCATTACATGAAACTCATTGAGCTACATACTCCTGATTTGCACACTTTCCTATAAGTATGGTGTATTTCAGTAAAAAGACTAAGAAAATCACAACTCTGAGGTCTTTTACTTAGCATGCTGTGTTACCCAGAGGTAATAATTCTATCCAAAAATAATCTCATTTAAGATTAAACTGAGAGGGCACCTGGGTGGCTCAGCTGGTTGAGGATCTGACTTCGGCTCAGGTCATGAACTCATGGTTTGTGGGTTTTGGCCCCGCATTGGGTTCTGACCTGACAGCTCAGAGCCTGGAGCCTGCTTCAGATTATGTCTCCGTTTCTCTCTTTGCCCTCCCCCTGCTTGTGCTTGCTCTCTCTCTGTCTCTCAAAAATAAATGAATAAACATTTTTTGAATGATTAAAATGAGCATAATTCAGAGTTCAGTGGGTTTAAAGGGCATGAACTCCATCAAGAAAGCAATCATAATACTAAAATTGCTTTAAAATGAATTGCTTTTTTTGTTTATATGTCTTCTGTCATGCTCTGTAATTTTTCTTATTTTTTGAAATGTTACCATATGTTATAGAGAGAATTATACTGATTCTGATTATATTCATTAAGACAAAAAATGAGAGTGGGGCGCCTGGGTGCCTCAGTCATTTGAGCATCCTGCTCTTGATTTCGGCTCAGGTCATGATCTTACAGTTCATGGGATCAAGCCCTGTGTCAAGCTCTGTGCCAACAGCATGGAGCCTGCTTGGGATTCTCTTTATCCCTCTCTCGCTCTGCCCCTCCCCTATGCATGCTTGTGCACTCTCTTTTTCTCTCAAAATAAGTAAACAGACTTTATAAAAAAGATAAAAAATGAGAAATTTACTTAATTCAAGATTGTTTAAAACTAAAGCTTGACAAAGTCTGACATCCCTTTAGTAATAAGGACTAATATCATAGTAAGAATAACTAATATTTACTGAGGGTTTATGGTGTTCAAAGCAATCTTTGTCCCTGGTGGATGTCATTTAATGGAATCTTCTCAACAACCCTGTGAGGTTTCACAGTCCTTGAACTCTGCACCCAGTCCCTACCCCAGCGTCGCTTGTGGGCCATCTCCTTACTTTCAAGAGCGTTGCAGATTACATTGGCAATCGTCGATACGCCAAAATAAACACGGCAAATGTCATTTGTAAGATGACAGCCCACTCTGTTAAGCAGAACGCAAGGAATAATTTTTAAGTAAAAAAATTATTGAAAATAACCACCATTCTCTCAAAACCTGCTCTGCAAAACTTAAAAAAAAGATTGATTACTCATAGTACTTGCTCACTTCGTTCTGACTCATTTACCATTTAATATTACATTAAGTGAAGGTAAAAAGGCGGAATGTGAACCCAAGCTTGTCAAAATGGATCGTACAGAATTATGCGTAACAAATTTTAAAGGAGGTCATGTTAATTGGCTCTGTTCCAAAATTCTTATTTGTTGAGGCTAGAATTTATTGTTAGATTGCATAATACCAAAGAAACAGGAAGTCCAGTCTCTTAAAACACTGTTTCAATGTGCCGCTTTAAAGCTCTCTGCTTATGGGAATCTACTCCTAAAGCCAAGACTATACTGTCTGTTGGCTAACTTGACAATAAATAAATTTATAAGATAAATAATAAAAAAAATAAAGCTCTTTGCTTTGGGCCTGTGTTGGGGGCAGGGTAAGGGAGATTCTTCATACATGGTTCCAATTCTTTTTTGTTTGTTTGTTTGTTTATTTTGAGAGAGACAGAGGCAGCTCTAGTGGGGAGAGGCAGAGACAGGGGGAGACAGAGAACCCCAAGCAGGCTCCACACTGCCAGCACAGAAACTGACGCAGGGCTGGAACCCTCAAAACCGCGAGATCATGACCTGAGCTGAAATCAAGAGTCAGATGCTGACCCCACTGAGCCGCCCAGGTGCCCCTAATTCTTATTTCTTAAAAGGGTCAGGGACCATTTCTGAGAAGATTTTTGAATAAAAAGGAAATATTTTTCCATTTATTTTTTTTATAATTTTTTTTAACATTTATTTATTTTTGAAAGAGAGAGACAGAGCATGAGTAGGGGAGGGGCAGAGAGAGAGAAAGAAGTAGACACAGAATCTGAAGCAGGCTCCAGGCTCTGTCTGCTCTGTCAGCACAGAGCCTGATGCGGGGCTCGAACCCATGAACCGTGAGATCATGACCTGAGCCGAAGTCGGACACTTAACCGAATGAGCCCCCCAGGCGCCTCAATATTTTTCCATTTAAATAAAGTGCAAATTAGCATGTAAAAAAGAGCAGTCTTGGGATAATTTTTACTAGGTTACATGTTAAATCAAGAGATGTATCCTTTATGTGAGGTAAGACAAACGATTTTTTTTTTTTAAAGTTTGCTTTGAAATTGAGAGGAGAGGCCCAGCATAGGCCCTAACCAGGATTAGGTCATCTTTAAAAGTTGTGCTTGAAAAACTAGTGTTCCACATAATATACAAATGCAGGCAATCTGCGTTAAGGACTTTTTTTTTTTTTTTTAATGTTTATTTATTTATTTTTGAGAGAGAAATAGAGAGTCAGAGAGAACAGGAGACAGAGAATCCCAAGCAGGCTCCGCACTGTCAGCACAGAGCCCTATATGGGACTCAAACTCATGAACTGTGAGATCATGACCTGAACTGAAATGAAAAGTCGATATGCTTAACTGACTGAGTCCCCCAGTTGCCCCCTGTATTAAGGACTTGTAATCATGCATCAAACGTGCCAGGGTAATAACAGATAAATTTCAGAAGCCTCCGTCAGATCTCCTTCATCAGGTTCAATGTGTTCTTTTCTGAAAGACTTCGGTGTCCTTGTTTCTTTTGGTTTTCCTGCCACAGTGATTATGAATAATAACGAACACATTGAAATTCTCCACCTCTACTTTTACAATTCCCTGGAAGATAGAACCCAATTTATTGAGGCAATAAGATAATTTATCCCCCAAAACATTTGTAAGTCACCATGTTCTTGTCCCCCAAATTCCCACTTACTAAGTAAGAGCGCAGACACCAAATCCGTGAGGTCTGCTTTTGTATATTGAGAAAAAGGTGGGAGCCTCTTTCTCTTTCAGTTTGGATGGTCTGAAAGATGGGCTTATTCATTGGTTCGTACAGCCATCTACGTGTGTGACCCTGCATGGTAGACATAATGTTGGACCCAAGCAGAAAGGAGGGGGTGGGCAGGGAAAAGAGTCCAAGGATGAGGAGGGGCAGAAGAGTTTGGGGAGAAAGAGAGGAGCGTGGCCAGGGGCCTCCGCTGGGACCAGCAGGGGCTCACACAGCAGCAAGGTCTTAGCGGAGAGAACTTGGTAGAACGTTTTCTGCATACCAGAGATACTTGTGAGAAACAGTGGTTTGCTTTTTAAATGAATCTGCTGGCAGCGTTTGGTTGTGAATGGAGAGAGGACTCTGGGCTACCACGCTGCAGAGCTTTCCAGACGTAAAGCCAGAAATCTAGATGTGGGATTGCTGACTAGAATGATGATGGAGGGAAGAGAAAAATAGGATTGCTTTGAAAGATATTTGTCAAGGAGGAATTAATGTAATTTCCTATCTGATTGGATGGGGAGGCAAAGGAGAAGAAAGAGACCATGGACGGTTCCAGCTGAGGCAATTAGGAGACTAGAATTTCCACTGTGGAAGAGGAAGTCAAGAGATTCGGTAACGAGATCTTATTTTAGATATATTAGGGAGTTTTTGTTTAGTTTTGATTGCTCTAATGTCAGAGCTGAATTTGTTCATCAGCAAGAAGAGTTAAATGTGAGATTTTTGTGTTCTGAATCTAGAGCTTCTGTGAAAATATTTTCCTTAAAATCATTGTCACCTAGCGGCGCCTGGGTGGCTCAGTCGGTTAAGCATCTGACTTCGGCTCAGGTCATGATCTCATGGTTGGTGGGATCGAGCCCTACATGGGGCTTTGTGCTGACAGCTCGGAGCCTGGAGCCTGCTTCCGATTCTGTGTCTCCCTCTCTCTCTGCCCCTCCCCCACTCATGCTCTGTTTCTCTCGTCTCAATAATAAATAAAAACATTTAAAAAAATCATTGTTACCTATTCACAGTTATTTGGTGGTTGGCTTAGTCGTATAGCTGTGGCACTGGTAAAAAAAAAAAATGCTGGAGTATCAGTCCTTTACTTTTTACGAATCCTGCTTTTCCTTCTTTTCTCATTCTTTAGGATTGTATATGAGTGGTGTGTGGTCAGTGTGGGGGGGGTGGGGGAAAGGTGGGGCAGAAAGGGAGAATTGGGTAACCACATTTATCACTTGGCACAAAGGAAGAGGCAGTGAATGCCCTTACCCTGCAGATACCCCCAAATGGGCATCAGAATCACTGTATAAAGCACCCAGCATTTGAAGGGTTCACAGAGACCAGCTAACGCAGGAGAAGATATTGAAGGAATTAATTACAATAGAATTATCAATATGAGCTTTTCACACCTACCGCCTTTTCACTGTCACCGTGTATAAGGGAAAGTTATCCACACCTGGGGGAATATCCCTCATTCCCTCTCTGCCAACAGAAAAGAGGAAAAGAAGGGGCCACAGCTTTGAGAAATAGGAATTAAATTATTCCTAATTTATGGATAAGAAGCCTTCTCCGGAGGGATGGAAGAATTTCTCCAAGGCCCCACAGAGCACAGTTTATGGATATTCATTCAAACCTAGGCCAGTGTCCTCTGATGTGAAGCCATTTTGCAAACTGTAGAGTTTTATTCACATGAAAGGACCCGGAACCAGTTAGAGCCAGACTTGGTGATGAAGTTCATTAAATAACAGCCTCGGTCCCAGAAGATTTCAGCAGATTTTTCTCTCTCCTTTTCTCCTTCCTTTCTTCTACGCTCCTTCCCTCTTTCTTTCTTTGTTCTTTCCTTCCTTTTAGAACATTACCTTTATTTCATAGATTAAAATGCAAGTACACTGCAGGATGGTGGCCAGATTTCACCTGTTGAGTTACTGTTTATCTATTTTATAATTAAATGATTCCACGACAGGTCCCTAACACCAATAGTAGGAATGATTATATTCCGTTCAATATGTATACATATGTCCATACATATATATACACACATATATGCATACACATCTATATCTATATGCCCAGGGATGTATAAAAGCAATAATCTGCTCAGCCTCAGGCAAGATTTTTCTCCGTGCTAAGCATCCTCTTCCTCTTTATAAAGTGGGGATCCTAATGAGACCTCTCTCACAGAATTGTTGTGAGGATTAATATATGAGGCACTTGCAGGGTCCCTGGTCCATATTAAACACATAGCACACGTAAAAAATTCAAGTTGGGCACACATCTCATTGACATACTACATTTCTGATGCTTAGGGTTTAACTTGCCTCTTTATTTTTTTTTAAATGTCTATTTATTCTGAGAGAAAGAGAAAGAGGTTTAGAGAGCAAGCGGGGGAGGGGCAGAGAGAGAGAGAGGGAGAGAGAGAATCCCAAGTAGGCTCCACGCCATCAGTACAGAGCCTGACAGAGCTCCCATGAATCATAGGATCATGACCTGAGCTGAAATCAAGAGTCAGATGCTTAACCGACTGAGCCACCCGGGCGCCTCCTTGCCTACTTATTTTTGTAAATCATTATGTCTCAGTATTCCAAGCCTATCCTTACCTTCCCGTTGCTGAGGAGAGCACTGCTTCAGTCAAATAAGCAGCCCTTCCCAAATGGTTATCCTGTTGCCGTGTGTGATCAAAGGCACACTTCCGATCTCTCTACGTGGGGCTTTGCTTAAGCGTATTCGTTTACCTTTACAAAACCCTTTGAGGTCTTTTAGGGTGAAAGAAAGGTGCTTTCTATATTGTTATATATGATATATTATTATTATTGTTATATAATATATTATATTATTATATAATATATAATATAACATATATTGTTATATATGATATATTATTATTATTTTATCTTATAAAATCTGTAAGTATTATAAATATGTGTTTATGTATAATATTATAACATATATTATTATTCTATATATTAGTTGACATAAGGCATTTTGTGTCTTTTATATCTACGGTTTATGTGACAAACAGTAAGTCATTCCTCCCGAAGTCTTCAATGGGCAGCATAAAACCTATTTGCCAAAATGTTGTTAGGCTTCATTAATTTGTAAAGTTCTTTGGAACACTTGAATTTAGTGTACCATAATTGGTACAAAATTCTATTATTAGTACTCTAATTGTAAAGCCCTCTTAGATGCCTCTTCAAGTATGATTGAGACATTTTCCTTAAATGTGTGATTCAGAGACTAGTAATTCCGGCATCAGGATGGCTTATCGGAAGAACAAAAAATACTTATAAATGTGCTGAAGTTCACTCATCACAACGTGGAGTAAGAGAAGATTAGGCTCAAGATGTTCTGTTATATTCTCAAATCCATCAGCAGACACTTTCTTATTGAACATGACAATGCAGGTTTTAGCTTCTCTTTGCTACTTTATTTGGAATACCGTATAAACATGCTGAATCATCTGGAATCTTTCTGAGAAATTCCATGTTTCCTCTAAAGGGGTTATCTCCAAACAAGACAGAAAGGGGAAGAGGTAACTTGCTTTCAACTTCTCTTCCTAAAATCAGGGGATTTCAGAGCTGAGAGGAATCTTGAAAAATAATAAAAATGTACTTGAATTTCCTTTTTTAAGTGAAAGAAATTAAAGTTAGGTAGCACAGGTCACTAGTGTTTGCATCTGGAACTTGTTCTTAAGTTGTTTTGAACCACAGTAGCAATGCTATTGTGTTACAAACATTATCCAGGTCACCATGGGAAGCTGCCTGTCATGTGTTGTGACTCAGACATGACACTTGTGAGCTTCTGGGATGTAGAGTCTCAGCTAACTGGAAATAATTTTCCACATGTTTAGGAAAAGGCAGAAAAGAGTGGGAAGTGAGAGAATCAATTCAGTGCCTTTATTCAAAATAACAAAAAATACAGAAAATTGTCTAGATTTAGTCCATAGTTACCATGATACTTGTTTATACTGATACTCTCCAGGACCTCATGGTCAGAAAATATTTGACCAAATTAAAATATTTTGAAAGAGTCTTCATTAAGTCTCCTCAGTTTTCCTCTGAATTCAACAAACCAAAATATCATACACCCTAATATGTCTGGATTAATAGAGGTTTTTTTGTTTTAATGTTTTATTTATTTTTGAGAGAGAAAGAGACCGCGTGAGCAGGGGAGGGTCAGAGAGAGAGGGAGACACAGAATTTGAAGGCAGGCTCCGGGCTGTCAGAGCCCGATGTGGGGCTCAAACCCACAAACTGCGAGATCATGACCTGAGCCGAAGCTGGATGCTCAACCGACTGAGCCACCCAGGTGCCCCGGTTAATAGAGGTTTTTGATAATGGCATTTTAAGTGTTTTCAAAATTTCACATCCGAATTTTAAAAGACATAAAAGATATAAAAAGCAAATTCCCGTGCCCACTAAGGTCCGTTGGATAATCCTATTTTCACTTTTCTTAAATAATCATAAATAATACCTTTCTGTTAAATTAATGTTTATAATGTTTAATGTTGAAGGCATAAACAAAGGCTACATCCATCTGGCCATAGGTTCTTAGATGTGACACCAAACACAAATGACTAAGCATGGAGAAAATATTTATACCCAAAATATAGGAAAAACTCTTACAATTCAACAAACAGCTCAAATGAAAATGAGCAAATGACTTGAATAGACAGTTCTCCTAAGAAGATACATAAATAGCCAAGAAACAGGTAGCAAATGTTAAACCTCACTGGTCATTAGGGAAATGCGAATGAAACCCACAATGAGCTACTACTTGGCACCCACTAGGACAGCGACAGTCAAAACAATGGAAAGTAGTAAGTGTTAGTGAGGATGTGGAGACACTGAAGCCCTTCGACATGGCTGTTGGGTCCGTAAAATAATGCAGCTCCCATGGAAAACATGTTGGTGGTTCTTCAAAGTTAAACAGAAATACTGTATGACCCAGCAATCTGCCCCAAGTAAAGAATTGAAAAGAATTACCTACCCAAAAGAATTTAGATGATTATTCAAACAAAAACACATCCATGAAGAACGGCACTCTTCATACTAGCCGAAAAGTCTAAACAACCCAACTGTCCGTAATGGATGGACGGATAAACAGAATGTGAGTGGAATTATTAAATGGAATTGTTATTTAAGCGTGTAAAGGAATGAACTTCTGACCTGTGCTACGACATGGGTGAATCTTTGGAAACATTACGCTAAGTGAAATAAGTCAGACAGAAAAGGATGAATGTCGTATGATCCCACTTAAACTGAAATAACTAAACTAGGCAAATTCGTGAAGATAGAAGGCAGATTAGCGGCCAGCAGGGGCCAAAGGGAGGGAGAGATGGAAAGTGATTATGTATTGGTGCAAAGTTTCCATTTGGAGTATTCATGCAGATGGTAGGTACACAGCACTGTGAATGCGCTTCTTGCCACTGAACTGTATGCTTTAAAAAGGTTACTTTCTGTTACATGAATTTTATCTTACTGTAAGAGAGGTAATTAAAACACCATATTATGTGCTAGCCTTACGTAGAAGAGGGAGGTTTACAAATAGTTCGCTAAATAACGTAGGAATTTTTGGAAAACTTTTGTTCTAAATATGCGTTAGAGATTTAGAAAATGGTAAGTATTTGTTCTCACATCCTTTTATAAAGACAAGCCTTTAGGTAAGTGAAGGCTGATCAGCTAAATGCACTAGAACAGCAGTAACTGAAAGTACAAACATAACAGAAAAATGAAGACGATGACTGACAGCTTGAGTGGCATTTTACTGCGGATCTGCTTGCCAATGGAAATGTGGGAACAGTTAAAAATAGATCCGATGGAGGAATCAGAGCAAATGCTAGGGGCATGTCTGTAATAAGATTGAACTTGAATTATAAAGATAAATTCTTTTCACTCTTTACACTTGTGTGTGTATTCCAGCCCTATGGAAATAGGGATTAATAATTTTGTTTAATTTTAGAAGAATAACATTTACTGGTTATTCACAAATAGTTGGAGACAGTGTGCATTGTCTGAGCATCGAATTTGAGCTTGTGTAGAGCTCAGATCCTGCATCACTTAACTTTTCTGAGCCTCAGTTTTCTCAGCTGTAAGATGGAGGTAACAATACCCTCTTCTGTGGTGGGGTGGGGGGGGACGCAGAAGAGACCATTTCTGTAAAGCAGACTGCCCGGCACAGAGTAAAGCAATTATTAAGTATTAGCTTTCGTTTTAAAGGAAAACCCTCTATACTTAAAGCTGTCTCAGTGATGTTTAACATTTGCACTGGTTTAGGTTTAATGTTTTAAATATTTGCACTGTTTGAAGCTTCATGTTTGCACTGTTAGGTTTTCTTCAGGGAGGGGTGCGAGGTAACTTGCTAACTTGTTTTTTTAAATGGAAGTCTTTTAAGAAAGGGTATCCTGGAGCTCAGAAGCTTAACCGGAACCTTTTCTATGCCTTAAGAAGTGGGCTACTTCATATGAAATTCTTTATACAGTTAAAGATTATCATAAAGAGGCATCTCTGAATAAGCACATTTCTATGGCTGTTTCTCATGGGTATTATTTTCTTATTATTTAATCATCTAGGAAGACACAGTCCTGAAATTGGGAATACAAAATTGGGAGTTCAGATGAAAACTGAGGAGACTTACCTTATATTGTCAACAAAATTAACTCAAAATGGAGCGAAGACCTAGAGGTAAGACCTAAAAGTATAAAACTCTTAGAGGAAAACAAGGGAAATGCTTCACAGTATTAGATTTGGAAATAGTCAATAAAAGAGAAAATAAATTGGACTTCATCAAAATTAAAAACATGTGTGCATCAAAGGAAACTAGCAACTGAGTCAAAAAGCAACCCATGGAATGGGAGAAAATATTTCCAAATCATGTCTCTGGTACGGAATTAATATCCAAAATACATAAAGAACTCCCATAACTCATGACAGCAGCAAAAAGCAATTCACTTAAACAATGGACAAAAGACTTCAATAGACATTTGTCCAAGAAGCTAGACAAATGGTCTATAAGCACATGAAAAGATCATCAATATCACTAGTCATTAGAGAAATACAAATGAAAAGACAACACTTCACATCCACTAGGATAGTACTAAAAACAAAACAAACCAGAAAATAACAAGTGTTTGTGAGGGTGTGGAGATATTAGAACGCTGGTGCACTGTTGGTGCATAAAATGGTTCAGCCTCTATGGTAAACAGTATGGCAGTTTCCTAAATAATTTAAAATAGAATTATTATAGGGGCACCTGGGTGGCTTAGTCCATTGAGTTTTGGACTTCACCTCAGGTTGTGATCTCAGGGTTCGCGAGTTCAAGTCCTTCATTACGCTCTCTGCTGTTAGCAAGCACCAGTTTCATATCCTCTCTCCCTACTCTCTCCCTACCTCACTTGCATGTACATGCTCTCTCTCTCTTTCTCTCAAAAAAAAAAAAAAGAAAAGAAAAAAAGAAGTACTATATGATCCAGCAGCTCCGCTTCTGGGTATATACATAAAAGCATTGAAAACAAGGACTTGAACCGTTGTTCACATCAGGGTTATCCACAACAGCCACAAGGTGAAAGCAACCCCGGTGTTCATTAATGGATAGGTGGATGAATAAAATATGGTAGGTAAATATGATAGGATTCTATTCATCATGAAAAAGAAAGGCAATTCCAAAAAAAAGAAAGGAAATTCAGACACAAGCTATGACATGTATGAGCCTTGAAGACTTTATGTTCTGTGAAATAAGCCAGTCACAAAAGGATAAATGCCATGTGAGTCCATTTACACTTCAAGGTACCTCGAGTAGTCAAATTCATAAAGACAGAGGGTAGAATGGTGGTTGCCAAGGAGTAGGGAGAAATGGGGAGTTTGTGTTTATGGAGTTCCAGTTCAGGAAGATGCAAAAAGTACTGGAGAAGGATGGTGGTAAGGATTGCACAAGCATGAATGTACTTAATGCCACTGAACTGTATACTTCAAAATAGTTAAAATGGTGAGCTGTATGGTAGATATATTTTGGCACATTTTTTCTTTTTTTTTCTTTTATAGTTTATTGTCAAGTTGGTTTCCATATAACACCCAGTGCTCATCCTCACAAGTGCCCTCCTCCATGCCCATCACCCCCCTTCCCCTCTCCCACTCCTCCATCAGCCCTCAGTTGGTTCTCAGTATTCAAGTCTCTCATGGTTTGCCTCCCTCCGTCTCCCCAACTATTTTCCCCCTTCTCTCCCCCATGGTCCTCAGTTAAGTTTCTCCTGTGACACTTATGAGTGAAAACATATGGTATCTGTCCTTCTCCGCCTGACTTATTTCGCTTAGCATGACGCCCTCGAGGTCCATCCACGTTGCCACAAATGGCCAGATTTCATTCTTTCTCATGGCCATGTAGTATTCCATTGTATAGATAAACCCCATCTTCTCGATCCATTCGTCAGTTGATGGACATTTAGGCTCTTTCCATGATTTGGCTATTGTTGAAAGTGCTGCTGTGAACATTGGGGTACATGTGCCCCTATGCATCAGCACTTCTGTATCCCTTGAGTAGATCCCTAGCAGTTGGCACATTTTTTAAAAACACTGAATCTGTACACTAATCGGTTCATCACAATGAAAACAATGAACAGCAGTTATAGACTATAACTTAATGTTCAAATACATTTGCTTTTATAGAGAATCCAAATAGGCAACCCACAATCCTCTTGAACAGCACTGTCCAGCAGAAATATGATGCAAACCACATATGCAATTATGTAAGTGATTTAAAAAATTTTAGGAGCCATATTTAAAAAGTGAAAAAGAGGAGGCCTGGATGGCTCAATTGGTTAGGCATTGGATTTGGGCTCAGGTCATGATATTGCGGTTTGTGAGTTTGAGCCCCGCGTAGGGCTCCATACTGACAGTTCAGAGCCTGGAGCCTGCTTCAGATTCTGTGTCTCCCTCTTTCAGTCCCTCCCCCGCTCATGCTCTGTCTCTGTCTCTCAAAAATAAATAATTAAAAATAATAATAGGGGCACCTGGGTGGCTCACTCACTTAAACGTCAGACTTTGGCTCAGGTCATGATCTCACGGTTCATGAGTTCAAACCCCGTGTTGGGCTCTGTGCTGACAACTCAGAGCCTGGAGCCTGCTTCAGATTCTCTGTCTCCTTCTCTTTCTGCCCCTGCCCCGCTCAAACTCTGTCTCTCTCAAAAATAAACATTAAAAAATAAATAAAAATAATAACAATAAAAAATCAATACAAAGTAAAAAGAAACAGGCAAATTTTATTTTGATAATTAATTTGAGTAATTTAAATAATATTTAACACTACATACATATTCAAAACATATAATTTCAACATCTAGTCAATATAACATTATTAATGAGATATTTTTAGTCTTTTTTTCGTATATTGTGGTGGTTTAAAGATGTTCGAGGGTGGCCCTAGCTGCATCCCAAGTGCTCAGTAAGAGAGCGGCTACTGAGTCGGTTAGCAGAGCTCGTGGCGTTTGCCTTTCTCCCAGAGCCGTTCGTGGTTTGAGCTGAGAAACAGCACTTGCCACAGGGTAGGCTCAGCATACCCTGCTCCAGTTCACCCCTGTGGAAGGAACTTCCTTTGAAATACCTTCCTCAATTTGATCATACGACAAACTAGCGATGTTAAAACTGGCTACGAAGAGCAGAGATCCAGAGAGTGCCTGTTTATGGACCTAACGGGAAATGACAGAAAAGAATGGTTGCTTTCCTTTCTGGATAGTTCTGTTTATTTCTGCCTGGGGAGGCAAAGAGTGAACAAGGAGAAGGTGAAGGGTGAAGAGAAATATCCCAGTTGTGGGGGAGGCGGGGGAAGTGGTGGTGAGAGAGAAATTAACAAAGAGGCATCTCTGTTGGGGAGGAACATGGGATTTTATCATGGAACATTTTTTTATCTGATCTTCACCATATCCTAAGGCCAAATCAATATTTCTTTCTTGGGGATATCAGAGGTTGGATACTTTATTTACCAATCGCGAAAGGACTGCCTATTGTACTTGTACTTGTAATTAATCTACGGGATTAATATCCAGAATATATAAACCACTCCCCTGTTGATAGCACAATACCTAAAGATGAAATCATATGCTCTATGTGAAAAAGCAAAGAATTAAAATCAAATATTGACTTCTTTTATAGTGCAGTACCGTAATAATAAGAGAGGGCATCAGTCTGGAATGATCTCTGTTTATAGTTGTTTCTAAACAGTATGTTCACATACATTTCCTTTACTTTAGGGACTCTTGAGCGAATGTGGCACTGGGTACCTGGGTAAATAAAGATGAATAGAAGAGGTGTCTTGCCTACCAGTCTAGTGCAGAAGAGAGACAAATTGTCATTTTCATGCCAGTTTGTAAGGGCAAAAAATAAACATGCAAATAGCAAGGGAAGGCACTCCATCCCACACTCAGGTGGTGAGGAGAAGCTTCCTGGGACAGAGTTTAAGAGTAAATTGGAGGCAGCCAAATAAACGTATGCCCTTCCAGGCAGAAGGCAAGCATGAAGTGGTGAGAAGTAACTCTCCATTCGTGAGCAAGAACTTCAAAGATCCTCCTTATTAATCTAGAGGCATCATCCACTTACTTCCTGGGCGATTTTTAGGAGGTTACTTAATTTCTCTGAGCTTTAGTTTACTTTTCCATCAAATGGGAAAGGTAACAGTAACTTCTCAGAATTGTTATATGAAAAAGACAAAATAATCTGTGTAAAGTTCTTAGCGTGGTGCTTTGCACAAATCAAGCATTTGACAAACAATGGTTGCTATTAGCAAACATGGGTAAATATGTGTCTTAAATGCAGGCCCAATGCTGTTAGTGTTCATATAGAATTTCAAACATGGAATATGGTATAATTCCCTAGGAGCAGGTAAATAAAAGGGCACCAAATACATCAACCTGTATATGAAGTTCTCTTTCTCAACCCAGTTGAGTGCTACATGCCCTACACAGAAGCTTGTGAAAATTAACACAAATCATAACACAAAAACAACTATGATATTGTATTGGGGAAGGATCTTTTTTTTTTGGTTATATTTCTCAATTTTCCTCATTCCTCCTAAGAGAATATTAGGCTGCTCCCAAATATGAGAACAAAAGGCTATTTGTGCAGTATAGTCTTCCTAAAGTCTTACCTGATTGAAGTATTTTGGATTCGTTATTGAAGATCATCATAAAGTTAAACATCAAGGAAGCATCCATATGCTTTAGCAAATGTGACACTAGGTACCCAGAAGTCCACAAAATATATGTAAGAGAGGCAAATGGTGAAATTCTACCATTTTTAATTTTAAAAAATTTAAATTTCTGTTTGAGAGAGCTAGAGTCCACAAGTGTGAGGTGGGGCGGGGGAGAGAGAGAGAGAGACAGACACCCAAGCAGGCTCCACACTCAGCACAGAGCCCAGCACAGGCTTGATCCCATGACCCTGGAATCATGACCTGAGCCTAAATCAGGAGTTGGATGCTCAACCAACTGATCCACCTAGGTGCCCCTCTGCCATTTTTAGTAAATAAAAATTCATTTCTGATGGAATGCTTCAATCCATTATAAGATGATTCTTCCCCCATTTGATGAAGTTCTTGGTAGTCTAATCACACTTTTTGTCATTTTGTTGATTACTTTCTTGTGTGTTTTTAATTTCAGAGTTTGAGTGCAAGGTTTTATAATAGCAGTCTTGTAATGGTTGACCTGAGGGCACATCCCTGTAGACAAAAGTTCCATATGTGTCTGCCAGTGTCCCACCAGAACCATCCTTGTACTTGGTGATGATAACACCCTGATCATGGGGTTCTGCACTCGGCACTGGGACAGCCCAGTCTGAAACATCTGCTGTCATGACTAGCACTATTCACATCGCCCCAAAGACTTAACCCCATCGTATGTTCTGTATCTTTGAAATAGGGAACATTAAGTCCCAATGGCACTGGTAGTGTTGCAGATTGACACCATTTCAAAGGGCGTTCACAAAAAAATAGAAATAAAAATTCTGAATAGACCTTGAACTAGTTAGGAGATGGAATCAGTAATCAAAAATTTCCTGGAAATGAAAAGTCCTGGATCTGATGGCTTTATTAGCGAATTCTGCCAACCATTTAAAGAAGGATTAACACCCATCCTTTCCAAATTTTTTTAAATTGAAGAACAGGGAATCTTTCCAAACTCATTCTATGAAGCCAGCAATACCCTGATACCAAAGCCAGACAAAGACACTACAAGAAAACTAGAGACTAGTATCCCTTCTTCACATTGCTGCAAAAATCCTCAACAAAATAATAGCACACTGAATTCAGCAGAATATTAAAAGGACTATATACCAGGGCTAAGGGGAGTTTATTCCTGGAATGCAAGGATATTTCAACATATGGAAATCAATCAATGTAATACACCACGTTAACAGAATAAAGAAGGAAAGAAACCCATATGAACATCTCAATGAACAGAAAAAGCATTTGACAAAATTTAGTATCCTTTCATGATAAAAAAAAAAGCACTCATTAAGTTACCTGAGTATAATAAAATCCATACTTGAAACATCTACAGCAAACTTCAGATTCAATGGTAAAGAATTGAAAGTTTTTCCTCTAAGACCAGGGACAAAGTAATGATGCCTGGTTTCACCACTTTTATTTAATGTAGTACTGGATGCCCTAGCCAGAGCACTTAGACAAGAAAAATAAATAAAATGCATACAAATTGGAAAAGAAGAAGTAAAATTATCCCTATTCATAGATGTTATAATCTTATATGTAGGAAGTGCTGAAGATTCCACAGAAAAGTCATTTGAACTAATAAATTTAGTAGGCTATCAGGATAAAAAGCCAACACACAAAAATAGTTGAATTTATATGCACTAACAGTGAAAATTCTGAAAAGGAAGTTAAGAAAACAACTCCATTTGCATCAGCATCAAAAAAATAAAAAGTGTAAGAATTAGCTGTATATATATATGTCATCTTGACTTAACAATGACCTGAAGAGGAAATTTGCAGGTTTAGTCAATTCCTTCTAGTGACACTCACAGAACTGAACACTTACAGTACTTACTGGTCTTCTATACATCCTCCTGAGGACCATTAAAAAAATTGGTCCCTGTCCTAAACTACTGTATAATATCTCCTGTGAGACCCAGCGGAAATTTTTCTAAAATTGGGCATTCCATGGAGAGTCAATATTCTATATTTAAAAATATACCTAGAAATGGAAATGGATCTACTTCTCAGGATCTCCTTGTTCATAATTAGGGATATAAAAAATAGAGTTCAGAAGTGAACGAAACAAGATTGAAAAAAGAAGTCTTGATAAGGAAAAAAAAAAAGAATTAACCAAGGAAATGAAAGACTTATACAATGAAGTCAATAAAACATTATTGAAAGAAATTAAAGAAGTCACACACAAAAAATGCAAAGATAGGGACATCTGGGTGGCTCAAGTGTCCAACTCTTGATTTGGGCTCAGGTCATGATCTCACAGTTTGTGAGATCAAGCCCTGGGTCAGGCTCTGCACTGACAGCACAGAGTGTGTTTGGGATTCATGCTCTCTCTCTCTCTCAAAATATATATGTACACATTTTTTTTAAAAATGCAAAGATATTCCATGTTCATGAAACGGAAGACTTACTATTGTTAAAATGTCAATACTACCCAAAATTATTTATAAATTCAATAAAATCCCTATCAAAATCCCAATGATGTTTTCTCAGGAATAGAAAAATTCATCCTAAAATTTACATATAATCTCAAGGGACCTCAAATAGCTAAAACAATCTTGAAAAATAACAGAGGTGAAGGACTCACACTTCCTGATTTCAAAATGTACTATAGAACTATAGTAATCAGAATGGCATGAGACTGGCATAGACATATAGACTAATGGAATAGAATAGAGAGGTCAGAAATACATCATTGTATATACAGTCAAATGATTTTCAACAAAGGTGTCAAGACCATCTAATGGGGAAAGGTCAGCCTTTTCAACAAATGGTGCTGGGAAAACTGGATATACACATGAAGAATGACGTTGCATCCTTACCTAATACCATATATGAAAATTAACTCAAAATGGATCAAAAACCTAAATAAAACATTGGATTTAGCACTGATTTCTTGGATATGACACCAAAGAAATAGGCAACAAAAGAAAAATAGGCAAACTAGACTTTGTGAAAATGAAAAACTTATGTGCATCAAAGGACATTATCAATAGGGTAAAAAGGCAACTTACAGAATTTGAGAAAATAGTTGCATATTTGATGAGGAATTAATATTCAGAATATATAGAGAACTTCTAAAACTCAACAACAACAACAAATACAAAAATTGAACACAGGAAATACACATTTCTTCAAAGAAATCCAAATGGCCAATAAGCACATGGAAAGATCCTCAACACCACCAATAATTAGGGAAATGCAAACTAGAATCACAATGAGATACCATCTTACATGCTGGTTCTCCACAAAATTAAAAATACAATTACTGGGGCACCTGGGTGGCTCAGTTGGTTGGGCGGCTGACTTCGGCTCAGATCATGATCACACAGTTTGTGGGTTTGAGCCCCACGTCGGGCTCTGTGCTGACAGCTCAGAGCCTGAAGCCTGCTTCAATTCTGTGTCTCCCTCTCTATCTGTCCTTCCCCTGGACATGCTCTGTCTCTGTCTCTCTTTCTCTCAGAAATAAACACTTAAAAAATTTAAAATGGTTAAGATAAATTTCATAATATGTATTTTACTACAATAAGAAAATTGAAAAAAGGAAAAAACTAATGTAAAAAATCCAAAATTATATTCATAGACTCTACCTTAAGTAGATCAAGGAAAAAAATGAATATTAGCTGTGCTGACCGCTCTCAAAAAGAAACATTAAAAAAAATGAGTGCAGGGGCGCCTGGGTGGCTCAGTCGGTTGAGTGTCCGACTTCAGCTCAGGTCATGATCTCATGGTTTGTGAGTTCAAGCCCCACGTCAGGCTCTGTGCTGACACCCTGGAGCCTGCTTCAGATTCTGTGTCTCCCCCTCTCTCTGCCCCTCCCATGCTCATGCTCTGTCTCTCAATAATAAATATTTAAAAATTTTAAAATAATGAATGCAAACCTTGAAGACCTGAAAAATACTACTCCACACAACTTAATCTAATTTATATTTATCTAACATTCCACCCAACAACAGCAGAATACAACTTATTTTCAAGTACATACAAAAAATTAACTAAGATGATTTCCTGAACCACAAACAAAGCAAATCTCATCAAGTCTAAAATGATTGAAAGTATATTCTCTGATTACAGTGGAGTCAAACAGAAAATCAAAAGCAGAAAAATAGCTGGGAAATGCCCCATATATATAGAACTTTAAGAACTCGCTTCTGTATAACCCAGGGGTGAAATAGGAAATCATAGATAAAATTAGAAATATTTTGAATTACATGAAAAAAAGAATACGAGTCAAAATCTGTGGATGCAGCTAAATAAGTGCGTAAGGGAAAATGTATAGTATCAAACATTGATATTAGGACAGAAGTAAGATAGGAAAAGATATTAGAGTGCCTGGGTGGTTCAATCGGTTGAGTGTCTGACTCTTCGTTTCTGCTCAAATCGTGATCTCACAGTTCCAGGGACCGAGCCCCGCATCAGGCTCCTTGCTAATAGCACAGACCCTGCTTGGGATTCTCTCTCTCCCTCTCTCTCTCACCCTCCCCTGCTCATGCTCTCTCTTTTTCTCTCTGTCTCTCAAAATAAATAAATAAACCTAAACAAAAGATATGAAAAGATCTAAACTTTCACTTTAAGAAACTAGGAGAAAAGAGAAAAAAGCAAACCCAAAGCAAGAAGAAGGAAGAAAATGATAAACTTAAGAGCAGAATTGAAAGAAGAAAAAAAGAAAAAAGAAAACAGAAAAGCAAGAAAATGAATGGAACATAAAGGTGACTTGAGAAGATTAATAAAAATGATAAGCCCTTAGCCAGACTAATCAAGAGGAAAAGAAAAAATGCAAGTTATTAACATCAGGAACAAAAAGGAAAAATGTCACTACAGAAGCTATAGTTCTGTAGGTTCTGTATATAGAACAGATATATATACTGTTCTATAGTATATAGAACTATAGAACTATAGAACTATAGGTCACTACAGAACCTATAGACGTTCAAAGGATAATAGGAGATTATTAATGACATTTTATGACAATAAAACTGATAGCTAAGATGAAATGAAAAAGTTTTTTGAAAAACAGGAATTGATCAAGGCTCAAGAAGAAATAGATAACCCAATAGTCCCATATCAATTAACAAAATTGAATTACTCATTAAAAACAAAGAAAACTCTAGATCCACTAGCGAATTCTTCCAAACATGTATGAAAGAAGTATCATTGAGTCTATACAAACTCTTCCAGAATATGAAACAGGAAAAACCATTTCCCAACACTGGCCCTCACTTTATGAAGCCAGCATTCCCCTGATCTATAAACCAAGATAAGGTAAATTATACCTTAAGAAAGTTAATTTTTATATATTTTTTAAAAATTTTCTTTAATATCTATTTTTGAGAGAGAGAGAAAGACAGAGTGCAAGTAGGGGAGGGGCAAACAGAGAGAGACACACAGAATCCGAGGCAGGCTTCAGGCTCTGAGCTGCAAGCACAGAGGCAGATGAAGGGCTTGAACTCATGAACCATGAGATCATGACCTGAGCCAAGTCGGATGCTCAACCCACTGAGTCACCCAGGTGCCCCAAGAAAGTTAGTTTTAAAAGAAACAAATAGGGGTGCCTGGGGGGGCTCAGTTGGTTAAGTGTCCAACTCTTGATTTCAGCTCAGGCCATGATATCATGGTTTGTGGGATGGACCCCTGCGTGGGATCAAGCCCCGTGACATGCTCTGTGCTGACAGCAAGAAGCCCGCTTGGGATTTTCTATCTCCCCCTCTCTCTCTGTGTCCTCCTCCCGTAAAAATAAACAAACAAACAAATAAACAAACACATAAATGTTTTGAGTAATGAAAGGATATCCAGCTTGGTTATGTTTGGTATGATTTACCAGTAACAGAAGTTGAAGCAATATCAATGCTTATTCCTACTTCACTTACATGACGTAGGCAATTCTATGGTGGCTTTAGGGTACCATCAACGACCCCAGCCCCCTTTTTTCCCCTGCCCGTTCCACTTCAGCAGGTGGCTTTTATGTGGCTTCATTGTCTAAAATGTCCCCTTGTAGCTTAGCTAATACATCTACAATCTGGTCAGCAGGAAGGAAGAAGGGGGATAAAAGCATTTCTCTCCCTTTTATGGATGCTTCCCAGAAGTACTTCACCACACTTTGCTTACGGCTTGCAGAATGTAGCCACATCGCTGCATCGAGCTGCCGCAGAGACTGGGAAACACACGGTCCTTTATTCTAGCTACCCCTGTGCCCGGCTACAAACAGCGCCCCCGTCAAAGGGAGGCCTGGACAAGTAGGAATCTCAGCTCCCGATAAGCTGACTGCTTTGAGTATGGAAATTCAGATGCGTTTCTTGATAATGCAGGTCTTGTTAGTCTACAGTCCGTTGACACAAGTGTATGTGTGCATCTCCCATAAAAGAGTTACAATGATTTGGAAAGCAAAAGCACGGAGGACCAAAGCCTCTGCCTGTAAATGGGACATTCCTATCAAAAGAATGAGGCCATAGGAGAGCAAATAATATGGTAAGTTGCCTATCCTTCATTATCTGCCCGCCCCCTCACCTTCCAACCCTACCTTCTAGCTGTGCTGAATTTCTTCACCTTCCATCTTTGTATTTGCTGTTTGTTTTGCCTGGAACATTATTTCCCTGATCTTTTAAATTCCCTCCCATAGTATTTTGCACTCATAGTCATCCTATTTTAACTGTGTCTTGCTGACTTCCCTAAGTATAGCAGTGTTCACTGCTATTATCCTTATTGCCTTGGATTATGGTAGGGGCTCATGTGTACACACACACACACACACACACACACTTTGGATGAATAGTTCTTCTGCTTTTCACAGCTATTTGTGAGATCAAGTTTACTTCAAGTAAGTACATTATTGTAGTTATCATAACGTGCAGGCAAAAGAAATGCGTAAATCTGTTTCTCTAAACAAAAACCCATTCTTGACCTGGTTGCAGAGCTTTTTGAAGCACACCAGACAGGGAGCTGGGTCGAACTAAAGCCGCATCTCAGAGTTGGGGTTTCAGAGACGTGGGGGGCAGTCTTGCCACTCAAGAGTCAGTCGCTGCTAGCTGTGGATCAAAATCCACTCTCCTTTTCTCCCGAGGGCACCCTACTGGCCTGCATCTCTCAACTTGCCTTCTAGGTTTTTCATACGATAGAGTTCTAGCCAATGAAACAGGAGTGCAAGAGGTGTGTGACATCTCTGAGCTTGGCCAGTAAAAACTCGCAAGCCCCAGGATACATCCTCCACCATCCATGTTCTTCCTTCTGACAAACTCCGATGAGAACAACTAGGTGACAGCTAGGTGACGTTAGAAGCCATGGTTTGAATATGATAGTCACTCAAGACTTGGTTCCTAAGTGTCAGCACGAAGCAGAGTTCCTTCTAATGGTGAACAACCATCCCAGCATCAAAGGAATAAAACCTTGTTCTCTGACCTACTAAATACTTAAGATGTACTTGGTGTAGTGATTGGACTCATCCTAACAAACATAAGGGATAGTAATATCTAATTCATAGATGAGATGAGGTATATGAATCGTTGGCACAAAGCCTGGCACCTTGTATGTAAACAAAAGTACCAGTTGTGGTAACAGCATTCGGATGAGAAATAAATAACAAATGACTATGTTTTATAAACTTAAAAAAAATACAGAGTAGTAGATATGTAGATATTCCAGAGTTCTGTCTCCTCTAGGTAGTTCCAAGAACTCATAAAATCTTATTACTTCTATGAAGTCTTTTCTTTGGGAGTGAAATTAAGCTTTCCCTGACCACTTGCATTTCCGCTGTAACTGTCGACTATACGCGCGCGCATACACACACACACACACACACACACACACACACAAACCATACACATCCCTCTTACACTGGATTTGCTTGCCTCTTTATATACTTTTAAATAACAGTCTGTAATCCAGAACATTCATTTTATAGTGTAAGTTTACACAAAGCAAGTGTTAACTAGTGGAACGCATCATACGAAGTTAGGTCAGTGGCCGATAACAGGTATATCCTTATGGAGATGCTATTAATAATGACAGAGATCCAGAAGTGTAAATGAGGTGAAAAATGATTTACCAAGTAAAATGAAAAAATCACACATGGTGCATATCTATCCTAAAGAGCTCTTACTCCAAGGTCTTAAACATCGTCATAAATCTGCAAGCAAGTGAGGAGTAAAGTCCTCATAATCACTGTTTCTCCCAGTTGAGGGGGGGGGGAACCCAACTCTTAAATGTCTGGCTTCCTTGGCCAATATTTCTTACTGGCCCCAGTTCTCATTTCAGAGCATTAGTAATGTCCATAATATGCCTGTCCATTGCAAGAACTAATGAGCACGCTGAAGTTTACAAACAGCTTGAACAAATTAGTCATCTGCACTTGAATGTCTCCACTGCCGATTGCATATCCATTATTGCTGGAGGCATCTGCGTAACTTTTAACACTGAAAAGAATTAGGCTTCACTTATCAAATTTTAGCATTCATCTGTGGCTTTTAAAAATTGCACAAGTCAAGGTACATTAAAAACAAAACTGACCATGAGAGAAGGCATCCGTAAGAAGCTTTCAAGCCTTTTTCTATCTAGATTTATTCTGACACGGTGTCCTTTTCTGGGTAGGGGTAACATTGTCTTTCATTTTATTTTAAATCTTTTACAAGGCAGAGGAGAGTCTGAATGGGTACATTGTATTGTGTTACTGGTCAATACACTGATTAAATCAGCACGGGTTATAAAGAATTAATATAATGCTTTCATGGAGATCATGATCAGGTAAATGTCTTCCTATGTTAGAACTTAAGTTGTATGCTGTGTTTTAAGACACATGAAGACAGCTCATTCATTCATCCATTTACGCACCTAGACTTTCCAGGCTGCATCTAAGTGCCAGACACCATGCTCAATGTTGGGGATGCTAAAATGAGGAAGACACAATCGACTGTTCTCAAGAAACTATGTAGCGGTGGAGAGAAACACAAAAACAGACTTTGGTATCATAAATTATATATTGGATCACACATGAACATTTACTTGCCTTTTGGCTCTAAGATTTAATTAGAAATGATTTGCTATTTTGTGATCTCTTTTAAAATGTAATAAATGATAAAATTCTATTTCCCAGAAGGTCATAATTGTAAGTGACCGTACAGATAATTCTACTATAAGAAGTCACAACAAATGTCTTGGGAAAACACTAAGTTTCATCAAAGTGGGTGTTTTTTAAAACCATGTTAGAATTCATCCTTCCTTCCTTCATTCAACAAGTATGTATTGATAGGTTTCTAAGTGCTTATTAATTCCACCGTAAGCCCCAAGAGACTTGGTTTTTGTTGTCTGTTTTCTTCCAGCGGCACACAATAGATGCTTGATTCATACTTTATGGACTGAGTATTGAAAGAACTCAGGGTAGCCTCCCAGAATGCCCTAATGAACAAGAGTGGCTCCTTCCTACCCACACAGAGCTTACAGTCTAATAAAACAGCGGATTTGATGTTAAACAGTCTCTCAAGAAAACTGAACACTTTTGCTAAATGAAAGACCCAGGAAGGTGGTATCATCAGCAGATCATGAGGCTAAAAGACACTATAACGCCAAAATTTTAAATACAGTATCTTTTGCATTTACTTTCCTATATCCATGCATGCATACACACATGTACACGTATAAAAATCACTGCTGCTTTTCCTCCACAAACCCTACCCCGGTTTTGGGGAGACTCCCAGCCATGCGACCAGAGGGTGCCCCTTGTCATGTGGCCACCCACGCATATCCTAACCAACAGCCTAGCCTCCCAGGGGCCCAGTCTGTTGTTTTCCAAAAAGTCACACTATGATTATTATTAGTAGTAGTGGTAGTGACCAATACTTACGTTCTTCTATTGACATTCAGCAAAATGCAAATAAAAAGGATCATGTTAACATCAAAGATGAGGAGGAAATCAGTGACACCATGGATATGCCACAATTTTTAACTGTACCCAAGCCTGTTCTTCCAGCCTAAAATTAGTGCATACGGGAGACAGGTTTAAGCTATGTTTGAGAAGAACAAGCACTGTATTCCACCACAATTTAAAAGGCAGTTGAAACCTAGGGCAGTAAATTTCTGTATGTGTAACTTCAGTACACTAAGACTGTGTATCTTGTATTTTTACAAAAACAATACCGGTGCCTGGGAAACTTGTGAATGTCGCCGTAACCACACTTGTCGAAAGGAGAGGCACCCTCGAATGGGAAAACCAGTCTTACTGGGAGTATCTAACTGGGGTGCTGTGGGTGGAACGTTCCTGCTAGGTTCACCTCTCTCTTTCAAGAATTCCGGACAAGAAGCGCTGATTTCGTCCAGAACGGGGCACGAAGACCTCTCAACGTGGTGGCAGAAGCCCAGTCTGCGAGGACAGCGAGTGCTCTTTGGCAAAGATGAAGACGAACAGGAGTCCGGAAGGGGAGCCTCGGCACAGGGGTTCGGACCTAGCCGACGGGGCGGGCTGCAGACCGCGGCGCGACCGCAGCGCCCGGGTCACCAGCACGCCCCCCGCCCGCCCCCCGCGCCGTTGCCTGCCCGTTCCTGCCAGCGACGGGACGGCCCTGCGCGGACGCTCGCCGCTCCCCGGGGCCGCCGGAGGCCTCCCCAGATCGCGCACGGCCACTCTGGCACCGGAGCCCGGGCGCCCTCGCCCCGGCCCGCAGGCGGCCAGGCTCCCCGCGAGGCGGTCGGCGAGCAGGGGCGCGGGCGGGGAGCCCCCCGGGCGCCGGGCCTCGCTTCCGCGGCTTTGAAAACTTTCCAGCGCGCGTGGCACCGCGACGCGCCGCGGCCGGGCCGGAGCCCACGCGGCCCGCGCCTCCCGCGGGGAACTTTCGGGCGCGCGGCCGCCGTGTCACTCTCGCTTTCCGACGCGCCTCCCCCTGGGCTCCCGCTCCCCGCCCTCCGCGCCCCCGCCCTCCCGCCGAGGAGCTGCCCCGGCGCCCGCGGCTCGCGTGCCCGCCGCCGCCGCCGCCCCGCGCGTCGCTTTCCGCGATGGCCCGGCGCCGTCCCGCGCCCTGAGAGCGGCGAGCCCCGGGCGGCCCCCGGAGCGCGGAGCGCGGGGCGCGGAGGACGGGGGGGCCCCGCCGCCAGGGGCCGGCTGCCTGCTCCGAGCCGACTTTTCGCCAATGGTCCAAAGCGACACGTCCAAGTCGCCTCCCACAGCGGCGGCGGCGGCGCAGGAGACCCAGATGGAAGCGCTGGAGAACGCGGCTCCCGCGGGGGCGCCCGGAGCGGCCGCACAGGTAGCGAGAGCGCCGCGCCTTCGCCTTTCTTTGTGCGCAGCCCGGGCGCCGACCCCCGGCTCTCCCGGCGCCGCCTCCGCCGCGATCCCCAGCCTGGCGGCCCCCCGCCCGCCCGGGCTCCTCCGCCACCGCCCGTCCCTTCGCCCTTTGCCGCCCACTTTCCCCTCTCCCCGGGCGCCGGGGGGCCCTGCCGCTTTCCGCCGGTCCCCCGGCTCTTCTGCGGCTTCCATTTTTCTCTGCTTCCGAAAAGCGAGTGGGAAGGGGCGGGGGGAGACCTCCGGGTGCTCAGAGGCTGCCCCCGGGGCTGCTGGGTCAGCCGTCCTCACCCCTTCCCGGGAGAGGCACATGGATAGACATGAACCAGGCGAGCGGACTGGACCTGCTCAAGATCGTGAGTCCGGGGGGAGGGGGGGGCGGCAGGGGCTCGGCTCCCCCCACCCCCCGTCGGGCGGGCTGGGAGCTGGGGTGCGGAGGGGGCGTGGGAGGGGGCAGGGGTGCGCGGGGGCGGGGGGCGCGCGGCCCCGACACCCCTCCCCCGCACCTGGGGCGCTGTGCCGCCTTGACAGCTCAGCCCCCCTCGCGCCCCTTGCCACCGCCCGCCTGCACCCCTCGTTTCTCTTCTCTGGAGAGAGAGTTGGGGACGCGAAAGTTTTTATTTTTCCTTCCCCCCCCCCGAAACGTTAGCCATTTCGGGGAGCCCCGGAACCACCTTCCTCTCCGATGAGTCTTAGCGGTTTCTGGAAAAATTCCGGTTGTGAAATAGGAGATGTCCGTTGTAGGCGTTGGGCAATGATAAGGTGGTGGCTTTTACGTCAGGCTTTGGCAGGTACAGTTTGGATTACAGACACCTCCAGGTCTCAGCGGGGAGTCTCTCAACTTGGGGAAATGACTTCCGACTCCTGGCTGTGGGCTGCTGCACGGGAGGAGTAGAGCATCACATTTCACGCGGCACTTTGGAGAAATGTCTCTTTGCTTAGCGATTGCTTGTGGATTTCAAGCCTGCATGTGCTGGATCGTAATTTGCGGTGGTTGCATATTTCTGTATTTACAGAAAAAAAATTTATAAATATGTCATTTGTATATTTTATATGTGCGAGAGAGAGAGAGAGAGAGAGAGAGAGAGAGAGCATGTTAGCGTGTTATTTCGTGGAGCAAGGGGAGGGAGTGGAAAACGGTAGTAAAGGTTATTAATGTTTGTTGTCATTGTTGTTTTGATAGGGGCTAGAAATTGCGGCCCCAGATTATTTCAATACTGTGAATAATGGCGGTGCCAGTGGCATGCTCATGGAGCTTTAGGGAACTTTCTTCTACCATGGGGAAATAACCTTGCTCACTTAAAACACGTAATTCACTTTGATTTGCGATGGAGGGAAAATGGAGAAACCAAGTTGTGTAACCAGAAATCCGTTTCTTCCGTAGAGGTAGGACCGCTAGCTTTTAGTGGGCCTTGGGCTGTTTGGCAGTTACCCACCTACATTTCCATCCAGCTTCTGCCAGGGGACCTGAATTCTTACTGACACATGCCACGTTTGTTCTAGACTCCTGATTTGATCTAGACACTGAACCCAGCTTCGAAGAGAGTGACAAATGGACACAGAGAACTCAGTCATTCCAGGACGAAGGTCTTGAATTTTGCTAGAAGAAAGGACTTTTAGGCCATTTTTACTTCCTTTGATCTTCCTTCAGGGATTTTTTTTTTAAGTTTTTTATTCTTATGATAAAAATAGAGTTCCTGAATTCCTGGAGATCAAAGTTAGGGCCGACAGAAAGCATGACTGCGTTTAGATAAGAAATACTAAATTCACGTAGTGATGTATGTCGTTAAATGTAAGTCAACAGATATTTGTTGTTAACTGCAGTGCGGAATTGATTCAGATGTGAGGAGACACCATTTCTGCCTTCAAGGGTGACAAACGTATAGCACTTGTATGGTACAGGACTCTAAGAGGAGTACTGAATCTTACATGGTTTCCAAGGAGTCAGGAGCACAAACGTTCCCTATGGAGTAACCGGCAAGGACTTCATAAAATAGGTGGCTTTTGAGAAGAGATTCGAAAGATGGGTGACATTTGACTCGAGACTGTCAGAGAGATTGTGGGAGCCACATAGGAGGTAAAGTCACCAAAGTTGTAAGTCTTGTAACAGATTGATCATGTGTGGCTTGAAAAGAGTATGGAAAAGTACAGATTGGGCATAGTTCGGCATCAGATTGACAAGGCAGTTTGAGGCCACATCTTGGAGACCCAAGAAATTGCAACCAAGAATTCAACCAAGAAATTGCATAACAGCTCATTCAGAAGATACACCTGGGAGTGTTCTGGAACGTATTTTAGAGTTTCGGGAGTCCAGGGGTGGGGCTGCCAGGCAGGAGATTGGTGTAACAGTGTGGACAAGAGGTAGTAAGGCCTAAACTAAAGGGAGAGAGATGATAATGGATGTGACAGGCCCGTGCATGAGACATTTCAAAGACTCAATGCACAGGAATTGGCAAGTGAGTGCATAAATATACAAGAGGGAGGAAAAAGGGAGGAAAGGATATTATAAGCAGGTTGGAGGGATACATATGCAACTGCATCCACATCTGTCTCTTGGCTTTCTCTACCTTCCAAAAATGAAAGCAGTTTTCCTTGAATTGTGTTTCTGTCACCTCGATTCTTTGAGGGAAACATTGCCATGCTTATTTTATATCTAATAAATCATAGGGCTATGAAAACTTGGTATCTATTTCAATTCTCTGGGCAGGACAGGACAGCAGTAAAACTGCCTGAGAAGGGGGGGGGCTGTCTCAGGAGCGTCCCCCTTTTTTTGGTGATACTGAGTAATAGTAAATCTACTCAGAAATGGAATTTTCACTTGCAAATGGTGTCTCTAAGCCATCATTGGTTTTAAGGATCCTTTCTTTTTTACCTCTGGATTTTATTGCAAGTTTTTTTTGAACAGAGCAAAAAGATGGAGATTCACAGACTGCCCATTCTCCTTTTTTATGTTAATAATCTGTTTAGGGATGGGACACCCTCCTACATCCCAGCCCTTTCGGTCCAGCACACCTCATAAACGACATGAGGAAAGCTCTTACATGAGAAGAGGGTTGGCAGTCTAACTATAAAATTGTTGTAAGTTCTGATTGAAGCAAATTGCATCGCTTTTTGGGTAAACTTGCTGGACAACGTCAGTGCAAACGTGGACAACCTCCGAAGTCGGAGCGCTAATCTAGTATTCTCCCTCCAAAGCTTCAAACCTGCACTGTCTACTACGGTGGCCACGAGCCATACGTAGCCTGAACAGAGATGTGCTAACGTAAACTACACACCAGATTTCAGAGACCTGATATGAAATAAAGAATATACATCTCATTAATCATTTTTATTTTTTTTAAGTTTTTAACGTTTATTCATTTTTGAGAGACAGAGAGAGAGAGACAGAGTGTGAGTGGAGGAGGGGCAGAGAGAGAGGGAGACGCAGAGTCCGAAGCAGGCTCCAGGCTCTGAGCTGTCAGCACAGAGCCCGACCCGGGGCTCGAACCCACAAACCGTGAGATCATGACCTGAGTCGAAGTCAGAGACTTAACCGACTGAGCCACCCAGGCGCCCCTCATTAATCATTTTTATATTGATGCCATGTTGCAGTGGTAACGTTTTGGATAATATTGCTTTAAACAAAATATATCCCTGCAATGAATTTCACTTGTTTGCCTTTTTCGTGTGGCTCCTGGAACGTTCCAATGACATGGGCTTGCATTATATTTCCGTCGGACAGCATTAGTCTAAAATATGGCACTGGTAAATCTCAGGGGGAGTGGGACCGATGGTGCGTGATGGCTGGGTGGATGGGATGCAGGTGAAAGGGACTGCGAATAGGATAGAGACCGAGGAGATGGACAGGAAACAGGACCAGTATGTCAGCACTTACGACCTCAAAGAGATTGTCCCTGGCACCTCCAGCCACACCTGCAAGCGAACAGACAGTAACCAGAGGTCCTGTTTGTTTTGCTCCTAGCAACAGAACCCAGCGGACTTTGCCAGAGGCTTTCCAAGCAGGTTGTAGTAATCGCGGCTGGTAATGGCAACATCCCGAATCACCGTAGCAAGGAGCTTTATCTGAAAAGAGCAGCAGCCATTCTCCTGTGGCTCCCAAGCCATGTCCGTACGGTTTTCCAGAAACACTTTTAGGTCCGAGCTCCAGCTTCATCTTTCGCAGTCTCCGAAAAGAATGATCGTGGGTCTTGCACATTACGTTTTTGCTAAAACCTTCCCTCCTTACCCCCACCACTTTCCCCTTGATTGGTATTTTTGTTCTGGCGTCGCATGGGAGAGACTGTACAGCCTGCCAATCAGAATTTCTGAACGTGTTTTAAAATGTGCAGTGCGGCATCTGATGGAGTGGTGTGAGATTTGGTGGGTCTTACAGTTTTCATTCTTTTCTTTCTGTCTTTCCGTTAGTGTAAAGACTCCACTTACCTGTTGCTAGATTTCGTTCCATTGAATTGCAGTTACGTAGCTTTAGTCCTTTCACGAAAAGCTGAGCAAAATGTGTTAAGCCCGTAGGGGGTGGTGGCACGCTTCCCTTTATGTCCTACAAATGACATGTGCAGCATACATTTCCTGTCACAGTTACGAGGAGTTAGAATTAATTATGACACCACCACAAGTAACCGAGTCTGCCTCCGAGTCCTTTCCTGGCCTGGCCCGAGGTAGCTTACGAAGAGGGTAGGGTTGGTCTTCTCCTGCCCTCTCTGCCCCTGAAATTCCCCACCAGACATTTCTCTGCTGCCTGGCTTCGTCCCTCCTTCCTTGTCTATTCCCAGATCTCCAACGCAGTTCTATTTATGCTGCCTCTGGAGTCCTTTCTGTAAACTGATCCATACCGAAAAGAACTTACGGTCTACTTCCCTTTTTCCAGGGAGGCAATCTCCATTACTTTACTCCTCGAAAAGGATCTGACAGTCTTGTTCGTCCTAAGCTATCAGTAAATGAGGAGATTTAATGTCTGATTTCTCCCTGGATCATTTTAGCTTAGTTTGTCTGCAAGTCAAAGGGATAAATATCAATGAATGCTAATCGAGAGGGATGGAAACTAATTTCAGGCATCAGCATTGTGCTCACGGGGAGGAGTCTGTAGGGAGGAGAGGGGTCACCCTATCTATCAACCACAGAGGCCGCATCATTCTTGAAGCTGTCCCCAGGGTCTGCCGAGCCAACTGTGTGTGCACGGCTGGGCTCAAATCTCCAGTTAACTGGCAACTTCTAAAATTAACTACTATTGTCTCTTTCAACCATACAGAAATTAGGTTTCAGTGATCTGTGAAATAGGAACCTTTAAAACTACAGTCTAGTTTTGAAAGCCATTTAGTATCAAAGAAGACACTCATTTACACAGACCTGATATTTGACATCATCATGTCTGTTGGGTACCATTTCAGTAAGTCATTTGTATGCTCGTGGAAAGGTCTTCAGTTTTTTCCCCCCAGTTTCTGAAATCTGACTTAGCTTGGTTGACGTTTTAGGAGAAGTAAAGGAACTTAAGTTGACAGTTTTCTTTTTCTCCTTTTTGCTATGGTGACACAATTTGTGTTTAGGAAGCTTCACATAACTAATAGGCAGTGAGTGGAAATCAGTGACTTTTCAGACTGTGTTCCAAGAAGGATTTAGGGGTCTGCACATGTCAGGGAGAATATTATGGGTTACACTTTGTACTCTGGCCAAACACAAACCCCCTTTCTCCTCTCCGTTTGGTGTCCTGACACCTGGGTGAGTCTGATGATGAACCATTTCATGTATTGGGTGTTCATATATTTAGTGTTGCTTAAGAAAAATTATTTAGAAAAGCCACTGGTCCTAAAGAAGCTACATTTGAAGTAGCCCCTGAACTAAGAAAACTATACTTCTTTTCCAAGTGGAGTCAAGTAAATATTTGAATAATTAATCTTTCCTGTCTTTTTCCATTTGGGGAAGATTCAGCCCTTCCTTTCTTTCTTCCTTCCTTCCTTCCTTCCTTCCTTCCTTCCTTCCTTCCTTCCATTCAGCAATTCCTGCAGATGAAACACTCTAGTCTTTGTTTTCAAGGATTTAGAGTAACTAAAGAACAAGTAATTTCAGCAAGATGGACTTAATTTTAAATATGCATTGGATCAAAGGAAGCTTTGCTTTGTAATGGTAGTATAAATTTTCACTAACATTTTTTAAAGTACATCGAAATGGACTATATTAGCTTTCCAAAAGATGCTTTAATTTGTTTCCCTCTTGATCTTGGGTATGGTTATAAGAAACATTAAAAATTAAAAAGGAGACTATAGAAGAGAAATGATTGCTGTCATTAGTAAAAGAACAGAGTAGAAGTGTAATTAAGCATATCTGTTTATTTTAGCTTTTAATAACTTTGATACATAATGAATAAGGATTTGCTAATAACACTATTAAGAAATGAACAAGTTAATACTTTGAATAAAGCATTCCTCATAAATTTAAGTGAAAAGGAAAGTATATATATTTTAAAACTGTCACCACTTTGCATGGCCTTCAGTGGGCCACGGTTTTTTTGTTGTTGTTTTTTTTGTTTGTTTGTTTGTTTTTTAAAGATGCAAACTGTGCCTTAGTACAGTTGAAAGCTGATAATCTAACATATATGCTTCGATATTCGATATATATGGCACAGGTAGCTACGTGCACTTGAAGTTATGTTTATGAATAGTGTTCGTAGGAGCCCGGAAAAATTAACATACAGATAAAATTAAACACTTTTTCAATGTGTCTAATTTCTTGCAGAGAATGGTCTCCTGCTCTGGGACGGAATGTCTTAAATATTGTGTGGTTTTCTCGGTGCCTGTTGTGCATTTATGAGCAGCCACGAAAAATCTTACACACCAGTGCAGCTGAATAGTAAAACACATTTATCCTGAAAAATCTGAAGCAAATGACCATGATAGAATTTCAGACTCTCTTTCCACCCATTTCAAAACGGTACTGGAAGGACATATCATGACGGAATAAGGTTATATTTTGTCTTTGTTCTCAAAGAAAATGTGTGCTCCTCATGAAGAAAAATAGTGTGTTTAAAAAAAAAAAAACAATAACCATTTAATATACATTTGCTCCCCAAGCCCCAACAAAGGCTGTGAGGCCTTAAAAAAAATGCTTTCAAAGGTAATGTCTTCTCCTGTATGGAATAATACAATTTTTTTTTTTTTTATTTTGAAGAACTTCTCCTGCTTTATTTTAGTGTTCTTAGGCTTTGGAAGAAAGACACTTCTGTCCAAACCTTTGTATAATAATTGGAAAAGGAAGAACGCTCTTGAAAGAATGTTATTTTTCAACAGTTTACTGAATAATGTTTACATAAGAAAGAAGAATAAGCTGTCGATTGAGGAGAACGTTGTATAATACGTTGTGAAAGCCCAGCCTAGGTTGTCTTCCCTTTTATGAAGTTGAGAGTTAATTAAATGCCATGGAAACACATTGGTATTATACACATCCCGTGGATGCTTGAAAGAGAACAAACATCTTTAAGAAAAACTCTTGCTTTAGGGCTATACCACCGTCTCACTGATGGCGAAGTCGTCTGACTTACTCAGAACACAAATGTTTGTAATAGATTTTAGTTTGCCTAAATGGTACGTGTACCATGGTTTATGAGATATTTCTCTTTTTAATGAAAAACATATGTGTATATCCAATATCACAAAGTAGTATTTTTGAGACCTGAACATAGTGATTTTTTTAAAAAGTAACTTTCATAAATTCTGTTGATCTAGTGAAGCCTCTTTGCGCCTCATCATTCTAAATATGTTATATGCCAGGGCGCCTGGGTGGCTCAGTCCGTTGAGCTCAGGCTTCGGCTCAGGTCGTGATCTCACGGTTCGTGGGTTCGCTCTGTGCTGACAGCTCAGAGCCTGGAGCCTGCTTTGGATTCTGTATCTCCCTCTCTCTCTGACCCTCCCCTGCTCACACTGTCTCTCTCTCTCTCTCTCAAAAGTAAATTAAAAACATTAGAAAAAAATTTTTTAAATATGTTATATACCTTACCCCGACTTTTCCCCACTCTCCCAGTCTGTGTGTGATGTTACTTTGTGAAATATGTATATTACTTCTTAAAATAAGTATGTTACTTTTAAAATATTATTCTGACCCCGTGCCATACGCTAGGTCTCATACTAAATGCTATAAACCTATTATTTTATCTAATACTTCACCCTATGAGGTAAGTATCAATATCCCCATTTAAAGGATGAGAAGGGTGGTGTTTGAAGCAGTTAAGACATTCACTCACTCTCTGCTATAGCAGGGTTCCAACCTGCGTGCATTCAACTGTAAAGCTCAGCTGTTGAGCTACTTTTCAATTATATGTTAATGTTCAATATTTGCAACAACGTTATCCATGCCTGGAATTAAACAGAGATTGATGCATAGTTTATTCTCCGTGCTCCGAATGCAAACGGTAGACGTAATAGGAGAAGCAAGTTCATTTGCATACGTTCAGGCTTGGCTCCGTCATGTTGACTGAAGCAAATTGTCTTACTTTTAACGTCCTGCTCTGAAATGCTTGCTTTATTATCGTTAGGATTCTATAAAACTTATTTTTCTTGCATGCTCGGCAAAAATCACGAAGTGGATGAAAAGCCAGATTTTCAGATCCCATTCAAACATGACAGTAATGGGCCGGACATTTTTATGAACTATTTTAGTTTCATCAAATGCACCACCTCTTCTGTGGCCGTTTCACCACTTCCAAAAGCAGACTCTAGATCCATTGATCAGACGAGGAATTGGCACCGTGTTTCATCCGTATTCCATGTGGATGTATATGTGTATACACACATATATACATACATACATATAACAAAACAAAAACAAGAACCGTGGAAGCCCAGCACCCCTGGAAACAGCATTTCATTATGCACAGTCTATTGACACATGACCTTTTCTCTCACCTTGCTGTTGTAGCTTCGGTCTCTCCTGCCCCGAAATGCTTGCTTTTTGAACGTTTTTATCTTCAGTGGCTTTGCCTCTAGATGACAGATAAGCTACCAGATAGCACAAGTTGTTTTAATCCGCACGTTATTAAATGCTTTGTCTGGAAACTTCTCCCTATGTACTCACCATTGTGAAATTGATATTTGTGATTCTAGCAATTTTCTGATGATGCCCACATGATGGCGATTTATATTTTGTTTTGGTGTTTAACCCCTTTCTAGAAGTAGGCCTGGATTTCTGTGAAAAACGTCTAACAGTAATCTCATTTGTCTTTTTTCCCTCCCTCTTTTATAGTCATATGGAAAAGGAGCTAGAAGGAAAAACAGATTTAAAGGATCCGATGGGAGCACTTCCTCGGACACTACCTCAAATAGTTTCGTTCGTCAGGTAAGAGAGCTCTTACATTTCTGGTTTGCAGAAGTAGATTCAAATGAATTTAATTTTTTAAAGGTGATTTAAAGGATTACCATTACCCTTAAGATGTATGCGGTCGTATGGTACTTACTTTTAGTTAAAGTGAAAACTGTGCAGTTTCGTGTGATAATTAAAGTATTTAAATTTTAAGCGAGATCATGTAGTAATTACACCCTTTCCTGGCAAGTTGGGGAAAGGCAAGTGTAAAATTCATTACAGAGCATTTCTTCATAACAGAATGAGTGAACTGCAGCAGAAATGATTATGGCCTTGGGTATTTTTTTTTCGGCGGGGGAGGGAATCTCGGTGGGCATCCATATCGCCAACTACGAAATTGAAATACTGGTGTTCCTCTAGCTTGACTTTTCTTCTTCCCTCTTGGGAATTGGATTGTTAAAGAGGAAATTGTTCTTGGCCTTGCCACGACTGAGGCTACTAAGGTTAAATAAAGCATATGGTATCTTTATGGCATAATTTAAACTGCCTTTGGAGACATAGCTTGTATTTCAGGTGACATGTGGTGCATTCCTGTCCAGCTGTTTGCAACTGTCCCCTGAACAGTGAGTGTCCACATCTTTAACATAGAACACATTTCCATGTGCTAACAGAAAGGGCTTTAACTACCAGAGCACGAGCACAGGCAGCTCGATCTCTGAGGACAGTAGGTTGTGTGTCTAGACTAAATTGTTTCCAGGTATAGGTGACTGTGGATCTCCATCCGACTAACACTTCTCGGTGGAAAAGAAATCGGGAAGGACAGTGCTGGACAGAACCTGATTCCATGGCTCAAGGACTCCCAATTTCTGGCTTTTGTGCTCGGAGTAATACGTCAGCCACAGGTCATTCCCCCAGATAACGGCAGTGACCGGGAAAACCTGCTCCATTTCTTTTGATCGCCATTTACCCTGTCGCTTCTTGCGTCCTTGCTCCGACACATCCCCCGCACAGCTAGTAGCACTTGAGCTTCAGTTGCTCACCTGCTGCACCATGGGGATTCTCTTCTTGGCTGGTTACTGCCTCCTTAGTCTTTCGTGACACAGGCAAAGGATGATCCCTCTTTGGCCCGCAGGTCCCTCTCTGCAATGTCAACCATGCCAAAGGCATGTCTGAGTAACTTACACGCAATGGGAAAAATCTTGGTTCTGGTCTGTGCCAGTTAAGAATTGTTTCAGTCGCAGGAAGTTAGGAAAAGAGAGTTGGTTAAGAAAGAATGGGGCTATTTTGCTAGGAAACATTTAGAAAGAAAAGCAGAAGATGGAGCCAAGCAAGGCTCAGCCCTAAAGCTATGTTTTAATGGTGTCAGAGGAGCTCGGAAAGGTATAAGGGGAGCCCAAGGTGTGTGTGTGTGTGCGTTGGCCTGTTGTCATGGTGGGCAGAATCCAGGATCCATGATCCTAAGAATGAATGAAGGGCCTTGAGAAATAGTTGCTTAGCTTAGGTGAGTCAGTTCACAGAAAGTTACCCAAGGCCTTTTCCATTTCAAGCATCCATATTTATTCTGCCTCTGGGGCAAGGAGATTGAACCAGAGGATTGAGAATCCAGGACTGTGAGTCATCATCTTGGGGCCGAACATCGGAAGACCTGAAGCAGAAAATAAATTAGCTTCTTAGGACACATGGTAGTTGTGGCAAAGGCACACAAAACGACAGGCAGCTGGTCGAGATTGCATGGAAAGAAACACTGATGTTTCAAGCGCCTGCCATATTGTGAATAGAAATTAAGAGTACTGAGCCCATTGTTGCTCATTTTAGCTCTGTAAGAATGTCATTGCGAGACGATGGTTGGACTTCATTTTCCAGTCATTCCCGGCTATGGATTTCTCCTTCATGGTGCTTTGAGAACTTAATTCATTAAGTTCATTCGTTAAGGAGTGATTGCCACACTGCATATAAAGGAACTGGAATTTGCTTTTCATCACGATAACTTCCTTTTGCCTTTGTGTTCTTGGTGATGTGTATGAGATTCTGTGCTTGAAACACAATAAAAAAATCATAAAGAGAGTTGTTAAACGACTTAATGTAAATTTAGATCTATTTTGCCAAAATATATGTGGGCATTTAAGAAGACAAAACAAAAACAAAAAAACAAAAAACAAAAACCCTCTGTCCTAAAGGTCCATCTCTTTGAAATAAAACCTATCTCTTTGAATCTCAGTAGAATGAGGTGCTTGACATGGCATGGAATTGGGGTAATGATTACACAGTAATGATTTCGAGAACCCTGAAGAACCGGGTTCCTTCTATCACAGAAGGAAAACCAGTGTCTTTGGCCAAGTTAAAAACTATAGTTTTCCTTTGATAATTTCATCTCTGTTCTCTTTCAAACAGCATTTATATTTTGCTGCCATTTGAAAACAAGCAAAAGCTACCTTCATAGAACTAGATATTTAATAGAAATGGTTTCATCAGAGTGTTTGAAGAAATGCATGGTTGATGTTAGATTATTAAAGCATTTGAAAGAACATCTTTTAAATGTTTTCTTTTTATCATAAGTAGATGTTTTGTTAAACAAGTGACTTGTGCCCATATATGTTACTTACTTGTCTATGGCTGGAGCATATGCATAATTGGTAAGTCACTAGAAGTGGGATCTATTTAAAAATATCTTATGGTTAGATCACATTCCTGCCCTTGAATTAAAAATAATTTCCATATAACTTTGAAACCTTAGAATTGGATTTTTAAAAATATTATATTGTTTCTAAAAACTTTTAAAACTATTTGGGAACCACTAGGTACTTTAGAAAGTTTCAGAGTTTGGAAATGTGAAAATTTTATATGAAAAAAGGAATTAAGAATTTCACAGAATATCATAGAGTTTGCTATGAACAGAGTTGTATCTCCCCCAGATTCCTATGTTAATTGTGTTTGGAGGGTCTATAAAGAGAGAACAAGGTTAGACCAGGTCATATAAGAGTGGAGCCATAATCCTCTAGGACTGGTATCCTTATAAGAAAGAGATACCAAGAACGTGCATACACAGTGCGATAGCCATGTGAGGACATAGTGTGAAGAGGTCCATCTGCAAGCCAAGGAGAGAGGCCCTACCAGAACCACCCCCTGCCAGCACTATGATCAGGAACTTCCAGCCTCCAGAACTGTGAGAAAATAAATTTCTGTTATGTAAGCCGCCCAGTCTGTGGTGTTCTGTTATGTACAGACTAATACACGTGTGTATATAATGGGGCTTGAAAACAGGCCTCATTTGATTTCTTTCTTTCTTTCTTTTTTTTTCTTTTTTTTTTTTACTAGTAAACAGTCTTACTGATCTGTAACAAAAATGCCCCGAAATGCACAAATCATAAGTATTCAGTCTGATGAGATTTCACAAAGTAAGCCCCCATGTGACTACCACATGAGATCAATATTACCAGCACCTAAACTCCCCCTTTTGACCCTTCTCAACCATTATTCTCTTCTTCCTCACTACAGCTAGCCCATTACTCCTTCTCATATCGTAAATTCATGTGGCGTCTTTTTGGAGTTGTGTGTAAATAGAATCATTTGCATCCGAATTCTTTCACTCAACCTTATGATGGTTATAGTCGTCTGTGTTGTATGTTGCAATAATTGGTGAATCTTCTTTGCTGCGTAGCATTCCATTGTTTAAATATAGCACAATTATTTATCTACTTTACTATTGCTAGACTTTGGGTTATTTCCAGGTGGGGTTATTGAGAGTAAGGCCCCATACATATTCTTGTATCTACCTTTGGTATGTGCACGCATGCATTTTTGTTTGATCAGTAGAGTGGAATGGTGGGTCATATGAATGGATGTGTTTAATTTAAGTAAACCCTGCAAGCCAGTTTTCCAGAGTGGTTGAACCAGTCTGCACACTCACAAGTAGTGTAACACTGTCAACTGTTTCGTAATCTTGTCAACACTCGGTATTGTCAATGTTTTTCATTTTAGTCATTCTTGTGACAGTGTAGTAGTAGCTCATAATGGTATTAATAGCCATTTCCCTGATGACTAAGTCACAGTTTGCCTGTGCTGGATTTTAGTCCTGTGGCTGTTTGATGAAAATTATATCATAACCATTTGTTGGAATATGTTGAAACATGTTGGAATGTGGTAGAACACGAACATGAAGATAGGTCTACAAAGTAGAAGGTGAGAGGCATTCACCCACGGTTTTATTTTTACCCAAGCTTTTTGCTGTATATTTTGTACCCATCATTTGTCTGTGGTGCTCTAACTAAGGTTATTTTGTAAGAAGAATCATTAGTCTTAAGGAAAAGTTGCTTAGAGATATGTTTCTGCTTTAGGTCCTGAAGCAGGATAACAGGTACCAGGAAACAATTTCACAGTCATGGATAAGGATTCCATTTTGTTTGTTGATCAGTTCACTCTAAGTTAACCCATTGAACTGTCTGCTGGTCCTTCACATCATCAACCTGTTTGATGTCCATGATATGTCAAAGTGGGGATCAGAGGACGGCTTCCTTCTTGAGCTTAGTTAATTTCCCCCAGGACATCGGTTTTCTGCTGGGGCCATGGGAGAGGGGCCGAGCCCCAGTCAGCATTGCAGCATGGCCGCTGCCCGTGGGTTATTGGCTACATGTTGCTTGTATTGGTAGGACTTTCCAGGTGCTGTGGAAGACATGGTTGTTGTGGTTTCTACTCTCTAGAAGCTTGTTGTGAAGTGATGGCCTAGCTCACCTTATATATCAAGCATTTCAAAGACCGAGCTTGTTCCTCCTAATATTTCCTAAAACCATTAATTGGAGGGAGGGAATGTTAATTGTGGTGTTTTTTTAATTGAGGTCTCCCTTATGTTGCGATTGAAATGTTACATATATGCAATATATGTTCACAGTATACTGCACTTGAAATTCCCATAGTTCTCTTCGATGTAAATCATATGAAGAGATTTACTTACAATGGTTTCTTTTCGAGAAGGAGGTTAGTGGTCAGGGGTCGCAGTTAAGGGACTAGACTCTGAACCCAGGCTGCTCAGTCTGAATTCCGGCTCTGCCATTTACCAGTTGGCCTTGGACAAGCAGCTTAAGCTTTCTATACCCCCAGCATTTTTATCAGGGAAATAGAGCCGACTTCCAAAGTTAGTGGAAAGGATTATGTGAGTTCAAACTTGTAAATTGCTTAGAACTGCAGCCGGCATCTAGAAAGTACTATTGAAGAGCATATTATTATTACTTATGAATACTATTGCCCATTGATAACATTGGTTAAAACCTGAATAAGAAGGAGAGCATGGCAAAGGAAATCATAATAGGTAAGTGATACTAATAGTTAACTATTACTTTGGTGTTTACTCCGTATTCTATCTGCATCTCCGTTTGAGGCACAGAGAGGTAGAGTAACTTGTCCACAGTCACATTACAAGTAGGGTTGGAGTCAGAATTTGAATCCAGGTAGCTGACCCCGGATTCTTGCTTTTATTGAATACGTTACATCTCCTTGTAACCAAAGCCACGAATAAATAAAATCGATGACTAGTGCTTTATTCTTTCAGCTAAGGAAGACATGTAGAAAGATTTCCACCAGTGTTTTAACCGGTGAACACGTACAAAGTTGGTGTACTTTTAACTTCCTTCCCCACAGGAAGGTGGGGATGTCTTCGGCGTTGTAAATATCCCCTGGGCATCATGATACAACAAACCAACTTTATTCCCTTATTTCTTGCATCAGACATTGCTGAGTCCCAGTCGTGCCCCCATTCAGCACACTCTGCCTCCACTATCAGTCATGCCAAGTAGAGAAGCTGTGTGGGAATGTTTCCTTCCTTCCACAGAAGGTCACAGGAATATACACTTAGAATCCCAAAAGTCCTCTTTTTCTTCTTCTTCTTTTTAATACACTTGGACGTGAACTCAAGTCCGAAATCTCCTGCAGCATCATGCTGGTCTGTTTTGAGGTTGAGCTGAGGCTGATACATATCGGCCCATGAATCATCCTTACTGTGAATCTGGAAATGTCCGGTGCGTATACAACACCTGGCTTTATAGAGGGCCCGTTAGAAATGGTTTTTTAGTTACTTAGGCTGTTGCTTCATAAATAGGCATTTTCGTTTTAATTTGTTGAGAGCCAGAAAGTGTTAAACATGACTTCTAGGCACCCTAATTAGAATTAATGAAGATTATTGTTCAAATCGTTTATGTACTAAATGGTATTTAATACATAAAGCTGCAGTTATCTTGGATTTATTAAGATTATTAAGATAATTAAGATACCGAGGTTGCCTTCGACTCAGGGAAAAACTCTTTGTACTCTGGCTCTGTGTTGTGAACAGATATGTTGATAAAAGAACTTTATTTATCATCATAATTATGCCGGAAAAGCTACCATTCTTAAAATTTTTTTGCGTGTAGTGCCTTGCTTAAAGTTATAGTCTTTTAAGATAATTAAGTTTTTATATGATGTAGCTCTTTCCTACAAAAAGAAAGAAAGAGAGAAAGACAGATCTCAGGGGTCTTTTGTCAGAGGAGGAAGATAAAAGGAGAAGAAGAACAAGTCGTTTATTTTAGCGCCAGAACGTAAGCGAGTAAATTAATTTACTGGAAGAAAAATAGGTGGAGAGAGTAACAAGGCCTGCCTGGCATTGAAGGATAGAACATTTGTGCTGTTCTTTTCAAGAGATTGTGCAAGAACCGCTAACTGTATAAATTCCTTGATACTGCCAAGGTCAGGGGAAACTATGTACATCTGCAAATGAGCGCTGGCCATCAAAGTTAAGGCAGCTCATGGGGGGCGGGGAGGGCCGTGTCAGTAGTGCTCCCGAGCCCAGTCACTTCTATTCGCTCTTCTATGCACTCTCTCTTTTCTTTCTTTCTTTTTCTTTAATTTCTTCATTTTCTTAAAGACATGTGTTCCCCCTGGCTACATTTATGTACCTGGCAGTGTTCCTAAGATGAACACCAAATGCTCAGCGGACGCCTGCCAGTTTGCTTTATTTGGACGACTCCACAGTATGGTAACTTTCATTCAGCGTAGCTACGTCATCCGAGCCCTGCTATATGCTCTGCCGTGTATGGCCAGGACCCACACGCTGTTGCCACTGCTCCTTCGCACAGGTCACCGTGCTGTGCCAACTGGTGTCTTTTGTGCGGAGACTTCAGCCCTAGGAATCAGCAACTCTTTTTTTTTTTTTTTTTTGGAATTTTCAAGTTATCAAGTGCCGTTGTCCTTTGGGGGCTCGTGAGGAAGAACTCTGCAACCGATCTGGGACTGTGCTCCCGCCAACATATGTTGTGGTTGTAACAAAATAATCCTGTCGCTTCCAAGGGCTTCCAGAATACAAATCAGGATGACAAAATGGAATGAGCCAAATATTTAACAGAAGGTTGCATGACACTTTGAGAACATGGTATTCTAAACAAATTCCATCTCTTCCAGTACCACGTTCTGGGTGCCGCTTTTTTGGACCTTTTATTAGTTCAGATTGGCTTTAAATGCGAATGATTAACCACAGAGACACACAGTCTATTTTTTAGTTTTGTTTTGCAAAGACAGATTAAATTGTGATAATGATTACAGACTCCAGGCCTGCGCAGACTGATATGTTTAAGGTTGGATAAATCTTTCAGCCCTTAAATACTGGCTTGTTGCCTTGTTATGCTGTATTCGTCACAAACACAACTATAAATAATAACGTGGGAGATTTATTGCCGCTGTGATTTCCTGTAAACGTCCTTCTATCTTATGAGACCTTCACCTAGGTTTTGTGAATGACAGAACCTGTTCTGAGACCTCTTAAGAACTCGTCTTAAATACATCAGTAGAAAAATACTGAGCTTTTCAGTAAAGAATTCCCTTGTTCTTTCTGCAGTATAAATCTACAGACTGCCATGAATGTTTCACTTTTTTTTTTAAGGAGGCATTTTAGAAAGTATTAAAATTTAGATTTTTGTACTTCGTATAATTAGCTTTAAGATGTCTTTTTTAATGTAGATTTTGTAGGAGAACAAGGGCATGATTAGCTATAAAATCCGCCCCATTCTCAGACTGTTGTGTATTTGGAACGCCTCCTCTATGAACTAGGTTCAGTTAAGATCTCTAACTCGTTTTGTGGATTGGGGCATTTTTATCTTTAGATATGTCTTTTTCCCATTGATATAAATATGTAATTTTGAAACCAAGAATTATTTCTGCAGGTGTTTTTAGTTTCTTTGACTCTCAGATGTTTCAAATTATAATATACTTTCCACTTCTACCCCATTTTCTGCTGTTACTATTCATCCTCTGCTTGGCCAATCTATGCAGTCTTAGGAGTCCTAGACTGACGTAACCCCACGAGATTAATCGAGAATTTGCAAGTGATCTGATAGGGAGTAAGTAGTATGACTAAGGAAATGGAATTTCATTAAATACTGAATTTACAAAAAGTGTATGTTTCAGTTGAACCCTGAGCATTTAGAAGTACCATTCAAGATCACTTACTTAGCCCTGAGGTTAATTATTCATGTGTCTTAGGTTTGCAGGCACCATACCCAAGATAGTAGTCTGGTCCCACCAAGGACACTAGTCTTTTATGGATGGAATTATTGTCAGCTTCTCTCTCTATTGATTTGTTTCTGGAAATCTTCATGTCTGATTGTTATCAGATGCTGAGGAAGTCCTTTTTGAGATATTGGCTTATGGCTCAAAAATATTTCCTATGGTTCAGTTCAACAAGTAATTTTTCCAATTCTGTGTCGTCATTATTCCACACTCGTGACCAGGCATGTGGGTTTATCACAAAGATCCTGAGAGGGAGCAAAGTAACTCAGCCCCCAACCTACCTCTGAGCTTATCCTGCTTCCTTTCTCCATGTGCTTATTTTAGAGTTTGACCATACAGGAGGGGGAAAAAACAGGAAAATAGTCACAGGACAAGAAGAGAAACTTTTTTTTTTAGTGTTTATTTATTTTTGAGATAGAGACAGAGCACAGGCAAGGGAGGAGCAGGGGAGAGGGAGACCCAGAATCCAAAGCAGGCTCCAGGCTCCAGGCTGTCAGCACAGAGCCTGACGCAGGGCTTGAACTCACAAACTGTGAGATCATGATCTGAGCCGAAGTCGGAAGCTTAACCGACTGAGCCACCCAGGTGCCCCACGGGGGAGAACCTTTTTGGAGAGCCTTCCATGGATGTGTAATTGGGAAGATGTAGATGGAGCCCTTCAGAAAGTCCCTGTCCCATGCACCAGCTCACTGCCCATGTTATCCCTCCAAAACTGTCATCAGGTTTCAAAGAATTATCTTGGCTCAGTGCTTTACACCTCCCTTCATGATTTCCCTATGTCATCGGTATCTGTAAAACATTCTAGCATCCACTCCTTTTACTTCATAGCTGGTGACAAGTCACCAGAGGGCAGCTTGACTGCTGGGGCTTCTGACAAGGACATTTTGCCTTAACTCTGCTTTCCCGTCTCCATCCTGTGTGAGAATCTGGGCACTGTGGCCTCACCAGTTTTTCTTTCCTGGAAAGTACTATTTTCTCTATGCTGGGGCTCTTCTTCCTCCTGTAGGTAGAAGCCTGAGGGTTTACTCCCCTTTAGAGGTCTCACTCCCATGGAAAGATTCGTGATTTCTCTGTGGTCAGGGTGCTGTATTTGAAAATCGGTAAATGGGGGGCGCCTGGGTGGTGCCGTCGGTTAAGCATCTGACTTCCGCTCAGGTCATGATCTCTTGGTTCCCGAGTTGGAGCCCCACGTTGGGCTCTGTGCTGCACAGAGCCTGGAGCCTGTTTACGATTCTGTGTCTCCCTGTCTCTGTGCCCCTCGCCTGCTCATGCTCTGTCTCTCTCTCAAAAATAAACAACAACAACAAAAAAGAAAAATGGTAAATGGTAAATGGCCAACCACCTTTAAAAAACAAAAACAACCCCCCGCCCCCTCAACCAAACCAAACAAGCTAACTGTTCATTTAAAAGAAAAATACTGCCGATGCTGTATTCCTTTGCTAGAGTTTTTGTAACTACGTGCCACAAAGTAGGTGACTTCAACAACAGAAGTTTATTGTCTCACAGTTCTGGAGGCAAAGACTATGAAATTGAGGTGCTGGTGGGATTTCTTCCTTCTGAGGCTATAAAGGAAGGATCTGGTCCTGGCTTCTCTCCCTGGCTTGTACGTGAGTCTCTTGCTGTTCATGCAGCTTCTCCCTGTTGTGAATCAATGTCCACATTTTCCCCACCTCCCTTTTGTCCCCCCCCTTTTTTTTAAATTTAAATTTTAGTTAAGATACAGTGCAGTATTGCTTTCGGGAGTAGCATTAAGTGATTCATCACTTACATACAACACCCAGTGCTCATTCACAAGTACCTCCTTAATACCCATCACCCATCTAGCCCATCCCCCCACTCACTTCCCTCTGTCTACCCATAGTTTGTTCTCTGTCATTATAAGCACATCTGACATGTTGGATTAGGGTTCATCTGAATGACCTCATTTTATCGTAATTACCTCTATGAAGACCCTGTCTCCAAATAAAGTCATATCCTGAGCTCCCAGGGCTTAAGTCTTCAACATACGAGTTTGCGGGGGTCATAATTCAACCCATAGTAGATGGTAACTGTTATCATTAGCCTCATATGTAATTTTCTTTTCTTATAGCTTACATGTTTAACATGAAGATAGATTTACACTAAAAAGCCAGATTAGAAATGTCAGTCAGAGAAAGTCAAATATATGATTTCACTCACATGTGGAATTTAAGAAACACAAACAGACGAACATAGGGGAAGGGAAGGAAAAGTAAGATAAAAAGAGAGTGGGAGGCAAGCTGTAAGAGACTCCAGAGAACAAACTGAGGGGTGCTGAAGGTGTGTTGGGTGGGGCATGGGCTAAATGGGTGATGGGCATTAAGGACGGCACTTGCTGGGATGAGCACTGGGTGTTACATGTAAGTGATGAATCAGTAAATTCTACCCCTGAATCCATTAATACACTGCATGTTAACTAACTTGGATTCAAATAAAAATTTTTTTTAAAAACTAGCATATATCAGAAAAACATCTTTTTCTAGAATATTAAAGAAGTAAAAAGGTACATTTCCCCCATATGATTCATGTATCTTCCTGTGTATGAAATAACACATGAAAATTTCATGTATTTTTTATAATTAATCCAGCCAACGCAACTAATATGTCAATTATGAATTCTCTTCAATTTTCATTGTATGAATTATCATTTAGATTATTCCATTTCTTCAAAGTATAAGACTTTCTCTCTAAGCCCTTGATAATTTGCACCTAAGGACGTGTCAGGGTTTTATAAAATGTTCGAAACGCTCGGAGCCTTTAGAGATTAAGTTCATCAGTGGAATCCAGAATCTGGTTTGCTCCTTAGCACGCTTTGTGTGATGGGTAAAACACATATGACCTATTGCATGTCTGCAACAGGTGTTCTTTGTATTTAGTTTCGTGACACCTGTCGATACGCACACAAGAGCATTTTTTGCGTATGTGTGAGCATGAGTATGTATTTGTGACTTTTAGGTTTTCCTTGTACCCTTTAACGTCTCACATTTAAAAACAGAGCTAAATTTAAAAATGTAATTATAGGCCTATGTCAGTATTTTTCATATGTATCAAGATCTGAGCTGTTGGAAAATAATTTTTATACTTGCATTTCTCACAGTGAATTATTAACTCTATTGAGTTCTTACAGTTATAATTTCTAGCTTATAGTCATTTGATACCAGAAAGAGTGAGGAATTAAGGTCCTCCCTTAGTCTTTCTACAAGGAGAGCTGTAGCAATGAGAAAAGCCACATGGGGTTGGGGGGGTCAGGATGCCCTGTTAATGTATTAGCTACCTGTGGGGAAAAAGGTTGTATGGAATCCCTTGCTGACTTATTCGATGTTTACTCGTTCACCAAGGTAAGAAACATGCTGAAAACGGTTATTTACTCTTCTCAAGGTCTTATTTTCAGTAATGTTCCTTTACTAAGCAGAATGTGTTCAAGGAGTCCAGTCTAGAAATCTCAATGAAAGATTTCATAATCAAATGTGTTGTTAGCATCAGAGCGCTGGGCATATGCATTTTGGAAACAGTTCCCAAGGGATTTGAATGCTTGCTCCAGGTTAAGCGCTATGACCTGAAAGGGATCAAGGGATCAGACTGGGTCGTAAAGAAAAAAATTCGGTAGGAAGCAGCCACCAGGAAAGTAGTAAACCAAGACATGACTTACTGACATATAAAGCTACTTGTGTGTTTTTTTTAAGTTTATTTATTTATTTTGAGAGTGTGTGTGTGCGCAGGCACGCGAATGAGTTGGGGAGGGGGAGAGAGAGGGAGAGAGAGAATCCTAAGCAGGCTCCGTGCTGTCAGTGCAGAGCCCGATTCGGAGCTCAATCCTACAAACTGTGAGATCGTGGCTTGAGCCCAAATTAAGAGTCAGCCACTCAACTGACTGAGCCACCAGTAGCCATTTGTGAATTTAGAGGAAGTGTGTATTTTAGTGGAGGAGCAAAAGGGAGGCCTGTGTGAGCCCTGAGGAAATGATATTTTATTCTGAATAGTAAGAATAGAAAGTATTTGAGCATTTGTTCCAAGAACAATTTTATATTGAACTCTTCAATTAAGAAATTTAATTTTAAGCCCTTAAATTAATATTCAAAATCAAATTAAGAATAATTAAAAATTCAAAATGTTAAGCAGACAGGGTACATTGCGGATGCCAAATATCCACGTATGGATATGGAGAAGTGGATGGGCGATGAGGTCGGGGCGGGGGTGGGGGGTGGTTGGAGGGCACCAGATCACAAGGTTTCTGGATCATGAGTTCCAAGGCAGCATCCGGGGTAAGAGGAGCTTTGAAAAAATGCAGTGATGAGTCGGCTGACTGGACACCAGTCCCTGTCAAAGAACATATTTGAATAAAGATGATAGTGATAGCTAACTTTTATTGAATACTGACGGTGTGCCAGCCACTCTGGTAAGCACTTTATTTAATCAGTAACACAACTCACTGAGGCGGGTGCTATCAGCATCCCCATTTAACAGGTGATGAATTGAGGCCTTAGGTTAATTAATTTGCCCAAGCTTATACACTTAAAAGTACACAGTGATTATTAGATCAAATTGGTGTATTCTTGGGGACATTTAAAGTGTTTGGGCAATGAGAGACTTTAGGCCACACTGATGCTCACATCTGGTGAGTTGTGACATGGTAGTTCTGGGTCATTAGGCCAATGCCAGCCATTATGACTGTGCGTGGAAGGTCCAGCCACCTGAGCCATGACTCTGCCAAGAACAGGGCCGTCTGTTGGGTCCCAAGAGTGGAGTTGGTCTCAAGCTGAGCTCTGGCTCCAGCAAAGAATTAGGAGGGGGGGGGTCCCCTCTTTAGTACTGAGTATATATGAAGAAGAGCTTTGCAAGGGTAGTGAGTCTAAGGGGAGGCTGTATTAACCATACCATTCTTTTAATTTTTCTATGGTTCTGAATAATTGCAAAATAGTTCAGGGCAGGGGGAAGTGGTGGGGTGGGAGGGAGAGGACAGAGTGCTGAGAAAGCTGGTGGCAGAGCTCTATGGGAGCCCAGGACCCCAGGGCGGCGGGGCCGGAGAGCTGGGCCTGCTGAACGGAAGCGCACAGAGAAGGACGGGAGATTTCTCTCGCAGACATTCCCTCCACAGCATCCTGCCTGCCCGCCTGCCCGCCTCTCTAGATGTTTCTGCAGCCAAAGGGCCTAATAAAACAGAGCTGGGAGGCAGAGGCTGATGTTTCCTACCAGCAACCTTATTTCAGAATTTTGCATTAAAAAAAAAAAATCTTAACAGACTTTTTCAACAGATAAAATAAAACTATGTACAAATACGATACAAATAGGTTTTCTTCACAGATGTCAAGTTGAAGAAAGTTAGAGGGCTTATGGCCCCAAACAGCTGCTTATCTTAATATCACATTGTGGCCTCTTTCAGTGAATTTGCACAAACCAGCAGTGCCGACGGACAGCCATTTTCCCCTGAGTAGAAGTAGTCATTAGTGGTCATATAAGTTGAAAATCAGCCATTCTCTTTCTGCCTCAGGCCACTCGTTTGTGGGAGAGCAGTTGTTTGAGAAAATTAGGTTATTTGGTTACCAAGAGACACTGCCCTTTACCCTAATTACCCTCTTTTGGAAGAAGAATTGCTTAGTATTTGTTAGACGACTCCGCGTGCTAATGGTCTTCAGGGAGATGTTTACAGCCTTCCTATAAAACAGATCAGAGCAGTTCTACTATTGTTTTCCGTTAATATAAGAAGCATCAGCATCCTGAAGATGTGATAAGTGCTATGAATGCAATAAACTACGTTTTAATGATTTAAAAAAAAAAAAAAAAGATTGCATGTGGCCCGATTTTGAAACACAGTTGTTTCAGGACCAGACATCCGTGTTCAGTCTTATTTATTCAGAGCAGAAATGTGACTCTGGATTCAGGATTTGAAGGTGCCTACACTTTATTTATGAAACAGTGTCTCCGAGCATTTGTCTGTGTCAGTGTGCAAACTACCTTGGAGACCGGCCACATGTGCCTGTACTCTCTGACTCTGCTCGACTTTGTTTGCACTACGTTCTCTTTACTGGTTCTCATTTACTCATCTGTGTATCCATTCACTTACGGGTTTGGTCACCAACATGTGGCGTGTCTTTGCCAGGCACTGGGCCAGATAGAAAAACAAAATAACAAGGTTCCTCCCAATCATAAAATAAAGAAGTCCTGGGGGTGTAACATACAGCATGGTGACTATAGTTTATAAGGCTGCGTTGTATGTTTGAAAGTTGCGAAGAGAGTAAACATCCTTATCACAAGGGGGAGAAGTACCCAGCTTTGTGTGGTGATGGACGTTAATGAACTTATTGTAGTGATCTTTTCGCAATATATACATATATCAAGTCATTTAGATGTTGTACATCTAAAACCAAGATAATGTTGTATGTCCATTATATCTGAATACAAATAACAGGGGAGGTGTTTACGTATCTTTCGGACACCTTGTCCACATACATCGTTCTGAATAAGCTGTTCAGAACTTACTGTATCTCAACAAACACCATATAAGGATTCATCCTCATGCCTGTCTGTCTGCATGGGGCATTTTAAAGGGCAGTGTATTTATTAACTAAAGCCATTTCCCTTATTTTCCCCTTCAAACTGACATTAGATTGGCCGTAGATGTTTACATTTCTGTGTGTGAGGAGTTGTAGGTTTCTGGGTCAGAAGTGTGCTCTGTTTTAGATTTTAGACCAAAGAAGTCTACTGAGAAAGTTAGGTAATTTAAAAAGCAAGCTTTAAATATAAATTGAACTTATATACATAACATATGTCACTTCTTACATACACATAAATGTATAAATGTATGCACATTTCTTCTGACAGATTATTTTAGGGATCACATGATTTGTGTAATCTAACGTTATCATTATAACGTTATAAATTAACATTATAAATTAACAGTGACGAATCTTAAAAATCAAGGCAGTTCAAATCTGAATTAATTGATACCATATGTATTTAGGAATTCTTTTGTTTTAATCTCAAAACTTATAAATCTTCCTGGATATATATTTGAGAGACTATAAACACTTTATTATTTGGGGGCGGGTTTATTTATACACTAATAATTCTTTTGGTTTATGAGGTATAGTTCAGGCTGACAAAGAGGGAAAATGTGTTGAGTGTCCTTAGATCTCTCCAGAATAAAGAAGAGAAAAGAAATGAGCAAAGCCTGGGAAATAATTTGACGTCTCTGAGCCGTCTAGATCCCACTGTCTTCCTGTTTTCCTTCCCATCTATTGAGAATAAAACTGGAAAGGGGCACCTGGGTGGCTCAGTCGGTTTACTGTCTGACTTCATCTCAGATCATGATCTCACAGTTCATGGGTTCGATCCCGGCGTCGGGCTCTGTGCTGACAGCTCAGAGCCTGGAGCCTGCTTCGGCTTCTGTGTCTCCTGCTCTCTCTGCCCCTCCCCCGTTCTCTCTCTCTCTCTCTCTCTCTCTCTCTCTCTCAAAAATAAACATTAAAAAATTTAAAAAAAAAACGGAAAAGTCTTTATTTAGAGCTTGTGGCCACCATTGCACCCTCCCCCACTAAGTCATTCCCTCTCCCCCTTTCATAAAGGTCAAGTGTATAGAATAGTTCTCAGCTTCTTAAGGGAAAATTGGTACAGATTAGGTAGGGATGCTGGGGGACTGGGGGGAGAAGAGTGCACCCATCATTTTCCCTCTCCTTAGGCCACTGAACCCTGCAGTTCATCTCAGAAATGCTTGAGCTGACTGTGGAAAATAGTATTTTTATTTTAATTTGAGGCTCTCCTGCTCAGTTACCTGTGTCACCTGGTCAGGGTACATGAACCCTCAGCTCCTTTGGAAAGTAAAGATAATAATACAGAATGGCACAGGGGACAGCCATTGGGGGGAGCACTTAGCTTGCTTATAATCTCTGTCATCACAGATCTACAGTCTAAGGGAAAACAGACATTCCCTAGGTGAGGGGGGCTCTAAAGACAGGTGTCCTACCAAACAAACGTATGACCCTAGTGAAAGCTACGCGCTCACCAGACAAATGCATCTCCTCAGCAAGTTTCTCCAGGCCACCTGCCACCCCCATTCAGGGCACTTTACTTTTAGATTTTGCCTCTAAACCCCTTTGGGGTGGAAATGCCAGAGGGACTTTGTAATACTGACGTATCTACCACATCTAAAAAATTATCAGGCAGATGTTTCATATTCCATGCAGTCGAATTGTCATTGTTGCTGTTGTTTTTTTGGACTTTTGTTTTGTTTTGTTTTGCTTTGATTTTTACTTCTTTTGCAAAGGAAAGCTGGGGAGGCTGTTGATTGTGGCTGAAAGGCACTGCTGCTGAATAATCCAGCTACGAGAAGAATCCTTAATCAATAGATAATTAACTGATTTTTCCCATAGACAATACTTTTGTGGAGTGTCTTACATAAAAGGACCTTCATTCAGCAAAGATGTGGTTTCTTGATATCTTAGTCTAGATTTGAGTCCTTCCCACCCACCTCAATTTTTTTTTAGTTTGTTTCCGGAAGCTATATTTAGAATACATCAATCACTTTACACTGCCATTTTTTTCTTCATTCTTTGACCTCAGGAGCTAAAAGATCCATTTTGTCTGTTCGGCTTTCCAGCTTCACTCAGATATTTGAATACAACCTCCAGGTTCTTTTTTATTGGTATGCTTCTGGTGCTGTGTGACTGTGGATAATGGGCCCAGGTGATTGAGTGGACATTTAGTTGGACCAGAGAAATCCATTTTGAAAAGCAAAATGTGTATTATTTACCCCAGATAAAAGCTCTTCATGTGTGATATACATAGACCTATGATGTTAATTTGGTGGTGGGTTGTGTTTCCCTGCAAGGACCTTGTCAAACGGGCTTGGTCTGGAGATCCTTCTTTTCTACAGTTTTTTTGTAGCCAAGAAATTGGAAAAACAACTATTTTCTTCTATTTAGTCCACTCATAAGTCCTATCTTAACTCTACATGGTAAATGGTGACTAGGTACCCAGACTAGTCTAAAGAACCCGATGATACCAATCATAGCTACAATAGCATAGGATTTCAAAGCAAATTGAGAGCCATAATACTGTGGTCTTCATGGTAATTGAAAAGAAACTGACTCTTCCTGTTTGACATATCTGACATGTATTAGAAAAAAAACAAATTTGATTTAAGGATTAATTAGGAGTAGATGGTGTGAGGTGGGTTGTTAGAGCTAGAAAAGTCTGGTATGCAATGAGTCGTTCTCTTATACAGGAGGACATTTATGAGTTTACTAGGTGGTTCCACTTAAAATATCTATTTTCATTCTTATTTTATACTTAAAAAATGGGTGTTTTTCATGATCATAAACTTAAATATATGCACACTTAAAATAATTTAAAAAATAAAGATTGCTCATGATTCCACTATCCAGAGCTATTTCCATTTTAAAGTACAATGTAGAGGATTAGGATGAAAGCATAATTCTATGGTTAAAATATTGCCCTTCGAATAAAGTCCTCTGATTGAGTGTCACTTCTGAGTATTTTGCTCAATTTTAGGTTTTTGTCCAAATGTTTATGTAATGTAAGGTTGATATTTTATACTGGGTAGTATGGATTAATGTTTTTATTAGAAAATTCTACGTGATGTATTTGCCTCCATGCTTATTGCTTATATTTATGGCACCCTTTTTTTTTCCCCACTTCCTTACATCCTCCCTCCAGTTTCCCAGTGTTGATCTGAAAAAACAACCACAACAAGAATATACATCAGTTAGAACTGTCCGTTGCAGGAGACTATAAACTAAGGATGGCTTAAGCAAAAAGGAAATTTGGGGGACCACTTAACTGTGAAACCCCAGTGTTGGTGACTGGAGTAGCTCATATGTCATTGGGCCCTTGATTTCTTTCCATTTCTCGCTTTTACTGTCTCCCAGGTTTGCTTCATTCCCTGCTGTAGGTGGTGGCAAGATGGTTCCCAACAGTGTCAGGTCTACCTCCTTCCAAGTTGAGTTGTATCTCGTTGGCTCTGATTGAATGACTGTGCAGCCATTAGTTAATAGCTCAAGTGATCCATGATCTCCTGATGGTGAGACCTAAGCTATGTGCTCTTCTCAAGGTGGGTGTTAAGTCAACTTGACATAAGACCCATGGACTAAGAGTGAGAGAAATGGTGACTTCCCAGGAGAAATATCAGAAGGCTATTTGTTACCAGGTGGAAGACAGTGGGAAAAAGAATGAAGCTCACTTTAGGGGGTGCATGAAGCCTATTGACCTGGGAATGCGTATCCTTATAAGAATATGTGTTCATGGGCATATGTGCTATCTGTATATTTTTTTAAATGATAAAATCATAATCTTTATGTGAAACCACACCAGGTTACCAGTATAAAATTAGAATGTTTCAGTGTTGTATGTGTGTTACACATGTGTTCTGAAAAAAAGCCCTTGTGGGGACAAGAAGAGTAGCTAAATTGAATAATTATGACCTTAATAACACTTGAGCAGCAGCAAGGTGCTAGAGGCAGAACAGAGACTTACACTCGTTTTAGAAAACAGTAAGTTATGTTCTTTATTTTTCCAATGAGTTAATCTTATGGTGATTTTTATAAGCAGTAAGTCATCTTCTTGAAAATGATTATTTTTGACTTGAATGTAGCATTGCCAGGCTTTACGACAACACTAGAGACCTTCAGGGAATTTAATGAGATGTTTGAGAATCTTACTGATTGGAGGAAATAACATCTTAAGAGTTAGATTAGATTTTTCAAGTAATAATGATAACTTTTGCTTGGAATCTTAATTCAATGGAAAGATTCACTGGCCAATTTGTGAGGTGTTCGGCACTCCGGATGTTATATTCAATACCACTGACTTTGTCATTGAAAGCGTGCTTGGCACACATCCCAAGAAAATCGTGTTCTTGTTTTCAGACCTTTGTAGTCATAACTGCCCATTATGCTTAACAGCACAGGGGATTTTGCAAGTGGAATTGGGTAGACCTCTTAAGGACATACAGTCTTGTCTTCTTCCGAGAATTAGGGTTTCTTTTGGCATATGCTTCACTCGGTTTCTCCATCCAGGAGATGTAAGGGCTGACTTTTAGAAAGAGGATTGGGACAAATTAGGATTTTTCTTTTTGGTTGTGAGTGTGAGAGCCCATCTCAAACTTGAATAAGCAAAATGGGCTTTGCTGCCATCTGTAACTGTAAAAGGCTTGGGTGCTATTGGAGATGACAAGATGCTGTGTCTCCCTGCACAGGGGTTGGGTTTTCTCTTACTAGACTAGACTTCCCCATGGAGGCAGGGACACGGCAAGAGGAAGTTCCAGGCTCCCTTCTTGCCAACTTTGATAACAGGGAATACAAGGCTGATGCTTTCTTTTCACTCTCTCTAATTCCAGTCCAGTGAACCACACAATAGGACCCTTACTTGACCTGCTCAGTTCATGTACCATCTTTTGGACCAATCTCTGTGGACGAGGATGGAGCACTGTGAAAGACCAGCTTGGTCAAATGTGTGTGTGCAAGGGTGGCCAGGTGGCATGGTTAGAGTAGGGGACATGCAAGTCAACCAAAGAAAGAGGGTGGGGGGGTTATTAGAAGAAGTTGAAAAGGATGCAGGGCAAGCCAATCATCAGTGGAAATAGTTGACCTTCATTGTACTTGGTGCTTACAACAGGTGTCTCTTTGTCCTCTGCACAATGGGCAGAGGGGAGCATGCACTTCGTAGATATCATGTGTCCCTCGTCATACCCTGTGTCTTTCCCATGAAGTAATGGGTCCTCTAGACATACATCTACATAAAGGCTAGAGCAGAGTGGAGGGTAAGCAATCTACTATTCTGAGGAATTACAAGGGTGACATCTTACAAGGTGTGAAGAGCTAGCACTTCCCTCTGAGTAGTTATTGAAAATGCTTTTATCTTGAATTTTCACTCTTCCCCTGAGGTGCCATTTGCATTATGCTTTCTCGTTTTTCATGCATTTTTTTTCATATATCATTTCTTTCCAACGATATGATGTCTTGTGAGGGAATGGAAATTGAAGTTCACAGAAACTAGTCCCGAGGTCCCACAGCGAGGAGACTGCAGGGACAGAATTTTAACCCTGGTGTCCTGTGTCCACTGCACCACACCTGGCTGTCTTTGTTATCATGATTTTGCTTAATATTAGTGTCACTAGTATTCACTGCTAGGAGCCTACACATGTTTTACTTTACCTTCAGTGTGTGTCTTACTTAATTGACAAGTGTAAGACTAGCATGTCAATGTTGGCCATTTAGTGGCAGAATCGCCTGGGAATTATAAGCCCAGACTCTCAAGTCCGACTGCCTGAGTTCAAGTCCGTGCTCCCAAACTCCCTACTTGTCTGACTTAACCTATATGAGTTTCAGCTTAGCTTCAAATGGGAAAATTAAGAGGGCCCATCTTATAAAGCCATTGTGAGACATGAAAAACAAATGATGTAGGTGAAGGAAAGCTATTTCATCAAAGCCTATGGTTTACATTAGCCCAGTATATGGTAAACTCAATAAATATTGGCTTGAAGGGTGCTAATAAAACATTCAGGCCAATGGCTTATTTTAGGACAGTGTGTATACCCTTATAGGATACCCTCAGTAAGAGATGTATTCATGATTGAAAGATTCTGGAACATGTTAAGAAGAGGTGCCTAAGACCTCTAGGCCATAGGAGCATTGAGTTTGGTTTTAGCCTTTTTGGGTGGGTTTAGGGTTCCTTCTAATATCAAGTTCATTCTTTAATATTTTCTCCGGTTGCAGTTAGCATCCTATAATGAATAATTGGGGGTTCTGAATATGGGGAGGCATACTTTTCGACTGTTGACTGTCACATAATTTCTTAATGTGAAAAGAAAGGACATTGTATGTTTTGTCGATACTTAGATGTCTGTATCCTGTGGTAGGGCTGTGTCTTGTTACATTTTTGTAGGTTTTGAAAATGCTTGGCAATTCATGGAGACTTTTAAATGTTTAGATTTTACATTTCTATAAAAGTACCACAAATATACTTGCAAATTAGTAAACTCAGGGGACCTGGGGGGGAGCAGAAGTAGTTTGCCAAGAGAAAACTGTAGTTGGTGAGTCTCAAACGGCCTTTATTAAATGAGTAGTTTTATTAGTAAAAATCTAGTAATAGAAACTTCTGGAGAGTGAAAAAGGGACTCTATAATAGTTAGTGAATTGAAACTGTGTTCTATAATGGTTTACCTTTTGGACACCTCGACAATCTTGTTCCATCTTGTCATTGCTCAAGACAAGTGAAATCTTAGTACCATTGAAGGTGGGAATTTGAGACGCCATATTTTTCTGACTTTAGATTTGCTTTATTGTCTTGCACGATTCGGGCACCGTGGAGGGATATGTGTACCAGATATCTCTTCTTTCTAACACGGGCTCAAACTTAATTACAATTTAGATCTGTTGAGTACGTCCTTTACACTTTTCCGTTAACTAATACAAATGTTTAAAAAACAAATTCATTGTAGGGAAATGAGACTTTTTATTTTGGTTTCAAGACTTAAACAATAAAAGTCTAAATTTAGAAACACAAACCGAAGTGAAGCGTGTGACAGCATCAGTGAAATAACAGTTCTTTAAAATAAAATATTAATGTATAATATCTGAATAAAATAACTTTAAATCTGTTCTATTAATCACCTTCAGCTAGAGACTCACAAAACTGTTTCATTTGGTTGATGAGAATTTGTGTCACTATAGGGTCTTCTTTTTAAATCCTTTTAAATAAATCTATAGACTATTCCATTTTCTTCGTTTCTTCATATGAAACACGATGTAATTATGTTGGCCAGTGTCAGAATTTGCGCAATGAAGTTTGATATACAGATAGTCACTGTTCCTAGAATGTTCCCCACTGACAGTTGGTTTGGTACTGGGTCATCGCCTTGGACTGACTGCCTCAAAGTAGCAGAACCTTGAAAGTTCTGCACTCTCCCAACAATTAGTTGGTTTATCTTTACTCCATTAGTGTACGTTGTTGCTTATTAAATAAACAAGATGGATGGAAGTCAAATGATGTGTAAGTTGGGTCAGAACTACATGATTACATGTGGAGAACAGGTTGGAATTACTGAAATATTAAATCAACATTAGGAATAAAATGTTTTATGAGAAACATTCATTTCATTAAAGTTAAGAGGTTCCTATTCATTAAGTCTTCAGAAATCTACACATACACCCACACCCACACACGCCCCTACATGTGCATGTGCACTCAATGTGCAATTTACACCACACCCACTCACATACATACTCAGAGGCAAGGCCAGGGGACAGGAGGCTCCAGTCTTTTGGCTCTTTAAAAACAAAATACCCCCCTCGGATTATTATTATGGTGTCCAGTAGAAAGAAACCACCCTCCATGCTTTTACAGAAGAAACCTGGCTGGGTGTGGGGGTTTGTTCTTGCAGCTGCACTTTTCATGGACGCATTCAGACTGGGTTGAGTTCTGAAATCAGCATATTGTAGATGAGAACACCTTTTATGTCTTCATCAAAGTCATTTCTAGTATGCCAAGGAAAATTGTGCACTCCAGTTACGATCACATGGTGTTTACTAAACGATCACACGAGCATATGTATATTTGGCTTTGTACAAACAGGGTAAGGAAGGTAAAAGTGTCAGTTTTGGGGGGAGTGGTTATTGACCATAAGTGCACACCCGAAACACATCCCAGATGCTCCCTCTCCTTTGTTTGGTGGTGGTTCTTGAGGATGTAGAGTTGAATTAGGGTAATGTAGGCATGATGTCACTTTACAATATTTGTTATCTCTTTTAAGTAGTAAGTCTGTAGGAACTGAGAACTTTATCTTTATAATGTACATGATCCTTGGCATGTCTATGTGTTATATTTGTTGATGGTGATCTTCCAACTGAGTTTTAAGTCATTTGAAATGGTAATTTAAGCATCAACTATACCTTATTAGTCTTTGTTAGAGCTCAGGTAGTAAGGAAACCTCTCAGAGTCATTCTCATTCAGGAAACATTTATTAAATATCTGATTCGTGCATGTCTATCATTATTCAAGTACTTGTCAGACACTGAAAATCATCGAGATCAGTCAGACTGGGGTCATGTCTTCAAGGATCTGATTGTCCAACACAATCTTTCTTTCTTTTTAAGTTTATTTATTTACTTTGAGGAGGGGGCAGAGAGAGGAGAGAGAGAATCCCAAGTAGCCTCCACACTGACTGTGCGGAGCTCAGTGCGGGCTCACACTCACGAACCACGAGATCATGACCTGAGCCCAAATCAAGAGTCTGGACGTTTAACCACCGCCACCAGGGCGCCCCCACAATCTTTCTTTTTTGATTCATTTTATTCCTTTTATTTCTTCAGAGTAGTATAAGGTCACAAAGAAGATAGTGATTTGGTGGAGGCTCTTTCCCCTTTTTCTTGCTGCATTTAGCATGGGCGTTAGAAACATCTTCAGCTGCAAGTAAGAGGATTGGGTGTGAGGGTGCATCTATACGTGAGATGTAAGAGCAAGCAAAAATTCAGTGAAATCTGAATCACTGTTTCTGCTCCTGCGGATTCTGCTCTGAAGTTTGTAAGGTCTGGCCTTGGTGTTGCCATGGGGATTAGGGACTTCGAAGGAGCTACCATTAGGAAGTCTGTTTGAAAAGGAGATCCTCTGAGCCACAGGGAAATGGTGCTGGAATAAGCTTGGTCATGGAGCCCTGGGGGAATCCCTGGGTAATTAATTCAGCTGCCAAAGCCTGCAGGGATGAGTGTGGGGAATAGCCAAAACAGAGAGCATGGAGCTCCTCACTCAGACGTTTTAAACAGAGATAGACAGAAAGATACAGAGCGACCAAGACCTGGCAACTCTGTGTTCTAGTCGAGACATGCATGTAAACAGATCATAACTCTCTAGGCCTTACTATAGCATGATTTTTTTACCAGTTGAGGAACTACAAACATTTCCAAGGCAACGTCAGCTTAATACCATAAAAATGATCGTCAGTAACTTTTTTTCCACCTCCTTTCACGAGACTGTCAGAAAACGCAATGATCATACCGTGAGTTCTGGAGAGAGAGAGACGTAGGTAGCCACAGTAATAGCCCATGCTATCTTGCGAATTGTTGCAGAAAGTTGATATCGATCCCATGATTATTAGTAAGGGTCCTCCGTGCCCCTGGGTAAAAGGGAGGGTGACCAAATTAGCTCCTCCAGGGTTGAACTGGTGACACTGGTCTGCCTTCCCACAACGCACCCCACACCCCAACAACACCTTCCTTCCATTTAGTCTATAACATACGTGGTCATTGTCGTCAAACACAACTTGGACCTTGGTGGCCAGATAACAGTTTTTTTGTAATCTAGTTATTCGGAATGCGCCCTAGGAAGACAGACATATTTACCTCTTTTTATTAATTTTGTTTAGGATCTTTGGGTAAAGATACGCTCAAATCAGATTTTAGAGAGAGAACTCCAGGAGTTTTTCAGAGTATTTTAGTTTAGCAGTCTGTGTTTTAGATTGGTGTTTAAATTTTTGTACATGTCTTACTGTGTACTGGTTATTTCCTTTTGCTTATTAGTAAACACAGGCATGCATTTGTGCAACATGTACTTCACCTTGAAAGAATGGCATTAAAACTCTTTTCGTTCAGACGAGTCACCCAAACTCCCATTTCCCCCCAGGAATCTCACTGGTGAACTTTACCTTTCTCCGATTGCCTGATTTCATAAAAAGACTTTCAGCTCGTTGCTGACAAAGGTCCTGTCCTTCCTGGTGTTTTCCTTGCATATAGATAGATTAGGCTTTTGGAAAAGACGGGTCCTCAGGAATCCATCCTTAGGCTTCTATGTACAAGTCGGCATGACTACGGGGTCCGCTTCCTCTGCTGGCTAGAACCGGGGCTATTTATAGTCTCTTTTCTTGGCTTCCGAGTTAGCGTATCAGCGTGTATTTATGCAAGGGAGAACTCTGAGGCCATATAAGACTGTAGTTTAGAAACCTAGTAGCCTCTTTTGCCTTTTCTCTCTGGAAGGACAAGAGTGATATTCTGTTTCGCCAACACAGAAATGTAACAGGATGGAGTGACAAGTCACATCACGGTGGCTTCTCTGAAACCACGGGGGACACAGGCAAGGCTTGAGAAAGAGTCTGCACATGGAGGAGAATTGTGTCAAGGATGAGTGACAGGGGCATCTTCCTGGACGAGGGGGCTGCCGTCAGGTGCACGAGATGAAATCTTCAGGGCCTTTGGTAGGAGGACAGCACCTCCAGTTTCCTCTGACTACCAGAGGCATTAACGTTTTTCACGGAAGCCAGCAATTCTCCATTATGATGCCAGGGCAGGCAGGGGTACGGAATGCAGAGAACTCAGGCCAGAGAAGACCAGCTTTTCACCTTGCGCCCTGCAGTTGCACACAAGTCGGGTGAAAACGTCTGGCATGGAGCAGGTGCTGATCAAATCCTGAAAACTCACGGGCCATTTTTTCCCCTCAAGGATCCGCTATTAAGGCTTTTAGCCAACATGAAAAAAAGATATCAGAGGTATCTTTGGGACCCATTTCTCATTTCTTATTTCTCTGCTTTCAGCATCCATTGACCCAGGGGCACGCTGCCCTCTAGAACTCTCTGTCTGAGTAAATGCCACGACCCAACTGACCTCACTAAGTCTCTGCCTTGCTCCCATAGACCTTCCCTCCTGGCAAAAGCAAAGCTAAGACTTTGAGACATTCTCACAGTCAGCAGACCTAACCTTTCAGTGAGTGCATGTGAGCCCACCTGCTCTGGTGAAACCCTCTTCACCTTTTTGCCACTTGGGTCTTCGTTTATGGCACTCTGCTGAGGGTTAGCCTTCAGAGAAAAGAGCCTATTGGCCCCACTCTCTTTGGCATTGTTTTTTAATTGCCGGTAGTCAGAGGTGGTTTTTTTCTTTTTTATGTCTTTATTTTATTTTTGAGAGAGTCAGAGAGCGAGTAGGGGAGGGGCAGAGAGAGAGGGAGACACAGAATCTGAAGCAGGCTCCAGGCTCCGAGCTGTCAGCCCAGAGCCCAATGCGGGGCTCGAAGTCATGAACTGCAAGATCATAACCTGAGCCGAAGTCGGACATGTAACCGACTGAGCCTCCCATGCACCCCTTAAGAGGAAGTTAAAAATCCCTAAAGTTGTAGCCATTATTAATATCTTAGGGGATCTTTCTGCCCAAATCCTTGTATCTCGGTCTCTCACTCACACACACTGCCATTATGTCATCAGCACACACATTTGTAGTCTTCGAGAAAAACGGTGTGAAAATCAAAATTTCACATCCTTGTATTGTTTTCATTAGGAAGAGGCAGAGGAGCAATGTGGTTGGGAGATTGTGCATTCGGACAGCCCTTGGTGGAGTCCGTGCTTTACAGCAAAGTATGTGTCGGTGGAAGGAACTTCCGGGCTCCCTTTCCTCCGCTGTGAAATGCAGGCACCAGTGTCATCCCAGACACCGTGGAGTTGTGAGGATTCAGTGAGATATTGTCTGTAAAGTACTTAGGGTTATGCCAGCATCGAGACCTCATTCTCCAAACTGTGGCCAAGCCAACAGCTATAAGCAAGCTCTCCTGCCCCTGTGGCGTTGTCTATCCCCTCCCTCTACCCTGCCCTTCTAACCATTGTTTCTTTCAATCCTACCGTTTAAGGTACAACTCAAATGTTGCCCCATCTATGGAAACTCCCCAGGTGGTGGGGATTCTCCCAGACGTGTGCCGATAGGTGCTTCTGGAAGGCTGTGTGATGTCGTGAGAAGTCCCAGTGCTTCAGCAAACTCCCCGGGTTCAAGGCTGGCTCTGTCATTCACCAGCTCAGCATCCTTGGGAGAGTTACTTAATTCCTCTCGGGGGTGCCAAGTGCTTCTCTGGGGAGAAGGCATGAGCATAGTACCTACCTAATAGGGTTGTCAGTTGGGTTAAAAGGGTTATCCCATGACAAATACTGAAAACAGTGCTCAGCCAATGTTAGCCGTTATCACACAGAGCACCTGCATTGGGGTTAGTGCGTTCGGTGTTGCCTTTTTCTTTCAGAAACGCCTGGATTTTTCTCACTCATCTTTGGATTCCCTGTAGACCCACCGCAGTGCCAGCCTGGTGCAGATGTTCCACTTACGCTTGTGCAGTTTAATGGCATCGGGTTGAAAACTGCGAGGGGAAGTCAGGCCTTCTTGAGATGATGGCACGCCCAAGATTTTATTGCCGAAGCTTCCAGGTTATTGGAAGTGGAAGCGCTTGAGTTGAAAAGACTAAAGGAAATTAAAAGTTCCCTTCTTTACTCAGATAGTTGTAGAGTTACGGAATTATTGCAGATATGGTGCAGAGGGGAATTCCCATATGATCGACGCCATTTCACCCATTTACTAGTATCTTGTGTTAGGATGGTGTGTGTGTTACAGTGAATGAGCCAATACCAATGAGTGGCCATACTGTATTCAGATTTTCTCAGTTTTCCTTGAAATTCTTTTTCTGTTCCAGAATCCCATCCAAGATTACCCGTGAGATCATGACCTGAGCCGAAGTCAGAGGCTCAACTGACTTAGCCATCCAGGCGCCCCTCAAGTGGGATTGTTTAAAAGTTTTTAAAATTTTATTTTGAGGGAGAGAGCACGTGAGCACGTGTGCAAGTGGGGAAAGGGGAGAGAGAGAGAGAGAGAGAGAGAGAGAGAATCCTAAGCAGACTCAGCAGTGTGAGTGCAGAGCATGATGTGGGGTTCGAACTCACGTGATGGGGGACTCACTTGACTGAGCCACCCAGCTGCCCTGCCAGTGGGATTTTTAATTAAGATATCATTCACAGAGCACAAAATTCACTCTTTTAAAAATGTGTGCAGCAAACTCAATTTAAAATAATCCTGGGTGGCTCAGTCGGTTAAGTATCCAACTTCAGCTCAGGTGATAAGCTCACGGTGTGTGGGTTCAAGCCCAGCATTGACTGCTCGGAGCCTGGAGTCTGCTTCGGATTCTGCGTCTCCCTCTCTCTCTGCCCCCCTCCTCCTGCTCATGCCCTGTCTCTGTCTCTCTCGCTCTCGGAAATAAATAAACATTAAACTTAAAAAAAAAAAATCCTTTAGTAGTTTGATTTTGTTAAAACTAAAATTTATTAATAAAACCAGATTTCCTTAAATTGTATACAAAGTGCTTCCAGATAGGAAGTGTGTTATTTAAATTCCTTTTATATGGTGAGCTCAGCTGCTTCTGGTGAGCATTTATTTGAGCAGGGTTACAATGTATTTTGGCAAAAGGGAACCAGAAGGTCATCTTGGGTTCGCTGTTGCCCTGGAAATGTTGAAAGGAATGAATTTGTTCTGGCATCTTGGACTGTTTTGGACACAGTTTCCAGCAGGGTACTTGTTTTTATATACGAACTGAAATAGTCCTGATGTCAGACTAGCTCGCATTTGGGAAACAAAAAGGAAAATGGAAATACATCTTTTACCTTGATGAAAAGCTACCAACCGATGGGGCAGAGACGATCCGAGAGTGAAGTCAGGGCGTGGGAGTAAGATTCCCGTTTATGCAGCTTTCACTGCATACCCAGTTCATTCATTCATTCGTTCCTTCACTCATTCAGCAGATCTTCATTCAGTGCCTCCCATGTGCCAGAAACTGTTCTTAGTCCCTGGGATGTAGGGATGTAGCGAAGGACACAGCAGACAGAATAACGTGCTCATGAAGCAATGGTGACAGGCAGTCAACAGACAAATGTATGTCAGGGGTGATACGTCCTTTGAAAAAGCAGAAAGTGGGTCAGGCGATACAGAACGGGGGATGGGAGGTGTTCCAGAAATCCCTCTTTGAGTTGAACTTTAAGCAGAGACACAGATGTATACTTGACTCAACATGTGTCTGCAGCATGGAAATTCTCTCTGGAATGATGTTCGTTCAATTAAAATCAGTCAAAAAAAAAAAAATCAAAGAGGAGCTCTCTACCGCGGTCACCAGGCTCTCTTCTAGGGATTTTTAATGGTCAGTAGTTGCCGAGTCTCTGCTTCCAAGGAACTCCCTGCCTTGAGAGGGAACAGGGTTAATCAATGAAAAAGGAGCCCTTCATGACCAGTACGGGCATTGTGAGAAGTGCTGGGAAGGAGGCCACAGGGGACCATGAGCCTGGAGAGGGGAGGGGAGGGAGCCAGCCTTGTCTGCTTGGTCAGGGAAGGCTTCCTTGAAGAGGGACGCTGGACTTGCAGGCCCACAGAGGAGGTGGAAGGAACAGGGGTGATTAGGACTCAGGAGGAAGGCCAGAGAGCCTGGGCACCAGGAGCCAGGGAGGATTATAGGAAGACCATGTGGTGGGGGCTGTAGCCAGGAGAGTCAGTCAGGAACGGTGAGAGGAAGTGGGAATCCCTTGGTGCCGTCGCATTCTTGGAAGTGGGTGGGTATTGTTACTATCATTAAAAGTGCCTGCTAGATGGTTCTAAACGACAATACGTTCATCTGAACACTTGTCTTGCTTTGACATTTTTGGAATTTAGAGTGTACGCCAAATTTTGGGAAGGTAAGCTGGAATGTGCGATGATGCATCAAGTGTCTGATACTTGGCTTGAATAGACACCAATGAGGAGAAATCGATTGCATGACAGTGTTTTAAAAATGATTGCCTGGGTGGCTCAGTTGGTTGAGCGTCCCACTTCAGCTCAGGTCATGATCTCACCGCTTGTGAGTTCGAGCCCCGCGTCGGGCTCTGTGCTGACAGCTCAGAGCCTGGAGCCTGCTTCAGATTCTGTGTCTCCCTCTCTCTCTGCCCCTCCTCCACTTGTGTTCTGTCTCTCTCTCTCCCAAAAATAGATAAACAGTAAAAAAAATGATTGAGCGAATAAGGAAAAAAATAGATTCTTTTCAGGAAGACAATTTTCAAGCTCAAGACATAGAGGGTTCTTTTATTTTTCTTGTGTGTGTTTTAATATTATTAAGCGATATTTTACAGGAGACATTTAATTGTATTAGGCAGTGAGTATGGTTCTTAGAGGCAAAACAGCCCTCAGGGAATGTTTTTTAATCTAAGAAAATGAATTATCTTTGTTTAAAGCTTTTCCTCTAGGACATTCAGTTACTCCATGTTGTGCATCGTCTTAGCAGAGTGTTTGGATCAGACGTGCCCAGAGTCCAGTGACTTTATAAAGACTGAACAATGCTTTTGCTAAGGATGCGAAAAATGCCTAATCTCTGGCTTTTAAAATGTTTCTGCCTTTTTAGGAAAATCAAGATGGGATCGTGGAGTAGAGTTCAATGAAGGGCTTACAGCAGTGGTGGGGGCGAATAGTGCCGGAGGGAAGGCACTGCTGGAAGTTTCTTGGTCTAGCGGGGTTGTGTCTGCATCGTGAGCCTTCCATGCAGGTGCACGGCAGAGCCTGTGTGATGGCGACTCTCACTAAGTTTCACATTCCCATTTGTTAAAACAGTAACCACCGCACCACCCAGATTTCCAGTTGTCATTTAAATTCTTTCCAAAGCTTCAAAACGCTGACCGAACTTTGAGACTTAGGACCATTTTGTTTGTGCAGTTCTAGTTTTTTGTTGTTGTTGTTGTTATGAAAGTAGCAGAGGCTTTACTTGGGAAATTTAGGAAATACAGGAAAGTTGAAGGAGACAATCTGATCACTAATCATCTCCTTATAGCTTGTGAAAGTGGTACTTTAAATGCAAGTAGTTTTCTTATGATTATGGAAATGATATATACATATGTTAGAAGGAAAGATAATATAACGAGATAACCATTGGTAAGATTTGGCCAATTTCTGCTGTGTGCGTGTGTGTGTGTGTGTATTTCATATTATAAAACTTGAACTCAGATTAGTACCAGAAAGGGTTAAGGAATGTACTTTCAAGGATTGTCTTTTAAAAAAATTTCTTCCAAGTAGCTCTTTCTTGAAAAGCCCTTCTTGGGCTGTCACATTTCGATAACATTCTGATATTTTCAAACTGGCTCATGTCATAATCTCAGTTGTCACTTTGAGGGCCTTATTTTGAATGAGAGTTTAATGTTTACGGATAGGCTATTAAAAATAGTTACTAAATTATTTAGCCAGTCATTCGTATTAATTGAACAAGAATTCAGAAATAAATGTAGCAACAAAAAGGGGGTAAACATGTATCAAATAACTTCCCAGATATTGTACTTCGATACCCTTCGTGTGCATGTGGTGTGTATATTGTGTGCGTGTGTTTACACAAAATCATTTCATAGTGTTTGCATATTCTGTACCTTATTTTCCTCATTAAGTTGGATCATATGAACAATTTATTATTTCGCACAATAGAATTTTCTATTCATATTTTCAGTGGCTGTAAATTATGTGATTTTATAGTAATATCGTAGTTGAAACAATTTTTTTATAGCAAAACATTTGGGTTGTCGCCATTTTTTTCTGTTATTAAAAACAGTGCAGTTGTGAACATTCATGTTAGATTATTTCCTGAGGATGGATTTCCAGGAGTAGAATTTTTCCGCATTGAGAATATGATTATTTTTAAAGCTTCTATATATTGCCAGTTTATCTTTCTGGATCACCACATTCTTCATATTTTCATCAACAGTGAATATTATCATTCTTTTAAATATTTTTAAAAAATGTTCAATTTATTTATTTTTGAGAGAGACAGAGACAGAGACAAAGTGCGAGCAGGGGCACACAGAGTCAGAAGCAGGCTTCAGGCTCTGAGCTGTCAGCATACAGCCCGAAGCAGGGCTAGAACCCACCAACTGTCAGATCATGACCTGAGCCAAAGTCGGCCGCTTAATCGACTGAGCCACCCAGGTGCCCCAAATATATATATTTTTAAAGTTTATTTATTTTGAGAAAGAGCACGCACAAGAGGGGCGGGGACAGAGGAGGAGAGAAAAAGAGAGAATTCCAAGCAGGCACCACACTGTCCATGCAGGGCCTGATGCGGGGCTTGAACCCATGAACTGTGAGATCATGACCTGAGCTGAAGTCGGACACTTAACTGACTGAGCCACCCAGGCGCCCCTGTCATTCTTTGAAATTCTCGCCTACCTACTAAGCAAAGAAAAGTGTCTATTGGCTTTAACTACCCCATACCCTGATCCTCCTCCCCATCATGTTTTTAGAAGGTGCAGTTCACAGCGTTCATAGAAACCTTGTAGGCACGTTCCATTAAACCTCAGCACTCAGATGCGGACCGCGAGCACTTGGTAGCAAACAGGACGGCCGTCGACTTCAGATTCTGATAGGAGAGAATGGGGAAGGAAGCTCTGGCGATTCAGAACTTAATTCATATGTGCTTCCACGTCACGAGTGGTATGCATGCCATTGGACTGGAAGTTTATTTTTTGTGAGGATGTGCTCCCAGCATACACAACAGTCAAACCGTCCGGTTTCTAATCTGACGTTCCGCATAACCTTGGGAGTAAATTATTTGAATTCGGGAGAGTCTGTGATTTGCCCCCAAAATTTAAGTTAAATATTACGTAGATTTTTTTCGATATCCAGCGTGCTTGAAGTCAGAGGTGATCTCAGAGCCCCAGGAAGTGGTGTCTCTTGGTCTGTAGCCGAACGTATAAACCTGCAAAAGATGTCAGCTCCTCCCCTCCCGCCATACAAATATGATGCCCAAGATGTGCACAATCTTTAGGTCAAAACAACTGAACAAGCTGAAAAAGCCTCTTAGGGGGAGATGGAGTTGGGGCTGAGGAGTGGGATATAAAGAAGACCCTCACGGAAGTACTCGTTACGGATACCGTCACATTTTTAAATATTTTGCTCTTCTGAGGGTTCTCCCCTCCCTTTGTTTTTCTGGGAATTCCATTTTTATGTGTGCATAATTCTTAGAAGTTAGAGGTTACGTTTATTTTTCCCGTATTTCCCAGCACGGCATGTGATCCGTCTGTGCATGTGGAGGTACCAGTCCTGACCCCGTGCCTACGAGACATGTGTGGTCCCTCTGTGGGAGGAAATGGTTGGAGGAGAGCCATCCTTCTGGGAATGGAGTTTCCATTTGTCGTCCTTGAATAAGGCTGTTCTTCATGTGAAATGAATGAGTCACATGGGTTCTGACCCTATGGCCTTACAGCGTTCTCTTCCCTAACCAGCCGATGAGTTGATGTGATGGGGCCATGGTCAGGGTCATACGTTGGCGTCTCTGGGAGGTGGACCCTGAGGCAGGTAGCAGGCAGGAGTCCACATGATTGGAAGGGTGTGGGAGCAGGAAAGGAAGCGGGCTCTGCAGAGCGGGAAGTCGGATGCAATGCAGGACGGACAGCAGCCTCAGCCACCACACGGGGAGCTCTGGAGGTTAACTGACCGGTCACACTTGTCTCGGGTTGGGCTGAAATGACTGGACTTCATTTTCTTATTTGTATTCTTTTTGTTTGTTTGTTTCAGTACCTTGGATTTTATTTTTACTAATTTTTTTAAGTTTTTATTTATGTTCCCGCGGCTTCGCATACAGTATAATATTAGTTTCAGGTATAGGGGCACCTGGGTGGCTCAGTCGGTTAAGGGTCCGACTTCGGCTCAGGTCGTGATCTCTTGGTTTGTGAGTTCGAGCCCCGCATCGGGCTCTGTGCTGACAGCTCAGAGCCTGGAGCCTGCTTCACATTCTGTGTCTCCCTCTCTCTCTGCCCCTCCCCTGCTCACACTCTGTCTCTCTCTCTCAAAAATAAATGAACATTAAAAAAATTTTAAAAATATTAGTTTCAGGTATAGAATGTAGTGATCCAATGCTTCCATGCAACGCGTGTTAAGAGTCTGTTTCTTGGTGTGCCTCTCTCTCTCTCTCTTTCTCTTTTTTCCTTTGCTCATTTGTTTTGTTTCTGGAAAGCCATATGAGTGAAATCATACGGTATTTGTCTTTCTCTGACTGACTTATTTCACTTGCTTAATACCCTCTAACTCCATCCACATTATTGCAGATGGCAAGATGTCATTCGTTTTTATGGCTGAGTAGTGTTCCATTGTAAATATATACCACCTCTTCTTTAACCATTCATCAGTTGATGGACCCTTGGGCTGTTTCCACAGTTTTGCTCTTATAGATAATGCTGCTCTAAATATCGGGGTGCATGTATCCGTTTGAATTAGTATTTTTGTATTCTTAAGGTAAATACCCAATAGTGCAATTGCTGGATTGTAGGGTAGTTCTATTTTTAACTTTTTTGAGGAACCTCTGTACTGTTTTCCACAGTGGCTACACCAGTTTGCATTCCCAGCAGCGCGTGCGGGTTCCCCTTTTAACACATCCTCGTCAACACCTGTTGTTTCTTGTGTTGTTTGAGTTTGGCCATTCTGACAGGTGTGAGTGATATCTCGTTGTCCTTTTGATTTGCATTTCCCTAATGCCCAGTGATATTGAGCATCTTTTCCTGTTTCCTTACCCTCCTAGATGAGTCATTGGGTGAGGACCACCCAAGAAGGGCTGTGTGACCTTGGTAGAAGCACTTTTTGTTGATGGGGCAGCAAGTCATTGGGGTACATATGCCAGGGAGCACTGCACTCAGTGTCAGTCATCATTGGATAAGTAGCTCTGTGACCTGTACAAATGAAGAAAAGACCACTGACCCTCGATATGGAGATGAGGAGTTTTATCTTTTATCTCATTTATCTCAAGAATTGACATTCATTGAGCAGAGGTGAAATGAATCCCTAACGTGTGTAAATGCAAAACAAACAAAAAGAGACAGAAGGAATTGCAGCTTTAACGTCAAGCCCATGTTTCCAGCATTAATAAGTCTATAAAGGGAGGTGGTTTCTTGCAGGAATTTAAGACACCTCATCCCCTAGGGTGGGGGTGGGGGAAACTGACCGTGCCTTCTGCCGTGGGTTCGAAACCTGGAGCACCACACGTAACCCTCTTCATCCAGGATCTTGGGTCAATGGCCATAAATGAAGGGACCCAGTGAGGCTTGTCTGCTGCTCGTGGTTGTACTATTTGTACCATTTGGCTGCCACAAGGGGCTTCCTAAGGTCCTGCAAGTGGGTCTTGAAATTTGGCCCGTGCCCCCTCCAGATGGAGTTTAGAAGAAGGGTTGCCTTTACTAACTAGTCCACCTCGAGGGAGTCACCTTTGTTTACTTACACACAGCCATCGTATAAGCCAGTCATAGCCCTGCTCAGAAATGCTCACTGAAGACTGTTTTAAGCGTGGAGTGTGTGTGTGTGTGTGTGTGTGTGTGTGTATTGAGAATGCTTATATGTGTCTTTGAGTACATGTATGTACACGTGTCTGTGTGTGCATGCAAGGCTCTCATGAAGCTCAGGCCAGTGGAGGGGGATGTGGTAACTCATACACAGAGGAGCTCCGGGCTTTACTTCCTCACCTTTTAAGTCCCTTCATTGTTTGAGCCCCTTAAGGATCCAACCTGTTTCATTCATGTTTGTATCCTCTGCACTTTTTTTTTTTTTTTGAGAGAGAGAGAGAATGAGAGTGAGTCGGGGAAGAGTGAGTTGGGGAGAAGGGCAGAGGGAGAGAGTGAGGAAAATCCTAAGCAGACTGCATGCTCAACTCAGAGCCTGATACGGGACTTGACCCCAAGACCCTGGGATTATGACCTAAGCCGAAACCAAGAGTTGGATGCTCAACTGCCTGAGCCACCCAGGTGCCCTTGGACCCTCTGCACTCTTTAGAGTTGTAGCCTCTCAACAAATATTACTCTGAAAGGGACACTCCCACTGGCTTTGTGCCCGTGGCCCAGGAAGATCCATGTGATAATATAGAGATACTCACACAGGTTTTCTCCAGTACACGATGGTGTGGGGGCAGCTGCCAGTCCCCCAAATATATTCCATGTGGCTATTCTTGCAACAAGAGAGGACACAGTCTGCCATGTTTTCTCTATTTGCCGCTGAGATCTAACCCATCTGAGTGATTTTCCCACGTGGTAAGGACACTGAATGGTATATTGGGTGGGGGGTCATGGAAGACTTCTTAGAAGACGCCATGTCTTACTGAAATCTTATGATAGAATTTGATAGAATTTACCCAGATAAAGGGTTTAAGGAAGTGGCAGTAGCGGGAATGGAGTGAATCGGAGGGAAGTAGAACAGTGGGGAAACTTTTGAAGGCAGCACAGAGTGTTCCAGAAACTAAAAATGAGGTGTTAATGAAAGTCAGGTAAAAAAGCTAAGATGGGGTTGTTTCAAAAAAGGTCTTGGAGCCGTGTTAAGTAGTTTGCTCTGAGGAGAGTGGGGAACCATTGAAGGGTTTCAGGCCGGGGTGTGGCATCATTAGATTTGGTGTTGGAAGATCCATCTGGTCGCAGGGTGGAGAATGCATGGGAAGGATGGACACTGGAAGTAGCCGTAGCCTTCCTTGACTGGTTAGGGCCAACCTGCGGCAAGATGATAATGATAATGTCATGAAGCGAGGTAGTGGAAGTGAATGTGAAAAGAAATATAAGAAATAAATGAATTTGAAGGGGCGCCTGGGTGGCTCAATCAGTTAAGCCTCCGACTCCTGGTTTTGGCTCAGGTCATGATCTTGCATTCGTGGGATAGAGACCTGTGTCGGGCTCTGTGCTGACAGTGCAGAGCCTGCTTGGGATTCTCTGTCTCCCGCTCTCTCTGCCCCTCACCCACTCACGATGTTTGTGTCTCTCCAAATAAATAAATAAACTTAAAAAAGTTAAAAAAAAAGACAAGTAGAATTTGCAAAATAAGAGGAGGAAGGGTGACAGAACCGGGTACCTGGGTATTTTCAAAGTACTTATGTTCCTTTTCTCATCCAACAGTTGAATTAACTCTGTAGACAAGTAGGATGAGAATTATTCTCTCTCTCTCTCTCTCTCTTTATATATATGAAGACCCTGGGGTTCTGAGAAGTTTACTGAATTGTCCAATGACACAGAGCTGATAAAGGAATTAGAACTTGAACACAGTTGCTCTGTTGTATTGCTTCTTTTACAATCCTATGCTTGTTCCAGGGATTGAGTAAGGTCAGGGAAGATTAAGCACCTCCAAATCTAGTTTTCTTGATCTCCACTGCAGTGAAAAGGGCTACGGTTTTCTCTAATATAAATATAAGGTACAAGTGGAATGAATAGACTTTTCTTTGTAATTTTTTTAATGCTTATTTATTTTTGAGAGAGACAGAGACAGAGCACAAGCAGGGAGGCGCAGAGAGAGACAGAGACATAGAATCCAAAGCAGGCTCCAGACTCTGAGCTGTCAGCACAGAGCCCGACGCAGGGCTTCAACCCACGAACCTCAAGATTATGACCTGCGCTGAAGTCAGACACTCAACCAACTGAGCCACCCAGGCGCCCCACAAGTAAAATGAATAGTCTTGAGGCAAGCGTCTAGGATGGTGAACAGCTGAATGCTGGGTAGCCACCTCCCCCACCCTCAGACCACCTCCTCCGACCTCCAGTGGGTGCACACAGAACAAGGCCAAAGGCGCACTGCATTACTTAGCTTTGGACCCAAACTGCAGTGGATTTGACAACTTGAACCTTCAAGGTTTCTTTGTCTATACCAATTGGACCTAAGTGGCTTCTTTTTAAAATTTTCGCTTAAGGGGTGCCTGAGTGGCTCAGTCAGTTAAGCATCTGACTCTTGATTTTGGCTCATGTCATGATCTCAGTCATAAGATCGAGCCCTGTGTGGGACTCTGCATTGAGTGTGGAGCCTGCTTGGGATTCTCTCTCTCTCTCCCTCTATCTCTGCCCCTCCCCTGCTCACATGCTTTCTCTTTCTCTCTCTCTCTCAAAATAAATAAACGTTAAAAAAAATTCCCTTATTGTCACTGAGGTGAAATTCACATAACATAGAAATAATCATTTTAGGGGGAACAATTCAGTGGCATTTAAAACAGTCACAGTGTTGTGCAACCACTGTGTCTAGTTGTAACACATTTCCATAACTCCAGAATAAAAGCCCTGTTAAGTACTTTCTCCCCGTCCTCTCCTCCCCCCAACCCCTGGCAGCCATCCATTTGATGGTCCTGTCTGATATTCTGTCTCTATAACTGTATCTATTCTGCATATTCAATGTGTAATTTCTTGGAATCTGTGTAACCCTTTGTGTCTGGCTTCCTTCATTTAGCATCATGTTTCAGAGGGTCATCCACACTATGGGGTATATTGGTCTTTCATTCCTTCTCATGGTTAAATGATACTCCATTGTGTGAATGAACCAGGAGTTGTTTATCCATTAGTCTCCTGATGGACATGCGGACTGCTGTTTCCACCTTTTGACCGTGGTTGAATAGCGTTGCTCCGAACATGCATGCACGTGTACTTTTTTTAAGTATCTGTTTTCAATCCTTTTGGGGTATATACCTAGGAATAGAATTTCGGGGTCAGATGGTGGTTCTATGCATAACTTTTTAAAAATTTTTTTTAACATTTGTTCATTTTTTTTTTGAGAGAGAGAGAGATAGAGTACGAGTGGGGGAGGGGCAGAGAGAGAGGGAAACATGAAATAGGAAGCAGCCTCCAGGCTCTGAGCTGTCAGCATAGAGCCCGACGTGGGGCTCGAACCCACGAGCGGTGAGATCATGACCTGAGCCGAAGTTGGACGCTCAATCGACTGAGCCACCCAGGCGCCCCATATGCATAACTTCTGAGGAACTGTCAAATTGTTTTTTGTGCTGATGAACCTCTGTACATTCCCACCAGCAAGTGCAAGTGTACAGTGGTTCGTTTTCTCCCCATCCTTGCCAACACTTGTTATTTTCTGTTTTGTTTTGTTTTATTAGAGCCATCCTCGTGGATGTGACGCCTATGTGGCTTCTTTTTATTTGGCCATTCCTGGTGTCCACGGAGGGAAAGAACCCCTTTAAAGTAGAAGGGGAAGAGGGAAACAGGCCAACCTTTTTTTTTTTTTTTTTTTTTGCCAGCTGTTGTGGGAGGAAAGGAGATCTCCAAGGAGATTTTTCCTAGAAGGATCCCTAAAGAGGGAGTGCCCTTCTGGAACTCAAGGCTTTCATCCCATGGCCTGACCCCATGATCTCCCCCCTGCCCCCCCCCAATCTAGCATGGAGGGTTGGTAGCTACTTTACCTTGGAGGGACTCCCTTCCATCTTCTCTTTTTGAAGGTGGGATGAGGCAGCAAACTATGAAGGAGGGTTTGCAGGAAGGAAGCCAAAGCTTACTGGGCAGATGAATTCTTAGATTCATTCATTTATTCAATGAATATTTATGAGGTATCTTATGTGCCAGACAGTCTTCTGGATGCTCCTATTACATCAGTAACTGAAACAGATAGAGTCCTTGCTTTCCTCCACTTTCCTTCAGATGGGGGCTGATAGAAATTGAACCGTAAACATAACAAGCAAATTATATAGTATGTTGGAAGGTCGCAAGTGCTTTGGAGTAAAGAAAAAGTAGAGCATGATGGGAAGGTTCTGGGGTGCAGGGATTGGACGGGGTGAAGTATGAAATAGGATAACAGGTAGACCTTTTTTGGGGGGGAGGTAGGAATTGGCCACGGCCTGGGAAGACTCGGGCATTGAGAGATTCTCTGAATCAAAAGGCTTTACCCAGACAGCCTGAGATCCTCTGCACGGTGCTGACATCACAGTTCTGGTCCGTTTACTCATGCCTTACTCCTCACCTGTTCAGGTGTTCGTTTCCTTAGCCATCTTTTGATGCTCGCCTGGCTGCCTCACTTTGCCCAGTGCGCAAGCAGGTCTTCCGAACATGACTGGTCAGCAACAGTGAAAATTAGGAGCCTCGGGGCCTTGAGCAGCTTGGGGCCCTTGAGACGTAGAAAGCCACCTGTGAGTGAACAAAATCTTCCCACCGTAACTGAGGTAGAGACTCAAAGTTGTAGAGGCTCGTAGGCCATAGGTAGGTTTGCTAGGATTTTGTTTGTTTGTTTTCAGTCTCTTCTCTAGGAGAGACTTCTGGAAGACTTTGGACATCTTCCCAGCTGAGAGTTCAGAAAACGTGTAATTCTCAGACACCCCCCTGCGCTTCTGGTGTTTTGCCAGGAGGGCGCCCCACAGAGGCTTTAAGCTGGCCAGGTTTCTCTCGAAATTTCCTCCTTACGTGGAACTCTTTCTTTTGAGACAAGAGGCCATAGCAAGGCGCGGGCAGGTGTGGGGGGAGCTAGACTCATTCACTGTCTCCATCAGGAGGGTTGCACTTGGAAGAGGAGACTCATTTTGACCGTGAGGCCATATCCGTATTCAGTCTTATTCTTGCAGACTTTTCACTGTTCTATGCTGATGTTTAATGTTTTATGAAATGAACGCTCCTATAATCATGGCTTCAGCAGCCCCGGTCATGGAAAAGTCGCGAAGCCAATATAGACGGCCTGATGTGTGTTCGTTCACTTCCCGGTGGCCTCTGATTTCGAGTTTGGCAGGAGAGGCTTCATTTCAGAAACAAAATTTGCTTCCGACATTAAACTTCTGTCTCCGGTTTCAGCATTTAGGAAACCACACGTGGCCTGATTATTGGTACCTTTATAGTCTCTGAATTTTATTTTTTTTTCTTTGAATTCAAAAATATGTGGCTCAGTATAACAAAGATAAGATGTTGCTTTAAATATCCAGGTATTGCCAAGGAGAGCCCAAGATCTCTGGAATACCTTTCCGCGATGAAATGGGGTTTCAGTTATTTTAGGCAGTCATTAAACAGTTGTTAGCCAGTTTAGTAAGTTTATATAAAACTGCATATTTTGAAGCTTTAAATGTCACAGAAGTTCCAGTGTAAACAGAGGAGAAGAGAATCAGTGCTTTACACGGAAGCGCCCAGCGTTCTGCCTCATTCCAACTGAGGAAATGCTTACAAGTTCAAGGCCAGACACTGGTTGACTCACCCCAGCAGTTAAAGAGGTCCTGGGGTATTAATCTCTGCAGGTTAGCAAGTTGGGGCCAAGAGGCCGGGTCCTGCTGCTCGTTCCGTGTGGGTCAGCCAGCTCTGCTCTGTTCTGCCATTTGCAGATCGTGTCGCAGACCCTGGTAAATGTCTCATAAATGCATTCCACTCTTCAAGAGAGTATGGATTATGGGATGCTGGCTCCGAGCCAGAGGGATGCTCAACAACCCTCTGACCAGCGTGCCAAGAATGTTCTCTGTTCGGCCTGTCAGTGCCTAACGTGGCGAAGACAGCGCTTGCTCAAAGGGACACCTGCCTTTGGTGGAAAACTCTGGAACTCATGCCTAAATATGGTGACTGGGTCCGATCCTGGCCAATTGCTCCCTGAGTTGCTGTCAAGAAAGGAAAAAAAGGAGTAAAAGCTGCTGTTGATTTCTGTGTGACGTCTTTGAACTTGAATTTATCAGGAGAGTCAGTCCTTTGGTACAGAGCATCTTATTCATGGTTTTGCTGATTAAAATGCATTTGTACTCTTAAAAAGCTTTAATCTGGATCACTGCGATGCCTTTTGAAAATTCCCGATTCCTAGCCCTTCTCATTTACACTGTAAGAGTAGCAATAGTGACTCTAGTATTAGCTAACACCTACCGAGCATTTATTATGTTTCAGGCTTTGTTTTGCACAGTTTACATATAATAATTCATTGAATCCTCAAAGTAACCCTATCACAAGGAAGCTGTTCTTAGTGTGGCCAATGTACTTTAATCCATTGCATGAAGCCATTAACACAACAGCAGCAATAAAAACACACTTTGAGTGTGCCCAATGTGCCCATCACATATTAAAGCAGATCTTTACTTTTATTATGTCATTTAATCTCATTGGTGTCTAAAACACAAACTCCTCCCTAACAGAGAGTTGCCCTATCCTTTTTTTTTTTTAAATCCCACCACCGTGGATGAAATGCCTTTCTATGTGTTCCCCACTTTATTTTAAAAATAATTCACGAGGCCTTCGAAACAATTGTCTTCCAGGCAACAGAGCTTAAATAGCCGATTTCTCTCTTTTCCTGATTTTTCCAGTACAGTGTCTTTAGATTCCATCCAATCCTGAGTTTTTCTTGCTATTCCCAAATTTAGGATGCTCTCTTAATGCTTCTCTCTCACCTCTCTTCTTTCCCTCTCTTTTTTCATTCTCCACAGGGACACTCCATTATGCCTCTTAGCTACATGGGCATTGCTCTGTTATAATGATCATGACATTAGCCAACAATGTTCAGAACTCTTGGATGGCAGGAACTGTGTCTTATTCATGTTCGTCTTGTTCTCCTAGCACCTCGCACTGGGGCCTGGCACATAGGGAACACTCAGTAAATGTTTACTGAATGAGCAAATCTCTTCCTTCCCATTCCTTCTTTTCCTCTGCCAATAACCTACTCCAGACACTCGTTATTATTTCATGCCTAAGGTATATCAGAATGTTTTTGCCTGCACGTAACAGCAAGGACAACTCAACCTGGCTTAAGCAATAAGGAATTTTACTGGCTGACAGAACTGGAAGTCCAGAGATAAAGCAGGCCTCAACATGGACTTAATCCAAGCACTCCAGCATTTCTCTGTGATTCTCTTGGCCCTGTCTTCCTTTGGCTAACAGTGTGGTGGTTACAGGAATTCAGAGACTCGATTTTGGCCACAGTGACATCGAACCTGTATCTGAAGAGTGCTCTTGTCCTGGAAGTTTCTAGGAGATATCACTTTGTGTAGTTCATTGCTTTGAAATGGGTCCCATATCTGTTCCTAAACCAGTTCTTGCAGCCCGAGGATTGCCATGTTCCAATTAGTTTACAGCTGGATTTATGAAACAGGCAGTGACATGGAAGAAGGAATTACTCTGAGATAAAAATAGAGTTGGGTCCACTTCTCCAAGCACCTGGCCTCTTATGGAAGGTGGATGGAAAGCTGACTGAAACTTACGGTACTGTGGAGAATGGGAGCGGACTTGTAGGTAGTCATCATCAGTGTGAAACTTCCTAATTGGTGTTCCTCCCTCTGGGCACTCTCTCCTTCCATACACTGCCACTAGATTCATCTCTGTGAAACATGATGTTTATGATACAACAGTATTGAAAAAATGTTAACTGGCTCCTCACTGCCTATTGGAAAATATTCTGACATTCAAGCTGCTGTTTAAGACAGTCCCAATTTTTTCTTACAGATTCATCTTCTAGTTCTCTTCTGTACTAAAACTGGTACTATTTTTTATTTTATCTTATTTTTTGAGAGAGAGAGAGATAGAGAGAGAGAGAGAGCGAGCAGGAGAGAGGGGCTGAGGACGAAAGAGAGAAAATCCCAAGCAGGCTCTACACTCAGTGTGGAGCTGGACGCCAGGCTCAATTCCATAACTCTGGGATGATGATCTGAGCTGAAATCAAGACTCAGATGCTCAAGTGACTGAGCCACCCAGGCATCTCATAAAACTGGTATCATTGACTGAATGTTTGTGTGCCCCACAAATTCAGATGTTGAAATCCAATGAGGTGGGGCTTTTGGGAGATGATTGGGTCATAAGGGTGGAGCCCTTGTGAATGGGATTAGTGCCCTTATAAAAAGGACCCCAGAGAGCTCTCTAGTCTTCTTTCTGCCATGTGAGAATACAAAGAGAAGGTGCCCCTGTGCTTTCTGGGAGAAGGCCCTCACCAGACCCCAACCATGCTGGTCTCAGGCTTTCAGCCTCTGGAACTGTGAGAAATCAATCTCTGTTATTTATAGGCTCCTAAGTCTATGACATTTTCGTTTAGGAGGCTAAATGGATTAAGACAGTTGATTGTTGGCCAACATGGTTTACTAATCATTCTCTGATAATGTAGGTTTATACCTTTGGTTCTGTATTCTCATTTCCTCTACCTAGAGTGACTGCTTTCCTTCTCTGTGAATATGCAAGTCCTAACCTTGATATCAAGATCCACTGAAGAAGAGAACTAGAAAGGGACAGAAAATGTATTTAAAGCAATAATGGCTGAAAGCTTAGCAAACCTGAGGAGAGAAATGGACATTCAGATCTGTGAGCCCCAGAAGATCCCAAATAGGCTTTGAACTTGAATAGGGATATGCTGAAACACACTATAATTAAACTGTCAAAAATTAAAGACAAAGAATTTTAAGAACAGTAAGAGAAAAGAGAGAAGTTACATACATACCTCTCATAACACCATCTGTGGATTTCTCAGCAGGAACTTTTCTGACTAAGAGAGAATGGAATGACATATTCAAAACATTGAAAGAAAATAACTTTTAACCAATAATTCTATACCCAGCAAGTCTGTCCTTCAGAAACAAAGGAGGAATAAAGACTTTTCTAAATGAAGAAAAGCTGAGAGAGTTCATTACTAACAGATCTGCCTTACAAGAAATGCTAAAGGGAGCTCTGGTAATGGAAATCAAAGAACACTAATTAACATCATACAAACACAAAAAGGAAGGGTAAATCTTGCTGGTAATAGTAAACATATAGTCACTGTTAGATTCTGCACTATGATAATAGTGATGCATAATTCACTTACAACTTTAGTTTAAAAGTTGGGGAAAAAATGAATGTAGTAAAAATAATCATAGCTAAAATATCTGCTATTAGTTACACAATATAAAAAACATGTAAATTATAACCACAATAATCTAATATACGAGGGGGAGGTGAAGTAAAAGTGTAAAGTTTATGAATTTTATTGAAGTTAAATCATTACCAGTTTAAAATTGGGTGCTGTTAGTTTAAGATATTTATGTAAGCCTCATAGTAATCACAGGAGAAAAGCTTGTAGCAGTTGCACCAAAGAGCATGATAAAGAAGGCAAAGCATATTGATACCAAAACACGTCAAAACAAGAAAAGACAGCAGTATATAAGAAACAATGAACAGCAAATCTACAAAACAAGCAGAAAACAGTTAACAAAATGGCATTTGTAAGTCTTTACCTATCAATGATTACTTTAACCATAAATAGATTAAATTCTTCAATTAAACAACAATAAGGCAGAATGAATGGATTAAAAAAGTGAAAAGGAGAACGAGATCCAACAAGATCTCTGCCTATAAGAGACTCACTTTAACCTTAAAGATACACATAGACTGAGAGTGAAGGAATGGATATACACATCTGAAGCAAATAGTAAGCACAAAAAAGCAGAGGTAGCCATATTATAGCAGACAGAATATACTTTAAAAATGGTAAGAAAAAACAAAGAAGGTAATTATATAATGAGAAAAAGGACCATACATCAAGAAGATAGAACAATTGTAAATATTTATGTACCCAACATTGAGGCACCTAAATATTTAAAACAAAAACTAATGGAGCTAAAAGGGGAAGTGAATAGTAATACAATAATAATTGGGGACTCTAATACTCTACTCTCAACAATGGATAAATCACCCAGGCAGATAATCAATAAGATTTGAACTATACTACAGACCAGATGGACCTAACAGACGTTTACAGAACATTCTATCCAATAACAGCAGAATAAGATTTCTCAAATGCACATGAAACATTTTCTAGGATAGACCAAATGTTAGGCCACAAAACAAGTCTTAAAAAATCAAGAAAATTGAAACCATAACAAATATCTTCTCTGACCACATTGGCTTGAAGCTAGAAATCAATAACAAGAAGCAAACTGGAAAATTCACAAACACATGGAAATTAAACAATACTCTCCTGAACAACCAGTGGAGCAAAGAAATTAAAGGTGAAATTTTAAAGTTTCCTGGAAAATGAAAGTGGAAACACAACGTATCAGAACATGTAGGATGCAGCAACAGCAGTTCTAAGAGGGAAGTTCATAGCAATGAACACCTACATTAAAAAGCAAGAAAGATCCTAAATAGACAGCCTAACTTTATGCCTTAAGGACTAGGAAAAAAAAGGAAGAAACTGAGCCCAAATTTAGCAGAGAAAAAGGAAATAATAAAGATTAGAGAGAAATAAGTGAAATAGATAACAGAAAAACAATAGAAAAGAATCAAACCAAGAGTTGGCTCTTTGAAAAGATAGAATTGACAAACCTTCAGCTTACCTTGACTAACCCAAGGAAAAAAGGAAAAGGATCTAAATCAACAAACTTTTAAATGAAAAAAGAGCCATCAACATGGGTATCACATGTAAATGAACAAAACTGGATCCGTGTCTTGTATACCACTCACAACAATTAACTCAAAGTGGATTAAAGACTTAAGTGTAAGACCTGAAACCATGAAACTGATCGAAGAAAACTTAGGAGCAAAGCTCTTTGACATGAGTCTTGGTCAAAATTTTTTGGATCTAACACCTAAAGCACAAGCAACAGAATAAAAAATGAACAGTGGGACTACGTGTAACTTAAAAGCTTCTGCCCGGCTAAAACCATCAACAAAGTGTAAAGAAAACATACAGAATGGGAAAAAAAAAATACTTTAAGCCATATATCTGATAGGGTTAATATCCAAAACATATAAAGAACCCATATAACCCAATAGCAAAACCCAAATAACCCAATTAAACAATGGGCAAAGGACCTGAATAGGCTTTTCTCCAAAGAAGATACTTGAAAGGCCAAGCAGTACATGAAAAGATGCTCCGCATCACTGGTCATTAGGCAACTGCAAATTAAAACCACAGTGAGATATCACCTCCCACCTGATAGAATGGCCATGATCAAAAAGGCAAAAGATAACAAATGCTGGCATGGATATGGGGAAAAGGGACCCTTGTGCGGTGTTGGTGGAACTGTAAATTGGTGCACCACTGTGGAAAACAGTATGGCGGATTCTCAGAAAATTAGAAATAGAACTACTGTATGACCCAGCAGTTTCACTTCTGGAAATACATCCAGAAGAAACAGAAACACTAACTCAAAAAGAAATACGCACCGTCATGTTCACAGAAGCATTATTCGCCGTAGCACAGACATGGAAAGACCTAAGTGTCTATCCACGAATAAATAGATCAAGAAAGAGTGGCATTTCAGCCATAAAAACAAAGGGAATGCTACCACTTTTGACAACGTGGATGGATCTTAAAGGAATTATGCTGAGTGAGGTAAGTCAGATAGAGAAAGACAAATATTGTATGATCTCATTTATATGTGGAATCTAAACAAACAAACAGACACACTCATGGAAAAAGATCAGACTTGTGGTTACTGGAAGTGGAGGTAGGGGAAAGGGAATTGGATGAAAGTGGTAAAAGTGCACAAAGTTCCAGTTATGAGACAAATAAGAACTGGGGGTGTAATGTACACCATGAAGATTGGAGCTAACACCGCTGTATGATATATAGGGAAGTTGTTAAGAGAGTAAGTCCTAAGAGTTCTCATTACCGGGAAAACATTTTCTTTCTTTCTTTCTTTTCTTTTTATCGTATCTGTATGAGAAGATGGATGTTAGCCGAACCTGTCTTCACCATTTCACAATATACATAAACCAAATCATCATGGTGTACACCTTGCACTTAGAGAGCGATGTATGTCAGCTCTTTCTCAACAAAACTGGAGTAAAAAGGTCCACTGGGAATTGTTTGCTCAGAAGCATTTCCTGACCATTCTACTTTGAATCAACGTGCGTCTACTCTAAATACGGTAGCATTTATTTAAGATAGCAGGGTGCTCAACATATGTTTCCTTGTAATGTTGGATAATTTTTCATTTAAATTAAACTTCTCTTTTTCTAATCTCCCTGAAGGTAAAATTAAAGATTTATGCGCACTCATGATTCTCCTAACATCTGAGTTACTTTCTGGCAATGGGTAATGCTCCACACGTAGTTTCTGTGTGCTAGCTGTGAAGAGTGGTAGCAAAAAACTATAGTTGAAGCACTAAAAATGTGAAAGTTCTATCCAGCTTTTTGAAAATTAGTAGTACAGGTATTTAACGGTAATCTACAGCGCATCAAGCACTATTCAAGGTTCTGGAACTCAACAGCAAGCAATGAATAAGCAACTCCCTTCCCTCGGTGAGCTTACATTTCTGGTGGACACATAGACAAACAAATTAATAGGTAGTAAAATGTCAGATAGTGCCAAATGCTGACAAAGAAGGAGGTAAGAGGATATTTTGAAGGTAGGGAAATCAGGAAAGTCTTCTGACCACAGCCCTTAATGGAGTCCCAGGAGATGATATGGGACAGAGGGAACCCCAGGGGTATAAGCCTTGAGGAGAAAGCCTGGTTTAAATATTTGAGAGTCAGCAAGAAGGCTGACATGGCCCAAGGGTGCTTGATAGATCAGGAGTGATGGGAGACAGGAATGTCAAGGGAGCCCGAGTTTGGATAATGTGCCTTCTGGTAGACCATACCGGAAGTTCAGTATTAAACAACATGGAATGCCTTTGAAGGACTTTCGTCCCCTGCTGGCTTGGCCTGATATACATGTTAAGAAAATTGCTTTGTCTTCTGTGTGGAGAACAGATATTTGAGTTGACCAGAGGTGAGGCTACCGTGGAAGTAGAGGTGAAGAATGTGTCCGGTTCTGGAATGTTGGTGGTGGAGTCGGGGGCAGAGTGGTTGGATTCCAGATACAGGTGACGAGAAGAGCAGCAGGACTTGCTGATGGAATGGCTGTCATTTGTGTTTGTGTGTGATTATAAACAAAGGCAAGTAAAAAAGGAATGAAGTAACACAATAGTGGCTTTTCAAATGGAATACTTAATTTAGTTTGTGTTTTAAAAAATCAAATGGAAATCTTTGAACAGTGGACATTTTAAACTGTTGCTCCGAAGAAGTGCTGAAAAGTTCCAAGATTATTTCACAACACGTAAATAAATGACAAAATAATAAAATCAAAGGGCACTTGGAGAGATTATGTGCATTTGTGACATTACCATTCCAAAATCTGTGTTTTAGACATATTATTGTAGACACAGTGGTAATTATATTTGAATTAACTGACTGGGTGGCTCAGTCAGTCAAGCGTCCGACTTCGGCTCAGGTCATGATCTCATGGCTGGTGGGTTTGAGCCCCGCATCAGGCTCTGTGCTGACAGCTCAGAGCCTGGAACCTGCTTCGGATTCTGTATCTCCCTCTCTCTCTCTCTGCCCCTTCCCCGCTCACACTCTGTCTCTCCATCTCTTAAAAATAAATAAACATTAAAAAAAAAAGAAAATCTTTGTTGTAGGAGACATGATTAAGTTGAGAACATTTTGATTCATGTAATCTGTATTTTGTAGTAAGATTTAAAATTGACCCAGTTTGGAATAATCTTCGGTTTATTATTTGGCTTGCCTGAAATCTGATAAATTTGCCTTTCCACTGGTAAAGAGGAAGGGGAAATTTGCTAGAATTAGTGCATACGAACAAGCATACTATAAAGTAATAAAATTAAAACGATGAAAACAATACTTCGTGTTAAAAACTATTAGGCATGTTTGCCGTAGTATTTGATTATTCATTGTTTTATCTTTTTTAATGAATTGGTTCATTTTTTTCCTTGATAAGGCGTGCCACTTATGAATAGGAACATTTAGTATTCTTATGCCAGGTTTTTCTGAGAAACTCAGAACTTTATCAAATGCATTAATTTTTGTAATAATTTTGTAATTGTCGGGTGGCAATTATTTGGCCTAATTTCTTTTTAAATTTTTTAATGTTTTTTTTAATTTTTATTTTTGAGAGAGAGAGAGAGAGAGAGTGTGTGAACAGGGGAGGGTCAGAGAGAGAGGGAGACACAGAATCCAAAGACAGGCCCCAGGCTCTGAGCTAGCTGTCAGCACAGAGCCTGACGCAGGGCTCGAAATTTGTTGGATGATAATTGTTTGATGTCACTCTAGGAGAGTTATTTGTTTGCTTATTACTTAATAACGAATGACTTGGAGCACTTTATGTATGCATTCCTATTTTATTCATCCTTTCAATAGAAATATAGTGAGCATTGTCTTTTCCTAGCCACTGTGGGGTTGCTTACTTACTAGAAATTGCAAAATAGGAATCCTATTAGATTTCTCACCCACTGCCTTAAAACAGACTCCAGGATAATTTTTAAACCTCTTGTGCAGGCTGAGAAATAACAGAGATAACAAATGGAACAGAACAGGTAGAATTTCAAGCTTCCCTCCTCTGTATCTTCTTATCTACTTTGATTGTCAGATTTTCTTTAATTGCATGGCAAATTTTTTCATCATGTAGCTAACTAATCTTGGTTGCAGGGCTCCTTAACCCGAATTTTACCAGTGCAGTGTTCATAGACTGTTCCCTGTTTCATTGGTAATTAGATTAGAGAAGAGAGAGCACGTGCTTTGGACTCCTGAAATAGAAGGTGAAGATCAGTGGGAAAATTACCTGGCGAGACAAGAAAAGGTGTCTCACAATATCGACTGGGTATGTTGACCCCTTTGGGTGAAGACAGTCATCCTGCATGATTTGGAAGACAAGTGGTCACAAGATAACAGATCTGGTTTCTTGTTTCTTCCCTGGCTGTGATTGAGCACATGTAACTATTTTCTCTGAGCCTCAGTTTCTCTAGCTTCCAAATGAGAGATTGGATATAGTCTGCATGCGTCCCCTTTAACACTCATGTGTTGAAATCCTCACCCCCAAATGTGATGGCTTGGAGAGATTATGTGCATTTGTGACATTACCATTCCAAAATTTGTGTTTTAGACATGTGATGGTGGGGCGTTTAGGAGGTGATCAGCTCATGGGGATGGAGCCCTCAGGAATGGGATTGGGGCTCTTACAAAGAAGACCCCGTAAAGTTCCCTGGCCCCTTTCACCCTGTGAGGACACAGTGAAAAGATGTGTCTACGAACCAGAAAGAGGACCCTTACCCGGCCATCCTGGGGCCCTGATCTTGGACTTCCCAAACTCCAGAACCAAGAGAACTCAATTTCTTTTGTTTAGAAACCACCCAGCCTCTGGTGTTCTGTTACGGCCCCAACCCACTGAGATGGCACCGCACTTTATAATGTCCATAGTTTCCTTAGAATCTGAGACATGTGGGTAGTTCTGCCATTTACTTCCTGTTATTACTTAACTCCCCCAAGTCTTCATTTCCTCATCTGTGCAGCGAGGGAGGGTAATGATACACGATGTCTAAGGATTTAGGAAAATTCGAGATAATACAGGTTAAGGATTTGGCATAGTGCTTGCTCAGCGAACGGCAGCCAGACAGAATGAACTGAAGAGGTTGTAACATGGTCCTTATTTCCAGAACCACTCCCAGGTGCTATTCGGGGATGTGCATCATTCTGTGTTATGCCTGTGTGGTCACCTCCATCTGAAATGTCATCGCTCCTAGAAACAGCAGGTTCTTTGCCCTTGCTCTCTTTGTCTCAAGCAGAATTCATTCCGTCATCTGATGGTTTTTACATCGAAACTCGCTTTCTCAACATCTATATCCGACACCAAGGAATTAGGTCAGTTTCCTATCGTCTCTCTTATTAAACTAGACTAAATTTTCATTGTTTGGAAAACGCTGTCCTCATTAACCGAGCCACCACTGAACATTGCCCTGACTGATGCTTTAAGCCTCTGTCACTCCCCCTCCGAAGACGCCACACTGTATAGTTCCCGAGCAGGTAGTGTCCTGTGGGCACAAAGAGGCACGAAGAGAATATGTTCTCTCGCTGTAGCATCCAGATCCAGCCCTCGGTGGAAATTTGGTTACTTCTGCTGTATTCCGCTCAGCCACATGGAAGTAGACGTAATTGGGCTGACAGTAGGGAGGGAGGGATTGTAATACAGCGGCGTCCCAGAGTGGGACAGTAGGCAAGCCGTGTTGGAGGTGCGGCATCTTTGCCAGCCAGGCACACTGGTGTGTATGGTGTGAACTGTGAGCTCCTGACTGCGGAAGGGGGTTGCACCAAGATTAGCCGTCTTCCCTTCAGAGAGATGTAATGCACGTGCAGCATGTGTACATTTAAGGTGTACAACCTGTTGATTTGATGCATTTATATTGCAGTATGATTGGCATTAAAGCCTTAGCCAGCATCTCTTTCGCACCGCACAATTATCATTTCTTCTAGGGTTAGGAACAGTTAAGATCTAGTCCCTTCGCATGTTTAATGTGCTTATTACGGTTTCGCTGTCTATAATGACTGTAGTATGTATTAAGTCTACAGGTTGCGAATAGGTACCCTCAAACAACGTCTTCCCTGTTCCCCTAACCCCCAGCCCCTGGGAACCACCATTCCATTCTGTGGTTTTTCAAGTTTGCTTTTTTTACGTTCCATATATAAGATATCTCTGTCTTACTCATGTCACTTAGCGTAATGTCCTCAGAGTCTAGCCATGTTGTTCCAATAGTCATTTTCCTTGTTTGAAATGTATGGCTTTCTCTTTCCCATGTGTATCCTTTGGGGGACACACCTTGAATTAATGCCGAAGAAGTGTTATTATAAAGGTCACGATTTTATTCAAAATTAAAATGTTTTGTTATTTTCCTGTATCCCAGATATTTCATTTCCTATATTCCATCAACGAGTACCTTCAAAAGGTGAGATGATTTGTTGAGGGAGAAAGTATAAATACATAAATCAACACCCACATGTGTATGTGTGCATAATTGTATATATAGAGAGAGAAATGTTAGAATTACATGTGAATGATCGTCGGTTATTTAGCAGAGGCTGAAGAGTGAGCAGCACCATCACATATATGGTAATGAAGAAGGAACAGTAATTGTGCTGTAATTTCCCTACCCTGCTTTTTTGCTATTGACAGCTAGTATGAAAAGCAGGTCGTTGAAATACAAAAACACGAAATAAACAAAGAACCGTCATTTTATAAGAGTGTTTTATAGAATCTGTCTTTTGAGATGTAACAGAAATGTTCACAATCCATGTTTCTCTGCTAATGCCAATTACCCCTTGTGTTTGTGCTTATTCATTTATGCATGGAAGTTTCAGGAGGAAAATACAGTCATTTTTGTAAACGTTAGATTTATAAGCCTCAGTAGAAACAGGCTCATTCAAACAAAAAAGCAATCAGATTGCAAAATGGCAAATAAAAAGGGAGCATATCCTTATAGAAAAAAAATACTAAATTTTAACATTGTGTTGCAATAGACAAAGGGACCTACTGCAGACTTTTCAAGTGTTCATTTTGCTTCCACTGCTGTGGTTCGGCTTACAGATGGTCCATGTGATAGTTGCTATAGAAACCAAACCTTTTTCATCAATCTCTCTCTGTTGCTATGGTGTGTTTGGGGTTGCTGCACGTAAACTTTTGTGTTAAGTGTCATTTATGTTTTTCATGACTGACCTTGTAATGAAGCATATCGATTATGCATTAACCAACAAAGTATAGCATGGAATGATGCATCACCACTAACCATCAGTTACTAAGTAGAATAGGTGGACCTCAAATCATTTGTAGACGTGTACCGTGCATTTGTTCACCAGGCTATTTGAAACATTGTGATAAAAAAAGAAAACCTGCCTGAATGGACAGAAGTAGAATCTTTTTTTTTTTCTTGAAAGGGATCCTTTTTTGGGTAAGAGTTGAGATCTCCTGAATGTTAAAGCTGCAACCGGATTCAGAAATCCTGTATTGTGATTTTTGCTTTGACATTGGATGTGTGGCTCTCAGCAAATCATTAACCTTGGACTTGAGATAATGAAACAGCAGTATGACAGATGTATATATACGGTACGCTCCCTGAGGGTTGGTACACGCCTGTTTTGTTCCCTCTTGTACTTTCAGAGCCTGGTACAGTGTCTAGAAAAAGAGCCTGGAGCATGGGAAACACTCAACGGTACTTGATGATTGAATGAGTACACATGTTGTTTCTGATCATATTTTAGTTTCTATGTTAAGTCAGTTTTAAGAGTAGACTTCATTGCATTTTAATTCAACAAATAGTCATTAAATTCCTAGTTGTGCTTCCTTCTTGTTGGATTCCTTACACTTTCCAAAAATGTTGGCTTCCATTCCTGAGATTCTGTATTCCACATTCCCTGATTTTCCCTAATCTGTGGATCTCAAGTGTGTTGTTGTTGTTGTTGTCGTTCACAGCTTAGGGTATGTGTCCTTGAATATGTTTTCTGATCTTTTCTTTCCAGGTACATTATTAACAAGACAGTTGTCTATCCGGTGCTTAGAAGCAGGAGCCTTTGAATCAGGCAGACTCAAGTCTAAACATCACTACCTCTGCACTATTGAGAAGGGGCCTTCCCATTACTCGCCTCAGTTTTCTCATCTATATAATGGGGATAGCAATACCTACCTCATAGAGTTATTATGAGAATAAAATGGATCCAGAAAGTACTAAGCATAACAATCAGCAGAAAGAGAGATTCATAAATGGTAGCTCTTGTTCTCTATGCATGCAGAGAGGGTGCGCTTGAGTCTAATTTGTTGAAAAGTCAAAAATCTGCGGATTCATTTACTTTACGTTTCTATCCAATGCCTCTCACTGCTATATGCCCACTCTTACTTTTCCACTGGGTGAGGAATCTCTCTCTCTCTCTCTCTCTCTTTTTAAATTTTTTAATGTTTATTTTTGAGAGAGAGAGAGAGACAGAGCATGAGCTGAGAGGGTCAAAGAGAGAGGAAGACACAGAATCCAAAGCAGGCTCCAGGCTTTGTCAGCACAGAGCCTGACGCAGGGCTCGAACTCATGAACCATGAGATCATAACCTGAGGCGAAGTCGGATGCTTAACCGACTGAGCCACCCAGACGCCCCTGGGTGGGGATCTCTTAATACCATTATGCATATTCTGTAATCTGCTGGTCATTTTGAGGTGTTATAAAAAAGTCCTGTGCAGTTTGAAATTCCAATCACAGACATGCTTCAGATCTGATCTCCATGACCTCCGCGCCGGACTCCTGAGTCTTGCAGTCGGAGGGAGCTTGGGCTGTCCATCAGTCCTTCCTTCTGCTCCAGCAGCTTGGACCTGGGAGGGAGGTGTTAACCCTTCCCTGCTCCCCATCAGACCTCACCCCCCTGGTGCCGTGGCCGAGATGGGAACTGAAGGCAGCGGAGGTTCTCTGTTACCTGTCGGAGGTGGGAAGGTGTCTCCGTTCTCGCTCTGTCCTGCTCCGGTGTTGCCCCTGAGGCCTGTGGGTGGTCCCAGGGAGAGGGTGTGCCTGGTGACCGTTTCCCCAGCCCCCCTCCATCGGTGAGGGTTCTCTAAAACGGACAACCATCTCCCCTTTTGACTCCTGCCAGCCGCCCTCTCCCCTAACCTACTGGGGGGCATCCCCCCAGCGGCTGCCCCCAGGGAGCCACAGGCAGCTTGACTCCTTGCCGCCCTGTCCTTCCCCTCCCCTGCCCCCGTGCTGTGCCATCTCCCCCCTTCCCTGTTGGCAGCCATGGCTCCCGCGAGCCTTCTTCCTCCTTTTGGAAGGGCTTACTTAAGGAAATTTAGACACCAGACAGCTGTGTCCATGCACTTCCCCCAGACTCCAGAAGGCATATCCAGACTCTGCCAGGAACCCCCCCCCAGCATGCTCTGACCCTCTCCAAAGGGGTGCTTGGGGAGGCAGAGTTGCTTCCTGCTGGTGCTGAGACTGGGCAAGCACAGGCCTGGACAGAGATGCCAGCGTCCTCTTCTTCTTCTTCTTCTTCTTCTCCTTCTCCTTCTCCTTCTCCTTCTCCTCCTTCTCCTTCTCCTCCTTCTCCTTCTCCTTCTCCTCCTTCTCCTTCTCCTTCTCCTTCTCCTCCTTCTCCTTCTCCTTCTTCTTCTTTCTTTTTCTTTCTTCTTCTTCTTTTTAATGTTTATTATTTCTGAGAGAGAGAGACAGACAGAGACAGAGACAGAGAGACAGAGTGTGAGCAGGGGAGGGGCACAGCGAGAGGGAGACACAGAACCCGATGCAGGCTCCCGGCTCTGCGCTGTCAGCACAGAGCCCGATGCTGGGCTCGAACCCATGAACTGTGAGATCATGACCTGAGCCGAAGTCAGATGCTGAACTGACTGAGCCACCCAGGCACCCCAAACCCAGTGTCCTCCTCTGGTTGGTGGGTGAGGTAGGATGTGCTCACATATACAGATATGTGAACATTTTAAATCCTCCATGGAGTAGGGACTGCTGTGTCTTAGTTAATAAACATATCCTGGAGCATTACAACACATAGAGTTATCATTTAACAAAAATCAAAGTTTATAACATGTATGCAAAGCATGTGACACTTCAGTCTATAATGTCGGCACCTGCAGTACCATAAAGTTTAGAAAATCCTTTGCACACATCCGCACACATCTGCACACATTTGCACAAATCATTCGCACACATTTGCATTTGATCCTTCATCATTCTGTCTTTTCACATGTATTTAACATGTACATTCTAATGAACATGGTGTATGGTGTTGCACACCATACAAAAAGAACTTATTCTGTTGCTTAAGAATAATTACTCTGAAATGGATTTATCACTGTCCCAGCAGGAACAAAAAGAAAATCACTGAGGCTTTGATATTGAATTCTGCATTAGTGCAAGGTGACATATGTATTAGTTTGTGTGTGCAGCCTTTTTTTTTTTTTAATCTCAAAGTTCTTTTCAAAACCCTGAGTTTTAAGGGCGCCTGCCTGGCTCAGTCAGCTAAATATCGGACTCAATTTCGGCTGAGGGTGGGATCTCACGGTTCCTGAGTTTGAGCCCCGCATTGGGCTCTGCACTGAGCGGTGTGGAGCCTGTTTGGTATTCTCTCTCTCTCCCGCTCTCCCTCCCTCCCTCCCTCCATCCCTCACTCCCTCTCTTTCTCTACCCTTCCCTTGCTCTTTCTCTCTCAAAATAAATGAATAAATTTTTAAAAACCCTGAATTTTAAAAAGATACAAATATTGGGTGCATCTTTCTTGTAGAAGGCCCGTGAGAGACCAGTTGAACACAAATCCTAAGACCCAGGCATATAAACATGTCCGTGGGCTGACCAGCCCTTAACCACTGTGAGGAACTCCAAAAAGGCTAATCTAATGGCAGTTCTCTTTAATGGATCTGTTGCTATCTCTTTCTGTCTCTCTCTCTCAAAAATAAATAAACATCAAACAATTTTTTTTAAAAAGTTGCCTTTCCCGTATAGCTGATTTGACTGTGGAAAAGGCCTTCAGATCTTCTTAAGGCTGAATGCCAGTCTAACTGTTGATGACGACTTAACAGATGAGGTGATCAAGCCATAAGGAATGAGAAATAGAAACAGATCCATTAAAGAGAACTACTGGTCAGTTTCTATCCATTTTATTTTATTTTATTTATTTTATTTTATTTTATTTTATTTTATTTTTGTGTTTATTTATTTTTGAGACAGAGACAGAGCGTGAGCAGGGGAGGGGCAGAGAGAGAGGGAGACACAGAATCCGAAGCAGCCTCCAGGCTCTGGGCTGTCGGCACAGAGCCTAACGCAGGCAGGGCTCGAACTCACAAACCACGAGATCATGACCTGAGCCAAAGTTGGACACTTATCCTACTGAGCCACCCAGGTGCCCACACCCTCCGGAAAGGCAACTCTTAAACTTAGTATTTTAGAGAAGGTCTAAGCACCAGATGATCGCATGTTTAGAGAGAGAAGACCCCCGAGCACAGATGAATCCTACAGAATTCTAAGGCATTGGTGGAGGGACATCTTTATGACAACACAGGCTGACACCGAGCTTCTCCCACGTGAGGTTCCATGTGGTGAGCACCGTTTTGCTTGATGATGGGGAGATCACTGAATCTCAGCGGGAGAATGCTCAGATTTAAATGGAAACTAAAGCTAATCAATGCAAAACGAGTATAATCTGTTCCAGATTAGCCGCCGTTCCATGTTACCTGCGGAAGTGCCTCCTTCCCCCGCCGTGGGTCATGGGCTTGAGCACATGGGAAAAATCACATAAAGCGTATGCGTTATTAGTGCTTTGAGGAAGACCTGCCTCAAAAATGACTTTTCATCACACGCACAAAAATGTGTTTTTTTGTTTTTTTTTTTTAAATCATGTGCCCAAGGCAAGAAACAGTTTAATGGCAAGATCAGCTTCACGGAGCACTAAAAATTTTCTTTGATAGATGGATGTGTTTCTCCAGCGGCTTTCTGCTTTAACTGACAAATGGTTATTACATTTTCAAGGAAGATCTTCTTTTAACTCTCAAAGTCAACCTATTTCCGACTTTTACAGCAGGAAACCCAAGCAAGGATGTGCTTTTCCAGATGTTTCCATCTTGCTTTTCATTAACCGAGTGGCTTTATATAAAGTTTTAAGGGCAACATGATATGTAGGGTTTTTTTTTAACCTTGGGAATTCATTGTTCGAAAATTATTAATTTTCTTGAGCTCCTTTTGTGCTGTTACTCTGGACACATTTAGCAGGAGAAACCAAATACAGTCTAAAAAAACTTTTTTCTCCACCTATATTTTTTTGTGAAGATAAAAATATTAGTTTAGGGGGCGCCTGGGTGGCTCAGTCAGTTAAGCGTCCGACTTCGGCTCAAGTCATGTTCTCAGTTTGTGAGTTCGAGTCCCGCATCGGGCTCTGTGCTGACAGCTCAAAGCCTGGAGCCTGCTTCAAATTCTGTGTCTCCTTCTCTCTCTCCCCCTCCCCCACTTGTGCTTTCTCTCTTCTCTCTCTTTCAAAAATAAATGTAAAAAAATTAAAAAAATATTAGTTTAGATATGCAAAGAGAAGTTTTGACCAACTATTGAAAGCTCTTTATTTTTTATATTTTTATTTTTGAGAGAGAGAGAGCATGCAAGTGGGGGAGAGGGGCAGAGGGAGAGAGATATTAAGCAGGCTCCATGCTCAGTACAGAGCCCCATGCAGGGCTCTATCCGTGACCCTGGGATCATGACCTGAGCCAAAATCAAGAGGTGGATGGACACTCAACCGACTGAGCCACTCAGATGCCCCTTCAGATCTCTTTATCAAAATCTAGGTTTTAAAATGGATAGAAACAAAAAAAGGAAGGAAGGAAGGAAGGAAGGAAGGAAGGAAGGAAGAAAAAAGAGAAAGAAAGAAAGAAAGAAAGAAAGAGAAAAAGGATGTCTTGCTTCATACTATCAGGCACTTAAAGCTGATTTCTCAGAGAAGCTTTGCTAAAGTTGATGAAAAAAGACCCCTTATAGGTTTATGGGGGGAAAGAATGTTCTGTTCCTCAATTCAAAAGTAAACTGTTCTTACTATTGCCGGGTTTCCATTTGGGAGCATGACACGGCTAGAACCTCCTGGCAGGTGCTTGGGCTCCTGGACTGTCCTGAAATATATTCAAGCTGGTGACCATGGTCAGGTTGAAGCCAGTCTGTGAAAGGGATAATGGAGCTCTGTGAATAGAGAGAAATATAAACACACACACATGTAACGCCACACCATTTCTTACAGAACTCCCTTTGATTAAAGGTGGTAATTTTTTTCCCCATAGACCTTGAAAGTTGGCAAGGGTTGTGGTGGGGTGACTCTCTGGAGCCAATAAATGGAATGGCACTATAGTTAGGGACCTCGTCTCTTGGATTCTAGAGAAAACCTGGGTTTGAGTGTTGGTTTTACTGCTCACCAACTGTTAACACATACTTTCCTTTTCTAAACCTCAGTGTCCTTGTCTGAAAATATCACAAAGGACCCTCCCTTCTAGAATTGTTAGCATCGAGTATAACAATAGATTACAAGTAGGCTAAGTTTTTCCTCTCAACCTTAATTGAGAGACACTTCATTGAGGAACATCTTAACTGAGGAACTTAAGTGCTTTTCAGGTAAATACAAAATATTTGTGATATCTTGCATGCAGATTATGGAGAGTGAAATAACAGAGTTAGTTGATAGCAGTAGGGTGTTTGGACCCAGTATGTGGGTTGGGATCAGGGTTTTCTTTCTTTCTTTTTTTTTTTTTAAATGTTTTCATTTATTTTTGAAAGACAGCATGACCAGGGGAGGGGCAGAGAGAGGGGGAGACACAGAATCTCAAGCAGGCTCCAGGTTCCGAGCTGTCAGCACAGAGCCTGAAGCGGGGCTCAAACTCAAGAACCGTGAGATCATGACCTTAGCTGAACTCGAAAGTTGGACACTTAACAGATTGAGCCATCCAGGCGGCCCTGTTGTGGATGTTTTCAAGAGCCTGGGAGAAGTGTATAGTACATTGGTTTGAAGCCGAGAGACAGGATAAGAGAAGACGAAGAGTAGAGAAGGAGGAAGATATAAAACAAGGCTGTAGATAGAATGGAACTGGAAGACAGGAGACTCTACTGGTTTGGAAGTGGGGTGGGAGATACACACATGCCTTTCTATCTAGTAAGACATTGGTTATCATCTCTGAAACTCTAGTCTTTGAAATGCATGAGTCTCCATTCTTTATATAAATATTTATTAGCAAATAACTTGACGGGTTCTATTTTTAAACATTTATCATGCAACCTGACAGACCTACAAAAAGATATAAAGAATAATAAAATAGAGTATTGACTGGGTTCGTTTTTATTGCCAACACATTTGATGCTCTCTGTGTAGCTCTCATCTCTTCTGCTGGGAGAAACCGTCACCTTAATTCTTAAATTAGTCCCATGAGTTTCTCACACTTTCATTATGTATGAATATGTCTTTAAGCATGTAGCGTGCTGAGTATCCTTGTCGGTTTTCCTGTAGGTTGTATTTACGTGCTTTGGCTTTCTGTAAAGAATAGAATACTGGAGTCTGCTTCTAACACTCTTTGTCTGCTAAACATATGGTTGTAATTCGTCCATAATGTGACACATAGGATGGTTCACTCATTTTCACACAGTACAGTATTCTATTGTGTGAACATAGCACGATTCATTTAATGCTTTTTCTGTTAGTGAATATTTAGGTCTATTAGTGAATATTTAGGTAGTTTCTCCCCCCCCCCCACCTTTTTTGTGGCAGTGACCTACAATGAAAATACTCAGGTGCATGAGTCCTGCTGCAAATGTGCAGGAGTTTTTCTGGGCCATGCTTTCATGATCCTTTCTGAGTTACGGTGTATGTAGAAAATAATGTTTTTGCGGGCCGTTCACAGCTGCAGCAACTGGCTCCAACCCCACCCCCCCACTTCTCCACCTGGTCTCAGCTTCTCCTGAAGCTGAGTGTAGTGATTCCTCAGCCACACCTGGAACTCATTTGCTTCAGTGGCCTGATGGAAAGTCTGCCTAAGGTATACCTTGGAATGGCATGGCTCAGTTGTGGAGTGTGAATATTTTTACCTTTATTAGATGTTGTCAAATTTCTGTCCAGAATAGCTGTGTCATTTCGACATCCCAACCAGCAATACGTAAGAGTTCTTTATTCACAATGTTTGGGGCGCCTGAGTGGTTCAGTTGGTGGAACGTCCGAGTCTTCATTTCAGCTCAGGTCATGATCCCGGGGATGTGGGATTGAGCCTTGCATCAGGCTCTGCACTGAGCATGGAGCCTAATTAAGAGTCGCTCTAGCTCTCCCTCTGCCCTGCTCATGTGCACACACACTCTCTCTAAAATAATACTTTTAAAAAAAGTTCTCATTCCTCCATATCCTTATCAACACTTGGAAATATTGGACTTATTTTTACATTTTTGTCTGATCCTCTTGCTTTTATACCTTGCCTTTATATCTTTTGCCATGTATCTACTGTGCTGTTAGCTTTTTATATTGGGCTATATAAGATATTTGTATTCTTTTTAGTAACCCTTCATCAGTTACAAGTGTTGCAAATATCTATACCCAGTCTGTAAGTTGTTTTTCCAGTCATTTTTCTTTGGATGAGTTTAAATTCTAAACCGTGATGTTGTCCACTTCAACAGTTTTTCCTTTATGTTTTTCATGTTTTGTAAGAAATCCTTCCCCGGTAATAAGGTCATAAAAATATTCCTTTATGTTTACTCTAAAATTTTTTAAATTCTTGCTTATTTGTTTTTATGATATGAGGTAGTAATCTAATTTTATGTTTTCTGTTTGGATAATACGTTGTTCCAGGGCCACTTATTAAATGGTCTATTTTCCCCTACAGATTGGCAAGGACCGCTTTGTCAAAATACCAAGCGACTGTTCTGATTTCAATTTTATGTTTGATATGTTTTGATTTTGAAAACAGAACTTCAGGATAAAATGGTGCTTCGTCCTTTTGAAATTAAATCACTGGATTGGAAGTAAGGAGATTTGCGTTCTTAATCAGATAGACAGCAAGAGACCCCATACTAGCCAATAACATAAACAGGATATATGATTGGAGTCAGAAATGTTAGACTTTTTGGGCTTTGAGTACAAGGTCATGTTCTTCCACTTTGGGACTTTGTGGTAAAAAGCGCATGAGGAAGAAAGGGAATAGAAGACCCTACCTCTATATATGATCACTCCATGCAGCTAGAATGTCACTTGTGGGAACAACATGTCCAAAACTTATTCCTGGTTTGTTAGCCTTGGTACAGAAGTAACTCCCTGGGGCCACTTTTCTCATAAAGGGTGTAGCTTGTGGCTACTACCTTGGGGTGGCAGTGACTTAGCTCGTTAAAGTGAGTCCTAAACTTCTTTGGCCTTGGTTTCTCCCATCTATTAAACAAGGAACATGGAGCAGGTGATTTCTCATACTTTCAGCTTTTGTGAGTATATGGCATGTAACTACGCGTAACTGTAAATCAGTCACAGTAGAACCAAAGAGCTGACTGGTGGCATTCAGAATCCGATAGGTGGCCTTATCTTCGCTCTTTCAAAGACAGGCGCTGTTTCATTTCATAATGCCTGAATATCATATTTGAAATAAATATCAATTTAATTTTGGAGAGCTCAGAAATACTAGTTTTTGGATAATTTCGCCATTTCATTTCGTAATGTAAGTTATCCTACAAACAAAAGTACTTTTAATAAAATTCTCCACTGGAAGAAATGTGGTCAGCTTTATTGATGTTTTTAGTGACACACATCAAATTTTCAGAGCCCCTTTGTGGGTGAAATTGCTATAGACTATGGGGGGGGGGAGGATTACTCCTTGATCTCTGGCACTGTGGTCATATGTACCCAAAAATATCTTTGAGGCCACTTGCAAAGAAGTATAGTATAGTGGCTAAGAGAACGATCTTTGGAGTCAGAGTAGGGTGCCAGTGGTCAAGAATTAGGAGGACGACCTTGAAGACGTTAATCAGTTCTCTAACCTTCGAATGAATTTGTTTTCTATGAAATGCAGATGGTTGGAGTAATTAAATTCACATGGCCCTGAATTTTTAATGAGACAATGCATGTCAAATCCTAATTGTTAGTTCACATAGCAACTGACCAATATGTGCTACTAATATTATTACTGGTATAGTTCTACAATTTTTTAATTTTTATTCATTAAATTAAAAATCATTGTACAGATCCAGCTTCTGCTGACTTATTTACCCTCTGACTACAGACTTTCACCATTTTATTTCTCCAGACTTTAAATTTCTATACACATGGGGCACTTAGGTGGCTCAGTAGGTTAAGCATCCGACTCTTGATTTCGGCTCAGTCATAGTCTCACGGTTCGGTTTGGGAGTTAGGCGTGCATTGGGCTCTGCACTGACAGCACAGAGCCTGCTTGGGATTTTGTCTCCCTCTCTCTGCCCCTCCCCCCTTGCCCTCTATCTCTCTCTCAAAATAAATTTTAAAAATAAACTTAAAAAAAATTTCTGTACACAAAGTTGACATTATTTTCCCAATGCAGTTATTTGATCTGCATCAGATTTTACTAAATTGCTAAAAAGTGATTCCTCTTTTTATCATTTATATGTGGTGAAAAACTGTAAAGGTAAAAAAAAGCATCTAAAAATCTTTTCTAATATTCACCTACTTTAGTATGGAATGTAATCCAAAAGTATTTGTGGAAGTTCAATGTCCACAAAACAATTTTTTTAATGTTTATTTATTCTTGAGAGAGAGAGAGAGCGAGCACATGAGCAGGGGAGGGGCGGAGAGAGATGGAGACACAGAATCTGAAGCAGGCTCCAGGCTCTGAGCTGTCAGCACAGAGCCCAGATGTGGGGTTTGAACTCATGAGCCACGAGATTATGACCTGAGCCGAAGTCAGATAGTTAACCAACTGAGCCACCCAAGCGCCCCCCAAAAAAACAAATTTTTAAGTTTTGTGTTATCAAGGAAATTCCATCTCTTGTGGATGAAAATGTTATAAAGTCCTCTATCACGCTTCTCCCAGCCCTGACTCCTCTGTCCCATGTGGCAGGGTAGACATTTAAGAATCTTCACTAGCACTTGGGGGGTGGCCCCTGTGACTATATAGAAAAAAAAAGTAGCTGCTAAATTCAGTTTATGCAGCCCCAGATAAAACAAAACAAAAAGCCAAGACTTCTGACACTGAAGAAAAAAAATTGATTACATGAAATTTCTTGCTTTTCAGCCTACGTTCGTGGAATGATTGCCATATAGGTCAACTCTAAGTCTCATTTGCATATGCAAACAATCTTGGCAGTTAATTATTTCATATTTTATGAAATGGTACATGTTGTATTAGATTTATCTAGCTACTGAATATAGATTCTTTGCCAGGAAATTTGCATGATTTTTTTCATGCAGTCATTCTTGTTCTAAGCTCTTCTTTAAATTACGTTTTTATAAGAAATCCCTCCCAGTACTATGCCTGAAATACATCAAGATTGCCTATTACATATTTTGAAATAAAAGATTAGTTCATGAAAATTTCCTCAGATTATCATACGTGTTCCTTTCTGAACAAGAAATATTCTCTTAATTTTATTACTCAAAATATAATTCCCACAAATGCAGTAAAACCTATGCTCATCCATTATTCATGTCGTATCATTCTTCCATTGGAGGTGTGAAACCTGGGAACACATAGAAGAATTAATTAATGATAAGGTGCTTAATTACTTATGATTAATTAAAAATGATTATTTTCTGAACCCCACATTGAACTTGAAAATACATGTCTTTCATGAAGTCTCCTTAGTCCTTTTTATTTTTCCTGGTATGTATTTTACTTACATTGCAGTTTACCTTCCCCCCTTTAATTCCAAGTGTGGAGGGACAAGTTCAAATCCGAAATTGTCCATTTTATTTTCATGAACAAAATAAAATTGTATATGTCCTTACAAATATTTGGCTGCCTACATCTTTCAATTTTAAAAACTGTAAAATGGGTGAACCACCGAAATTAATGACAAATAGGACTGGACCCAACTTCCACTACATGTACACACTCAGGAAATCACAGAAATGGGAAAACCCTTTGCTCCCATTGTTTACACCGTTGCTCTTATTTATACTATGATTTATAGAATTAAGCTTATTTCACAACTATATCTTTGGGTTATTTCTTTTTTTAATATTTATTTCTTTTGATTGATTGAGAGAGAGAATGTATGAGTAGAGGAGGAACAGAGAGAGAGGGATAAAGAGAATCCCAAGCAGGCTCCGCACTGTCCGTGCAAAGCACGACGCAGGACTGGATCCCCTGAATTGTGATAAGAGATCATGACCTGAGCTGAAATCGAGAATCAGACGCTCAACCAACTGAGCCACCCAGGTGTCCCTGTCATTCGGTTATTTCCTTGGAAGAACTCAGCCTTCTTCTGAAAGGTACCCACATCTCCTTCAGTGCCCTGCCTTTATACCAAATTTGTTACGTAAAAAATTGCGGAGGATCCTGGAGCTGATTTGAAAACAAGAGTCTCTGGATTAAAAACAGAGAAGCTCTACTTCTGCATCCAGTGTACCTCACACAGGGATGATAGAAATATATGCACAACTGTACAGAGCAGCCCCACCGTGTCGGGGAGATCACCCACCATAACCTTGCTTGTAACCCCTGTCATTTGTGGATCCTGGGGAACTTTGGGCTGGTGATGTGATGAGACCCCAAATTTTGAGGGCTTGGAGCAGTGACTCTTTATGAACGGGTGAGGAAGTGTGCTGGCATTGCCCCAGCTGGTAGAACTGTGGCTGTGTGTGCTGATTCAGTACCCATGTGTCATCCACTCTGGGATAATTTGCCTAGACCGTGATAGGAGTCTAACACTTACTCTGATCACCATAAAAGTTAATACTTATTACTTATATGGCTTGAGTTTTAAAGAAAAAAAATGGGTGAAAAATCTTTGGGCGTTATTGGCTGTGAAATGCAAACCTTACAGTGCCAAAATTATGACAGTTGGAGTCCAAGGTAGATTTTGTGTTCCCTCACTTTGCTTCCCAGTTCCCATGGTGGCATTTCGTGGGAGTAGTGACATCTAGTGTTCCCTCCCAAGATGGCAGTGACCGTGAGCTCAGTTAATCGTGTTTCTTTCAGAAGTAGCCTGCAAACTTGATGATTCCTTCCAGGGCCTGACTTTCCCCATTTTTGAAGCACATCACATTAATCTAAGTCAGGGGCCTGGTTTGTTCCAGATTTTCATAACCACTTGGGCAGGTCTGGCTGGGGAGGCCAGACATTTTCTTGTGTTCTGGCCCAGCTCCACACACTACTCAGCTCAGAGGCCCCATGGGATGAAGGCATTTCTGGGACCAATCTGGGGATTTGCAACAAATTTTGAGTACAAAACTTCTCTTAATAAAAAGAGAGCACCGACTCAAACCTAGCCTTTTCTAATGCGTTTTGACCAAAATGGTCATTTTGAGTCAGGTATGATTGGGAAAGGTCTTAAGAAATAAAAATGAAACTCATGAAATCTTTTAAGACTATACGTATTCTCACTTTTGCTGTTTTTTATCTTATTTTTTAGTGCTTGGGATTTCGTGAATAAGTATTTTCTTTGTATTTCTTGGTGAACACAGTAGAGAGGAATTGAATTTGAGAAAGGAGAAAAATCCTTAACCTTTCATTGCCCACTGAGGACGCCATGTTGATATTTAAGAGTAGCCTGTGCTTTTTATTTCTGGGTTTTTGTTTTTTCATCTAATGTTGGTGGCAAGTAGGCGCTTTTATTGTTTCTTGTTTAATCAATTCTCAGTGCTTTTCTTGCTGGGCTGCAAGCAGTTGGCTTGTGGTCCTGTGTAACTTTGAAATCCCCAGTCATTATCATTCTAGAATTCTCCTTTTATTTTAATGTAAAACAAGTTTTTGCCTTCCCTGAAATTCTTGACTATGAAAATCTCTCGTAGAGTCTATCAGATCTTCCCATCTTCTATGGGAAGATCTGATAGTTTTAAGCAAAAACAAAAATACATGGCTATTTCATTACTAGTAGACGCCCTTCAGTTTTAAGCAAAAACAAAAAATACATGGCTATTTCATTACTAGTAGACGTGTCCTTGGATTACAACTTTGTGCTCCATCATTAGCACCTGACGTGGTGTGTGGCATCAGTAATTCAGTGCTAGACTGTTTCTATCTCAGTGGCTTAAGAGCATTTGATTGTCGTAGACAATTTTTTTTTAAACTGAAAGCTTGTACAGAAATAACACAAATGCTGATCTTTCTGGGAATGGGGGAAGAAAGTGGTAGTGCCATCTGCTGGTTCCTTCCCTTTTTTCACAAAGTACTTCTCGTGTACCTCTTTGGTGAAATGTAGCCATTCCTTACCCTCTCCACATTCCAAAACAGAGGTCTCATGAAAAGTCTCTTAGAAGCAAACATAAATAAATGCATCAGATTATAGATGGCTGCTAGGTGATGAGCCAATGACAACATAGATGTATGACCTAGTCAGAATGGAGGTACTATAAATGCATTTCTTTAACCAGTCCATTTATTTGGACGAAGTTAACCAATTTCCTAGAGATAACGCAGACATCCTTCCTGGATTATAAATGGAAACTTCAGGTTCATTCATTTCTTTATACATGTATTGAACAAATATTTACATAATATGTGCTATGAGGAAGGCATGTGGGATGTGTCGATGAACACATATTTCTTATTATCCTGTATCCACTCCAGGTAATTCCCTTCCCACCTGGGTTGACATTTTATGGGGCGAATACAGTTGTACACAATAAACGTAATAAGTAAGCCTATTGTTTAGTATGGCAGAAGCTTATAAACGTAGAAAAAAAAAGAAAATGGAAATCAGTTTAAAGGAGAATGGGTTGTATGTTTCAGTCTTAGAGAGGGAGGTCAGGATAGTCCCCTTTGAGAGAGTATTTGAGCAAAACTAGATGTGAGAAATAGGTCATGTGGGTATGTAGGAGGAGAACATTCTAGACGGAGGAAAGAACGATGGCAGAGGCCTCAGGAGGAAGTAGGTCTAGTATGTTCAGAAACCCCAAGGTCACCAGTGTGGCTGGGGCAGAGAGAAGGGAGACGGTGTGTAGGGCAGGAGGTGAGAAAGGGAACCAGCCCAGCACATATGTGAAAACATGTTTTGTTACCCTTTCTGCACCCCAGGAAATGCCTGCCCCCGAATCACCCTTCATGGTCTTTCCTTGCACATGTGTGGCATTTTGGGGGAAGTCTCACGCTATTATGAAGAGCCCCTTGTATCTTTGATATCATTCTATATCATGATTGATGTGCCATTTTGGAGGGCATTCTAAAGGTTTGGGCGAGAACTGAGCTCTCCCTGGGGCCACCCTGGGACTCTGACAGTAAAGGCACAGGGCAACCGCTTTTGTCTAACGTGGCATTACCATTTTAATAGAAATATTTCCTGTGTGACTAATCTGTACCAAATGCAAATCCGTGGTTAGAGTCTGTCTTACTAAGCTCTGAAGTTATTGCCATTGATGGGATGATAAGATGCCATTCTGACTAATCAGTTCAACTAAACAACCTATTGATTAATTCACACAGACGGACTGATTTTGAATTCCCACTATATTAATCCGACTTGAATTCAGTTTAATGAATTTGGAATGATAAAAGTATAGATTCTTTGAATTTTAGATCTCAGGGAACGTTAAGTATTCTGCTTTTTTGTTTGTTTTTATGGAGAGAGGGTGAGAGAGGTAGAGAGGGGAGGAGAGAGAAAGCACGCGTGGGGGAGGGACAGAGAGAGAAGAAGAGAGAATCCCAAGCAGGCCTCATGCTGTCAGTGGGCTGGAACTCACACACCGTGAGATCATACCCTGAGCCAAAACCAAGAGTTGGATGCTTAACCAACTGAGCCTCCCAGGCTCCCCAGTATTCTGTGTTGTAACTTTTTCATTCTGTAGGTGAAAAAAATAGATGGCAAGAGAGATTTTTCTGATGGGCAACACAACCATTCACTCAGCTGTGCGTGTGTCTCAAATGTATCTCTTCTTGGAAATACTTCTACCTCCACAGTTCAGAATGGTATTTTTCCACTCTTGTTCTTACAAGAAGACAAGTGAATTTCAGACATTTGCTAGTTATAACTTGTTCCTTTATTTGCCTCACATATGAAATGACTCAGCACTCATTGTCTCTGAGGGTGGGGAAATATGTGATTTGAGCTGATGGTGAAAAACAGGGGAGTTATGTGACTTGATAATTCATTTTCCAGGTGCTATGGGCGAAGACATTTGACCTTCTCGAAAAGGTCAGCCTCTGAGGACTAGATATTGTTAACTCTAAATATAGTTATTAGAGAATTCCTTCCCTTAACCTTTGCTTGTCTTCTTAATGCATACAGCCCTGGAAGAAATTGTCAAGGACAAGTGGACTGGCATGGAAGACATATTAGAAATTCTTTCTGGCTCTATATGTCACTTATAGACTTCATAGCTAGTTGGGGCATCCTTTGGCATATAAAAACTTGGGGAAATTCATTTTTTACATTTACGTTTCCCTAAAGCTCAAAAGCTTCTATTATGCATCTTATCTCCACCAAATTTTACTTTCAATCTTAGCTCTTCTTCTTAATTAACTACTTATTGGGTATCATCATCTCTATCTCTGTAGTCCAGAGGAACTCTAAAGGATGAAGTTTGAAATTTTCCCTTTTACAAGAAATTGCAGTCTCCCTTGTGATGCAAAGAAATTAACCTGGAGCCTGGCTGGCTGCTTTGTTCTAGTGAGAGAGAGGTGCTATGCTGAGAGAGAGAGAGAGAGAGAGAGAGAGAGAGAGAGAGGCAGGCAGGCAGAGAGAGAGAAGAGGGAAGGGGATGCCAGGTAACTTCCCAAAGGTCTTAGTCCTTTTGCTCAAGTCTCAAGAGTTTTCAGAACTCGTCATGTGCTTATATTCCAGGGCAAGTGTATAAACCCATTCTAAGGCCAAGTAGCAATAATATTGTGTTATGGAGTCATGGAAATTAAAGACTAGTGGGTTCTCATGCCATATGCACATCTGCTAATGCCTGGAACTATTGCGTATTTCCATCAGAATTCGTTAGCGATCTCACGAGGTTCAGTTTGAGAAAAGTATTTGCTTGTGAGCACTGAACATCCATTTTAAGAGACCTTTATGTATCCATTAAAGAGAAGGAACCTATTTGAAAAGGATGTCTCTTTCTCCCCAGTACAGTTTTCCTTCCATTCATTGAGGCCAGTCCAGGATCTCAGAATACATTTTATATCGTCTCTGTATCAAAAACTGTGATGATTACTTTTTAAAAGTAGGATGGACTGAATTATTATTGGAGCAGAGTTTCTCTTTATAGAAGTATTCCAGCTAGCAGCACCTTGGGTGGCCCAGTCAGTTAAGCATCTGACTCTTGACTTTGGTTCAGGTCATGATCTCACGGTCGATGAGATTGAGCCCCACATTGGGTTCTGCGCTGACAGCATGGAGCCTGCTTGGGATTCTCTCTTTCCCCATCTCTCTCTCTCTCTCAAAACAAATAAATAAGTAAACATTTAAAAAAAGAAGTATTCCGCCTAATAAATGAAGGAGAAACCGAAACATTATAGAGCTTCACCCTTCAGCAATCCTAACGACTGATTGGCTGTAGGCAATGATATCATAGTTGCTGACTTCATAAAGGAAGGAAGAACCTGGCGTATGTCCCTCCTGGGGGGAGTGATGATACACCACAAAGTGTCCTTGCCACGTACAGATAGAAATCTGATCAAGCCTCTGGATCTATAACTGGCAGTCTGCGCTGGAACATATTCAGTGACAACACAGGAATTCAAAATCCAGAATGTGTACAACTCCGTGAGACAAATGACCAGTTCTCTTCCACAACCAAATTGCCAGGGGAACAGTGGAAAGAGATGGTGGAGCGCCTACCAATTAATGAACTTGAGACCCAGCAACCAGTTGCAATGTATCATCCTTATTTATTTAAAAATTTTAATGTTTATTTTTGAAAGAGAGAGAGAGAGAGAGAGAGAGAGAGAGAGAGAAAGCATGAGTGGGGGAGGGGCAGAGAGAGAGGGAGACACAGAATCGGAAACAGGCTGCAGGCTCTGAGCTGTCAGCACAGAGCCCGACGCGGGGCTCAAACCCACGAACCGTGAGATCATGACCTGAGCCAAAGTTGGATGCCGAACCGACTGAGCCACCCAGGTGCCCCTGTATCATCCTTATTTAGATCATGATTTAAGCAAAAGGTAAAAAAAAAAAAAATGCTCAAAGACAATAGGGGAAATGTTAATAGACTGGATGTTTATTAACGTTACAGAATTATCGTTAATTTGTTAGTTTGGAATAATTTCTTATTAGGTTCTTTTTTTTAATGATTTTATTTTTTTAAATTTTTTAATGTTTATTCAGTTTTGAAAGACAGAGACAGAGCATGAGCAAGGGAGGGGCAAAAAGAGAGGAAGACACAGCATCTCAAGCAGGCTTCATGTTCTGAGCGGTCAGCACAGAGCCTGATGCGGGGCACGAACTCACAAACGAAGAGATCATACCCTGAGCCGAAGTCGGACCCTTAACCTACTGAGCCACTCAGACGCCCCATTAGGTTCTTTTTTTTCTAAAAAAGTTATATGTTCGGGGGCACCTGGGTGGCTCAGTTGGTTCAGGTGCGCCTGATTGGCTTAGTCAGTTGAGCGCCCGACTTCGGCTCAGGTCAAGATCTCATGGTTCCTGATTTCGAGCCCCACGTTGGGCTCTGCTGACAGCTCCGAGTCTGGAACCTGGTTCAGATTCCGTCTCCATCTTTCTCTCTGCCCCTCCCCTGCTTGCGCGCACTCTCTCTCTCTCTCTCTCTCTCAAATATAAATAAAATATAAAAAAATTAAAAAAAAGAATATTGCATCATTTAAAAAGCAAGCCAGCAACAGACATCCAGTCAACATTTGTGAATAAGTGAAATTTCATGTAGTCTGTTAGTTTCTTTGCAAAAACAAAAGAATATTATACTCTTAATACATTCTTCTTGTTCAGTAATAACTGATTTAAATATTTTACAAGACTTTAAGAAAAATCATAATAAAAATATACTACTTTTCAATACTTGTGAGAAATATCACATAAAATGGAAATCCTCCTATAGTTCTGTTTTTTTTTTTCTTTTACATTAAGGAACTTTATTTTAAAGTTTTTTTTCTTTATAAACTATTACATAGTCACTAATGAAAACTTCAAAAAGGTTTTATTTCATCACTAGACACAACCACTATGAACGCTTTTATTTCTATTTAGTCTTTTTAAAAATAAAGCTATAATCATATTAAGAAGTATTCTTGCCTTCAATTTTAGAGACAGAACTGTATTGCATAAATATTTTCTTTTACATTTTGTCTTGGTATTATTTTTTCTCTAATAAAACAGGAACTTCTAAGCTTCTTAGAAAATCAGAACTCTTCTAACCAGTGAAATATGTGGAAAAAACAGAAAATAAGCCCTGTCAACATTTTACAGTAGCATATCACTACATCTTAAAGGGGGGGAGCCTATTTTTAAATTTTTAATAATTTATATTTATTTATTTGCCCTGAGAACAATTGGGCTATTTTAATTTCTGGAAATAGGTTTAGTTTGGTGAGTACTACTTTTAGATGGACCTAGAGATTACTAACAAAATAAATTTACCAAGATATAAAATAAATTAAATATTTCCCCTTTGCAATGCTTTCCTTCCCTCCACTGGTCCTGATCAAAGCTACAGTTATATTTTCTCTCTTTGTATTTGATTGGCTACAAGAGCCTGGAGCAAGTATTCGTGTATCTTTTGATTTCAACACAGCTAAACTTCTGAACTCCATCCTCTTGGCCCTAAGCATGGTAAAGACCTACTTTCTTCATGCCCTCTTCCCATATCCCTCCTTGTCTACCAAGTTCTCCTTTCAAAAGAAATTTCTAATTCCTTTCTGGGCTCAGGCCTCTGCATGTGTATAGGAAATGGGTTTATGCGACTGGAGAGGAGACAGAATGTGAAAAGTGACTTGTCTTTCAGTGGAAGGAATTCCACTCCATTTGATAAGATTGTTTGACTCTGTGCAGTCTCTCATCTTGTAGCTGCTTTACATTTTCCAAAGGATTTCTTTCTCTAACCCAGGAGGGGACTGAGCAGGTGTTCATCTTATTTTCACAAGATGGAGGCAGTTGGCACAAGTTAGATCAAGTTGAAGCGCTCGTGCTGGACAGAGCTGGCCATGAATAGGGTTGGTGGTGATGCCTGGGGGCAGGAGGCATATGTCCCACAACCATGACCAATCAAGTGTTTCTTCTAATTGTGCCTTTGGCTCACTCTTGCAAGGTTTTAACCCTGTGACAGGCTTCCGTGGGCTACAGAGCCAAATTGAAGGCAAGCCACGTCCCTGATTACTGGAACAGAAATCAGTTAAATAGCCATCTGCGTCTTGACCCACATGTTTGCTGTACACCAACCTTTCACTGCCTTTTTCCAGGTTATCTTAGTGTGGACACCGAAAATGTTTGCACGTTTCTCTCATCTTCTCTAAGGTCATTGTTTTTCTATCATCTAGGCTTCTTTTGGCTCAAGGCCAGGGTTACTGGGTCACTTAACAGACTTTTCATTGCCTTCATTATACACTACTACTAGTTCTCAGTTTTCTGGCTTTCTATAATAAATATCTAAAAAATGTGATCCATTGTATTTTTCCATTTTGGGAGGAGTCAGTGGGACCTTTGAATACTGGAAATGATAAGTTCTCTTGGAGGGTAAGAGTGAAGAAAGTAGAGACATGGCTAAGTAGCTTAACAGCACCTCCGTTGTATTAAATCTCTACTCATTGCAAGCATTGTGTGTGTCACCTCAAAACTATAGTAGTCTTTCGCAATAAATATTCTCTCCCTCATTTTCCAGAACAGGAAACCAGGGTTCTGAGAAATATGACCAGAGTCAGGACTGAACATGGATTTGTGGACACTATAGGCAGGCTCTCCTCTGATCCTCATTCAAATAATGTTCAAATATGCAAAATATTTTCTTAGTGGGGGAGCAGGCTGGCTGTGACGGTCAGGGAGGCTTTTATGGTTCTGTTCTCTGCCACTGGCCCTTCCAGCAGGAATTGGATCTATTTTGTCAGCTTTGTAAGAGTTACCAAGAAACCCGAGATCTTTTCCCAGATGATTCTAGCAATGTTGTAGTGCCCCATGTCGACCAGTCCTCTGCTTCCCGCTGCCTAACTTGCTCTGATGCTAGGTTACATGGCTAGCGAGTGGTAGAGAAGGGGTTTAAAACCCGATTTTCTGGGGCGCCTGAGTGGCTCAGTCGGTTAAGCGTCCGACTTTGGCTCAGGTCATGATCTCGCAGTACGTGGGTTCGGGCCCTGGGTCGGGTTCTGTGCTGACAGCTCAGAACTTGGCGCCTGCTTCAGATTCTGTGTCTCCCTCTCTCTCTGCCCCTCCCCTGCTCACTCTCTGTCCCTGTCTCTCAAAATAAAGACATAAAAAAATTAAAAACAAAACAAAATCCTGATTTTCTGTGTCCTTTGCTTCAGGCTTCTGCTAGCACTCTGGAGATTCATGGACATGTCAGCAAACGATCATTAATGAATTACTGCACCTTGATGAACATTGATCAATGACTGTTCTTTGTCTTACATTCATGTGGGCTTTACAATTTACAAAGAATTTTTTACAGCTAAAAGCTCATTTAAATCTCATGCAGAAACAAATGAACGAGGTAGGCCAAGAGAGATCCTAACTGACGCTCCTTCACATGCAGAACAGGGCCTCAGTAGAGTCAGGACACCCCTGTTTGTTAACTTCCAAGTTTCATGATTCTGCATAGCTCCCATGTTACTGGATTTCTTTCACATGCTGCTACTTTTCCTCCTGGGAATAGGAAAAAAGGAAGGGAAAGGAAAAAGGGTTACTTAGCAGCCGCGATTCTGACACAAGGAGAATGGCCACTTACACTTACATGAAACTGTTTCTTCTCTAGTGGCTTCAAAAGATGGCCTTAGCAGCCCACGTTAGTTACTGAAAAGGAAACCTTCCTTCTGAAAGGACTATCATGGTAACGCATTTCCTGAAATTAGAGTAAGAATTTTGTGTTAAATTACGTAATGGGGTCATTAAGGCTTCACGGGCGTGATGCCGTTGGAGATGGGTCTTGGTGGGTGAGTCAGAATTTATCCAAAGCCAAAGAGAGATAGGAGGCAAGACCTTCCTTACTGAGAGGGGGACAGGAACACGCACCCAGAGGTATGATGAGGAATGGAAGGATGGGGAATGGTGAGTCCTGGGTGGGCAGGAAGGTAGCACCAAGTGTAGGCTGGGGAGTGACTGAAGCCCCTGGAAACGTCTATAGCAGAGTTTATAAAATCAAAGAAGTGTAGGAGAATAATGGCCTAGTTGGGAGATGGGCTGACAGAGGAGGAAAGCCCAGACGCAGGCTACTAATATTCTTTCAGTTCAGTACTTAACGCCATCAATTAGGATTGATGTGTTTATCAGAAGAGTGAGAAAGGGCAAGTGGGATCTTAAGTGTATCTTCTGAAAAGAGAAAAAGCAACTGTCACCATCTTTTCTATTCTTTCAAGTGAGAAGGACAGCCTTTTCCACTGAGTATCATTTTATGTACCAATTAAATCATCACAATCCAAAGGTTTGATTATTTGATGACTCGTTTAAAAACTAATACATTGTTTTTAGGCGTTTTTACAGTGAATATACATATGGAAGATAAAATATCCCCATTGTGTTTCTTATGGAGTCCTATGAATAATGTTCGTGTATTTGGAATGAGAGATTAGTATTACTAGTCTCATTTGTATGGATAATATTGGCATGTTAATGAAGAAAAGAAGACAAGGAGGTTGCCAATCTGAAGACTAGATCCACAATTTGAGTTACGTGTTTTTATTTATTTATTCTTAGAAAACAAGAATGATTATTCCCATATTCAGGGGTTGAGGCAGAAGTTCAAAACTTCAGTTGTATTTCTGCTTGGGAAAATAGCAGAGATCTAAAATTAGTCTTATAAGACCACAGATATGTACCCAGCCAAATTTAATGTGGGATTTTAAAGTTCATGGAGTTAAAGAGTTGAAAGTAGCACTGTACAAAGCAAATAGAAAATGTACTTTCAAACATTTGTTTCGGTTTTATTTGGTAAGGTACCAAATCATGTAAGGAATGTATTTATACTTTTATGATGATGATACTTAAAATATTTGGCATCATAAAAAATATATTAAATATTAACAAAATGAGTGTTTTTCTTTAAAGGGATTTCTTTGGTAGAATTTCCTTTGTTACATCAAAAGAGATAGAAGTTTCTAATTCTTTGCAAGATCCGAACAACTTACATGTGGCGATGACTAGCAGCGAAACTACAGTGTTAGAACACTTTTTAAAAAAATAATGTATTGTCAAGTTAGGTAACATACAGTGTATACAGTGTGCTCTTGGCTTTGGGAGTAGATTGCCAAGATTCAGTGCTTACGTACAACACCCAGGGCTCATTCCAACAAGTGCCCTCCTCATGCCCATCTCCCATTTTCCCTCCCCCTCCCACCATCAGCCCTCGCTTTGTTCACTTTTTATTTTTATTATTTTTAAAATTTTAATGTTTATTTGGGAGAGAGGGGGAGAGAGATAGAGCACAAGTTGCGGGGGGGGGGGGGTAGTGAGACAAGGAGACACAGAATTCGAAGCAGGCTCCAGGCTCTGAGCTGTCAGCACAGAGCCCAACATGGGGCTCGAACTCATGGACTGCGAGATCATGACCTGAGCCGAAGTTGTCCGCTCAACAGACTGAGCCATCCAGGCATCCCTGTTCACTTTTTAAAAGGATGTTTAGGATTGAGTTCTTTCTTTTTTATGTAGTTGAAGAAATTTGAGTTAAGGCTTAGTAAAACAAATTAGATATGGTTTTTGTCTTCCCATTTAGAAAATTGAATTATGGCGTGTAGCTCCTTGAGTATTGAAACTGGAGACCCACTTTCAAAGCAAAAACAAACAAAACAACCACAACAACAAAAATGAAACAAAAAAGAAAGAAAAAAAAAGGAGAATCTTGTGATTGCTTCCTCTATAATTCAGCCTCACAACTTCCTGGAGTATGTGAATTCAGGCGACAGCAGTTATTTTAACATGAATCACTCAGTGACTGATTTGTAGTTCACTGATCATGTTGCAGGAATATTCACTGTGCTACCTGAGGAAATTACTGATCTCACATTTTACACGGTAGGTTCCAAAGGGCTAATTTTTTATTAGAGGGAACAGGAGAGGGACACAGTGTCCCCAACTCCCTCATACACACAGTGTGCTCCAAAATGGAATGGTTAGGAGAAAACCAATAGGACAGTCAAAACCATCTCAAATCAACAATGTATATTCTGCAGTAGTGTAAAATGTCCTTAACATTAGAGAATAAAAGCAAGAAGTGTGAGCTCCATCTTGTGGAGGAACCATCCTTTGTCAATTCCTCTGTTGGCCCAATCTTTTTTCATATGATTATTCAACAAATGGACATAATATGCAGAAGAGCTTATCAATTATGGTATGATAGGAACTGTTGAAGAAATCCAATAGCATTAGTATATAGTATATATATTATATATATAATGGTATATAGTATATGTAATTATATACTAATGGTAATTAGTATATAGTATATATGTAATAGCATATAGTGTATGTAATTATATATACTAATAGTAATTAGTATATAGTATATATAGTATTTGTATAACAGTATATAGTATGTATAATTATATATTCACTAATACTAATTAGTATATAGCCTATATAGTATATAAAATAGTATATAGTATATATAATTATAATATATATATGGTAATGGCGATTAGTATATAGTATATATATAATAGTATATAGTTTCATATACTGGTTTCTTGAGATTTCAAAACATTTTTTCACCTGAAGCTAATGTTACAATGTGTGTCAGCTTTACTCAAAAAATTTTAAATATACAAAGGAAATTAAGTAATTATTTAAAAAACATTTTTAAGATATAGAGTAGTAAATCATGGTATGAGACAGAATGCAAATGGGGGAAAACCCAGTGTTGTCTTGGAAAATTCTATGAAATGATGTCTGAAGCAAAATATGCCATTCTTAAAGAACCATCAACATTTAGAAGGAACCTTGAAGATGGTTTGGTCAAACCTCTTAAAATAACACATATGTGCATACATACATACGTATATATACCTTTTATTTCCTTAATTACAATAATAAATCACTAAATCCCAGGTGAGCTAGGATTGAACCATGGAAAGGAGGTCCAGGGTTGGGGCAAATTGCATTATGCTTTTGTAACTCTGAGTCACCAGTTCTGTTTGAGACGGGATTAAAATGACCAAATGACCCATAAGATCTTCAAGAAAAAAAAAGAAAGTACCCAGTGGCGGTCTGCATAGTAGGCAGCTTGGGTCAGTGAGGGGAGATATGGGAAGAAGGGTAGCGTGCTCACATTATTTGCATATTCTAACAGCATATATGGAAATAGCCGGGCTAGGAGTGGTCTAAAAGCAAACTTAAGAAAACACTGCCCCCCAAATTAGGTGTTTGACCGCCACAATGCATGACTCGTGAATGCCGTATTACAACTGTGTTGTTTTGTGGGTCCCTTGTGTATTTGAATTCCCTCAGTGAGACTGCCATCTCTTCTAGGGCGTGTGCCACGGACTGTGGTCTGTGTCTTACCCATCACACCTTAACTGGTGCTTTTTGTGGCACGTCACAAAACCTGATGGCACAATTAGTTACTGGTTGATAACTGTACCTTTAAAATAGAAAGTTTATATTCTTCATTTGATTCAAAGGTGAAGGATGATAAAGATGTGCCTTTCTAAATCAGGTACTTCCCTTCTATTTTTGCGTACTCTCTCTGAGTTCTGATTACTTTCTGTGTCTTTTTTTTTTTTTTTAACTTAAAGCCAAGGTAGTTAACATATAGTGTAATAATGATTTCAGGAGCAGAATTTGGTAATTCACCACTTACCTATAACACCAAGTGCTCATCCCACCAAACGCCCTCCTTTAATGCCCATCACCCAGTTAGCCCATCCCCCCACCCCCCTCCCCTCCAGCAAACCTCAGTTTGTTCTCTGTATTTAAGAGTGTCTTATGGTTTGCCTCCCTCTCTGTTTTTGTCTTCTTTTTCCTTCCCTTCCCCTATGTTCATCTGTTTTGTTTTTTAAATTCCACATGAATGAAATCATATGATATTTGTCTTTCTCTGACTTATTTCGCTTAGCGTAATACCCTCTAGTTCCATCCATGTTGTTGCAAATGGCACGATTTCATTCTTTTTGATTGCGGAGTAATATTCCATTGTGTGTGTGTATGTGTGTGTGCACACACATATATATACATCACATCTTCTTTATCTGTTCATCAGTCGATGGACATTTGGGTTCTTTCCATACTTTGGCTATTGTTGATAGTGCTGCTATAAATATTGGGGTGCATGTGCCCCTTCAAATCAGCATTTTCATATCCTTTGGATAAACACTTATCCAGTAGTGTGATCGCTGGGCCATAGGATAGTTCTATTTTTGATTTTTACTTTTGGGGCGCCTGGGTGGCTCGTCGGTTAAGCGTCCGGCTTCGGCTCAGGTCATGATCTCACGGTTCGTGGGTTTGAGCCCCGCGTCGGGCTCTGTGCTGACAGCCAGCTCAGAGCCTGGAGCCTGCTTCAGATTCTGTGTCTCCCTCTCTCTCTGACCCTCCCCCTGCTCGCGCTCTCTCTGTCTCTCAAAAAAAAAAAAATTTAAAAACATAAAAAAAAATTCAATTTTTACTTTCTGTGTCTTTTAAAGCAAGAGTTAAACCAGGAGTACAGCCCTCCATACTTCTCTAGCCTGAATCTCCTCGTAAACAACAAGATATATTTCTTGTTTTTTTGTAAAAGCCTTAGCAATGATAGTGATAATATCTGAATAAATACATATTTGAAATGGACCAAACCCCCATATAAAATATTCTAATGCCTCATTTTGGAAGTTTTCCTCTACTGGTTTTATTTTATTTTCCTTCCCCAAGCACATAAAAACGACCACAAAGGTATTTATACAAAACATTTCAAGCTTTCTTTTGAAGATAACGATGATACATATTTGATGATTTTATTTTCTTTTGGATTTAATAATAAAAGCCTAGGAGGAAGAATCTGCCTCCAGGGAGGATAGAATGATGTCACTAATACTGCCCCTGGCACTCTATACGTGACCACTCATTTGACTCTGATGACGAATCCATGCAGCCAATTACATTGTCACCAGTCTCATTTTACAGAAGCTTAGGAACAGAAAGAGCTTGAATAACCTGTCCTACAGCCCAGATCTGAGCCCAGACCTGACTCCACGTCACCACGTGCTGAGCCACTGTACTGGGCGACTGTGCTGGGCAGTCTCTTGAATGTAGGAAAAATATAGTATGAGAATAGTCCGGAATCTCAAATTCACGGTGTGCAGTGTTTGTTTTAGTGAGGACACGCAGAATACTCTGAATCTTCAACAGTATTCTGTGTGGGGGTCAGAATTCTACTAACTCTTTCTGTAGCCGTTGGTCTCACAGTGAGCTAGTGTCTTCACAAGGCAAGGCGGAGTCTTGTCAGCTTTGTCTATTTGCACTGTCCTCTGTATAGCTTTTGCAATTTTTGGAAACTTAAAAAATATTCTTTTGTGTACTCATTAAAGGAGTACGCCTAAGTTTCCCAGTATCTTAAATAGTTGGTAGGGCTTGGGAAAACACACAGATATGTTCCTCACATGTGCTTTTGACATGACATTGGCAAGAGTCTGGTCCAGCAGCTACTCCTGGGCATCATACTAGCCTGGACCCAGATATTCCAGAAATGACCGTCATTCCAGGGAACACTGAAATCACACAGGCACCGTCCCCTAATGGAATTTACGCTGGAGGATGGAGCATTTGAGCCGTCTCCCAGTTTATTAGCACCACTGACTCTTTTATGTGTCTAGTGACCTTGTGATTCTTTGTGTGTTGCTTTAAAAACTTGTAAGCCCTTGAGACTTGGGAGCTACTCTCTAGTGGAAACATCTGTTTGTTTCTATTACCGTGACTAGCTAGGCTTCTCGTCGTTAGGTTAAAAAAAGGATCATGTCCCAAAAAAGAAAGAGAAAAGGCAGTGCCCTGGGAGTTGAGGATTGGGGTTGGATCTCAGGCTGTGCCAAAACTGTGACTCTGAGGAAGGAAAGTCAGCTCTCTGGGTGTCCTTGTTAAGGGAGCCAAGCCATTGTTGAGGGCTAACTGTTGAGTGCTAACTGTTGAGTGCTAACTGTTGAGTGCTATGTTGTGCATATCATCTTTATCATCTTTATTGAGTTCCCACTATTTATGAAAGAAGTACTACCCTAGATTCTTTCGGGGCTTGGAAATAAAAGGAGGTCCTGAATACACGGGCCGCCTGTATTATAACAAATCTTATTTGAGAATTCATTTTAGTAGTAACTTTGGTTAAAAAAAACAAATTATGTCCCCTCCCCTGTCTCCATCCCAGTGTTAGAAGATAGCAAGCAAGGGCCTTGTTGGTGGCCGAGCTTAGGAGAATCAGCTGGTGTCTGTGTCCTGTGGAGAGGGGCTGTGTCACCGAGTGTCCCCTGACCAGAAGCAGACTGGCTGGAATCCCCCCACATTCGCCCAAAACAAATATGTTCCTGCTCAGAGCTCAGGAGGCCCCCACTGATGTGAACATAAGATGCAGCCCAAAAGGAGAGCCTAGTACTTCTTGTTCCCTGGCGTTAGGACACATCGAGGACCCGACGCAGGCAGTATGTCCCGAGGCAGGCAGTAAGTGGCCATGGAACGGAGGGTGCAGAGTTAGATCCTGGCCTCAGAGGCCAGTTCAAGACTGAGACATGTTGGGGCACCTGGGGTGGCTCAAGTCGGTTAAGTGTCCTCTGACTCTTCATTTCACCTCACGTCATGATCTCACGGTTTCGTGAGTTCGAGCCCCGCGTCGGGTCCTGTGCTAACAGTGTGGAGCCTGATTGGGATTCTCAGTTTCCCCCTCCCTCTGCCCCTCCTCTACTCGTGCTTTCTCTGTCTCTCTCAAAATAAATTAATAAACTTAAAATAATTAAAAAAAAAAAGACTGAGACATGTTATCTAAGGGAGATGTGTGTTCTCCCACCTTGACCTGAGGTTGTCGGGGGACAAGACCGGAGTCTTGTTTTCTAATGCGCTTTGCACTGGACGGGGGCGTCTGGGTCACTTTTTCTCTTCCATCTATCTTCAGATGAGAATAAAGAGTGCAGCCTTGGTGCGACTGTAAAATGGCGCAGCCCCTTTGGAAAACGGTATCGAGGCTCCTCAAAACCTTAGACACACAATCATGATAGGATCCATCAGCTCCACCCATGGGTATGCACACAAAAGAATGAAAGCAGGGACTGGAAGAGAGATTTGCACAGCCACGTTGACAGCGGCGGTATTCTCCATAACCAGGGCATGGAAGCAACCCAGTGTCCATCAGTGGACGAGTGTGAAACAAAGCGTAGCAGACCTGTACAGTGGAAAAGCATTCAGCCTCCGAGGGAAATGCATTCTGACACCTGCTACGACATGGATGAACCTTGGGAACATCATGCTAAGTGAAATAAGGCAGTCATAAAAGAACACATACTTACATGAGGTACCTATTGCCGCCAAATTCAAAGAGAAAGAAAATAGAATGGTAGATGGTCGGGGGCTGGAAAGAGATGAGAGGAGGGAGCTGGCGCTCGCTGGGTACAGAGTTTCGGGGGGGGGTTGATGAAAACATTCTGGAGATGGATGGTGGTGACATAACAACGTGAATGAGCTTAATGCCACAAAACTGTACCTTTAAGACTGGTTAACACGAGGGGCACTTGGGTGGCTCAGTTGGTTAAGGGTCCAACTCTTGATTTTGGCTCATGTCACGATCTCACGGTTCGTGAGTTGGAGTCCAGCGTCCAGCTCTGCACTGACAGCATGGAGTCTGCTCGAGATTTTCTCCCTCTCTTTCTGCCCCCCCCCAAATAAATACATATACTGAAAAAATGGTTAACATGGTAAATATTATTCTTTGTATATGGTACCACAATCATTTTTTCTTTAATGCAGGCCTCTTGGGTCATCTGGGTGACTCTGTCGGTTAAGCATCCGACTTTGGCTCAAGTCATGACATCATGGTTTGTAGTTCGAGCCCCGGATTGGGCTGTGTGCTGACAGCTCAGAGTCTGTAGCCTGCTTCACATTCTGTGTGTGTGTGTGTGTGTGTGTGTGTGTGTGTGTCTGCCCCTCCCTCTCTCCCTCTTCCTCTCCCCATTCCCCCCTCCCTCACACACACACACACACACACACACATACACACACACAAATAAATAAACATTAAAAAAATTTTTTTAAATTGCAGCCTCCTTTTCCAGGAAGGAGGGATCTATTGACTGAACTAGAAGGACATAATACAAAATGGTTGAGATCAAACATTCATTCAGGTGAGGGGGCTGGTGCTCTCGACCTGCCAGCAGCTGATGACAAGTGTGCTGCAGCACGCGGTGCTGCTCGGGCCTGCTCAGGCGCTCCCCAGACCCCAGGTTGTCTTGCTGTGATTGATTCTGTCAGCAAGAGGGGTGATGAGGTTTAGGTTGGTTACCTAGCGGTTGGGCAGGGTTTCTGATCCCGCAGTTCGAGGCTGGCCGCAGCCTGATCTCAGGACTCTCATCCTGTGCTCTGCCATCCAAGCCTGCTTACAAGCTTGGTTGCCAAAGCACCTCCTAGATCTCCAAAATAGGGGGGGAGAGAGTGTGAGCTTGTTTAGGGGGGAGAGAGGGTGAGCTTGTTATGGGTGTTTTTGTCTCACTGGCCTGTGAGGTACAGAGAAAAGGAAGGGGGGCTCTGCAGATGCCTTGGAACTTCCCATTTCCCTCCCTGTACACTCGTTCATCTTACCTCTATCAGAGTCATCTCACTAGGTCTCCCCAAGAGCAAGGGGCCAACTTTGGCTGAAGCATAAAGACCGAAAAAGAATGAAATGTACTAGTTTTGGGTTAAGCTATTGCAGAAAAATCATACTCTCTTAGGAGACGTGTGTGTGTTATATATATAAAAAAACAAGTACCCCCAAATGGCAAGTTCAGTTCACAGCCTACCCATGCTCCACCATTCCCTGCTACTCTCTAAAGCCATTGACACCCTTGGAAATACTGCGTTTAGTGATCCAGAGATGTATGTCCCTACCCTCACCCTTATCCAGAACGTTGCATCCTGAGCCTCCCTTCAGTCAAAGTCTCCTCTGGGAGGTTGTCTCTGTCTGACATTGTAGCGTATCTGTGGGGAAAAGGCTAGGAAACTGGATAGGGTCCAGAAACAAACTGCAGAGAACTATGCTCATTCACGGGCCCAGAATACCAAACACCAGGCAAAGCGCCAAGCAAGGTGAACAGAAAGATGGAAAATGGAAAGAGGCCCTGCTGACCTGGGGATCTGACAGGGTAAAGAGCACGGGCAGAGAGCCCTTGCCTCCGATATGGTTAATGCTATTGTGGAGGTACAAATGAAGGCTAAGGGCAAAGAGGGAGCAACAAACTCTTGGGGAGAGAGATGGGGGAGGAGGAATGGGTGCCAGGTGCTGTGTAGGTTGAATTGCGTGCCCCAGAAAGATATGTTGAAGTCCTAACCCCCCAGTACCTGTGGATGTAACATTATTTGGAAATAGCATCTTTCTAGATGTAATCGAATTATGATGAGGTCATATTCAACTAGGGTGGGCCCTAATCTAACATGACCGATGTCCTTACAAGAGGGGAAAACTGAGGTACAGACACACACACACAGATGGCCATGTGAAGATGGAGGCAGAAACTGGGTTGAGGCATCCACAAGCCAAGGAATGCCAAGGACATCTCGCCACACCAGAAGCTAAGAGAATGGCATGGAACAGATTCTCCCCTATAGTCTTCAGAAGGAGTAGTTCTGCAAGTGGATAAGCAAAGACAGGAAGAGGTGGCGCCGAAGAAAAACAAGAGCCGTTCAGAAAGGGGTGCCCCACTGGGACCGTGGGATACTAGGCTCCCAGAGCACACTGGTGCCCCCCCCCCCTCCCCGGTATGCCAAGAGAAGAGTAGCATTGTGACAAAGAATGATGACAGAAAGATAGGCAGGAATCAGCCCAGACAGGGCATTTATGCTATGCCAAGGAGTCTGGACTATATTCACTGAGGCGTTCATGGCTGATTGATTGTAAAAAGGCATTTGAAATCTCATGTGCGCTAGTCCCTGTAGCTTAGAGTGTATCCTAGTTTGGACCCGACGTTGTCTTGCTCTCTGGAGTTCTCCCAGATGGAAGGTTGAGCCCAGATGTAGACTGACTTGAGGACTGGAAATACGGGGACTGTTTTCTGAAATATCTCTCCTCATTGCATTTGGCGTTTGGTTTTATATAGCTCCCCGTCTCCATCCCAGACGCAACTTTATGATTGGCATATAGTGTGCTTGGATCCAAACTATGATTAAAGTCTGCTTTATTTTTCAGATTCTTGGCACCATTTTATGAAACTCTTCCAATTCTAGTCTGGTCTTTACTTAACAAACCCAAAACTTTTGACACAGGATTCCAAGATTGCCCCCGCGCATGTGGCCTTATTCTGCACTGTGGAAAGCCAGAGTTTTGGTCTACCTTGGTTCACATTTCAACTCATATTTTCTTATCACAAACCCGGTTCAATCTTTTCATTTTTCCCATTGTTTGATTAGTGATATTTCCAAACCTTCTGACTAATATGTTTTCTACCTAATGTGCACAACAGCAATAATAAATCTGAATTAAACATAAGAAACTATTTGTTCTACTTTCTTAACGGGCTATTTTAAATCTTTTTGCATTTCTGAGTGGCTTTACTCAGTGTAGCATGAGTGAATTGGATGCCAAGGATATGGGATTGTAGTGATGCAAAATTTCCTTGCGATCTACTCTAAGAATGACTTCATATTTGCCAGAATGGCTTCATTTAGATGATAGTAACTGTTACAGTGCCCTAATTTTAAAAAACAGGGTGGAAAAGTACAAAAGGATGATGCCAGAGGCCTGAGCTTGAGCCCCATCTCTGCCATTAACTAATGCAACAGAAAAACCTTTCAATTATTTTTGACCTCAGAGTTACAGCCAATGAAGAAGGGCCCAGTTAGATTGTTTCTAAAGTTTCCGGTTGTGCAATTGTGCGTTTCTTTTTTAACTAAAGAAGCATTGTGAGCTCTGAGGAAGGATCTTAACATCCAATGGCAGCTATAACCCAAATACTTGGCACTGAGATTCGAATCTCATAAAAAGCTGGTCAACGATGGGAGTATTCTTTAGCAAAGTTTGCCACCTAGTGGCTGCAAAGACTGAAACATAACTTTGCTTTAAACAGTGGGCCAGAAGGCTCCTTTATGAAGTTTAATTGGCCACCGAATACAATGATATTAAGTTTTTAAAAATCAAGTCTACTTTAAAAGTAGGAATTCGATTCTCAATACCATTTCATCTTGGGTCTTAATTGTTCCAGATTTTGTTTTGTTTCTAGACCCTCCAAGCCCTCACCCCGCCCCTAACCCCCAAATCTTATATAAAGCACGTAAATGCATTTTTTTCTCTTAAAGAGGAATTGTGGGGCCTGAGCCCTAAGTCTCACATCAGTACATGTGGACATTGTCTTAGCCTTGTGGATTCCTTTGGAATCTTATGTAGCCTGTTGCCTTATCAGCTGCAACATGACCTTCAAATAGCCTCCTATTTAAAAAAAAAAAATGTTTGCAAATCTTACGCGTGAGAGGTTATATATTATCTTCATAAAAATACTGAATGACTGGAATGCTAGGAATAGGTCATGCTGTGAACTGGCAAAACAAAAAGTGTGAGTATTCTATTGACGTTAGACAAATAGCGAAAAACATATTCTGCTTGACATTTTGCTTGGTTCCACTTGGATGTTCTCTTGGACAATATTAGTCTCCAGTCCAGAAAAACATGTGGCCAAAGATTTTCTGTGACTCAAATAAGGAAGCATCTTTGCTTGCGTTCGTAAAACTTAACCAAAATTTTGATTCAAGTCTTCACAAAGAGTCAGTGTCCACTCACAAGGAGTGCCGCACTGCTCTGCGTTTTGGTAATTTGCCTGCAGTGAGATAACGAGATGGTGGAGGGCGTAACCAGGTAATTCACGATCGATCTTTTATCTGGGGAACAAATCCAGCTGCTTTCTTGACATCTCCTCTTGGTCTTCTCAAAGACACCTCATACTCATTACGGCCCGAGCTGAGCTTGTGGTCTCGCCCACCTCTCCCCCCGCCAACCCCCGCCAGACCTGACTCATTTCCAGTCTTATCTCCCTCTCCCTCAGACCCAGTAGCCAGTCTATCACCAATTCCTTTTGTTTTTTTTTAAGTATTATTTACATATAGTTGATACACACTGTTACACTAGTTTCCGGTGTACAAGGTAGTGACTCAACAAACCTGTATGTTAGGCTATACTCCCCACAAGTGTAACTTCCTTCTGTCACCACACAGCCCTATTACAGTACCATTGACTGTATTCCCTGCACTGTACCTTCCATCCCTGTGGCTTATTCTTTCCATAACTGGAAACCTGTACCTCTCACTCCCCTTCACCCACTTTGCCCATCCTTTTACCCTGCCGCCCCTCTGGCAACCACCAATTTGTTCTCTGTATTTATGGGTCAGTTTCTGCTTTTTGTTACTGTTGTTTGTTTTGTTAGATTCCACGTAGAAGTGAAATTACATGGTATTTGACTTTCTCTGACTTCTTTCACTTAGCATACTACCCTTTAGGTCCATCTTTGTTGTTGCAAATGGAAAGATCTCATTCTTTTTTTTTTTTAATAGCTGAGTAATATTCCATCATGTGTGTGTCTGTACACACAGTTTCATCCATTCATCTATCGGTTGAATTCTATATTAGAATTCTATTAGGTTGCTTCTATTAGGTTGCTAATAGGTTGCATCTATTAGGTTGCTTCTATATTTTGGTATTATAAATAAATTCTGTAGTAAACATAATATATATCTTTTCAAGTTAGTTTTTGTTTGTTTGTTTTCTTTGGACGAATACCTAGTAGTGGAATTGCTGGATCGTATGGGATGTCTATTTTTATTTTTATTTATTTTTATTTTTTAATTTTAATGTTTATTTATTTATTTATTTGAGAGAAAGAGAGAGAGAGACTGGGTGTGAGCAGGAGATGGGCAGAGAGAGAAGGAGACACAGAATCTGAAGCAGGCTCCAGGCTCTGAGCTGTCAGCACGGAGCATGATGTGGGGCTTGAACTCATGAACCATGAGATCATGATCTGAGCTGAAGTCAGTCGCTCAACTGACTGAATCACCCAGACGCCCCTGGGATGTCTATTTTTAATTTGTGGGGGAACCTCCATACTGTTTTCCACAGGGGCTATGCCAATTTACATTCCCACCAACAGTGCACGAGGGTTCCTTTTTCTTCACATCCTCTCCAACCCTTGTCATTTCTTGTCCTTTTGATATTAGCAGTCTTGACAGGTGTGAGATATCTCATTGTGGTTTTGACTTGCATTTCCCTGATGATGAGTGATATTGAGCATCTTTTCCATCCACATGTCTTCTTTGGAGAAATGTCTGTTCAGTCCTCTGCCGATTTTTTAGTTGGATTATTTGTGGATTTTTTGGCATTGACTTGTATGAGTTCTTTATATATTTTGGTTATAAATTCTTATCAGATACATCATGCACAAATATCTTTTCCCATTAGTAGGTTGCCTTTTTGTTTTGTTGATGGTTTTTTTCACTGTGCAGAAAAGCTCTTTATTTTGGGAGTAGTTTCTTTATTTTCTTTTTCTTTTTAATGTTTTATTTATTTTTGAGAGAGAGAGAGAGAGAGAGAGAGAGAGACAACATGAGCAGGGGAGGGTCAGAGAGAGAGAGGGAGACACAGAATCTGAAGACAGGCTCCAGGCTCTGAGCTGTCAGCACAGAGCCCAATGGGGGGCTTGAACCCATGAACCATGAGATCATGACCTGAGCCGAAGGCGGACACTCAATCGACTGAGCCATGCCAGGTGCCCCCTTTGGGGATAGTTTCAATTGTTTATTTTGCTTTTGTTTCCTTTGCCAGAGGAGACATATCTAGACAAACGCTGCTACAGCCAATGTCAGTTTATCTGTGTATCTGTTTTGTGCCAGTACCGTACTCTTTTGACTATAGCTTCGTAGCAGTGTATCTTAAAATCTGGGGCTGTGATACCTCCAGCTTTATTCTTCTTTGTCAAGATTGCTTTGGCTAGTCGGGGTATTTTGCAGCTTGATAGAAATTTTAGGATTATTTGTTCTAGTTCCGTGAAAAATACTATTGGTATTTTGATAGGGATTGCATTGAGTCTATAAATTGCTTTGGGTAGCATGGGCATTTCACCAATAATAATTCTTGCAATCCTTGAGCATGGTATGGACTTCCATATGCATTGTCTTTAATTTCTTTTATCAATGTTTTATAGTTTTCAGGGTACAGGTCTTTCACCTCCTTGGTTAAATTTATTCCTAAATATTTTACTCTTGTGATGCAATTGTAAATAGGATTGTTTCTTTAAATTTCTGTTTCTGCTATTTCATTATTAGTGCATAGACACGCAACAGATTTCTGTAATTTTAATTTTGTATCCTGCAAAATGACAATGGGACAAAACATGAATTATAAATAAAAATGAATAATGTATAGAAATGAATGATCATGTCATGTAAAACTAAAAAAAAATCAAACATATCAAGCAAAAGGCATTTAGAATAAAAATATTTCAACAGGGGCACCTGGGTGGCTCAGTTGGTTAAGCATCTGGCTCTTGGTTTCGACTCAGGTCATGATCTCATGGTTTGTGAGATCAAGCCCCACATTGGGCTCCATGCTGACACTGTGGAGCCTGCTTGGGATTCTCTCTCTCCTCTCTCTTTGCTCCTCCCCTACTCGCTTTCTCTGTCTCTCAAAAATAAATAAATTTTTAGAAATTTTAAAAAATATTTCAACAAAGGTAGATATAAGAAAAAATATATGATACTGCTGTAATAGAGTTTTAAAAATGCATTGAAGAGACTACATTTAGAGTAATAACAGAAAATGCTTATTTTTTAAACGTGTTCTCTACTTTGTTCCATTAAATATTCAAATGACCTGTCAAAAGGTATATAGAAAACAGAAATTGAAAATTACTTAACAACAGACATAAAAATGTGGCAAGAGAAAATGAAGGTAAAAATCATAATGTACTCGAAATTGCCAAAGATAGACTTAGAGAAGTGTATAATGTATTTATCCTAGAAGATAAGCATCTTCTATGGAGGCCCCCTTTCCAGGATGGATGAACACAAGGCTTTGAGGGAGAAAGGGAACGTCTACATTACAGGCAAGATTGGCTCACCAGTGTCGTTGGACACAGAAGTGTTGGCTGCTACACGTGGCTTGATCTAGAACACACGAAACTGTCTTTTCTGCTACTGTGTATATAAGGAAAATGAGTGGACTCTGATGGGGACTAAGATGGTGAATTAAAACTGCATCACGGAAGATTACATCCCTAATGCCTACAGAAAGAAGCACATGTTCATTAAAAAGGTAAACAAATTATTATCAACAGCAACCAAATAGGGAAAGGGGCATTATCTAAAGGAATCATTTTCAAAAACTGGCATCTAAGGAAACAGAAGATTATGGGGTAGTGGCATGCCCTACTGTTCAATTCTAATGAGTTATTGAGAATTGAGAATTCCTACACATACCTTTATATTTTCCTTCTAAAAGTAAGGAGTCATGGAAACTAGTAAAAATGAGTGAAACAGAAAGTAAACAGCAGGACCAGCACTTTCTGCAAAAATGAAAACTTCAGGCATACATAATGAATTGAAGAAATTTTCAAAAGGAAAGGGGTCACTCCATCATTTGACTATTAACAAAATCCCAGAAGAGAGAAGAGCTCAAGTATTATAACAGAAACTTCCTGCTGGTTAGTTGAGCCCCTTGTTCCCACCCCTGTATCCCAATGTACACACATATACACGCTCACATGCTCTCATTTCATAAAAATAGGTAGAATATGAGAAATATACCCCTTGAACTGTAACTCAGAGGTGGAAACAAACTGATCTGGGAAATCGTGGAAAGAATTTACTCCCCCTATAACGAATAAAATGAGGGGGCAGAACAGCCTAAGTGTGTCCAAGCATGAACCAAAAACAAAAGACCAAGTAAAATGTTACATCAAAAATCACTTTAGGGGCACTTGGGTAGCTCAGTTGGTTAAGCGACCAACTTTTGATTTCAGCTCAGGCCATGATCTCATGGTTCATGAGTTTGAGCCACGTGTCAGGCTCTGTGCTGCAGTGTGGGGCCTGCTTGGGATTCTCTCTCTCTCTCTCTCTCTCTCTCTGCCCCACCCCCAAATAAATACATAAACCTAAAAAAAAAACACAAAAGCAGCAGACAGTGCAAAAGAAAAAAACCCACGCCCAAAGAAACACCAAGGGGTAGAAAGAAATTTCTCATAGTTGCTTCCTATGTGGTATGATTGATAAGGACATGGATTTAATAAAATAACACTCATGGAAAATATGAAAAAAAGAACCTTAATAGAATAAAAAAAAGAGGGGTGCCTATGTGGCTCAGTTGGTTAAGCATCAACTCTTGACTTTGACTCAGGTCATGATCTTGTGTTTCAAAGGATTGAGCCCCACGTTGGGCTCTATGCTGACAGCATGGAGTCTGCTTGGGATTCTCTCTCTTTCTCTCTCTGCTCCTCCCCTGCTCACACACCCTCTCTCTCTTAAAATAAACATTTTTTTAAAGGAGATAACAGTTCTAAGGAAACAGAAGATCAAAACAGTATCATTTCCAAACTACTGTATCAATCAGAGACAGCAGCAAAAAGATGATAAACCATAGATAACTGAATTATTGACACAGAGAAAAGGCTTGGGGTAATCATAGTGACTGCAGATGAAAAGGACTAATATTAAAGCAATTAGAGAAGAACTAATAGCTATAGAAGACAGACAAAAATGAGCCAATATAAGAAGAATTGATACTTAGCAGGGGAAGAGGAGAAAGTCAGTAAGACACAAGACGTGTTCTTTGAGCCTGCGTAGTTCAGTTGGTAGAGCGTCCAACTCTAGATTTTGGCTCAGGTCATGATCTCAGGATTCGTGAAATCGAGCCCCATGTAAGGCTCTGCACTGACAGCTCGGAGCCTGGAGCCTGCCTCGAATTCTGTGTCTCCCTTGCTCTCTGCCCCTCCCCCACTTATGCTGTGTCTCACTCTCTCAAATGTTTAAAAAAAAAAAAACATTAGAATATTTTAGCAGAATGAGAATGTCAAGGTAGTGGAGTAGGAAATGACTCACTTATGCTGCCTAATTTGTTTTATCAGTTAATTGGTAGGCAACATTTGCCTTAACTGCCACACGTTTGGTTTGTTAGCCCCGGTGGTCTGAGCAGTGCCGTTTCGTAAGGTTGACCAGGCAGTATAGGTTTTGCAACAGAACACAGCCCACGAATGAGAGGATTGTTAAAAGTGTTTGACAAGACAGATCGTTTTCTCTCACTAAAACACAAAGGGACATGTGTCCTACCTTCTGCCTGGTACATTCTTTTTTTTTTTTTAATGTTTTTTTTAAAATTTATTTTTGAGAGACAGAGACCGTGTGAGTAGGGGAGGGTCAGAGAGAGAGAGGGAGATAGAGAATCTGAAGCAGGCTCCAGGCTCTGAGCTGTCAGCACAGACCCCGATGCGGGGCTCGAACCCATGAGCCATGAGATCATGACCGGAGCCAAAGTCAGACGCTTAACCGACTGAGCCACCCACACACTGCATGCCTGGTACATTCTTGTAGCTGACCAGATTTTGCAGTTAACCTGAGCAATTTAGGTGATGTCTTAATTGTTTCCATTTGTTACAACTTCTACTGAATTTAAAATCCTATGTGTATATTTTACTGAAAAGTCAGAGAAATGACTTTTGAAATATTTATACGTATAGCGCTTATTGCTAAAATGAACTTCCATATTGTGTACTATTTTGAAAGAGAAAAGTGGTAAGCAAGCAGATTGATCTTTCTGGTGAGTATAGTATATTCCAGTGACAATCAACAGAATAGAGGGACGCATTAAAAAAGAATATACCAATAGGATATTCAAGAAAACTTCTAACTGACCTTCAATTTATGCAACATATATTGCATACAAAAACACAATAAAACAATAAATATATAACAAATAATATAAAAATTGTATTGGGGTAAGTAGTTAGCTACTTAAAAAAAATTAGATCCACACCTTACGATCAAAAGTAATTAAGGAGTTAAATAGAACATGTCCTTGGGTAAAGAGTTTAATGTGAAATAAATCATGATTAGAGGGGCGCTTGGGTGGCTCGGTTAGGTGTCCGACTTTGGCACAGGTCATGATCGAGGTTGGTGGGTTTGAGCCCTGCACTGGGCTCCATGCTGACAGTGTGGAGCCTGCTTGGGATTCCCTCTCTTTCCCTCTCTCTCATGCCTTCTCTCCCAAAAATAAAATAAATAGGGGCACCTGGGTGGCTTAGTAGGCTAAGTGCCTTTGGCTCAGGTCATGATCTTGTGGTTCTTGGGTTCTAGCCCCATGTCGGGCTCTGTGCTGACAGTCCAGAGCTGGAGACTGCTTTAGAGTCTCTGTCTCCCTCTCTGCACACCCCCACACCTGCACTCTGTCTCTCTCTCAAAAATAAATGAAACATTTAAAAAATAAAAAATAAATAAAAAATAAATCCTGATTAGAAGAAAAGAGTGTTGATTAATCAGGACAATGAGAAAATAAAAAAAGTCTTGGTTTTGATGTGATAGAAAACTCACAAAGAACAATGTACTGTTATTTTATAATATTAAACTCTACAGCAACGACAACAAACAAATAAAATGAAAAAGCAAGCCAGGAAAATATTTGAAGCAAGTACATAAATGAAGAATCGAAACATAGTTTCTACATAGTTTCTACAAATTGGTAAGGCTGCAGCAATGAGGAAATTGAATTCAAAATTGGTATCTGTATCATAAATGCAATTAAGTAAAACCAGCTAAATTTTTAAAGAAGATAATGCAAAAGAACATTCAACTTCATACACTCAGATAAGAACTATTATTTTTCACTTCCTAAAGTAGCAGTATTGCTATATTTTCAATAAAATTGGAAGAACTTCATCAAACATCCTGGTAGATATGAAACAAAACTATTTTCGAACTCCTAGGACCCCTAAGATAAAGTCCCTCAATTTCAAGAGCAGTCTCGACTTACTGTTGTATTAAATATGACCTCCAAAAAAAGCAGGAAATTCCTGCTAAGACATTTATTGAAGTTAAAAAACAAATGGTGGATCTGAAGACTTTTGCGTGGCTAGGTGGGAAGTCTTGTGTTTAGGGGTGGGGCCCTCCTGGGACCCTGCTGGACAGTGTGGGAACAGGCAGAAAGGTGAAGGGGCCACCACCCAAGACAGCCTGGCAAAGTTGAAAGCGCAGGGGTTTGGGGGCACCCGGGTGGCTCAGTAGGTTAAGTGTCTGTCTTCGGCTCAGGTCATGATCTCACGGTTCGTGGGTTTGAGCCCCGAGTTAGGCTCTATGCTGACAGCTCAGAGCCTGGAGCCTGCCTCACATTCTATGTCTCCTTCTCTCCCTGTCCATCCCCTGTTCTCACTCAGTCTCTCTCTTTCTTTCTCTCTTTCTCTCTCTCTCTCTCTCAAAAATAAACATTAAGAAAATAAATAAAGCGCAGGGGTTTGGGGGCCTGAGGACTTTGAGCTGGAACCCCTGCTCTGGCACTCACTAGCATGTGTCCTTGGATGTGTCATGTCGCCCTGGAGACCCTTTTTCCTCATTTGTGAAACTGAGCCACTAGTCATTGACACTGCATTTCTGGAGAGTCACATGATGTGGGGAACACAAGGTAGAAGTGCTGGCTCTTGTCATTGCCTCTTGAAAAGCACTCCATTAGCAGAAGCTGACTGGCCCCTCCCTGGTACAGTGTCCTTGCTATCTGCTGCAATGACCTTGGCTACAAGACTATTACATCATCAACACCCCAACACAAAAGAGTCTGTTTGGAACCACAGATGTCTGGTTTCTTTGCTGAGATCCTTGGAGAATAAGATCACTGAATTCAGCAATGAATTTCTGACATCAGAATGTAACCTTTGAACAAAAACCACTTAGAACCTAAAAGCAGAACCATTAAACCATTTCCCAAACCAGTATGATGCCTGTGAGGATGGAGGTCCCTATAGGGTATGGCTTCCTCTAGTGTGGAATGTGATCTCTCGCTTTAAAAAAGTTGCCAGTGTAGCAAGTGAAACATGACACTGATTCGTGCCCACAGCAGAGGCATCTGAAGTTTGGGTTTCAGCTGGGAATTTCAAATTTCTAAACAGTCTTCCAGAATCTTTTGTCAGCCTTATGGAGGAGGACTTGAGGCCTGTCAGGGTTCCATAGCAGAGCATCCTTAGGGAAGGGATTGTTCTTTACCCAGCACACCCAGGCATGACGGGCTGACACATGTTACCCCCGTAGAGGACTACGTCCTAATCCCTGGGACCCGTGAATATGTTACCTGACACGGTGAAATGGACTTTGCAGATGTGATTTCATTAAGGATCTTGAGCTGGGAAGATGATGCTGGAATTTCCCAGGCCTTACAAGAGAGGTCAGGGTCCTTCCAAGAGGAGACACGAGAATCAGCATCAGGGAAGGGAAGGAGACGGTGGCCACGGAAACAGAAGTCAGAGGGATGTGATTGCCAGCTTTGAAGACAGAAAAGGGTCCGGGAGCCAAGGCATGTGACATCCTCTAGAAGCCGGAAAAGACAAGGAAGCAGATTCTCCCTTAGAGTCTCTTTTGTTATTGTTGGTTTTTTTTGTTTTTTTTTGTTTTTTTTTTTACCCTGTGAAACTCATTTGGGAACCCTTGACCTCCAGAACTGTAAGATCATACATTTGTGTTGTTCTAAGCCACTGGGCATGCGGTAGTTTGTTACAGTGGCCACAGGACACGAGCATAATAAGCACATGGTATGTAAAATCGCCCCGTGTGCCCGTTGCGTGTGTCCGGGTGATGTAGGGAGAACTGGAGTGTTGTTGCCTGTGCTCATTTTTATTTTTGCCAAAAAAGTGCAGAATGTGTTTCGTCCTTTGGGTTTGCCATGTGATTACGTCTCCTCCACCAGGACGTGAGAAAGTCAGCTGCCACTGGGCATTCTCCTGTCCAGTGGGAGGCATTCCAAAGCAGAGCAGAGAATTTTAATTTAAGAGAGAGAGAGAAAATCCTGGGGAGGCAAAGCTATGGGGTCGGAAGTGTTCCTACTCTCCTTTATACAGCAGGAACTTTCATTTATTTTTATTCTGCCCTCACTTTCAACTATACGTAGTTCTCATATTAATCAGGAGCTGGGAAGCAGCCCGCGGGCATCATGGGGGTAAGTGCTGGGGAGAAGATGTGAAGAGCGAACATTCCCTCTGCTGCTAGCAGGAAATGTTCAGAAGGGGCCCTGTGTTGGCTCTTCCATTCCAAGAATCCACAGAGCAGCTCTAGGTCCAAACCTGCAGCGCCTCCCTGAGTCCCTGAGGACAAAGCAGCCTCAGTGGAAAGGCTGGAGGCCCTACTGGTTAAGTACCAACTCCCCCTTCAGACCTTCTAGATCTGACACCCTGTTCCACATCCCCTAGCTATGTGAGCTCCAGCCAGTTAGGCTACCTGTCTATGCTCAGTTTTCCCCTGTGATAAATGGGTTCAAAAATACTAGCTTAAAGGATTGATGGGGAAATTAAAAAATATAAAGTGCTTAGCACACAGTAAGCACTCCATAAATGTTACACTATCATTAGAGTTGCTATAACCTTAGGGAACATCAGGATTTTTAAAGGAGGAACCAACAGTCTCTAATTTCTCTATTTTTTAAATGTTTATTTATTTTCAGAGAGAGAGAGAGAGAGAGAGAGGGATAGGTAGTGGGGGAGGGGCAGAGAGAGAGAAAGGGAGAGAAAGAATCCCAAGCAGGCTCTGTGCTGTCAGCACAGAGCTTGATGCAGGGCTCCATCCAATGAACCGTGAGATCATGACCTGAACCAAAAGTCAGAGTTAGGCGCTTTAACTGACTGAGCCACCCAGGCACAATACCTGCCCCCCTTTTAATGCAATTTCTCTCTTTCTTTAAAAAAAAGTTTGTTTTTTTTTTTTACAATATTATTGTTGCCTCCTCTGTTACATAAATGAGGCAAAAGTGACCTCTGTGTGTTGGCCCATAGGTGGTTCATGTCTTCACAGAGGGCTGAAACCTGTTAGCTCAAAAGCCAGCTGGTGCCAAATCCAAAGTTTTACATATCCAATTGTTTGTTTTTTGAAGAGGGGGTAAGTAGGGGCAGAGGGAGAGACAGACGGACAGGCAGACAAAATCCCAAGCAGGCCCCATATTCAGCACGGAGCCAACCAGGGGCTTGATCTCTCAACCATGAGAGCATGACCTGAGCCAAAATCAGGACTTGGACACCTACCCAGTGAAGCCACCCAGGCACCCCACATATCCAGTTGTTTTAGGTGTGCCTGTGTGGCTCAGTTGTTTAAGTGTCTGACCTTGGATCAGGTCATGATCTCACCATTCATGAGTTTGGACCCCGCCTGGGGCTCTCTGCTCTCAGCACAGAGCCCCCATTAGATCCTCTGTCCTCCTCTCTCTGCCCCTCTCCTGCGCAGGCACGTGACAGAGCCCAAACAAGCAGATTTGTAGCCCTTTAGAACCTGCCTCCTTTGCTTAACCCATGAAATTTTACCCCACGTGTACTGGCCATAAGGCCCCACGCTGCTACAGCCCTTCAGAGATCTCTGCCCCAGGGGCTCATGGCCATGCTACTGAGTGACCTTACCTAAGCCCCTCTTGCATTCCCCTCTGCCTTCTCCTCCCCTTCTGAGTAGCACCGGCCTGTGTGCCATAGCCTCTGGACACACTCCTGCTGTGAGGAACACTCCCCCCCCCACCCCCATGCAAATCTGTCAGTCACCCAGTAAAACTTCTGTGTGTCATCGCCACCTCAGGAGTCTTATCTTTTTCCTTGATCAGCCCCCAGATCACTCAAACCCCCGCATCTTCTTTTCCAACTAACACCAACTTCCAGTAAAGGAACATTCAAGCACATTTTTGCTTCTCCCCCTCATAATAAGCTAAATAGAACCAAGGGACAGAAATGTAAATGTCTTCATTTTCCATACAGTTGCCCAATTTGGGACATGAAATGTTGGATATAGGAAGATTGTCAGGGATGCCAAATATCTCAAATTATTACATTCTTTCCATCACACCTTAAAAAAAATCACACTAAGATTTTAGGCACATCTGTTGGTACTTTCCAAAATAAATCTACCAAATGAGAAAAATGAAATTCAAATGTATAAACCTAAGCTTAGAAATTCAGTAGGAAAGCCTCACTTCTCCAGAGCCAATTAAGTTGAGTTAGGACCCAAATGAACTGTTCTTTATGAAGGAGGAAAAATGTTTATATCAAACATTAAAAGTTGGATCTTTCAAAAAAGGGAAGATTTATACTTCAATTATTTCTCCTTGGGAACTTTCTGGTTCACAGGTAAGAATATTAAAATACTTCCGTGGCCTGTAATAAGAAAAAAAGGTGAGGGGGGGCAAATACTCTATCTTTTAGAATTGTTTATCCCTAAATCAGATGACTTTCCCCAAGTTCCCCTCTTTCAATCTTCCATTCGAGAAGACTGTTTTTCTATTGCATCTATCATTCTTATAGCGTTTTCAACTCATTAGATCAAACAGGGAAAGAAAAATGATCTTGTCCATTCCTTTCCTCCCTGTTGCTCCATTGCCAGTGTGGTATTGTGAGAAGGTGAACTTCTTTGGAAAACAACTTAGGATAGAATGTCTGTGATCTCCTTTGCCGTGTCTGATATTACTCTCCACAAGCTCTTGTGTTCTGTTCTATAATTTTGTATCTTCGTCGCCAGCATCTTTTCATAGCCCGTCATGCCTCCTCCCCCGTGTCCTCACTTTCCTCCTTACTCTGTTGAGGTTCCATGGTCCATGCATACATCCTCACCTCTGCCTCCTTCTCCCTCTGTCCAGTACTCTTGGGAAGTCCCAAGCCAGGTGAAATCCAACTCTCACGGACTCTGCCCTTGAATTTGAGCAGATAAACAGGACCGGGAAGAACCACAGCTATGGAGACTGTTTTCCTTTAAGTTCATGACCACAAATGTCAACCTGTCCTCAGTACTACCTATTAGTCCTATGTCCCCCTGATTAATCCACTCAACCACTCCTGAGATAATTCTTTCACACCTTCTTCCTTGTCCTCAGTCTCCAACACTGTCTCCCTTCTCACTCTCAGTTCATGACCTTTCTTCTAACTTCATCTGAGGGAGGAGCAACTCTCCAAAGAGACCTTTGCACTCCTACTATCATTAAATCTGCCCACTCATCCTGAAATCCTCTGCCCTCCTTTCTGCGGCCATGGATGAACCGACTGAGAGTCCATCTCAGCTCTGGCTGTACATGGGGTCCCATCCCCTCTGGCACGAACAAGGACTTTGCTCCTGCAATTATGCATGGTTCCTCTCAGAGGATCTTTCCCCCAAGATTCCCTTGCCTTATTCCCACATCTTACTACAGCCATGTTTTCACTTTTCTACTCTTTGCTAAAGAAAATCTCCTTGTAAAAGTTCTCTCCACTTACTGTATCAAGCTGTTTGCCTCCCTCTCTTGATTGCATTTATTACAGACTTTTGACCCTGTCCCTCCACTGAATCCACCCTAGCCACAGTCATCGGTGGCCTCCACCCGACCACATCTGATGATCCTGTCCCAGTCTGCATCTTGCTTGACCTTGCACTGGCCTTGGATCCACAGAATCACCTTGTCTCTCTTGCAGACCACCACACTCTTAGTTTCCTTACAAAGTCACTCGTCACTCCTCCTCTTTACACCTCTAAATGGTGCAAGCCTGCAGAATCAGTTTCCAAACCTCATTCCTGCCCACACACCCCTAGGGAATTTCACTAAAACTCGTGGTTCTAAAGATTATCTATCTATCTATCTATCTATCTATCTATCTATCTATGCTGACTTGCAAGTTAATATATCAACCCAGGGCACCTGGGTGGCTCAGTTGGTTAAGCTTCTGACTCTTGATTTCAGCTCAGGTCTTGATCTCAGGGATCATGAGATCAAGCCCTGTATAAGGCTCTTCTCTGACAGCACGGAGCCTGCTTGGGTTCTCTCTCTCCCTCTGTCCCTCCCCTGCTCGCAGAAGAAAACTCTCTCTTTCTCTCTCTTAAAATAAATAAATAAATTTTAAAATTAAAAAAAATATGTATTTCAACCCAAACCTCTTTTCTGAACTTTGGAATCATATGCTAGATTGCCTACATAACATCTCTCATCGGTGTCCTATAAGCTTCTCAAAATTAATATCCCCCCAAAAGTACTTTGATTGTTTTCTCCTCCAAAACTGCTCCTCCCCAAGTGTTTCTCTTCTCAGTAACTGGCACGACCATTCACACAGTTGCTTGGCCTTCATCTGCCCCTCTTCCCATATTGGGCTCATTCCTGGGTCTTTCCTTTCTCTTCAACACAACGTCAATCAATTCTGCCACCTCTGCCTTTAAAACAGACCCAGAATCCTAACACTTCTCAAGATTTTCTCCTACCAGTACCTTAGAGCCAGAGCTCTCTCTCTTAACCTGGACTCTTGCAATAGTCTCAAGAACAAGTTCTCTGTACCCACACTAGCTCCTTGCATTCTCCATACAGCAGACAGTGCCCCACTTTGAAGGTGTAAATCAAATCCTGTGTCCTTTGCAAAACCCTCTGATGATTTTCCTTCACAGTTAGAGTATATTTCCTTCACAGTTAGAAGGGAGACCTAAAGACCCTTGACCTAAAGGATCAAGTCCCTGGTCACTCACTGTGCTCCAACACCGGCGGCTGCCTCCTATTCTTCCCGTGGGTCGTGTATATTCTCTCTCCGTGCATTTGCCTGGACTTTTCTTTCCCCAGATGGTCACTCCCTGCCCCTGACTGCCCACCTTATTCTGCTCAGAGTTCATCTTTCTAAGAGGCTTTTTCTGGCCAACTTCTATATAACGAAAACTTCTGTCTGTCCATCTTTACCCCCATCTCTCTCTCTCACTTCACACAATGCAGAAAATTTGCATGTTGATACTTTTTAATGGTTTCCATTTCCATTGCCTGCCTAGTTCCATGAGAGTTGAGATTTTGAGTTGCTCACTGGTGAATCTCTAGCATTTGGAACACAGCCTCGTACAAGGAAGGTACACAAGAGATCATTGTTAAATGAATGGAACATTTAACACATTCTTATAATTTGCTCAGCAAATAATTGAAGACAGCAATTAAGTCTTAGCTTAGGCTAGTAACCCCCATTTATTTTGTCTTTCCCCAATGCCTTACTCCTCAACATCAGTTTTGCATTTTAAAAATATGTATATATTTTGTTATTTAATATTTTAATATATATATATTTTACATATAAATATATTGAATTTATTTTACATTTAATTTAATTTAAAAAATATATATTTTTAAGTAATACATATATATTTTTTTAACTTAAGTCAGGTCACTCGGCATTAGACAAATATCTAACAAATGTCCTAAAGGATATGGTTTTTCATATTTTTTTAACATATCAAATTTGGGGTTTTTAAAAAATTCTCATTGCCAACTCATTTCTACCTATTATTTATTTTTAAATGTAAACACTATTCTTTATATTTTCTTCTTCTTTTTGCATTTATTTTTCTCTAAAGGGATTCTTATCTCACTGTATTTGTTTCGTATGTTATTCTTAATGCTTAGACTTTGGCCTCGTGTTTTCAATGTCAAGGAATACTTCAGCGTATTTATTTATTCATGTATTTAACCAAACTACTAATGCTGAAACCCTATTATGTAGTAACAACATAATTTATTGTTTAAGTTTATTTTTTTATTTGGGGGAGAGAGAGAGAGAGACAGAGAGAGCGTGCACGTGAGCGAGCACACAAACCAGTGTGGGGGGGGGAGGGGCAGAGAGAGGGAGAGAGAGAATCCCAAGTAGGCTCCACTCTATCAGCGTAGAGCCTGACTCAGGGGCTCAGTTCCACAGACCATGAGATCGTGACCTGAACCTAAGCCAAGAGTTGGATGCTTAACCAACTGAGCCACCCAGCCTTCCCTAACAGCATAATTTGGAAAGGACTCACCAGTATCATCAGTTTGTTTACAGATTTGAGCTTAGTAGGTAACAGAAAGTTTGGTAATCTGGGAGGATATTTCCATGAAAGTCCCCACAGATTCTTAACAGAATCTACACAACATTTGGCTCAAGTGATATTTTCTTACTTTGTTTCTAAATGGAAATTTTTAGGTTTTATAGAGGTATTGAAAGTCTTGCTTAAGAGAATATATAAAGAATCTTTGATTCCCTGTTGGCCACTTTGATTTCTTCTTGGCCGACATCCATTCTAGCGCCCCATCCACAGGCGGTGCCTACTCATCATCTTGAAGTGAGCAGGGCCTCTACCCCTCTCATCTTTTTTTTAAAAAAAAACTTTTTTTATGTCTTTATTATTTTATTTTGAGAGACAGAGAGTGAATGGGGGAGGGGCAGAGAGAGAGGGAGACACAGAATCTGAAGCAGGCTCCAGGCTCTGAGCTGTCAGCACAGAGCCCGATGTGGGGCTCGAACCCACGGACTGTGAGATCATGACCTGAGCCAAAGTTGGACGCTTAACTGACTGAGCCACCCAGGCTCCCCTACCCCTCTCATCTTTTGAAGTAATTAAGTTAATCTGGAAACATTCAGTTTCATATCAGGATAAAAGAGAATAATACTGCATGCTTTCCTTTGAGGATACGGTGAACTTAAAAAGCTCACTAAAGCTATAAGATGTAAATTGAACACAAGGTGGTATTGATACCAGTGTAATAGTCTGTTTTGAGAGAGTTCACTAAGTGCTTTTGAGTGTGTATTCTAATATACAGATTTGGTAATTTTTGATGTAATTCCATTTCTCCTGAAATGCATACAGACACTTTGCTGTCCCTTTTGCAGCTTCTGCTCCTGTCTAATCATCCCCAAACAATCTTCAAGCAACATGAGAACAGCCAATTTGATGCATGTCACAAGGCAGTTAATGTTTGACTGTTACGAGACATCTTTTCTAACTCGTTCCTATACGGTGTCCCGATCAGATGGGGAGGGGCACCAAATGTGGAACCTCTGATCAGGTGGAGGCTGGTGGACCAGGCAGTGTGGGTGGTGAAAGAATTTACCCAAGGCAGAACAAAGGAGATAAAAACTTACTGAATACACTGCGAGGGAGGGAGGGAGCAGTGGGTGGGATGGCAAAGGAGAGACTGTCTGCAACGAGGTGGTGGTGAGGGGCCACAGTTCTAGGGCAGGGGGAGGGAGTATGGGAACATATGAAATTTTCCCTTTTTGGTAACCTTAGGAACTATGCCTGGTTATAACTGGTCAGTTAGCGCCTGTGGTTATTTCAAAGTGGGTCGCTTAATGAACCTGTCTGCATTCAGCTCGATGGTCGCTGTGGGCCCTTTTACTTTCCTTGGGTTTACATTGCTTACGCTTGTTCCCTGAAAGCAGCCTCCATGGTTCCTCAGGCCAGTTTGCCTCCGCTCACTTTGATCTCCCTTTTTTTGAAGATGTCGATTCTAAAATATGGAGGCACTTCAAGCAGCGATGATACCAGAGTCTTTTACTTTTGGACAAACTGAAGGTTTAGGATTTAGAATCTGCCAAGAGGGCGCCTGCATGGCTCAGTCAGTTAAGTGTCCAACTCTTGATTTCGGCTCAGGTCATGATCTTGAGGTTCATGGGTTCAAGCCCTGTATTGGGCTCTGTCCTGACAGCATGGAGCCTGCTTGGGATTTCTTCCTCCCTCTCTCTCTGCCCCTGCCCTGCTTGAACTCTCTTTCTCTCTCTCTCTCTCTCTCTCTCTCTCTCTCTCAAAAAATAAATAAACATAAAATAATTTAAGATTTAGGATATACAGATACCTGTGACTCCCAGAGAACTGCACCGTAGTTTAGTGTAGAACTGAAAAACTCAATGCAAATTGCTTTAGATCTAGACAACCTTTATCCTGGGCTTCCTCTGTGATCATTCCCCCACCTCTGCTGTCTAAAAACCCAGTACCACTAAGGGTTAAGCTTCAATTCCTACACCCCATTCACTGAAGCTACCTCCCTCCCTCTCCCATTCTTCAAAATGTCTCCAAGGGAGTGAGGTGTTTGGAAGAAAAGCCATTTGCTCTGCAGCAAGCCAAGATGGGATGGCCATGTCATCTTTCTATTGTGTTGAAGTGGCCACACACACACACACACACACAAATATATCAGTGTTAAGGTCACTGTCATCTCATATTTATCAGAAGCTCATCAATGAGGAACAGTCTTGGAGGGGAATTGTTTGAGTGGCCCAGAGTCCATCACTGTCTAAAGATTCCGTGGCCCTCGTGGTTGGGAGCAGGAATTTTGGAATCCCACAGATCTGGGTTCCAGTCCCGTTTCTGCTGCTTATAAGTTGTGTGGGGTCTGCATCAAGTTGCCAAACTCTGAAACCTGTTCCCTCATCTGGAAGCCAGGGATTAATCAGAACCACACCTTCCCCAGAGCTGGTAAGAGGATTGAAGGATGGAGCTCACTCACTGACAGCACCAGTCCATGTTAGCTCTTTTCCTCACTGTCGTTGTTACGGTTACTACTGTGTCAGGCCCCGTCTGTGAGGAGTCCGGGGTCCTGCGTAGCCCCCTGCTCCCCGCCTGCCCCCCACAGTGTGTTACTGAGTGTTGCGTGGCTGGAGACTTGTACTCGCCTGACATGCAGCTCTGTAAAACCCACTGTGGTGTTTCCCATAAGGATGCTGTCAGGAGAGCCGCGTGTCACTTTACCCAGTGTTCCTTTCTATGGGGACCTCCAGGAGAATTCAGTGTCTGGGGTTAGCGCCAGGGAGTCGTGCTCCTGAACATTAGGGTTATTTCAAGCTTGTGGACAGTAAATTATATAACTGACCAAGGTTCCTTTCTTGAGTTGGCCGCTAGAAAGCTTAGAGTCAAATGCACACCTCATTTGTAGGAAGCGCATTGATGACTACGGGGTGCACTTCAAGCCTTGTGTCCATCTCCATTTTCCATCCTCACTTTATTATTCTTGTTTTCTTTTATTTCATGCTACCTAAGTGTTATTTTAAAATTTAGTCCTGTAAATTAACGTTAAATTATTTCTGAAGCAAGATGGGGAGTGGATACAGATAGATAGGCAAAATAGATTTTTTTTAATGTTTGTTTATTTTGAGAGAGAGAGAGGCAGAGTGCTAGTGCGGAAGGGGTAGAGAGAGAAGGAGGCACACAGAATTCGAAGCAGGCTCCAGGCTCTGAGCTGTCAGCACAGAGCCTGACGTGGGGCTCAAACCCACAAATTGTGAGATCATGACCTGAGCCCAAGCTGGATGCTCAACTGACTGAGCCACTGGATGCTCAACTGACTGAGCCACAGGCACCCCAAAATAGGGTTTTAAATAAACTAACTTGTGTAAATGTCTAATAGCTTCACTGGCTAACAGATGGTTGATTTTTATAAGAAGATACTTGTGGGGTGCCTGGGTAGCTCAGTTGGTTAAGCATCTGACTTTGACTCAGGTCATGATCTCACAGTCTGTGAGTTCGAGCCCTACGTCAGGCTCTGTGCTGACAGCTCAGAGCCTGGAGTCTGCTTCGGATTCTGTGTCTCCCTCTTTCTCTGCCCCTCCCCCACTCATGCTCTGTCTCCTTCTCTCTCTCTCTCTCTCAAAAATAAATACACATTACAAAAAATTTTTTGAAGGAAGTTACTTGTTAGGTAAGATGAATTTTCCAAATGGTAAAATTTCAGGCTTTGCAAGAACGAGACAGAGATAGGCTCAAGGGTTGGGCATGTTTTACAGAAAAATAAGAGTAATTTGGAAAACCAGTCGAAGGGGAACCACTGAGCTCAAAAAGTGTCTGTTGTATGATTGGATTAGTTAATCGATGAATCATTGTGTTCTACCCCAGGGTATAAAGGTAACTTTTGCCTTTGATAGATGGGAGACGAGGACCAATGAGCTCAGGGGTCAGACTCCTTGATAGAAACCCAAGCCCTGCCGTTTCCTTGGACAATTTACTTGACTTCATTGTGCCTCCATTGCTTTCTTTATAAAATGGCTATTAAACAGTATTTACCTCATAGGGTTCACAGGAGACTCAAAGGGTCATCTGCATGAGGTGTTTAGAAGAGTGACTGGCACTTAGTAGGAGTCCATGCCTCTCATCTATTCTTCTTCACCTTCTGCCCTTGAGCCCACGGACTTTCAAAAAAATACCAGTTGTCAGTTTTGTAATGAATTGCATAGTAGGGTTAGTCAGATAGTGGTGGGGCTGATGCTGGTGGCAATCTTTATGACAAGCAGGGAATTAAATAAATGCATACATTTATATATATATAACAGAATTTCCAAAATCTATCTACAGTATTTCCTGGCCACTTTGGAAAAAAATGCTTCCTTCTTTTTGGTCTTTCCAGGTAAACAGGAAATCAAAATCGCTGCCGTGAAGTATCTTATCCTGTTATCATTGTAGACATGCTAGTGAAATGTTACACTGTGAACAGGGCACTTTGCCTTTTATCACCAAAGTGTCAGTGTTTTTCTTTCTTATATGTATGTTGCATTTCCTTGTAGCTGTAATGAATGAACTGAACTGATCAGAATTAGTCTCTGAAAAATAATTAGTATGGCCTGGAAAAATCTGAAACACGTAAATGTTCTTGGCTTTTTCCCTCTCCTTCCTCATTTCCTCTGCCTCCCATAATAAATGCCTATTCATTGTTTCTTCTTCCAACAGCATCTAATAATGCTCCCTCCTGGCCAGCCACCTGTGATACAAAACCTAATGTCTGGGTAGAGAGAGAGAGTGCTGGAGATGCGGAACAGAATGGGGTAGGGTTTTTGTTTGCTGGCTGTCTTTGGTCAGTATCTGAGTAATCGGCAAAGTGGGGGAAATTCAAAGAAAATCAAAAACAACAGAAATTAAGGAAATGTACCAAATATAAAGCTAGGGATGTACATTTATGGAGAGAGAGCCAGGAGGATGAATGCTGGGAGAAGGGTTTTTGGATGTTTTTATTTGTGTTGAAAAGTGAGGGCAGGGTTACAAGTGGCTTTAGGGTCAGAGAATTAGAGAAGAAAGGAAAGGAAATCCTTAGGAAGCGAGGCTGTGAGTTCAAGGATTCTCTCTTGTGTTCTTTGTGCTATATACAAGTAAAGATCGGCACTTAATTTTCAATCACTTTTCGTTGCTAGATTGCATTTCTTTCAATATGACGAGGCTGTAAGAGACCTGGAACTTATTGGAGTTGCATGGTTTTCCCATGGTTTAGAATATAACGTGTGTATTTTAACTCTAGAACACAAGATGTATTCTAGACTTAATGTCTAGTACACATTTCCTGATTATTATTCATTTAGTGAGTCTGACTTCTTCGCCCCCAATCACATTGCATGTAATTGTTTTCTTTACTTCTGCTGCTGTCTGTATGTAGGTGGCAAATAAACAAGTGATGTCACTTTCATAAACGAGAAGAAACGCCTGGTTGTTGGTCTGAAACAAACAAAACAACCAGTGGATAAAAAGAGAACATGGACACCCTGGTGAGAAAAAAACCAAAAAACAAAACAAAAAAAACTGAGAAAGAGAGACGATTTTCAGTTTGTAGAGGCTGGAATAAAGTAGAGTGGTGCTGGGGCCCCTGGTTAGCTCGGTTGGTTAAACATCCGAGTCTTGATTTTGGCTCATTTCATGATCTTGTAGTTTGTCAGATCGAGCCCCATATCTGGCTCTATGCTGAGCATGGCGCCTGGTTGAGATTCTCTCTCTCCCTCTCTCTCTCTCTATGTCTGTCTCTCAAAAAACAAAAATAGAGTGGTGCTTTTCAGTGGCTAAATAAGTCGAGCTGAATGGAAGAGACAAGCGCTAAAGAGAGATCCTATTTGGGATTCTGAGAGAAATGCAGATGACCAAGAATAGAAGCAAAGTGGAACTGACATGAAAATAAAGATTTATCATGGGTTGTGCTCCTGGACATTGAACTTCACTAGTGGAGGGAAATATCCAGCTTCGAGAAAAATTTGGGAACATGTATCTTTTTACATTGGGTTTCTTTTCTGTTTTCTGTACTTGTGCTTATCACTTTTATTTCCTAAATATTTCATGGGTTTATCCCCTTCTCTTCCGTCCCACCTCCTGGCTATAAGATACAATCCGATTTTACTTAGATGGTTATGGCAGCGTCTGAGCTGGTCTTGCTGCCTCCTCTCTGGCCGTCTCCCACTCTGCTTCACCTCCACCACCAAAGCATGTTTTACATGATACAAATTTTGGGGCACCTGGGTGGCTCAGTCGGTTAAGTGTCCAACTTCGGCTCAGGTCCTGATCTCATGGTTTGTGGGTTTGATCCCCATGGCGAGCTCTGTGCTGACAGTTCAGAGCCTGGAGCCTGCTTCAGATTCTGTGTCTCCCTCTCTCTCTGCCCCGCCCCTGTTCATTCTCTCTCTCTCTCTCTCTCTCTCTCTCTCTCTCTCTCTCTCTCAAAAATAAATAAACATTAAAAAAGATTTAAATGATACAAATTTGATCATGCCCCTTGACTGTATGAATAGAATCCCACTGATGTTAGTATAAAGGTAAAAGGCATTTCTGGCAATTATATACATTTTTATCCTAATCTTGTCCAACTCTCCCACTTCCTTTATCCTTCAGCTGTTAGACTCAGCATTCTCTCTTCTACCACAAAGACCCTTTTAAATAATGTCCTGCATCGGAATGTGGCTACCATATTCCCTTTCCCTGCCCCATCTCCCCAACATTTGGTCAACTCCTCCCCACACTTCACACCTCAACTGAGTGGCACTTCCTCAGGGAAGGCTTTTCTGACACCTCTCCTTCTAGAAGTTCTACCACTATACATTTTTGTACTAGTCTGTACTTTCTTTCAGAGAACTAGCCAGTTTTCCATGACATATTTATGTGTTCATTTGATTCCCCTTGTCTTTACCCCTGGGTTTTAGTCTCTCTGTAGTCAAGGACCATGGTTATTCTATTTGTTCTTTTATTTCTAGTGCCTAGGACGTACATGCCCATGGTAAGTAGCAGTCAGTTGAAATTATTGACTGAATGATATTGTTTATGGAATAGACATTTGGTCCCTTTTTGTTTGTTTGTTTGTTTTTACTGAAATCAGTGGAGAACTTTTTGGTGCCCTTAGGAACAATAGGCTCTGAACCTTTACCAACAACATACTGTGAAGGAAGAGTTCAGTGAGTCTATGGGCGAGTGTCAGTACAGGGGAGGTAAACCATAGCCCCAAAAAGAGCCATAAAGGCTCAAGCAGAGTCAGCCTTGACAATGAACCTTCAGTTCCCCTGCCAAAGGCCTCTCTAGATCTGGTTTTATTTTTTGTTTTCAAAGAATTTTCTTCTCAAGAGAAGCATTTCATCTGTGTTTAACATCTACTGTGTACTTTATTTCTCCTAATAGTAATGTAAAAAGGGAATAGTAAATAAACATGAATTCTCAAACTTTATAAAGACTCCCCAGATATAAATCCCTTGGGCTTTTAAAAATACCTGGCCTTGGGGTGCCTGGGTGGCTCAGTCAGTTAAGAGGCTGACTCTTGATTTCAGCTCAGGTCATGATCTCATGGTTAGTGGGATCGAGCCCCGCATCAGGCTCTGCACAGGCAGCATGGAGCCTGCTTGGAATTTTCTCTCTCCCTCTCTCTCTACTCCTCTCTGCTCACTCATGTGTACATGCGTCCTCACTCTCTCTCTCTATCAAAATAAATAAATAAATAAATAAATAAACATTAAAAGAAAACCTTGGCCTTGACATCATTTATCCACACTTATTTTTAATTTACTGCTTTTGTCATTCTAGCTTTCATTGTCATCTTTTAATGTTTTACCTGAATGCATCTTGCATTATAACAAAATAGCTAACCTAACAATTCATTATATTTGTGATTTAATTACGTGAACCAAAGAGCTAGTTTTATTGACTATCTGATTCGATTTTTTAGTAGATAGACATTTATTGTAGACAACTACACAAGTTCGAAATCTTCAGATTTCTTATTGATGTTGAACTATTGACTAGTTTTTAAAACTAAATAGTCTGGAGATTTTTTTTCCTACTTTTTAATAAAACAACATATACTTTTGCATTTAAAGGCTTTGCTAATTCTAGGGGTGCTTGGGTAGCTCAGTCGGTTGAGTCTGACTTCAGCACAGGTCATGATCTCGTGGTTGGTGAGTTTGAACCCCGCGTTGGGCTCTGTGCTGACAGCTCAGAGCCTGGAGTCTGCTTCGGATTCTGTGTCTCCCTCTCTCTGCCTCTCCCCTGCACATGCTCTGTCTCTCTCTCTTTCTCTCTCGAAAATAAATAAACAGATAAAATTTTTTTTTAAAATATAAAAGCTTTGCTAATTCTGTATGTCCTACAAGATAAAGTCTGAAGTCTTTTTTAAAAATTTTTTAATGTTTATTTATTTTGAGAGAGAGAGAGAGAGAGAGACAGAGCACAAGTCGGGGAGGGGAAGGTAGAGAGCAGAATCTGAAGCAGGCTCCAGGCTCTGAGCTGTCAGCAGAGTGGCTGACACAGAGCTCGAACCCACAAACCATGAGATCATGTCCTGAGCTGAAGTCGGCCACTTACCCAGCTGAGCCACCCAGGTGCCCCAAGTCTGAAGTCTTGAAAGTGGTGTTCAAAGTACTTCACAGTCCAGTCCCAGCCTGCTCTCTTGATCCTCTCCCACACCTCCCCCCAACCCTAGATTCTGTGAATTAATCATTCATTCCAGAAACATTTTGAGGTGCTTTTTTGAGGTATTTTGAGGTGTTTTTTGAGGTAACTACACACTTAGCTTCTGTAACTGAGGTCACATTAAAAGTGACAGAAGTACTCTAGGAGTTTATTTCTCTTTCATGTCACAGCCTGCATGCAAGCAGCAGAGGGACTGAAGAGCTTCCTGTCCTGTTGCTCTGTTCTTCCAAACATTCGGCGTCCTTCTCAACTTGAGTGGCTCATAAATGGTTCCAGCTCTCAACACTATGCCTACAGTCAGAGCAGCAAGACGGGGAACAGAAAAAGGGAAAGGCAAACTCCGTTCCCTCCAAGGACAGGACTAAGATGTTGGCGTGTGTCGTTTCTTCTAGCCTGTGGAACAGAATCTGGTCACATGGCCATACCAAGTTGCAAGGGAGGCTGGGACATTTCTCCTAGCCCAGCGGCCACGTGTCCATTTCTGTCGCTCTTGATGAAGTAAAGAAGGGAGGTTGAGGGGACAACTGTGCATCTTTGTCGTACCTACGACGTGTCCATCACTGCCCTCCATGCCAGGGGCATAGAGATGAGTGAGGCATGGATTGGGGGGAGAACCCAGTTTAGTTTGAGGGATTCAGGGATAGGTAGGAGTTGTATCCTTGGTGTCCCCATAGCACTCAAATCCTGTATGCTCTTTGCTCCGTTTTGTTATAAGTCCCTCGAGACATGTAGGGACTGTATTTTATTTATTTCCTATTTCAAGCACCTAGCACAGTGCTGAGCAAATAGAAGGTGCTTGATAAATGTTTGCTGAATCAAATTAGTGCTCGGCATCCTTTCATGGATTCTTGAATGGCAGGGTGGGTGGAATCTCTAATGAACCAGGGATCTCTGTCATATTGTGTATAATAATATCAGAGTTAATAAAAAGTTAAGTGAATTCCAAGTCAAATTCAGAATCATAGACGAGATCATGTCTCCAACATTTTCATCTTATTCTAACTTAGAGTTAATTTTAATTCTTGATTTTTATTCAGTTATTCTAGTAAATGTGTCTTGGATGAGACTGATAAAAGGTCTTCAAGAAAAAGCCTGCGTTTGAATTATAGGTTCTCTTGTATCACGTACTCTGTTGCTCACTAAAGTTTCCTTAAAAAATCAAATTTGTATCCTACCTACGGGAAATACATCTTGGATGGTCCAGAGATGTTGAGTTTTTTACCCCCAGATCTTCCTTTAAAAGCCAATTTGCAATGTAATTTAGAAATTTTATTTTATTCTAAGTTTCTGATGTAATCACAAAAGTAGCCTTATTGTCTGTCTATAGTTTATTCATTATTTCCCTTTTGGACCTTCACATGCATGGAGGATTCATTAGTATATGATAAAGCCATAGAATTTTCATGGACTGTTTAAATTACGTAAATTACTAGGTGTAGTAATACTACTGCTTATGGTACTTAGAGGCGAAGCACTTGATTATTTGGGGCCTTTGTTACTTTATTAGTGAAAGAAGAACATTGAACTAAGGCAAGAGTGTTTTTCATCTCCAATAGCCTCTTGGGCTATTAATAATAATAATAAAGATTTGTTCTCTAAATCATAGGTTTTAAGGAAATGTTGGTGAAGTGTTGGCGATTCATGGGCTTGCACTTCCTAGGGGCTAAAGAGCATAATGGTGTGATCTTACTGGGTGACACGAAATAGTTAACTTCTCTGCTCAAGTGGCAGCAGTATCTGGAGTGACTTGGGCATGGGGGCAAAGGCAGATCAATAGCTGTGGCACACTAAAATGCTGTATGAATCATTGCTTATTAGAACGGCTGATACCATACAAATTAATAGTTTTATCCCCAAATGCCTTAATAATTCATCTTCTCAGGTGTGACATGCACAAGGCCTTTTGGAAGGATGTTATGATCTGCTCAGTCTCTGCAAACCGTATCTTTAGAGAAGGATGTAAATTACAGCTTGCAAGGAGCATTCGTTTGTCACATCTCCTGCTTTGAAGGCATCCTCACTTAGTTTCTCGTATCTAAGTCATAGGCGATGTATCATCTAATTAATTATATTATCTACTTAATTATGTCTGACTCTGATCAGATTTACTTACCGGGGTTATGTTTATTTCATGTGCTTTAACGGAGGAAGTGAATATCTGGCACTGAGCGCGTGCGCACACACCCACCCACACACACACACACACACACACACACACCTGGGTAGCTGCAGTGATCAAGTGAGTCGGGTCCTGAGGCCACTCCAGCAATCTTCTCTACAATTCGTGGGAAACACGTACCACCACAAGACAAAGCGTCTGACAATTTGGAGGGTGGTTCTGTAGTCCTAGGAATCCAGAGTGAATGAAAGTCGAGACTCCGTCATTTTTCAGGGGAAAAGGGAGGAGGGAGGAGTCGCAGATCAGATATGCCTGAAGTGTTACAGAGGTAACGCGGGAGGCAAGGATGCTGCCGCCACTTTGAGCATTGGGAGGGAGGGAGTAATGACAGAGCAGCAGCGGGGGGAGCTGTGTGCCCAGAAGCAGTAACATAAACAGCATCAGGAGTAGGGCCTCCTCTTGTAAAAAGCCGGATACTGCAGCCTCGCAAAAGGCAAGATCCTCTGATGTTTGACAGTCTCCCGAGTGGAGAATGGCTACCGTAAAAATGTTGCCAAGAAACTCTGCTGATCCGGACGGTCATAACTGTGTGTCAGTAATAGTTACTTCAGGAAAATAAATTATACTTGTGGTCGATTTTCCGATCAGTAGACAATTCCCTGAAGAACATCTCAACTTACCCGAGGAAAAAAAAAAAAAAAAAAAAAAAAAAAAAAAAAGAAAGAAAAACAGGGAAAACAAAGTTTTGGCATGCTTGCAAGGACAAGGACCCGTGGTGTTTTTTAGAAACTACCTAGGAGGGCAGAAGCTCGGTGTTGATTTGCCCATGCCTCTTACCTGGGAGTGCAAGGTGGGGAGAAATGGACAGTGGCTCTGATGAGAAGAAGAGTCACAGTGCAGCTCGGTGAAGCCACACGCTGACTGCGTTCCGCGCCGCTCTTCATGCAGTGCTGTGGGCTGGTGCATCGGCGGCGAGTACGGGTGTCCTATGTAAGTTTCTCTCGCTGTAGAATTGCAGCTAGGGGCTGAAAATACGATTCCGTGTCTGTCTGGTGCATGTTGCCTCTTTCAGATGCTTTTAATCCCTGTGCTGAGGATCAGCCAGAGAATCAGTCAGTGGTGCTACGAGTTTTCGAGGCACCTGAGGTATAGGAGATGCTGAGATTTTTTTTTTCCCCCGGAGATTTTTTTTTTTTTTTTAATAGATCTCTGGTGCCGTGTTACTTTGATAAGATTGGAAATCACTTGCCCGGGGATTGTTTGGGAAGTCCATTGTCTCAGAGGTCTGTAGCAGTTCAAACCAGTTGATATTCTCTTTTTCCCTTAAAGGAGTCCTTGTTTTCATAGATGAATTATGGCATGGAGGAAAGAGACATCTCTTTTAGAGAGGAATGCTGTGGAGTTTGTGAAATTAAAGATAGCCACAGAGGCTCCTATTAAATCCTATTTTGCTCAGCCTCAGAAAAAGCGTAGATGGTAATCGCTTGGTGGATGACACAGCTGTTGCCGTAACGCCGAGATTTATAGCAGCTTTATCATCCTGTGACTGTTTCACTGAAATAGCCCTTATTTCACGGACCTGCTGTGTTTTGCAAAATGGCTGTCTGAGTATTAAATTCTACCAGGCAGGCTTCTACAAACACTGAAGTATCACTACTTAAAAGGATTGGATGCTAATTGAAAGATGCTATGCAGTTCGCTAGCCGGCAGGCTCTGAGGCAGCACCGGCTTTATTTCCCTGCTCTTTTTTGCATGCGGCTACTTCATTTTCAGGGGCTGATGTGAAAGAAGACAAGAGGTTTACGCAGGCGAGCCAAACTGCGGTGCTGAACTGCCTCGCGCTGGTCTGAAATCCCTGGCTGCAAAAACAAATGGAAATTCTACAAAGGGAGCTAATCAATACCTAAGGGTATAATGTAAAGAAAGCCGTGACCTTGGAAAATTGGCCACTAGAAAAGGTCAGGTGTGACCCTTCCGGGACAAACAAGGTCAAAATCTGGTATGATCTCAGTAATAAAGTTGAGGACGGGGAGCTGGAGGCAGGGGACGGGATGCCTGTTTTCCCATCAGGTCCTAAAGAGAATATTCAATTTTGGTAATTAAGGAAAAGCATAAGAAGCTCCCTGTAATTGTTGTGTATTCAGGGCCATTTGTCTTTCGAACGCAACAGTTGATACGCAAGGAGTAAATGTAGTCGTGAGGTAGGCAGCATAGATTTTTAAAGACGACATCTGCAGAAATAGTTGTTGTTTTTTACCCCCAATGGAAAAATTAATTGCTTTTTAAGAGGAGGTGAGGGAAAACGCGTTAGAAAGTTTTTAAAGTGTAAAATTATCCACATAAAGAAAATCTTAAATTAAAAGTAATTTGACATTAAAAATCCATACTTTTCTAGAATAATGGAGGCTGACCGCTTCAGAGCTTTCTGTATTCCTGTTTACTCTTAAAATGAATTAGAAGAAATCTGTGGTTATGTGGCCTGTTGGGTAGAGGAATTCTGAAATAAGGCCTCAAAAAAGTACTAATTTTCCCCCTACTTATCTTTGTTCTTTTCCTGACATTGGACATGTAAATAAATGGAAGAGACAGCATGATCTGTAATTTTTTGGAGTGGTGACGGAAAGTTTAGAAGATTTGGCTCCTCTGCTCAGTGTCAAACTTTTTTTTTTTAACCTTGCATTTTGGTTAAGGAACCACAAAACGTATAGCACAACTATATTTTAAAAAGATAAACGAAATTCATAGCTTGGTCACTAGAAATGAATTTTTCTTTATTTTAAAACATTTATCTCTGGGGAACTCTAACCTGTAACCCACCTGCTGTTTTAGTCTTGCTGCTTTGGCAGTTTAATGTATGGATTGCAATTTTCCTTAGAGATAGCCGACCCAAAGCTAGAGGTCTGTCAGATGTGAAATGTATTCCGTTTCCTTAGAAGAAAAGAATCCTCTATGAATAGCACTGCCTATGAGATCTCCAACTTGCCTGTAAAGCCTTCAGATGACACGTTGAGTCTGGCAGATGCTCATGAAACGACTGGGAGGGACAACAGGACAAAGGGCAGTCCAGACCTGTGTGTAGTACTAGTGACTGGGGCCTTGGCCACTGAATGTCCATTATGTGGACTGTCCTGGTGTCCTTTCTCCAGCCAGTGTCCATTTCAGAGGATGATGGCTGAGACCATCATGCCAGTACCGAAATCCAAATAAAAATTGGGAATTTAAAGTGTGTGCAAAATAAAAAAATATATATATTAGCTATAACATACAAATCAATTGATACGTGTGTGTGTGAACCCTCTGCTAGTTCTTATAATCTTTTTTTTTTTTTAGTATGACAGCTTTCTTAAGGGTTCCTCCTACTCCAACATTGTCTCAGAAAGAATATGAAAGTTACGTGGGTTTTGAATAAAGTTATGTACATATGCCACAGTTCCTCATTTCTGGGTTTTTATCTTCCACAGCTGCCCCCTTTATTGGGGCCCCTCCCCTAATTTGCATAACCCCACCTCCACATCCAAAAATATTCTGCGAGTTGCGCCCACCCTATGGGCTGTGACCCCTTTCCTTGGCTGTGAGACTCAGGGCATCAGCCTCTCTCTTTGGCATTCCTCTTTGACTCCAAGATCTAGTCTTCGTTATTTGCTTTACCCGTAATGATTGTTCTTTTTGAACCCCACTTCATATGTCAGAAGAAATTCCTATTTTTATCTAAACTCTTGCTATTTTTATCGTATTGAATGACATGGAAACCTGTCAGCTGAATAAATACTCTTAAGCTTAAATGGCTGTACAAGCATAGTCAGCCCTGTGTGCACCTCCGTGAAACACTTCTAAAATACTGACATTTCACGTATTGGGGCACAGAGATGATACTAACTCTTTCCAGTAAACTTTTTATTGAAGTACAGCCTCCCCGCAGAAAAGTGCAAAAATCCTAAATGGCAACCTTGTAGAGAGTTCACAGGGCGAACAAGCCTGTGTAACCAACACCCAAACCAAGGAGCCAAGCAATAGCAGCACCCTCATCCTCCCTTCCCTGCACTGATCATCCCCCCCCCATCCCATCCAGGGTACCCACTAATCTGGCTTCTAACATCCTGGATTAGTTATTCCTGTTTCTGAATTTTATGCAAATGGGCTCATACGATATATACTCCTTTGTTCAGCTTGTGTCGTTCATCACGATACTCACATCAATCCGTGTGACTGCATGTTGTGGCTTATGTGGTTCATTCTCATTGCTGTGTGGTATTCCATCACGTGGCTGCACCGTATTGTAATTATCCAGCTGACTACTGATAGGCATTTGGGTAGTTTCCAATTTGGGGCTGCTGTAAAGGCTGCCTCTGTGAACGTCTGCGACATGCAGTTCTGTGGGTGTTTGCATATGTACTTCTGCATATGTAAACGCATATGCCGCGTCATGGGGTACATATATGTATGTTCAGCTTAATGTGATACTGGTAGACAAAGTATTCCCAAAGTAGTTCCTTCAATTTACGCTCCCACCGGGAGTGCCTCACCAAAACTTGTTGTTACCTCTTACATGTTAGCCCACCTGATGAATGTGTACAAATACTCCATTATGGGTGTAGTTGGCATTTCTCTAATCAAGCACCTTCTCATATACTATTGACCACTTGGATATTCTCTTTCGTGAGCTATTTGTTCAATTCCTTGCCTCTTTTTCTATCAGGCTATTTGTTTTTTGAGGCTTTTTTGTTCAGATAAGAATAAGCAGTTGGGCACCTGGCTGGTTCAGTTGGTAGAGTGTGTGACTCTTGATCTTGGGGTTGGGGGTTCGAGCCCCAGGCTGGGGATAGAAATTACTTTTAAAAAATATTAGGGATGCCTGGGTGGCTCAGTCAGTTGAGCATCTGACTTCGGCTCAGGTCATGGTCTCACAGCTTGTGAGTTTGAGCCCTGTATTGGGCTCTGTGCTTGACAGTTCAGAGCCTGGAGCCTGCTTCGGATTCTTTGTCTCCCTCTCTCTTCTCTTCCCCTGCTCAGGCTAACCTGGGTGTGATTCTTGATGTTCCACTTATTAACTGTGGGTTATTGGGGGGGTTACTTTCTTCCTGACCCCTACTTTTCTGAGAAATCTATATACTGGAGAAAATAGGAAAAGCTTGCAGGGTTATTTTGAGAGTTAAAATGAAATAATGTTTGTCAGCCCCTAGTATATTGCCTGATGCACAGTCGTTTTTCCAGAACTGGAGGCTCTGTGAAATGAGATCATGAGACAAAGTGACTATAGTAAGATAGCAATAGGGAATGGTAGGAAGGATACGGTAGGTGACTGCCCTCAGCTGGCTGGTTCCCACCTGTGTTAGTTACTACAAGTCTTGAGAAGCTGTGACAAATGGGTTGGATGGCAGGAGAACGACAGTCCATTACCAGTCTCCTAGAAGAGCACTCTGTCCTTGGTGTATGATCACTTCTGAACTTCTAGAGCATGTAAATGGAGTGAGATCACCAAACGATGTTACTTTTCTATAAATGGTTGACCCTTGAACAATACAGATTTCAACTGAGAGCATTCACTTTTGATGAATACAGATTTTTTTTCAGTAAATACAGTACAGTGCCTTAAATATGTTTTCCTTATGACTCTCTCAATAACATTTTTCTCTCTAGCTTACTTTATTGTAAGTATGCAGTATATATTCCATGTAACATACAATATATATGTTAGCCAACTGTTTATGTTATCACTAAGGCTTCCAGCCAACAGAAGGCTATTAATAATTAAGTTTTTGAGGGGGTCACAGGTTATACATGGATTTTCAACTACGTTGAAAAAACTAAGCATGTTCAGGAGTCAAAAGTATAATATAACTTCTGAGGTAGTTATAATATAATATAATATATAATTAATATAATATAATATAATATAAAATAATATAACTTCTAGGTAAATTCTGATTGTTATAGTTACCTAACGCACAATTGTATAGTCTTTCATAGAGTTTACAAAATACTTTAATGCCCATTATTTCATCTGATGTTAAAGCAACCATTTTAAGGCAAAAGGCAAATGATGATATCCCTATTCTATAGATCAAGAAACTTCAAGTAAATCCAACAGGGGCCAACATGAGATTTAAAGTACAATGTATTCTTATCCATATATAGTGTTCTGTGCATCCTGTTTGGGATGTATTTCTAAGTTTAAATAATGGGATTAAAATTCAGTTTAATTAACACTAGAACTTTGTAGTGCTTCTGAGTATAAAAATCAATTATCCTTGAACTTGAGAAATGCCGAAGTGCTCATTGAAGAGATTTCTTGTAGTGGCATTGTAGGTAATGTGCCCATTTGACTTAGAGTTTTCTCTCACAATTTATACTTTATCCAGTTCTCAGAATTGTCTTAACTAGTTAGGCGAAGCTACACATTTATTATTTTTGCATTGGAAAATGGGTTTTTCATGGAAAATGACTTTTTAAAGAGGTTTGCTGGCACCCATCCTGCTCCTTCACAGATAAAGGAGTCAGATTCATATGCATAGTAATATATACATGTAAATATATATATATGGCTGGCTGGCTGGATATGTGTGTGCGTGTCTACACACATACCTTAAATCACTTGGAGCTTTTCCAGCTATGACTTCAGATGTTCTTGAAGAGTAGTATTTGGTGTTTTAAATCTGCATCTCTTTTAAAGTCAAATTTATATATGTTTTGCCTAGTTAAAGGTATTTTCTCGAGAGAGTGCTGACTTTCAGGTTTGGGACTGTGTGTTTGTAATGGCGTTTAATTTTGGCCATATTAAAATCCCTAATTTGACCCTTCAAATTTTTAAGATGCTATTGATCCTAAAACATATTTGAACTAATGCTCATCTCTGTAGGATGTGAAAATATCCTTCAGAAGACACGTTTCCATCAGAGCAGTAGATGTCAGCTTCAGAAGTGACAGCCGCACGTGTTTAAAATATTTCACAGTAAAAATATTACTTGATCATTTACTTTTTTTGAGCTTTCAGTTTTGCTTTAATTATAAGCTTCAGTGCATGAGGATATCTTATTAGTAGAAAACGAGATGGATGAACACGCCTATAAACATTAAAGAGCGCGGCTAGGGGGATGAGATTCAGTTAGCACTTTGCATCCTCTGGGTATGTATAGAAATTGAGCTTGTTGATGAATTGTCAGAGGTATGGGATCATCCAGTTGCTTTAAAGCCTTCTTAGCACATTCCTGGTTGTCTCTTATTGCTTTCCCTTCCCATTGGAAAGGCGGTTTGTTTCTGTTTATTTTTAGGAAGGTCATATTTTTTCAGCTTAATGGAGGTATAATTGACAAAATGGTAAGATATTTAAAGTGTACACCAGGATGATTTGATATACAATGTGCAAAGACTCCTTCCATCTAGTTAACATGTCCATCACCTCACACGCACACACACTCACACGCACACGTGTGGGGGGGGGGAGGGAGAACCTGTAAGTTTCACTGTCTTAGCAGATTTCAAACATACAATACAGTGTTATCAGCTGTAGTCACCATGTTACACATTAGATCCTCATACCCTGCTTCTTACTGCTGAAAGTTTGTATCCTATTCCTACCTTCTCTCTATTTTCCCCCCTCCCCAGATCCTGCCCACCACTTTTCTACTTTCTATCACTTTGAATTTTTTTTAAATTTCACATATAAGTGATACCACGTAATATCTGTCTTTCTTTGTCCAGCTTATATCACTTAGCGTAATGCTCTCAAGCCCCATCCATGTTGTTGCAAATGGTAGGGTTTCCTTCTTTTTCGTGGATGAATGATACTCCATTGTGTGTGTGTGTGTGTGTGTGTATGTATGTGTATGTATGTATGTGTATGTGTGTATGTACATTCATGTATATACATTCATATATATACATTCATTTATATCTATATCTATATATCTATCTGTATCTATATATCTATCTGTATCTATATATATATCATATCTTCTTTATCCAGTCCTCTCATGACGGACACTTACATTGTTTCCATATCCCGGCTACTGTAAATAATGCGACAATGAACTTGGCAGTGTAGAGAGGCAATTTAATATCGGAATGACAGACTCTGGAGGAGAGGCCTAAAAGCCGTACCTTGTAGACCCTTGGGCAAGGGTCCATCACTCTGTGCCTCAATTTCCCTTTCTGTTAAATGAGGAATAACAAGAGAATCTTACTCATAGGTTTGCTGTGAATGTTACAGGTGTTAAACTATGAAAATCCTTGGCACATAGTAAGGACACCGTGAAGTGTGAACTGTTTTAATGATGGTAATTCCTGCCTCCCTCTGCTCTGAGCATCTCTCCTGTGGTAAGAATGTTGCTGAAAAAGAGCCATCACCTTCAGAAGGATGAACTCATTGTTTGAAGGAAGGCTTTTGTAAAGTTGATCTAGTATGAAGAGCTGCAGCTATCATCAGCCACCTGTGCATTCATGAAGGGATCACTCAGCACCTGCTCTTTGCCCACAGCTAGCCAGAAAGTTCAAAGTACAGAGAGGAACTGAACCCCTAATCCCTGCCTTCAGGAAGGCCTGGCCTACTGGTGGAGATACGTGAGTTTATGGAACATTAAAATGTTGAGTTAACTGGAATATCCAGCAATAGGAGACAGCAAATGCTATGCCACCCAGAAAGAATACCACACAGGCGTTAAAGAAAAAACAGAGTGACATGGAAGGAGGTCTCTGTTCTGAAACTATGTTACCCAAAGATTAAGTTGCAGAGCAATGTATATGGAACGATCACATTTGCTCTGCATGTGTTTGTATCTATATCAGCATCTGTGTAAGAAGAGGTCTAGGAGGCCATCCCAGTGTGTGCCGAGTTCACAGAAGTGGGATTAAAGAGGGACAGGTGGGAGTTTTACTTTATCATTTGACATTTTACAATGAGCATGCTTAATTTCTGTGATAAATATTTAAGAAGACAAACACCTTTAAATTGCTCTGTCCCTCACCTTCTTCTAGAAAGGCTTATATAATATAAATAAATACATGAAATACATAGTTCAGCTCATTAGAAAACACTCCACTTGAAATGCACTGAGTGAAAACAACCCAGAAATTGAAGAATCTGTTAATTGAGAAATTGTCCTTATGTGCTCGCAAAACTATTGTGAAAGAAGGGCTAGTTTCTTAGGCCTGTTCTTCATGGGGAAAGTCCTCTGCTGTGTGGGCCAAGGTCGAGTCCTTCACGTTGCATGCTAAGAACCTATCTCGCGCGGGGTGGTCAAACCTTATTAAATTTATTTGCACTCTGCATGTCTTTATTGTTAGCACATTTCCTAAGCAGTTGAAGATAAGAAGGAAGGAATATATGAGATCTTAACAGAGCAATGTAGATCATCTTAAGAAATATTTCTATGAGTTTATACTTGCCTAGTAGGTCTTGCTCCCTGAGGATACACACTAGTCAGAATGGTCAGGTCGTCAGATGCATTAGCCATGGCCCCATCCCATTGTCCTGAAACAGCTTATCCTTAACTTCTGTGATACCTCACACACCTGTTTCCATATTTCTCTTCCTCTTCCTTCTCTTATGCATGTTATGACTGTTTTCTTATGTATATTGTTTTCCTTCAGGCAGTCAGACATCTGTATTCAATTCTTAAGAGCAGCTGATGAATACCAATATACATTTGAAAAAGGCTTAAAAGAAGGAAAACCTAAAAAAATAGATCGGAGAAGAAATGACTGAAATAATGGAAGGAAAACTATTCTTATTTTTTAATGTTTATTTATTTATTTTGAGAGAGAGAGAAGGCAGAGGGGACAGACAGAGAAAGAGAGAGGGAGAGAGGGAATCCCAGGTGTAGAACCCAGGGCCCGACCTGGGGCTCGATCCCATGAACTGTGAGATCATGACCTGAGCCCAAATCAAGGGTCAGATGCTTAACCCACTGAGCCACCCGGGTGCCCCAGAAGGAAAACTATTCTATGTATATGCTGATGGCTACTGAATCTATATGCCCAGCTCAGATCCTTCCAGCAAGTTTTCACACACATGTAAACACTGAACAAAGTCCAGCCATCTGTATTTGGGAAGTCCACAGGCTCTGCAAACACAGCCTGTGTAAACTGACCCAATCTTCTCCATCCTGCTCCTCCCCATCTCTGTCCCTCCTTCCCCTCTCCTACCAATGCCTTCATCTACTCCTACTTCATCAGGCAGATCGGAAGGCACTGGTATCCTCCCCATTGTCCATGCCAAGAATGAATCATTTTCCTTTCCCTTCACTCTCTGACCCAGTCAGTCATCACATTCAGTCACTTCTACCTCAGAAGCTCCAGAATCTTCTCTTCTTCATCCCACCTCTCTCCACCCTAATGCAGACCCCGGTTCGGGTCCCTCCCAAAATTACTGCACCAACCCCTTTGACTGGTCTCTCTGTCTTAGTTGTAATTCTTGAACAGTCTTTTCAGCACACGGCCACGGCTACTGTGATTCTTGTCAAGGCAATCATGTTATTTCCTTGCTCAGAACCCCAGCGGACTCCCATTCTCTGAGAATATAAGTGTAGTCTGATCGGCATGCTACTTTCCTGATCAAGCCCTGTTTGCCTCCTGGGCCTTAACCCTTAGCACCTTCCCACTCAGGGATTGAATGTCATTCGTTTCCCCCAATGCCCAGCGCTCTCTGTTGCCCCTGCTCCTCATAGAGTCTCAGGTAGGGGTCCTCGTTCTTTTCTTTCAACAGCACCGACTCTACCTCATCATAATTACTCCTATAAATGTGCCTCTTTGAATGCTGAGTTCCCTTTTCATGGTTGTATCCCGATTGTCCAGCAAGAATGTCTGCCTGTGGCACATGGGGAAGACATATTTGTTGAACGAATCAATACACAGTGCTGGAGAAATATTAAATTGTCATATTTTGTTCCTACCGGTCGTTATAATATGCAACTTTTACTTTATATATATATATAAACTCATTATATACATGCGTATATGTGTGCATACACACACACACACACACACACACACACAACTTTGTGATGATACAGAGTTAAATTCCTTGGTCTTCCCAGCATTTACGAAGTAGAAGATAAACTTTGTCCCTAGACTTTGAAACCGTTTTTCTCTTCAGGCCTCTTGTCGCTGCTGATATTATTTATATTCTGTTCATTTAAGGACCTGCTCTGAATGCAAAAGAGCTCTTAGCTTGATTTAAGTGATGAAATTAACCAAAACCATAAACTACCTCCATTTAGAAAACAGTGGTTACAAAATAGGTAAATGTGATTTGTTTGTTAGTTTGTTTGTTTTTAAAACACATATGTTAAAGTATCTTTAAGCACAGCCATTTAAAAATAAAAACATCACCGGATTATTTTTTTGAAGCCTTGAATTAAAGGCTTTAACAGCTGTATGTATTAAAAGCTGCCCTATCTTCGCCATATTAAACTAGTGGTTCCTATTTTAGATGTGTCATTCCTCCCCCCCCCCCCGCCCCCCGCCCCGAGCTCAGGCAGGTAGTGATGCTCTGACCAGTCTTTTGTGTTTTGGCTTCAAGGCCTTCTATGCCAGGTGACCTTTCTGCTGAATAGATCTGCTTCCCATTGAGCCAGACTCCTCTGTTTGTTGGTATTACATTTAGATAACAGCCAATTCTCTTCTGTTTGAATCATCAGAAGTAGCTTCATTTATTGTTTACTGGGGTTCTTCCCCTCACAGCCCCCCACCCCAGCCCTTTTGTGATGAGCATATTACCGTTGTCCTCCCCGTCACCGAAGGAATACATAATTTATATAACCCACTCTGATTTCCAAACAGCAACACAGAACAAAGGGAGAAGGGGAAAGTGGCTTCTCTCAGGACTGTGACTGAGGTGCTGGGTGTGTTAGAGTCTCTGCACTTTGTGTCTCTCACCATTTTGGAGGGTCTGGGGCGGGGGCAGTGGTATCAAGAGGTCTGTGAAACTTGCCCCCATGAGTCATTGACTTCTCTTGGGTCATTTGATTTTTGGCAAAATCAGGTTGCTCTTTGGAGGGGTGGGGAGGATATTACATGAAACAAAGTGATGCTTACTCAAAGGGGTGGATTGCAACCTTTATTCTACACAGATTGCTAGGATGTATTCGCATCAGAAAGAAACAGAGACTTCATAATTTCCGGGGATGCTAGTTGAAAGGAGCAGAACAGAGTGGAGGGGAAGGAGTGGGGGCAAGTAAAAAATACACTTGAAAGATCTAAAAATCTCTCTTCTCCTCTCTCCCCAAGGTATATAGCTCTTTATTAATCATCACTTTGCAAAGCTTTATAAAGAGTGGATAACATAAGGTCATTTGATGGTACACAATAGAAAATAACCTTTCTGGGGCACCTGGGTGGCTCAGTCAGTTAAGTGTCTGACTTTGGCTCAAATCATGATTTCACAGTTTGTGGCTTTATGAGTTCAAGTCCCGCATCAGGCTTGCTGCTGTCAGCACAGAGCCTGCTTTGGATCCTCTGTCCCTCTCTCTGCCCCTCCTCTGCTCTTTCTCTCTCTATCTCTCTCTCAGAATAAATAAATAAAAACTTAAAAAGTTTTTAAAAAATTTTTAACTTAAAGAAATGCCCTCTTTCTAATTTAAAACTTGGAATTCATTGGCTGTTAATAGTGGTGTTTCTCAATGTGTTCTTGGGGGCACTAGCATGAGAATTTTTAGGAGTGTTTGTCAAAACAGTGCACACCCCGGGGGCGCCTGTGGGGCTCAGTGGGTTAAGCGTCTGACTTCGGCTCAGGTCATAATCTCGCAGTTGGTGGGTTCAAGCCCCGCGTTGGGCTCTGTGCTGACAGCTCAGAGCCTGGAGCCTGCTTTAGATTCTGTGTCTCCCTCTCTCTCTGCCCCTCTCATTCATGCTCTGTCTCTCCAAAGTGAATAAATGCTAAAAAAAAATTTTTTAATGCACATCCCTAAGAATGATCCCAGACCCATAGAATCTGCATCTCAGGGATGGATCTTGATCATTTAGTTTTTAATAACCTCTCAGTGTGATTTTTTCATGCACCCTCTTGCTTGAGGAGATCTCAGAGAATCAAAGGAAATTTGAAAGTGGGGGTCGGGGTGTCGGGAACATAGAGAACCTGGGTATCAGGACTTGTGGCTACGCTCCTCAGCGCCCTACCTCTAAGGTGAGTCAACTCACCTCAAGTCAACTTGTGTTGAGTTACTCAAGGTTCAAATTCCTCAGAGAGAGGATCTGAGTGGCCCAGCTTGATCTTCCCAGGCCAGGAGAGGGGCTAGGACTACTTGACTGAAAATGGAGAAGAATTTCCCAAAGGAGAAGGCAAGTGTTGTTCCTACAGAAGAAAGAAAGAGAGGAAGGAAGGAAGGAAGGAAGGAAGGAAGGAAGGAAGGAAGGAAGAAAAGAAAGGGAGTAAAGAAAGGGAGAAAAGAAAGGAAGAGAGGAAGGAAGGGAGGAAGGAAGGGAGAAAAGGAAGGGAGAAAAGGAAGAGAGAAAAGAAAGGGAGAAAAGGAAGGAAGGAAGGAAGGAAAGAAGGAAGGAAGGAAGGAAGAAAAGAAATCCTGGGCATCAGAAACCACAGGTGATCTTGCACAGACATGGAACACAATGATAGGAATTTTTAAATGAACCAGGCTCTCTCATGGTTAAAGCTTAGGAAATAAGCATTAACATCTTTAAGCTTAGCCGTGCTGATGCTCCTTGGTTACATAAATGGGGATTATGGAACATGGAGTCCATAGGAAAAATCCAGAATTGCTTTTTTCGGTCAAATCAGGGCCTGGTTAAAAAAAAAAAAGAAAAGAAAACCCTTCGAGAGTGAAGACTAAATATTTAATATTTAAATTGATTTAAGTACCTAATAATGACAATACACATTTCATTCAGATATTCCGTAACTATTGGCAGCCTGTTGAATCACAATATTGAATGACAACTGAAGTTTACAGAATCAGCTAAGGAACAGTGTGAAGAGTCTATCAATAAAAGCTAAAATAACATACTGTATATTCTTTGACTCCTCTCACGACACCACTTTTGTTGCATTTCTGACTCATACAATTTATTTCTCTTTGAGCAGCACTGACCTTCTGGGAACCATGGGTCTGAGCCGACATAGTTCTGATAAATGTCTAGCATGAATGGTATAATGTGGATTTCATGTTTCTAGAAAGTTCTACCCCTTGGGAGTCTTCACTAACCTCTAACTGTTAGATCAGAAAGAAATAGGATATCCTGTGTGTGATACGCTGTGTGATAGGCCACAATGGCAAAATCTGTTGGCTGCTTTCCCTCTAGCAAGGTTAATTGAACTGAAATAAATTGACTTGTCTCCTGATTTTAATGAACCAAATTTCAGTTCCAGAAAAATAGAGAAGGGAAAGGAGGCACCTGAAGTAGAGAGGGATAAGAGATTTTACAAAGCTGTTTCAAAGTATCCGCTCCTTACTCTTTTTTTTCTGAACAAGTACTGAAAATGCCTTTAGAATGGATTTAATTACATGTAAGAAGTTTCCTGAACCAACTCCTGAATGTCCGCCTTTCAGATTTGAATAAGGTGGCGATACAGACAGAGCCTTGAACTTGTAATCCTGTATTTAAGGGTCTCAGCAAGGTTGGCCGGTTCATTTTTGTCTTATTGGGAGGGAGGAGGTACCAGAGCTTCTGCCTGTCCTGTCTCCTCTTCCTTTAGTGTCACAAACATTGTAAAAAAGAAATCTGTGGGGCGCCTGTGGCTCCGTCGGTCGGGCGTCCCACTTTGGCTCAGGTCATGATCTCACGGTTCGTGGGTCCGAGCCCCATGTTGTGCTCTGTGCTGACAGCTCAGAGCCTGGAGCCTGCTTCGGATTCTCTCTCTCCTTCTCTCTCTCTGCCCCTTCCCCACTTGTGCACACACGCTCTCTCTGTCTCTCTCAAAAATAAATAAATTTTTAAAATAATCATAATAATAGAGAAATATGTGTATTTTTTTCATACAGTGCAGATCTCTACTTTAGTTAAATTCTTATGGTTTTAGAAATGTATTCTTGGGGCGCCTGGGTGGCTCAGTCGGTTAAGTGACCAACTTCAACTCAGGTCATGATCTTATGGCTTGTGAGTTTGAGCCCCGCGTCGGGCTCTGTGCTGACAGCTCAGAGCCTGGAGCCTGCTTCAGATTCCGTGTCTCCCTCTCTCTCTGCCCCTCCCCCACTTGCTCACGTCCATTTTCTCTCTCTATCAAAATAAATAAAAATATTAAAAATTTTTTTAATGTATTCTTTTTAAGAACCCTTGCTCAATCCCTCTTGAAACAGCCAATGTCATAGATTTTCATTTCTGAACCATAATTACGGTGCACTCATTACTGTTTAAATAATAGAACTCTGATTTCTACAGACCGAAGAGCAGTTAAATTTTGAAATGAATCTATGCTTTAAAGGCAAAACCCATCACTGCTAGAAAGTACTTTTCTGATTTTTCATTTTTTCCCTATACGATTCCTTATTGCACTGCTTCTCTCATTGAACTTGACTTTTGAACTCTGATTGACAGTACAGTCAGATTAAAGAACACTCTTGAAAGGCACTGATGAGGTTCTTATCACCCTACAGCTCCCTGAAAAATGAGGTGACAATCTGACTTTTTTTCTAAGTTGATTGGATGTCCGTGTTTACCTTTTTAAGCCAGTGATGAGACATGCACTTCTCCATGGCATTTTTTTTTTTAAAGGTGTTAAGGCAATGAGGATTTCTCTGACAGCTCTGCTCCATTACTTTCTGGAGCAAATGGCAGTCACCTGGAGTTTGATAGTTTCATCTATGATTTAATTTTAGGCCACAGTTAACTGCTAGACCTCCAGGTGCAGTGGGTCCGATATGAGTACTGATGTCATTATCTATGTCATAGCTACCACTATCTGAGGACTAGCTCTCAGAATTCATTTCCCCAACATTATCCTGTTAATGCTAGTACTTCTTCATAAGGGGGATAGCGTAGCCTCCTAATAAGGAAATAGATGCATGAGACTACAGACATAAGTATTTTCGAAGATTGGCTTCTAGGATCTGATGGAAGGGTACACACAGAGAATTACTCTCATTTTAAATTAATCGGTACAAGAAGAAAATAAAGGTTATTCCTATTCTACGCAAGAGCAGTTCGGAAAATGTATTTTAAATAGTGGCTCTGCTTTTTGTAAAGTGCACACGAGCCCAAGAACTGTTTTTTACCAATGGCTTCTAAATTACCACGTAGTCTAACTGAGCGCAAGATTTTAAATTTCAGAGTAAATCTTCACCGTCAGTTTTTATACGAGTAATGTGAACCGACTTCTCTGGTTTCAAACTTTGTGACTTAATTGCAACCAGAATGCTGAAACGTTGTTTAGATTCAACAGTTCTTCATTCTCTGCCAATCTGTCGTAAGTTTCAATGAGTTGAAGTATTAAAATGTGTTGTGTAGCAACTTTAAATAATGACTGATCAATCGACCCTGAACATCAACGTACCATGCATTGTTTTCAGCCTCACATAATATAAAAGATTACAACTGTTGCAAACTTTGGGCCAAAAAGCAATGATCTCTGTTTCGTAATAAACTCAGAAACAAAGAGCGAAATTGATAGAAGCAATACTGTAAAGGAGTGAATAATTATGCCAACCTTATTAGAAATGCCAGTCATGTCCTTGTCATGTGAAATTGCCAAACGCATCGTTACTGCCAAAAGGCAGTATATATGAACTATGGAGACTGCCCTGCCTCACAACCCCACAAGCAGCCAAAATATGTTCGATTCGGGGGAGCACTTTGACCCAGGAATGTGAACGAGAGAATCACAGAATCACTTAGCTTCAGAAGCAGGAGCCGAACATTTGTCATGGATGAGAGGTAGAATCATGGGGAGTCACAGCAAGCCCAAATTTTGAGTAAAAATAGGAAAGGAAGCAGAAGCTATGTGGTAAAGAGTATATACATCAGAAAAGGAGAGAATCATCCGAGGGGCTCAGGGTACAGAAAATAGAACTTGCGGGAAGCATGATCTATGAAAACAGTACTCAGGATCGCAGTCTGTGTTAATGGCAGAACACAGGAGTGAAGACCACTGGCCTGGCGTGTCGGGGCAGCTCAGTCGGGTAAGCATCCGACTTCGGCTCAGGTCCTGATCTCGTGGATTCTGAGTTCGAACCCTGCATCGGGCTCCGTGCTGACAGCTCGGAGCCTGGAGCCTGCTTCCGATTCTGTGTCTCCCTCTCTCTCTGTCCCTCCCTTGCTCATGCTATGTCTCTCTCTCTCTCTCAAAAATAATTATTAAGAAAAAACTTAAAAATAAATAAGTTTATTTTTAATAATAGATTTTATTTATTTATTTAATAAAATTTAATAAAATATAAATTTAAATTTAATAATAAAATAAAATGGTTCCCAGCCTTTCTGAAGTCTGACTGTTCAGTTTTTCTGAGGTCCTGCAAATGTGTATCCTTTAAACAAGGCCCTGCCACTTGTGGGAACTTTGGTGATCTCTGTTAGTTTGAACCAAGTGGTCCAAACTCCAATAAAACAAGGAAAAACATGATCACCTGAGGAGACCAGAGTGGATGCCTGATGTTAGCCTAAGCTTAAATGATATACTTGACAAGTCAGCATAAAGTAGAGATTAAATATATCTGCAGAGGTTCATAAAACAAGAATGATAAATAAAACATGATTTCTTATGCACTGTAAAGTCAAACATGCATAATTTTTACCTTAACCATGTTTAAGTTTATTTATTTATTCAATATGTATTTAGTGCCTGGCACATTTTAGATACTCTATTAATCTTTTAAAAAAATTTTTTTAACGTTTGTTTACTTTAGAGAGAGAGACAAAGTGTGAGCAGGGGGAGGGGCAGAGAGAGAGGGAGACACAGAATCGGAAGCAGGCTCCAGGCTCTGAGCTGTCAGCACAGAGCCCAACACGGGGCTCAAACTCATGAACTGTGAGATCATGATCTGAGCCAAAGTCAGACGCTTAACCAACTGAGCCAGCCAGGCATCCTGATACTCTGTTATTCTTAAGAGACATAAAAATGAATCAAGGAGTCTCCTTCCTCCAGAAACTTACAGCATATGCCTAGAATAAAACAACATCTTCTTCATTTTTAAAACAATGTACTGCTTTTGAAATCTCAAACTGTTAATCTTCACTTAGATCATCCATGGGAATTGGTCTGGGAACCAGTGTCCTGTAACCAGTTATAATATAATGTGGGTATTTACTTGTAAGTTTCAGCTCATATATTGGATTTAAGTGTGTAGCTCCCATGCTATTCACATATGGATCTTTTCTCACTGACATGTGAAGATTTGTGTACCCATATATCGAATTAGAAGGAAATGACTACTGCTAATATTACTATGACTACACAGCTTAAATTTAAGCCTCATCTTAGAAGGGCTGCCCAGGAATTACAATTACACAGAGGTGTAGGGTTTTTATTGAGATTTGATACGGTAAGAAATAAAGGCTGCCATGTTCATGATCATAAATCTCTGTGGGTGTGAGTGCGGACACGCAAGGAAGACTCTTGAAGCTAAGGCAGCTGGACTCCAGTGTGGAAACTCGGGAAGACCACAGTCTCCGATATTGTCCAGATGAGGTAACATAAGGATAGGAATCTCAGTGATGGGCGCTGTTGAGAGAAAGAAAAGAAAATGAAACATAAATATGGGGCTTCTTATTTTTCCTGTTTTTACTCATAAAACATTATTTATTGAGACCAAAATTTTATTTGCCCTAAAATAGGTAGAGTTGGAAAAAATGGCTAAGATAGGCAAAGATAGTCATTTGGCATTTTGTAACGTATTTTACGTTAATCACCCCCTGAAAATAGCGGTTTGTTTTTTAATCTCTAGTAAGTTTTGGCTAAAATTGGTTAAATTTTGGTAAAATTGAGGATACTTGCGAATCTCACGAATCCTCACTACATCTATCCTTATCAAGGACGTTTTAATTTAGCTGGTTGGCCAAATTAATGAAATCTGAATGGCTTTGGCTTTGTTTTTGAAAGCCATCCCAGAACTGGTGAAAACAAATGGTTCTGTTCTTTCTGGAAGAAGTTCAGGTAGCGCCCCCCCCCATGACCTCCCTCAGTTCGCTCTCCCCTCTCTTCTCCCCATGTTCATTATCAAGAGGCGGAAAATGGCGTTGTGACTATTATTCAGTGACAAGTCATTGTCGATGACTCCCTCCAAAGGGACAGGATGCTGTGGTTAGACCCTTGGTTGGGAAGTCATTGTTTTGTGACATTTTCCATGTCCTTGTCCTCTCTGGGTTAGATTGCTGCAGCGTGCTGTACTGGGATGTGTCTTTGAAGTTTACTTGGCAGACACTTGTATTATCATTTCAGCCAACATTTTTTTTCTATATAATATGTCACAGTAGTATATATTAAAATGATGAATGTGGTTCTTGCCCTTGAAGAATTGTTAATCCAACAAGAGTCAGCATTTAGTTGATACCCCATCATAGGATGCTAAATTGTCATCGGGAAGTTTCATGACTTATTGACAGAATTTTAGGCAATCTGTTAGAAATATTCGTATTGGAAAGGCATACTCCCTGGCACAAAAATAGGCTTAATATATGCTGGATGGACAAATAAATGAGTGAATGTACCATAATTCTAGGTGGAATTTATTTCCTTCCCAAGTGACGCTTTCTTTCCCTGATATCTAAAATATGAATGCAACGGAGAGTCTTGTTTAATAGTTGGGTATTTTGTTTTTAGTTGGGTATTTATTTGTAAGTGACAAAACCTTGATTTAAATGAGCAAGTAAAAATTGAAAAAAATAAAAAAGGAATATTCAGATTGGCCTAAACTCAGTACAGAACTCTTCAAATTCATGGCTTCTAATAGCCCTGGCTCTAGCGCAACAACTTCCTATGCAAGAGAACAAATTCTGAAGCCATTTCAAATCCTCAGAGCCAAGGTTTTATAACCTGTATGTTGCAGGAGTCCATCCATTTATCCATTATGTTCATCAAAATTAAGAAAGATTTATACATTGCTAATTGGCCTCATGCAAAAACGTGTGTACACACAGTTTGGTTTTGAATCGATCCGAGTTCTATTTTGAATGATTAATACGGTGTGTCATTTCTCCACAATTGGCATTTCTTCATTTGGATTATAACGTGAGTTACATTTAGAGAATAAGAATAAGAAGAATTAACAATGAGCATTTATTGGGGCGCCTGGGTAGCTCAGTCCAGTAAGCGTCTGACTTCGGCTCAGGTCATGGTCTTGAGGTTTGTGGATTCGAGCCCCACGTCGAGTTCTGTGCTGGCAGCTCGGAGCCTGGAGCCTGCTTCAAATGTTGTGTCTCCGTCTCTCTCTGCCTGTCCCCTGCTCATGCTCTGTCTCTCTCTTTCAAAAAATAAACATTTAAAAAATAATAATGAGCACTTATTGTGTTCTATGTGTTAGGTTCTCTTCTCATTTACTCACAAAATCCTTTTCTTTTTACATGAGGAAGTTGAGGCACAGAGGGACTATGGCCAGTTGTACACCTAGTAAATGCTAAGGCCAGGATGTGAATCTGAAGAGTATACTCCTTTATTCATTACTCTTAAGGTCTCTGCTAGTCATCACGGCCACTCTGTGCATATTAGAAATGGGACTGCCTTTGAGTGGGCAAGTGAGAAAAATGCCACACACACCCCTCCATGGGCAGACGCAGCCTCTGTTGATTTCACCGCTAACCTACCCTTTTGGCCATCACATTTGTGCAGTGCACAGCATGTACCTCACTGCATGGCAGCCTCATCTTCACCTCCTCCAGACCTATCAGTACTTTAGTAACCCTCAAGCAAGTTTCACACTCATGTTTTATCTGATTTTGGCTTCAGCCATATTAGGTAAACATGAAGTTAATTACCCTTCCTTTACAAAAGAGAAATCTAAGACGCACCCAGGCTTATGCACTGATCACACAGTAAGTACCTCATGAAGACCAAGCAGGAAACCAGGAGCAGGGAGATCGCAGGTACTTGAGCCACTGTGTGCTTTGCCGTCTGCATGCTATACACATGGCTTCAAACAGTGCTCACAGAAGCTCTGTGAGCTAGTTGTCACTAGAGTCTTCATGTGGACAAGGAAACAGGTCCAACCAAGTTAACTGTCTTGCTCCAGTTTCCATAGTTTATAAACAAAGGGGCCAGAATTCAACTCTGGTCTCTTTGACTCCAGACCTGTGCTCTTTCTGCCTGCTTACTCTGTCTCTGCTTGAGTCTGTTGGATCATTAGGTGTAGACATGTCCGTACGAAATAACCCTCATTAGTGTTGGGTAGTTGGAGTTCAGGATAAAGCACTACTTAGGCAGACAAAATAGCCTACAGAGGACACCCTGGGGAAAATAGTACTTGCAATTTTAATAGGTTAGAATAAGGAGCTAATACTTGCAACAGGGAGAACCACTTACTTGATCAGGATGCACTAATTGAGCACCTGCTAAATGCCAGGCAGCTGTTTAGTAATGTGAGACACAGCTCTGAAAGTGGAAGCACTTACCCTCAAGGGATCACCATCTAGTTAGTGAGATAACTAAACGGCCTGGGTGTGAAAACTTCAGCGACGACTCCGACTCCGTAATCTCCAAGGACCTCTTTCAGTGGGGGGTCACTTAGTGGATCCGCAGAAGAAACACTCACCTATTTGGAACTTCACAGATTTGGAACTCCATTCTCTGCACTGAATAGAGTGGATGCATCTAATGATAATAGACCTTGTTCCCCAAAGGAAGAGCCTGAGACAAGGACTCAGTACAAGCAGTTTGTTGGGCTGGTGGTGTCTGGGAGACAGGCAAGGAGAAAAAGCATTATGGAAGAACATTATCAAGGTTGGGGGCAAGGGGCTAGAGTGCCCCAGGGTCCCCTGAGAAGTGCACCAAGACCTCCCAGAATTGTCCACTCTGAGGATAACAGTTGGGAGTATTTGTGTCCTATTGTGATTCCTATTCATTGAGAGTTGACTCTAGGGACAGCGACTCCCTCACTCTTCTGGGTTCGCTGGTGGACAGAGAGGCTGTCTGCAGGAGCTGAGACTGTGGGGCAGAGAGTACAAAGTCGCGTGCCCTGGCTTAAAGTAAGAGCTGTGGCTGACATCAGAGGTGGGTTGAGAGTATGGGAACCTGTTTCACACCCCTCCATGTGTGGGAGCACTAGTCTGCTGTTCTAGTTATAACTGAAAGACCAACCAGGCTGGCAGGTGTAGGCATAAGACTCTGAAGGGTCAAGGCTGGGTGTTGCCCTGGTCCCTTAACCTCTCTGGGTCTCCATGGATGCCCCTCTCCCCTCACCATGAGCCACATGCCCAGTGTTCATGCCCTTATCAGTATTCATTCCCTCTGTAACAGGGCTGGTCATCTGGTGCTGTTACTCACTTTTGACAAGAAGAACATGGTGGCAATCATGTCATGTGGTGTTTCAAGGTTCGATAAGAATCCTCGCAGCTCCCCTCAGGGTATCTTGGGATGCCTGCTCTTGGAATACTGTCTCTTGGGATCTAGATGGATCCCTAGATCTAGGTGGATCTAGGCATGCTTTGAGAAGCTCGAGCCGCATGGAGGAGTCCCCTGTTTTGCTCTGGTCGCCAGCCCCAGCTGAGCTCCCAGCTGACAGCCCGCATCAACCGCCAGCCGTGTGTGTGAGGCATGTTGGGTGTCCAGACTAGTCAAGCCTTCGGATGACTCAGCCCCACCAGCACCCTGACCATAACCACATCAGAGTCTCCAAATGGAAACAATCCATGAGCCCAGTGAACCCACAGAACCATGACACGTAATACATTATTGTTTTAAGCCGTTGAGTTTTGGGACAGTTTGTTACACATCAGTAGTTGAGTGGCCCAGGAAATCAATTACTTCTTCAATATCAGCAAGGTTTTACTTGGATACACTGCTGCTACTGCCTTTTTTTTTTTTTTTTTTTTTTTTTTTACTTACCATCAAGTTAATTCTTTGAAATAGCTTTGTGGAATAATATGGCTGCTTACCAGTTTTCTCATGATAATCTTCTAGATGAAATTCTTGGGTTTATTGTGCTGTAAACCCTTTTGCAGTCTGGTAAAGCCCAAGGGAGTCTTTCTTAGAACAGTATTTTTAAGTGCATGATGTGAAATGTGTAGAATTATGCAGGAAACTAATCATACGATGAGGTAGGTGTCAAAATATTTTAGAAGCCAAATCTCTAATTTGTATATGGTAAAAATACTTCTTATTAGTATATTTCATAACAATACTAACAATACTAACAATCTTGAACATCCATATCCTCACTCCCTAGATTCTCCCGTTAACGTTTCAAATACTTTCATTACCACATATCTGTCCATCTAAGCATCTATCCATCCATCTATGCATCATCAAACCATCCTAATGTTTTTTATCCATGTCAATGTAAATTGCAAAGCAAATTGCAGGTTTCCTCTAAATAATTCAGCATATATATCATAAACTAGAAGATGGACATATTTCAAGATATCTGCAATAATTATAACCTGATATGAAAATATGCCTGATTTCTAAGGCTGACATCACGGGCACTGCCAATACTACTATAGTTTGTTGCTAATATTCATAACTGAGAGAAATGCTAAATTTCAGTCAGAAGGTACTGAAAATAAGATGCAGGGATTTTCCATTCAAGTTCTTGAACTCCCTAGATTTTATTCATGGACTCCTTGGGTTCCCAAAACCCCGCGTTAAGGGACCTCATGTGTGAAATGTGCAGATAGTCTATGAATTAATTTAAATTTTAAGTCAAACATAAAATAAATAGGTATACTTTAAAACTCAAGTTTAAAAAATAAAATACGGCATTTTTTCCTTTAGAGTTCTATAGTGAAATTAATGGAAGAAGCTTAGAATATTCCAAAGAGTCATTGACAAGAAAAAGAAAGGAAGAATTATGGAATTGACATCTGTATTAGTTTGGTAGACCTGCTCTAAGTACCAAAAAGCAAGTGGCTTAAAACAACGGAAATGTATTATAGTCTGGAGGCTATATGTCCAAAGACATATCAGTAGGGCCAGGCTCTCTCTGTGGCTCTAGGAGAGAGTCCTTCTTTGCCTCTTCCAGCAAACGCCTCCTCTGGTGTTTGGTTGCAATCCTTGACGTCCTTTGGCTGGTAGATGCAATCCTTCAGTCACGTGGCCGTCTTACGTGTCTTCACCTTTTCTTTTCTGCATGTCTGTCTCTATGTTCACATTTACCCCTTGTAATGACAGGAGTCCCATTGGATTAGGGCCCACCCTAATGACCTCATTTTAACTTGGTTACCCCTATAAAGATCTTACGTCCAAATAAAGTCATGCTGTGAGGTACTGGGGGTTAGAATTTAAACATACCTTTTGGTGGGGATATAATTCAACCGATAACAGCAGACCATTATAATTCCAAGGACCAAAAGTTCAGTTGTAGTTTGAAACCAAGTATTTCTAGAAGAACCTGAGATTAAATATGGCTGGAGTTACATGGTCTGGTCTTACTTTTACACAGAACACTAGACTTGTGCCAGGTAACCCTTTATAATTTTTAGAAAATTTAAAATCCAAAAATACAAATCTAGGTAATCCCTGGCATTCGTGTTTTAGTCAAAACATCAGGTTCCAAGTTGCTTTATCTATTTTTCAACAGTATTACATTGCAGACAATTTTAAAAGAAAATCATGTTCAGAGAACTGTTTTAAAATTCATAGTGGAGGGGCACCTGGGTGTCTCAGTCAGATAAGCATCCGATTTCAGCACAGGTCATGATCTCGCAGTTTGTGGGTCCAAGCCCCGCGTCGGGCTCTGTGCTGACAGCTCAGAGCCTGGAGCCTGCTTCTGATTCTGTGTCTCCCCTTCTCTCTGCCCCTCCCCTGCTCATGCTCTGTCGCTCTCTGTTTCTCAATAATAAATAAATGTTTTAAAATTTTTTAAGTAAATAAATAATAAAATTCATAGTGGGATTGTACCCGATTAGTCAACAACAGTTATTGAGCAACTGTGAGTACTGTATTCCCTGAAGAGAAAAAAATATAGTAGACATGAGCCATGTCCTTACGGAGTTTATAGCCTAATTAGCCAGGTGAGATTTACTCACGCAGGCAGACTCATACAACACTCAAAGGAAGTTTTTTTATTTAAAAAATCCTTTTTATCGCCACGTTCATGTCTATCTAAAATTTTTTTCTGATTTTGAATTGCTTGAAAATTCAGTTCATTTTGGTAATTTAATTGTAGTATCGGTTTTTCTTTCAAAACATTTGAAAATTTGGGGCACCTGGCTGACTCAGTTGGTAGAGCGCATGACTCTTGATCTTGGTGGTGAGTTTAAGCCCCACGCTGGGTATACAGAGTACTTAAAAAATAAAATCTTTGAAAGAATTTAAAATTTTAATAATGGTTGGGGGGCTCATGAATGGCTCAGCAGGTTCAGCGTCTGACTTTGGCTCAGGTAAGGATCTCACGGTCTGTGAGTGCAAGCCCTACATCAGGCTCTGTGCTGACAGCTCAGAGCCTCGAGGCTGCTTCAGATTCTGTGTCTCTCTCTCTCTGCCCCTCCCCTGCTTGTGCTCTGTCTCTCTCTCTCTCTCTCAAAAATAAATAAACGTTTTAAAAAATTAATAATTGTTAATGTATTTTAATAAATAATTTTAAAATTCAATATTGATTAGTAGTGCCTCTACAGAAATCATCCAGAATCATCAGAGATCAACATCATGAAGTTGTTGTTGTTTTGAGTAAGCTAAAAATGGTAAAATACTTACCATATAGAACATTTTATTTTTTATTATTTAAAAAAAATTTTTAATATTTATTTATTTTTGAGAGAGAGAGAGACAGACAGAGTGCGAGCAAGGGAGAGAGAGGGAGACACAGAATCCGAAACAGGCTCCAGGCTCTGCGCTGTCAGCATAGAGCTTGACGCGGGGCTCAAACTCACGAACTGCAAGATCATGACCTGAGCCGAAGTCGGAGGCTTAACTGACTGAGCCACCCAGACACCCCACCATATAGAACATTTTAATAAGTGTTGGCTATTATTGGGGTACCTGGGTGGCTCAGTTAAGCTTCCAACTTTGGTTCAGGTCACGATCTCACAGTCCGTGAGTTTGAGCCCCGCATCAGGCTCTGCGCTGACAGCTCAGAGCCTGGAGCCTGCTTCGGATTCTGTGTCTCCCTCTCTCTCTGTGCCCCTTCCCTGCTCGTACTCTCTCTCTCTCTCAAAAATAAATAAATGTTTACAAAATTAAAATAGGGGTGCCTGGGTGGCTCAGTCGGCTGAGCGGCTGACTTCAGCTCCGATCATGATCTCACGGTTCATGGGTTCGAGCCCCATGCTATGCTCTGTGCTCACAGCTCAGAGCCTGAATCCTGCTGTAGATTCTGTGTCTCTGTCTCTCTCTGACCCTCCCCGACTCACACTCTGTGTGTGTGTCTCTCTCTCAACAATAATAAACAGTAAAAAAAATTTTTTTTAATTAAAATAAATGTTGGCTCTTATTACTAACTAAATCTGTTGAATGTATAGCACAAAATCACCAGTCATTTAGACTGTTTTTAGCACTGGTATTTATGTGGTCCTATCTTTGTGGCTTTATACTTTACAAAAATGTAATCCAAGATACAGTTGACCTTTGAACAATGTGGGGGTGGGGGGGCCAACCGCTCACACAGTTGAAAATCCACATATAACCATTGACTCCCCCAAAACTTAGCTACTAATTGCGTGCTGTTGACAGAAAGCCGTACGGATAACACAATCAACTACCTCATTTCTTGTATGTTCTATGTATTGTAGAGTGTATTCTGACAAGAAAGTAAGCTAGAGAAAAGAAAATGCCATCAAGAAAATCACAAGGAAGAGAAATGGCATTTATAGTACCGTGCTGTGTTTATTGGAAAAAAATATCCACATATAAGTGGATGTGATCAGTTCAAGACCATGTTCTTCAAGGGACAGCTGTATTTCTTAGGAGGAATGATAGAACATTATTATTTTCAAAATAAGTAGGAACCATAATTCCACAGAATTCTTAGACACTTAAGGGAAACATATGGTCTTTAAAAATACATATATATAAATTCTTTGGGATTGGAAAAGACCCAGCGAAAAAATTCAGATGCCATTTGATTTCAGAGAGAGAGAAGTCTAGAAAGCATTGCTTTGGCGCCGTAGGTCTTCATTGAAAGGTATTGAATATCTCTAAATCCTAATTCCTCATTTTTAAAGTGTTGATATGAATACCTACTGCCAGGATTGTTTGGATGTGAGTATATGTAAATTCCCTTATGCCATGCCGGGCTTGTAATAGGTGTTCAGACAAAGTGACTTCTGATTCCCAGCTCCTTCTGTAGTCTCCCGTGACCTCAATCTCTTGGTCACGGTGGTCCCCCTGGTAGGAAAACAATTTTTCCGTGAAATGGGAAAATGCTATACGTTTCTTTTATCATGATTTAACTTTCAATCTGAGAGAACATTTAGAATTTGGAAGAAAAACAAGATAAAACGTGAAATAGATGGTTTGTTCCCCCTCAATTTGTATCTGTGCAGCTTCCGGTGGCCAGGGTTTCCCTTGCTAGCAGATTCCCTCCTGCAGAACCTTCCAGAATGCTTCCGTCTGACGAAGAGAAGGACAGCAGCATGGTGTTGTTCCAGTCGCATGGTGTGGCTTGCGGAGGGAGAAGGCAGAGGTCCGCCTGTATAATCCGATTTCATCAACTCACACTAATCACTACTGATAGTAGCAAAATTTAGCCTGGATCTGCTTAGTTAATCTAGATTGACAGGAGGTAAAAGAAAAGGGAAGCAAGGACACAGAAACAAAGGGAGGAGAGCCAACCCTGATTTCCAGCCTTGCCCTTCCATCTGGGCCTTCTACGTTGCTCCCCTCTGGGGCTTCTCTTTTTCTTACCTTATAAACAAATGCTCCTGGTTGTTAGGAGACCGGCCTTTTCGCGGAGCAGTTTGATCAACAACAGGTGCACTGTGCGTCTCCAGGACTGCGGAGAGAGCAGTACCTCCGTGAGGCTGCGCAGAAGGTTCTTACAGGTGCACACTGTCCCTGAGACCATGTATTATTTATTGAAACCGAGCTCTGCATTCTCTTTCTCCTCTGGGCAGCCCTGGAGCCAGGCGCCTCCTAAAATGGATGCCACCAGCAGCTAACCTTGCAAGGTCCCCTACGTGCTTACTTTCACTGTGTCTCTTGTTCAGCGATCGTGAGCTCTCGCCAGCAAGCTTTTCGTTAAAAGTGCGGGGAGCAACTGGGAGTTGCGCTTTCACAGCCGACGGAGGAATTCCTCTGTGACTTTGGACCTTTCCACATGGATTCCAGGGTTATTTTTGAAGGAAGCACTCCACTGCGGATGTTGCCGATGTAGAGAAAACACACATGTTGCAGTGCCCGCCTCCCGGTCCGGAGTGATTAAAGTCGTGATCTGGTATGTGCGCCTTCACATGCTTAGTCCTGAGAAGAAAAATGGGTTTTCTGAAGGTTATCTTCATTGCTACTTATGACATCTGTGTCTGGCAAACCAGGGAACTTTTTGCATTTGGGTAACAAACAAAGACGTTTGGAATATACTCCATTGGATTTTTCCATGTTGGTGAAACTTTTGTTGGCCACCTCAATACTGCAGGTTGCCATGCTAAAACCACCTAAGGGTAAAAATGTCTCCTGGGTAAGTAGATATAATTTCATATGTCTTAAAAAAAAAAATATATATATATATTAAGCAGAAACACATAATTTGAGAACTTAAAGACATCTAGTGGTTTCATGTTAGTAGAAGTGTTTGAGAGGCTTTGAGAAAGTATTTGCCTTAGAGAAGCATAGAAATGGCTTTTTTGGTGTCAGGAATCCTTTGGCAAAAGCCTGGTGATGTGCTTGCTAAAATATGAACTATAAGACATGTAAACTGTCAGTGCGTTTTGCCACTTTTAAGTTGCTCCGGGTGCGCATCTACGCGCAGAATTTTAAATGCATCAGTACAAAGTCAAGGTTGTGATTTTAAGATGTTTTTAACTGTTTGTGCTCAGTAAAGATAGTGTAGATTGATAGTCTTAAGTCAAATTTTACGGGTAGGGTGTGTCAAGTTTTCATTATTTGGGCATACTGCTCCCTTTTTTGTCCTTTGAAGTGCGATTGCAATAGGTATTTCTCAGTTTTGCACGTCTAATTAAATTCTGTCAATTAATAATAGACATGTACAAGGAAAATTTAACATTCCAGGAATAACATGACATGTTAATCCTTACCAAGTTTGACTCTTTAATGTTGCTTCAAGTTAATTTCCTACCGAAAGTACAAAATATATCGAGCTTAAACTAATGAGAACAATCTGTAAACTCTTAAAGAAACAAGTGGCTTTTGTTCCCAGCTATCATGTTTAGTGAGTTTGATACATTAAAATTAATAGGCAAATGGGTTCCCTTCTCATGTCCATATAAAGTCGGTCTGGAACACCACTGATTTCAGCCAGCACCGGCACAAGCCACCCAACCACATTCATAGCAGAATTTATTCGATTTATGATTGTGGTCTTCTTAAAACAACTCAGGAAAAATAAATGGTTCTATTTTTACTACCTTAATTTGAAATTTACTAATTAGGCTCTTCTGACTTTCCGTGAAAGAGCACAGTACATACTTGAAAATGGTGACTGATGTCTTTTATTGATGGTCATTCCGTACAGTACTTAAGAGAAAGAGATGTATCTTAGTTTAAAACACAATTCCCCCAATTATTTCAAAGGACTGACAACATTTTTTGCAAGTGATTCGTTGTCCAAAATTAATGTGGGTAGTTTTTGGTCTCAGTATGATCGCTGCTGCTGGTTTTTCGTTTCATCTCAGTAGAACCAAGGGGTGTGATTCACAGACTCGTGGCCTATCCAGTGAGTTTCTTTCCCGCTCTGTAAGGATGGCTCCAACAGCTGATTCTGATGGCCAGTTTGGTCTCTGCCACTTTCTCCCAGTACATAAACACCGAAGAAAGGAGTAGCTCCAAAAGTATATCCCCTCCCTCATCTGATTAATCCCTTCTAAAAGATTAATTCTCCCAAAGCAGGCACTGCTTTGGGAGACACTGAAACATTTTCTAAGCCTCAATCACCATTGTGTTTGGTTTGCTTCAGACTCAATTATGCCAGTATTTTGTTAGAAGTTCAAGTTATTGGCTAAAAATTCAAAAACCGGTATTTTAATAGAGTCGGGATCCTTGTATTTTCTTAGGTTATAATTTTCACTGTCTGTTCCACTGTATAAATGCCACCGTATAAATGTGTCTATACCCGGGCTTCTCAGAAGCAACGTTTATGAGTTGAATTACTGTTACATCACAGAGAATGTAGTAATTTGGTGGGTGTGTGCTGATTGTGCAGTGAACCAACACTGACTGTTCATTAGTGTTGTAAAATGACTTATTTTAAATATAGGGCGCAGATAGACACTTTTGAATGTTGACCTTTGCTTTGGATTTAATCAGTGTGGTTGTTTTAGGCACTGAATCACGTTTCTCTCAGTTTTTTGGCTCTGTGGTGTGAAATGTATCTGGTAGTCCTGCCTTTGCCATTGGCCACTTTGCATAGGAGCATTTATTTAGACTCGAAGTCAAGAGAAGAATAAAATGATTCAGCTCATCTCAAACCACAAGGGAACCTCCCTTTGGAGAGAGTGGGTCTTAGATATCTCTCTGCCCCTGGTTCGGCTTGCGTATTCCTTAGGTATACTTTGCCCCGTCTGATAAATACGAGCACACATTGCCAAATATCACAACCCAGAGTGGAAGACCACTTTCTTTTTCTGGCACACACTCTGTGACAGCATGTTATCTGGGCATCTGCTTATATCATCATGCGCGAGAGTTTCCTTGGCTGTAAGAGGAATGAGAGAAGCAACTACCTGCTTCTCTTGAGATGCGAGGAGGATTAGCAGGTCCTCTTGCTGAACGGGTTCAGTGATCATTCAACAAATGTTTATTGAATGCCTCTTCTGTGATACTCCCAGCACTGAGGAAACAGCCGCGAATAAGATACTCAAAAATCCCTGTCTGCACTGAGCTCACATTTTAGTGAAAGGAGACCGACAAAAAGCAAACACATAAGCAATATGCAGTATGGTGAGTAAACTAGAGCAGGGAATGGGTTAGAAAGTGCCAGGGATTGAGAGGGGGTGTTGCAAGTTCCTCGGTCAAACTATTCGAGCAAATACTTCAGGAAGGTAACGGAAGCAGCCATGCGGAAATGTAGGAATCCAGCATTCCCAGGAAAGGAATACGTTTATGCCAGAGGTACAAAGGTCCTGAGGCAGGAGCATACCTGGCGTATTACGCTAGCATGGCTGGGCTGCAAGGACATTTTTAAAATTTCTTTGTGTCTCCTGTATGCACTTGCATATCTTGGTAATTGTTTCGCCGGGGATTCCAAAGCAGATCTAAATGCCTCTATTCAAATCTCAGAGACTAGAGGTATGGACAGGCTTCCTACGATAGCACTCACCACACTTGCCAGATAAAGGTTACAGACAGCCCAAAGAAAGGGAAGGGAACTGATTTTTGTGACACATTCATGCTTTACAGAAAGTGTCATGGCCTCCCTTTTTTCCCCTATGGTCCTTTTATTTTTTTTCCTTTCTTTAAATTTTATTTTTTAAATTTAAATCCACGTTAGTTAACATATAGTATAATAATGATTTCAGGGATAGCATTTAGTGATTCATCACTTACATGTAACATCCAGTGCTCATCCCAACAAGTGCCCTCCTCAATGCCCATCACCCGTGTAGCCCATCCTCCCACCCAGCACCCAGCCAGCAACCCTCAGTTTGTTCTTTTTATTTAAGAGTCTCTTATGGTTTGTCTCCCTCTCTGTTTTTATCTTATTTTTGCTTCCCTTCCCTTATGTTCATCTGTTTTGTATCTTACATTCCACATAAGAGTGAAATCATATGATATTTGTCTTTCTCTGACTCACTTATTTCGCTTAGCATAATGCACTCTAGTTCCATCCAGAAAGTGTTAAAGCCCTTTAGAATTCAGAAGTTTATTTATTTTTTAATGTTGTTGAAACAGTTTGACAAATAAGCATAATGATGTTTTTGGAGTAACAAATTAGAACAAATTTTAAAGTAATGTTAAAGATAGTATCAAGAAAGAATATTTAGAGGTGCGTGGGTGGCTCAGTCGGTTAAGCATCTGATTTCAGCTCAGGTCCTGATCCCCCAGTTCATGAGTTTGAGTCCCACGTCAGGATCCCTGCTGACAGCTCAGGGCCTGGAGCCTGCTTCAGATTCTGTGTCTCCCTCTCTCTCTGCCCCTCCCCCACTCACCCTCCGTCTCTTTGTGTCTCTCCAAAATGAATGAACATTTAAAAAACTTAAAAAAAAAGGAGAAAGAATATTTAGGGACAAGGATTCAGACCTATGGAACACAGCTTTCCCAATGACAATTTTTAAATACAATTTTTAAAGTTTCTTTATTTTGAGAGAGAGAGAGAAAGAGAGCAAGCGAGCATGAGCAGGGGAGGGGGAGAAAGAGAGGGAGAGAGAATCCCCAAGCAGGCTCTACTCTATCAGTGTAGAGACGGATGCAGGGCTCAAACTCAGGAACTGTGAGATCATGACCTGAGCCGAAATCAAGAGTTGGACGCTTAACAGAGCGAGCCACCCAGGCGCCCCTCCCAATAACAATTTTTACTTTTGGTTAGGATATGGTTAAGTACACAATATGAAACTTTATTGTGGAATCTCCACATAGTCTTTGACTATAAAAATTTTTTCCAGAAGTCTGGGTTTTGAGACGTGGTCCTGTGAGCATTTGTTCATTAAAAGCTGTACGGACCCCTTAAGTCTGCAGATCTGACTTTATGCCAGACTGACCTACTTGGTTGAAAAGTTGCTCTGCCCTGAAAATAGAGAAATAAAAGATCCCACTTAGGATCCTGCCACTGAGCAAACTCCCTTGCTGTTCTTTTAATTCTCAAGAGCTGAAATCCATCACAATCACACTGAAGTTTCTGATATCCCAAATCTGCGATCCCCTTTAAAATTATTATTTCTATATAGTATCTAGTATATTTCATTAGCTGCTTTTCAATTTTTTTACTTTGTATCATAAAAAGCTAATAAAATTTATGTTAAAAAATGAAGGCAGGCTATAAAGGACATAAACGAATTATCGTCTCCTAACAGAGTGCTAGAGATTAGATAGGAACTCAGAACTTCGAGGTCTGCTTTTTATTGCTTGATAGAGATGCTCCTAGCAAATGCATTAAGTATGCCCATGTTATTATATCATAAAATACATGTTATTGGAAGTTAGCTAAAAGATGAACGTGAAAATATAACATAAGGATGGCGCCCTGATAGGTTTGTGATGTGGAAAAACTCTCTATCCTCCACCAAGAAAGAATCTATCTCCTCTTCTTGGTCAGTTGACTCTATAGTTCATCTTATTTCCATATAAATGTCTTACTCAAATAGTCAAGGATTCACTAATCTTCTGAGTTTCTTTTTAATTAATTTATTTTTTAATTTACATCCAAGTTAGCATATAGTGCAACAGTGATTTCAGGAGTAGATTCCTTAATGCCCCTGACCCATGTAGCCCATCCCCCCTCCTGCAACCCCTCCAGTAACCTTCTGTTTGTTCTCTATATTTAAGAGTCTCTTATGTTTTGTCCCCCTCCCTGTTTTTATATTATTTTTACTGCCCTTCCCTTATGTTCATCTGTTTTGTATCTTAAATTCCTTATTGAGTGAAGTCATATGATATTTGCCTTTCTCTGACTAATTTCACTTAGCAAAATACCCTCCAGTTCCATCCACGTAGTTGCAAATGGCAAGGTTTCATTCTTTTTTGATTGCTGAGTAATACTCCATTGTATACACATACCACATCTTCTTTATCCATTCATCCGTCAGTGGACATTGGGCTCTTTCCATACTTTGGCTATTGTCGATAGCCCTGCTATAAACATTGGGGTGCATGTGTCCCTTCGAAACAGCACACCCATATCCTTTGGATAAATACCTAGTAGTGCGATTGCTGGGTTCTAGGGTAGTTCTATTTTTAATTTTTTGAGGAACCTCCACACTGTTTTCCAGAGTGGCTGCACCAGTTTCTGAGGTTTTTTTTAACCTCTCTGATACATACTTCTGTCTGTCTTGATGAACATAAGGCTGAATGGTATTGAGTTATGACTTTGTCAGAGATTTAACCTCTTCTTGGTTTCGCTTCATTAGATATGTAAGTTTCACTGCAGTATCTAGACTACTGGTCTTTCAGTCAATAACAGTTTCTGGAAATATCCAACTTCATATTTTCCTTTTTTATGCTCCGAACATATGCTGCTGTCATCGAAAGTATTTCCCTATACTTTCCTCCTCACTCTTTCCTTGTTGGGATACATTAGGTTTATTATACTTATTTGAAACACCTGTGCAGATTTTAATTTTTTCACCTTCACTCACAACTGACAGGAAATCAGAGTGTGTCTAGTGATAGAGATCAATTATTTCCTTTGCTCATAGTTGCCAAGATTCGAGATTCTTCCAGAATTTCACACATGGAGACAAGTTTTTTTCTTCTTCATATATATATATATATATATATATATATATATATATATATGGTTTTTATTTTTAACTAAGTAGACTCAGGGTGCCTGGATGGCTCAGTTGGTTGAGTGATGGACTCTTGATTTTTGGCTCAGGTCATGATCCCAGGCTTGTGGGATCAAGCCCTGTGTCGGGCTCTGCACTGAGCATGGAGCCTGCCTAAGATTTTGTCTCTCTCTCTCTCTCTCTCTCTCTCTCTCTCTCTCTCTCTCTCCCTCTCCCTCTTCCCCTCTCCCCGGCTTGAGCTCTCCCTCTAAAAATAAATAAATAAATAAATAAATAAAAATAGATAGATAAACTCTATATCTAGACTCGGAATCCTGAGAAATTGTGCCTGGTGGCTTTAGTAAATACTCATTTATGTAGCTTTATATAGCCAGCCATAAAGCATTAAGTAATATGTAACTGACATGAAAACTGCTGTTATGTTTTTAAGTATTAAACTGTGCACCTCTTTGAAAATAATCGTAGTTCTAACTTACAGAGTACTTATACATCTAAAAGGGAGCACATCATCATCCCCTGTCTCCAAACTAATGCTCAGCCCCTGCCTTCCTGTTTCTCGTTTCTGTTCCTGGTGACATTCCCTCATCTGCCCAAACTCAGCATTGTTGGCAGTGTCCTGTCATGAGGAATATATTATACTTTAGAGGGAAATTCCGAGTTTAAATCTTGGTTCTTGCACCAGCTAGAGGACCTTGAAATTATTAACCTCTGAGGTTTCGTTTATTCATCTGTAAAATGGGGACAATAAAACTTTCATGGTAGGAATGTTTTTAAAATAATGTATATGAAGTTCTTATCATCATGCCAGCACTCACAAGTAATTTGTTAAATTCCAGTTGGTTCCCTTTGTCCCTCTCTTTCCAATCCCATGCCTATAGCATGGATTCAGGGATCCCTTGCCTTGAATCTCGTAGACTCTGTAGCAGCCTCTGTCCTGAGTGCTAAATTCCAAACGTTCTCCTCTCCAAGTCATTCCAAATATTTTTACTCTTCAGTAAGTCCCCTTAAACCCAGATTTCCATCCGTTCTCCAGCAGACCAAATCCTTTACAGACTCCTCACCGTCCGGAGAGACAGTTAAGCCTTCCTGAACCTAACTGATTGCCTTCCTGGAGAAGCCAACAGGAGGGTCTATACTGCAGGCAGCCTGAGAGCCAAAGGCCCTCTGGTCACCCGCTCATCCCTGGCTTCTTTCTCGTGGGTTTGAGCTGTGGTCTCAGAGCGCCAGCGAGCTTCCAGCCGGTGGGACTTCTCTTCCAGGGCCCCTGCTGAGCTAATGTCTGAGAGTGAGAGATTCAACTCCTCTGCATGCACAAGCTTCACATAGGTTTCCCCTTGGGGCTGGCTCTCTGCCTGGCTCTTCCTGGGTCTGAAGGTCACGGCCTGGAGGCCAGTGAAATGTGGGTGAGGAAAATCGAATCATTATCAGTGATATGCTGAACTATTTCCCCTTTTCTACTTGGTGAAGGTTTAAAACCAGAGAGAACTCAAGCAGGTGCATGAAAGATATCATTAAAATCTGAACGTGCAGGGTGCCTGGGTGACTCGGTCAGTTCAGTGCCCAACTCTTGATTTTGGCTCAGGTCATGATCTCATGGTTGTGAGATCACGTCCCACATGGGGCTCCGCGCTGAACATGGAGTCGGTTTGAAATTCTTTCTCTCCCTCTCCCTCTGCCTCTCCCTGCTCCTATGAACGGTGCTCTCTTTCTCTCTCAAAAATAAATGAATGAATGAATGAATGAATAATGAATGAATGAAATGAAATGTAAACCTGAAAGCACCCAATCCAGACTAAACAAGAAGGGTGACATTCCTGGGAGAAGGTGTTGATCTCTGTCATAGTTCATGTTAGATACCACATTTAGAGCCCAGGCCACGGAGGACCAATTGTAAACTGTTCCCTGAAATCAAGAGATGATACCATTTGCAGTGGGTTATCAAATCGCAGTATGTTCAAGGGAATCTGAGTCTGTGCCCCGTTGGGGATTTTGTTCCTACAGCTGTTAGTGACAGTCCCAGTGGACATTAGCTGCCTGGCCCAGCAGGGTCCACAAACCTTTCAACCGTGCAATTCCACTGCCTAAGGAGAAGGTGTCTCCTGCAGAGATGGAAGTGAAAGCAGAAGGACAGTAAGGATGGGTCACTTATGTCCAACCTGAGAAGACTGCTGAGTGGGCTGTAAGGGGTGCCGCCTCTCAGCAATTCGATGGGGACATATTCAGGGATGCCACCTTGGGGGGAGAAAGGTTGCAGAGATTCCGTGGTGGACAATTTCAAATTAAGTTACTAGATAAATGTTAACCCCGTTTCAGGGATTTGTTCAAACGAGAGTGACCAGAAGTCCCAAACCATGCCTGTTGCCTCACAACAGTGATGAATAGTGTGACTTTCGTTTGCAAAAGGGTTCTGGTTTGGACAGCAAATTCCATGGTCACTCTCAGTTTCTTACGGAGTATGAATGGATGATTAAAGTGGAGAGCAGTGGGGGGATGGACTGGGAAGGTCCGCACTGTCCCCACAAAAGGCTCTGCCCTGAGTATTCTCAAACCCAAGGAGGAGGGGAGGGGGCACACACCCTTGGCATTCGGCAGGGAGTCATCAGCCTTGTGACTCCGGGAAAGTTAATTGATCTCCTCAAGGATCCCTTTCTCTACCTGCAAAATGGCGATCATTACACCCACCTCACATGGGGCTGGTAAGGATTAATCCTAAGAATCCAAGGAATGTATGTACTGGAGACAAGAGATGTCCTAAGAACAGAGAGACAAGACGTGCTACTTAAAATGACCCCTGGTGCCAATCTAAGACTTCCCAGCCCGGCCTGGAAGAGCGTCGGCATCGACTTTCAGTCGAAGGTTCTGGCCCCCTTCCCCCACCATTTCCACAGATAGAACCTCTAGCTCTCTGAACACGTGAGCATCCGGGCCGATGTGCGTCTGTTCCTGCTGCGCGGCTACCAAGCGGACACCGCGCCCCTGAAATTAAATTGCTGCTGCTTCTGGACCAAGTTCAAAACTAAGTCTTATTCGCAAAGGTCACATGAAAGAAGAGAGATCATTAGAATTACCCTCCCCACATACAGGTGTAGCCCCATGTAAAGCAAATCTGCATTTATGTCTTTAACAGAACAGGGGCGCCTGGGTGGCTCAGTTGGTTGAATGTCCGACTTCCGCTCAGGTCATGATCTCGCAGGTTGTGGGTTCGAGCCCTGCGTCGGGCTCTGTGCTGCTAACTCAGAGCCTAGAGTCTGCTTCGGATTCTGTGTCTCCTTCTCTCTCTGACCCTCCCCCACTTGCACTCTCTGTCTCTGTCTCAAAAATAAACAAACATCGTAAAAATAAAAATAAATTAGTTTTTAAAAACCTAACAGAACATACCACAATAAATGTCAAAATTCCAGGTGTTGATTATGCCTTCGATAACTAACACGTTTAAAATGCAATCAAAATATGTTAGCTTTTATCATCAACAACGACTTCCAGGGGGTGGGGTGGGGAACAAAACCCCAGACTATTTAGAATTCTCTGGGGAAGAAAGAAAGACAGATTTCTCCTAAGGATTAATGCCAATCCAAGCAAATAAGACAACGTAAGCAAGAAAGGAGCACTGTTTTAGTTTGCTTTCCACCACACAGTTGAGGTGAGAGGGAAACCGTCATAACGTGGAGGAAGACCCCCGCTCCTTTCAAAAAGAGAGACTCATATTCAGGAGTGCAAGCCTATCAGTATTTCTCTCCCATGGACGTTTGAGACCTCTGTCTTGGCACAGTTTGCCAGTTCTTAGGTCTTAAATGTACGATCTTATTAACGTGCCAAGTCAGACCAGGAGAGCGAAATGGGCTGCCTCAGCTGCCTTTGGGAGCATGAAGGAAAGTGCTGGAAGGTGGGTGAAAGCCTCCTTACATCGCTCCCACCTGGTTAAACCAACTTCTCCAGGTAAATCCACCACACCTCCTCTAGAGGTAGAAAAAGACTCCTGGAGCCCCCGAAAACAACCCAGGTGATGCCTTCTCAACTGAAATGAGCCCAGCCTTCAGCCGGGCCAGGAGAGAAAATGCTACCAACCTAGCCAAGCAGCAGGAGGAAAGAGCAGTGCCTTGGTTTTTCTCAACATCACCATCCTCAGGCGTCCCAGCTTGACACAAGGGAAATTGAGGTGGAATGACGCCTGGGACAGTCAGTGCTGAGCAGACCCGAGGAGCCTGGCAGGCCTGGGGCCTTCCTGGTGCTTGCCCATGTGAACAGCAGCTGCAGCAATAGCAGTGAGAGCACGTATTTTTAAATGTGAGTGACAGGTGGGGGTAGACTTTTCTAGACGTGCAGTCTGGGCTAAGCAGATCTAGCCTGCTTTCTCCCCAGAGCTCTCTCACAGGTTCGTACCTATAAGCAGGTGTCCTTTCTTTTCTTTTCTTTGTCAGTTTATTTTTATTTATTTTGAGAGAGAGAGAGAGAGAGAGAGAGATGGGGGGTTGCAGAGAGAGAGAGAAGGAGGCACAGAATCCCAAGCAGGCTCCACACTGTCAGCACAGAGCCCGATGCGGGGCTTTAACCCACAAACCATGAGATCATGACCTGAGCCGAAGTCGAGTCGGATGCTCAACCGACCGGCGTCCCAAGCAGGTGTCCTTTAAACTCTGAAGCTCTGGGGGGTCGTTTTGGGGTCATTCGTCCCGCAGCGGAATTCACAGCGAAGAGATTCACGCTAGACCTTCTTGGGCCACTGGTGTTGCCTCCAGAGAAAAGGAATCGGAGAGAGTTTATTTTTTTTTTGTTTTGTTTTGTTGTGAAGTCCGTGCGGGGGTACAGGCAGAAGAGCGGGGATGTGAGAAACGTTGGCGAGAGGGAGGAAAAAAAAAGAAGAAACACATCTCACTGCCACATGCCTCTGACGACAGTCTTGCATGAAAGTCCATACCGAAGTCATAGACGCTGTAACAGCTCACAAGAACATCTTCACTTTCAGCCACTTTCCGAATAACCTTGTAAAGAAAAGAAAATACTGTAGACACTTCCGAGTGTCAGCCTGCTGAGGCAGGCTCTCCCCTGGGGGCACATCCCAGCTCTGCCCTTGACCGGTTGTGGCACTAACACCATCTCTTCATGAAGACGGTTTTCTCCTCTGGGAGATGGGGAGAGGTATATCTGCCCTACTCAGTGCAAACAGTAAGGAACAGAATGCTCCCTGGGAGAGAGTCATGATGAACATGTGACTTATTAGAGATTGAAATTCCTTCCGTTTCTAGAAACACGATCGGTGTTCTAAAACCAGAATTGCAAGTCATGGTGGCAGCGGGCGAGTACGTTTCTCAACACACAATGGGCAGGGGTGTGACCTCACATGAGGGAATGAACCACCCCCTCCATCAAAGAGAGTGGAGCACACCAAGAGGTATTATATACATTTGTCTCAAATACTGAGTTGTAAAGATGGCTCGTTTCCCCAGATTTCCAGGTGAAGGATGAATCTGTGCTCATTTTCACCATTTTTTTCCTCATGTAACCTAAACCTGTTAATATCTATATTCGGCGAGGCTGACATAGTTGCTAGGCAACCTGGCTTAGTGGGGTAGCGAGGCACCAAAGCAAGAAATGAAATGCGGCTTCCAAAACCGTGATTTATGCTGCCGTTGGACAGAATTTCATTCTCCATGTGTTGTGTATGGATTTTCTATTTTCAAAATATAAATAAGTCTTTCCGAGTGTTAGCTCAAGGCTATTAGGAGTTTAAAAATTATGGTATATTAGGTAGCATTTCAAGGTAGTTAAATAAGTATGGAGGAGAAATTTCTCTCTGCTCTCTAATTAACACAGCGAGTAGTTTTGTTTTGTTTTGTTTTTCCTTGTAGATCATCTTGTACTTTCTATTCTCACTTTTTATTTCCTCAGCGGGGAGATGTATACATTCTTCTTGGAATAAGACGTAATGGAAATTGAAGTGTCAACATCAGGAAGTAGAAGTTTAGGATTAATTACTGCCAAACATATCTTTTTGTATCAAATACAAGGGAGTGAAAAGACGAATGAATTAAAATGATGTTTCTTACGTAGATTTTTCTACCCTTCCACCTTTATAGGCTTTCTTTTCTTATATTCTTCCTCATGTAGACTTTATCACCTCTAAAATTAAGAACAAGGAAAGCCTTTGGATTAAAGCAAATAAATAGCATCTACTTTGTGGGCCGCGTAGACAATGTGACTGCATCAGAATTTGAAATCTAAGGTTTACATTAGTTCTTGTTTTAGTCTGTCTCTTGTATCAGAGTTCAGGTTTTATTAGGTAAATTCAATATTCAGAGGAAAGTAAACTAAAGGACTCTGAAGCAAATCCTTTTTGAAATAAGACTAGGGAATCATAGGAGATAGAACAAATAACTAGGGCTCTGAAGATGTGGGTAAGTCTGACAAGGATGAGAATAGAAGACTGAGAGACTGCACTTAGTAATATCTGCGGTTATCAGCACGAATCCTCAAAATCTGCCCTGAAGATATCTCTTGATATTTCCTACATGATGGAGGAAGCCAGTCTTTCATTATTACTTTGCGATCAAATAGTCATGTGTATCTCTTTGATGCTCTTCTCTCTTTCATCCTTATTCTGTCATTGATATGAATCAGGGTTTCTCAAGATAAACTGGAAGTCCAGATTTTGTGTAAACTCTCCTAATTACTGAGTGTTGACTTGAGTGAAATCAAATAATCTCAAGACTCTCTAGGCCAGACAGAACACACCTGGAAGCCAAAAGATGCTGGTGGTTGCCATTTGTGACTGCTGGTGCAGGGGAAGAAGGAAGAGGTTGATGGAGGAATCCTAATGAATTCTCGCGTGTGCAAAGGATGCAGTAAAAGTGACGATTATCAGGGAGGTAGGACAAGACACAGGATCTTGCTTGACATGATGGCAGCTATGGATGCAGAGGATTTCAGGAGGAAGAGAAGGGGTATCCACTGGGTCAAAAGTGACTTTAGTGAAAGGGCATTTGTGATCTTAGAAGAGGACTTTCGAGGGGTTTGTGATGGTCAAAAACAAATGCTGTGAGTTACACGGAGTGTGTAGGCGATGAAAGTAAAACCCAGCAAAATGTGGCCTCTGTTGTCCAGGAGGTGGAAGTATGCCACCATCACTTGGAGCGAGTAAGTTGAGAGAAAATGTGAATGTATCTGTAGGCAGAGCACACATTTCTGGGGCAAGTGGCAGAAGATAAGACCAAATACAGAGGGCTGTGGGGCACCTGGGTGGCTCAGTTGGTTGAGTGCCCGACCTTGATCTTGGCTCAGGTCATGATCTCACAGTTTGTGAGTTCGAGGCCTATGTAGAGCTCTGTGCTGACAGTGTGGAGCCTGCTTGGGATTCTTTCTCTCCCCCTCTCTCCGCCCCTCCCCTGCTCGCTCGCTCGCTCTCTCTCTCTCTCTCTCACTCAAAATAAATAAAAACTTAAAAAAAAGAGTTTAAAGAGAAGCAGAACACAGAAATGAATGTGCAAAGGTTTTGTGTGTGTGGATAATGACATAAATTTTAAATTGACATTTTAGGGGCAGCTGGGTGGCTCAGTCGGCTGGGCGTCCAACTCTTGATTTTGACTCAGGTCATGATCTCAATGTTGTGGGATCGAGCCGTGCATCCGGCTCTGCAATGAGCATGGAGCCAGCCTGGATTCTTTCTCTCCCTCTCTCTATGCCCCTACCCCAGTCATGCATGCTCTTGCTCTCTCAAAACCAATGTGAAAAGATCGAGAGAGTGAACTGACATTTGTCTTGTTTAGTTGACAGTAGAGGTGAGGTGCTTGGAAAATGAGAAGGGCAGGATGAGATAGGAGGAAGAAGGAGAAAGGTCTATTATGAAATAATTGTAAGCATCGTTGAAAGTCATGATGAAATTGGGTTAAGTGATATGTATTGAGAACCTCCAGCAATTCGCAGTAACCCTGGAGAAAATGACTGAAAGTTCCTTTAAAGTTAATAGGTAGAAACTGAAGATAGGGAGTGAGGACTTGCAGGTTGCTAGAGATTTTACTTCTGACGTGTTGGAACTTAGGAAGCACATCGGAGAGAGAAGCAAGTGATTGCAGGAGTTTAGTAGCTCAAAGATACCACAGAGGTATTAAAGGACTCAAGGTCATGGGAAAGGCTAATTGCAGGTTTATGATGAGAGAAGTAGCAGACAAGATAAAAATAATAAGATTGTGATCAGGGAAAAGTTTTAGGGTTTGAGGTCCCTTAGTTAAAACAATTTGGGGGTACTTGGCTGGCTCGGTAGAGCATGTGACTCTTGATCTTCAGATCATGAGTTCAAGCCCCACATTGCGTGTAGAGATTACTTAATTAAAAAAAAAAAAACTTGGAGTAGAGACTAGAAGAGGTAAGAATTATGCATGTGCGTTCCTAGTGAGGAAGTGAAAGCCCTCTATTCGGAGAGAGCCAGGGACTTAAAGGGAAGGACAGAATTTTGCATTTAATGTCCTGGTTGATGGCCAAGGAGATAGTAGAGAGGGAAGCCAAGTCAGGAGAAAGAGTGTTTGAACTACCTGGAGGGAATATCTCAAAGTTAGCAAATAGACACTCTTCTGTCATGGCACTTATCATAATTTACAGTTAGGTACCATTTGTTTATTCTTGATACCTTTCTTCTCTCTCTATTAAATTGAAGCCGAAGATCATATTTTATCTGTTTTGTTCACCACTGAACATAATACCTATTTCCCAGCACAGTGATGGCTCTTAGTAGGTATAATCAATAAGTATGTTACATAAATTAAAAGATGGCAACAGGGGTGGGAAGGGGGTCATGCGATTTGGTGTCACAGGCTTAAAAAGATGTGAGGCCACTGACCGAAATGAGTGGGGAATATTTTGAAAGGGTCATTAAGAAGCTTGTCACTTTGAGCGCCTGGGTGGCTCAGCTGATTAAGCGTCTGACTTCGGCTCAGGTCATGATCTCGTGGTTCATGAGTTCGAGCCCTGCTTCAGGCTCTGTGCTAACAGCTCAGAGCCTGGAGCCTTGTTTCCGATGCTCTGTCTCCTTCTCTCTCTGCCCCTCCCCTGCTCATGCTCTGTCTTTCTCTCTCTCAAACATAAAAAAAAAAAAAAAAATTAAAAAAAAGAAGCTTGTCTCTTGAGAAACATATAAAAGATAAAAAATTTCCAAGTTGTAAATGAACGAAAATTAACTCAAAGGTTTATCCTGCAGAAGACAAAGAAGAAGGTGAGTTCGTTTTTTAGCCAGAAGCGTGTCTGTTTCTCTCTGTTCTGTCACCTAAAACCAAAAACGTGATTGGTTTGAGACTAAACAATATATACCAAAATTTTAGACATTTGTATTTCTCCAAAGATCATCATAAAGCGGCAAATACCTTTTACGATTGCAAGCTTATAGAGTAGCAGTCACAGTGATTTCTTAGGCTACCCTTCCATTTTCCCACAAGGTCACTTTCAGTAGTTCATGCGATCCGGCGTTGGGGGTCATAATGAATCGTAAGTTGGCCGTGCGTCTGCCTGCCAAAAACAGCCGAAAACAGCCGTCAGAATGCCAAGTACGCGGGAGCCAGCAAAGTTCGAAGGCAGAAGGAAGGTATGCTTGACGCCTTCGGCTCCTGGCAAAATGAGTCAAGTGCATGACTTGACAGCTTCTTGGGGGGAACAAGTTGTCCCTTTTGTGTAAGGTGTCATCAACTCACTGATGTGTATTTGCTGATATCAGCCAGAAAACGAAGCACTTTCAAAAATGTGATTTTTAAACAGAGGAATATTTGACTATCCACCGACTCTGGTGCTCACTTTCGTTCGGAAGCATTTATACAAATGCATGTACTTTTTTAGATATGTTATGCCCTCCAAGTGATAGGATTGGAATTTTTTCCCTCATGGTCACCCCCACCTTTTTTTTTTTCTGAAAACTAGTATTTTCACTATTGAAGTAAAGGTAGAACTGTTGTCTGATGCATTCCCCAAATTAAAAAAAAAATCAGAGGGTAACTTTCTGGACTAAAGCTGTTACTTATGCTTTATATGTGTACAAGGGAGAAGTCAGATTTACGCTGGGATTTTTGTGAAAAGGGGAAAAGTAGAGGAATATCCAGAAAGAGAGAAGACAGAACAGCTCTAGCAGCTACCAAGAATCTTTATACTGAAACCAGTATACTTTGTACTGAAACTTGACTAGGAAGTGAGCGTTCCCTGAGAACGGATTTCTGGATCAGGGCCGCATGCTGCTGTCTTCATCCAACCATCCGTCCCAAGGCCTTGAATGCAGTAGATCCTTAAGAAGATGTTGATGTTATTTGAGCCATGAATTGCTACTTGTTTCAGAACGGTTATCCTGATAAGGAGTTCGGGGAGGATGAGGCAGGCCCGTGGCTTTAGACCTGCATCTAATAAATGGCTTATTGGTTAGACCGTTGACATCAAGATAGGAGAGAAAGCTAACAATCAACATTGGATTTGCCAGTTTGAAAAAATTAAAACCTAACGATCTCTTTGAGGCCAGTTGTTATAGGAAGAAATATTATAAGAACACTTATTTTATCTATCCAACTAATAACTGTTGAGTACCTGCTGTCCTTACTGAGAAATCAGTGATGAACAAAGTCCTGGCTGTCCGGGAGCTCACCTTCAACTCGGCAGGGGGGAAAGGCACAAAATCAGTCAACAAATGAATATATGATATGGCAGGAGTTGAAAAAAGATGAAGCCGGAGAGGCAGAAGAATGATGACAGCTTAGGGCGTGAAATGCATTTCTCCGAAGGGTATTCAGAGAGGCCACTCTTGCTCAGGTAACGCTAAGTCCAGAAATACATCATCCGGTACTATTCCAAACGGTGGTCGTGCTACTAATTCCAAGCCTATTTGTAGAAACTTGGTTATACAGTTTCTCATATTCCTTTTACTTTCACATAGTTTATTCTCAACTCTGAGTAGTTCAGCTTTTCTTATTTTCTGTTGTCTTTTCAGGACTGTGTTTTAAAGCTATGTCTTTGAAATTCTAGAATTTGCCAATTAAGTTTGGATTTTGTAGTTCTTAAACAACATCTCTAAAGTCTACTTTGATGCCAGTAATTAGGTTTACTATAATTATAAACCCAGAAGCACTTGCAATAGAAAAATAATTTTTAAGTTTTAAGTTAGGTCTATAAAATACATAGGTTATCTAAAAATTCTTTTCTAGAAGTTTTTTTTTTTTTAATTTATTTATTTTTGAGAGAGAGAGAGAGACAGAGCACAAGTTGGGGAGGGACAGAGAGAGAGGGAGACACAGAATCCAAAGCAGGCTCCAGGCTCTGAGCTGTCAGCACAGAGCCTGACGCGGCGCTCGAACTCACGAACTGTGAAATCATGACCTGAGCCCAAGTCGGCCGCTCAACTGACTGAGCCACCCAGGCGCCCCTAGAAGTTTCTCTCTCTCAACTTTTTCTGTCCATTTACTGTATATTTTTTTCTTACTGATTTTTTTTTTTTTATTCTGGCTACATTGCATGCATTTGAAGTATCCAAAGAGAATGAAAGACTAAGAAATGAAAAGTAAATGTCTCCTTCTACCTTCTAGTCCCTCCCTCAATTTTATTCCTCAGGAAAAACCACTGGTAAGAGAGTTTATAGATTTTAATTCATATTGTGGTCACAAGTATACATTTAAATATTAGTTTATCCCCTACTTAGTAATTTACTAACTTTAGACACTTGGAAAGATGAGGAATTTGAAACATACTACCTCCAACTCTGCTAATATCCAGTTTTTGTTAGCTGTTTTATTTACGCTGGTTATATTGTTTTGAAACTGAAATTAAGCCTTTGGCTTCGTTCTATGCTATGATTATTAAAAATGAAAATAAATAGCATTTGCGATATCACGATTATGGAGACATCATTTACATATTGGATCCATGGAGAAAGAAGTGGACTCTAATGCCATTAAAAGTCAAGGGTGACTCTTCATTCTGTCCCAGTTGATGGATTCTCCTTTGTTTTCTTTCAAGTTTCCATCTGCTTCTTCTTGGTTTTATTCAAATGATAGTGTGATGCATATCCCATGAAGTTTTTATTCTTGGGTTATTTTTTTGTTTTGCTAGAAAAGCCGTGGTAATTAAGTGTGTGTGTGTGTGTGTGTGTGTGTGTGTGTGTGTGTGATGCACATTTAAAAATCTCTTCTTTTGGGGGCGCCTGGGTGGCTCAGTCCGTTGAGCATCTAACTCCTGATTTAGGCTCTGGTCATGAGCTAGTGGTTCGTGGGTTCGAGCCCCATATTGTGCTCTGTGCTGAAAACGCCGGGCCTGCTTGAGATTCTCTTCTCACCCTCTTTCTCTACCTCTCCTCCACTCACGCGCACGCTCTCTCTCTCTCAAAATAAATTTTAAAAATTAAAAATCTTTTTGGTATATTACACAAAATAATGTATCTTGGCATGGACTTATGATTTCAAAACGTATTGTTCTCTCAGAACTTCTTTTCATTGTTTTTGTTCAGTCACGCGGGGTTGCTGATGAGAAACTCACTATTAACCTAATTCTTTTCTTTTGTAGATAATTTGTTGGTTTCTCTGTAGAACTTTTCATAGTTTTTCTTTATCCCTGGATTTCAAATTTTCATCCGGACACATCTGGGTGTGAGTCTTTTTCTCCATCATTCTATTTAACTTTGGGCCAAAGTGTCAATCTGTTTCTTACATTTTTCTCTACTCTCATAAGAAAAATGTTGAAACTCTAGGAGCAATCCATATTTCTTAACCTCTTTTATTTTCCATCATTTGTCCCCTTTGGTGTTACATACCTCCACTGTGGTCTTCACACGCTTCCATTTTATTAATTATCCTGGCCGTTGAATTTTTTTAGGCCTGCAAGTATGTTTTAATTTTCAAGAACATTCTCGTTGCCTCATTGTTACTTTTTCATAGCTTCTCATTCTTGTTTTATAAATACAATAATCTCAGGGCACCTGGGTGGCTCAGTCGGTTGAGCGTCCAGCTTCGGCTCAGGTCATGATCTCACAGTTTGTGGGTTCGAGCCCCGTGTCGGGCTCTGTACTGACAGCTCAGAGCCTGGAGCCTGTTTCGGATTCTGTGTCTCCCTCTCTCTCTCTGCCCCGCCCCCACTCATGCTCTGTTTCTCTCTGTCTCAATAATAAATAAACATAAAAAAATTAAAAAATACCAGAATCTCTTGACTTTCTGAAGATATTAATTTGGATTCTTTTTCATTTGCTTATGTTCCTTGCTTTATTTCTGTTCCTTCAAGGAAATTTTGGATCTTCTCTTTTAGATTCTTCTTTTTCTTTATTTTTCAAATGTATGGTTTTCCTTATTTGTTCATTCTAACTCTTGCCTGAGTGCCTGCATTGGTTCATATAGGCAGTGGCATGGGCCTTCTAATTTTTCAGTATTGTTTCTCCCGTAGACCCATCATGTCTGAGTGGGAGAGTGACCTGTGGTTCTGTGCGGGTAAGGAGAATGGGATGGTGTGTCATCAGTTCCCTGCTGGGAAAACCTACTTTTTCTTCTCCCACGAGAACCCCATCGATGCTTTTGAAGATGTCAGTATTTTTCCCTAAAGCTTTCTTCCTCTTTCAGTCCCAACACCTTTCAAAATGCATTTATATATTTAATATTCCTTGTCTTTTTTTAAGCATGGAAGTTATCTGACAAAAACTCTCCAAGTAAATAAGTCTTATGAAACAAATTAAAATTATAATTATAAACATGGTGAAATTTAAAGTCTTCTACATATTCAATATAGCACATAAACTTAGTAAGTTTTCAACTGCAAATCCCAAGTCTAAACCAATTATTCAGTTATATACTGAATATATATAACTTTTGTATAAGTTGCAATTAAAAAGCTCATCTGCCAAATTCTCTTAAATGTTAAAAATACATAAAATACAAAGCATGCACGTCTCCTTTGCATGAAAATGTGGATTCTCTTCATTTCGTCATCGAAACATTGCTGTTTTAATTTTAAATTTTCCTAGGCTTCCCCTCCGAGGAAATTTATATTATCCTTTCTCAGCCAGTTAAGATTATATAATGACCAGAAATGTTGGCCCAGACTCTGAAAGATCCTTGTCAATACCACGAGACATGCCTAGCTCTCCTAAGCTCCTAGCTCTCACTTTATCAATGTCCTTTAGCATATTTATTTAGGGAGATGAGGGTGTGGGGTAGGGCAGAGCTGTCCAAAGCCCTCCTCTGCTCCTTGGTCTAATTGCTGTGTGCCAGATTGTGCTTTGCCGTTCTTCAGTTTTTAAGATTTGTGAATCCCTTTTCTGCCTAACTGTAAAAATAATTGATAAACCCAGCCCACGTTTTTATGTATCTTCTAACACTTAGGACTACACAACTCTCTTGGAGGGCATTCAGAAGATATCCCGCTGATCTCCAGAGAGCTTTCAGGGCTGCCTTTTTTTGTCACAACGTTCAAGGTCACACCAGTGACAGCTACTGACTCAGAGACAGAGCAAGTGACTGCTGACCTCTAGAGGATGCTTGATGCAATAAATGATCATTTTTCCACACTAATAACAGCACGCCATCACATGGTTGTAATGAACTTGGGATCATTCAAGTAAAGTACATAGCCCTGTGCCTGGGACATAGTAGGGGCTCAGTAACCAGGATCTTTTATTACGGCTTCGTCCAGTAAATAACTGTCAATAAAAAAAATTCCGATTTAAATGAGAAACTTTTAAGCACATATTTAGCTGTTTGGTGTTGCGTATCTCCCTATCTTCCCCTTTGTTTTTGAGCAGTATTGCATTAACCTACTATTACAATAATAAGTTAGCTGTATAGCAGAGTGTCTCAATCTCAGCACAGCTGACATTTTAGTCTGGATAATTCTTTGTTGGGGAGGGCCGCCCTGTGTACCGTGGGAGGTTAGCAGCTTCCTTGATCCCTCCCTACCAGATTAAGTAGCAACCTCTCTGCAGTTGTGACAACCGAAATTGTCCCCAGACCTTGGCACATGTCTTCCGGGGAAGGCAAAGTCACCCCTGGTCAGGGTGAACCACGATTTCATAGTGACACCAATTTGTGTATTTTTTTAAAAACTATTTTTGTCTTTGCTTCTTCTCTGACCTCCGTTCCTAACTTTGGAGTTTTCTGCCTTTTGCCATAACAGCAGAGTGGAATATGTCATCACCTCCTTTTTCTCCCAAGCTCAGGGTCTAAAGACGGGAATGTCATTGAGATGAAATTCAAAGCTTTATTGAAATTAGCAATCAACCTATTAGGCGAAAGAATGTTTCCCATAACCCGTAAGATAGCACTCTTTTTGTGAGCCTGCTGGTTAAGAGAACTGCAGATGTATTCCATTGAGACAAATGGTATGTTCCCACAGTAATGGACAACACTGTCTTCTTCTAGTTAATCATGTTCAAAGAGCTGTTTCTATTTGGGGTTTACTGCAAAACTAATGGCTTGCAGGTCATCTATTTATGATAATGTTAATTCCTCTCCATAAACATATTACAAGCTTTTGATGAAAGGAATCCATTCATTAGAGGCTCTGGCCCATCAATAAATATGTTAACTTGAAGCGTGAAATACCAAATCGTTACAAGGTAACCTCCGAGTGTTATTAGCCTTTTATATTCAGTAAATATTGAATATTGAGTGAATGGTGATTGAGCCTTACATACACTGAATTATGTCACGTGGAAACTCTATATAATTATCTTATTTGTTTTTGAGAGAGAGAGACAGAGAGACAGACAGAGAGAGAGAGACAGAGCACAAGCAGTAGAGGGGCAGAGAGAGAGAAGGAGACACAGAAAGTGAAGCCGGATCCAGGTTCTGAGCTGTCAGCACAGAGCCCGATGTGAGGCTCGAACCCACAAACCGTGAGATCATGACCTGAGCTGAAGTCAGACACTTAACCGACTGAGCCACCCAGGTGCCCCAAGCACTTTTTACTATAGAGCAAAACATTTCTCAGTGCACATCAACCCTACAGTGACATGCAACAAACACACAAAAAAGTTATGTAATAATAGCTTTCCAAGTTCCAATGGAAAATACATTTGATGAATACACTTGCAATTCTAGTGCAACAGAAGAATTTGACTTCGTCCTAGAAACTTCTTGAAATTTGTACCAAGAAATTAAAAGCCATACGGTAAAACCTTATTAACTCAGAACAACTCATGGGAAAGATTACTAAAATTCTAGTGATTTATTTTTTGCTTCGTTTTCCTTTTTAAGAACTCTTGCCCTTGGAAATTCACATATTGACTCTAAGTCAACAAGTTAGATAGACATACATAAAGCAATTTCTAATTCATGGTTATGAACAGTGGTGTGTTGGCAAATGATTAATGTAAAGCTATCCAAAAGGAAAGGGAAGGAAGGAAGAAAGGGAGGGAGGAAGGAAGGAAGGAAAGGAGTGGGGGAGGAAGGAAGGGAGCTTCTGATTTGTAGCATTTGCCAATTTCCGTGGTGAAAATACTCCCATCATGGCCAGTTTCAAGCTACAGTGTGACCTCACTGAATTGGTTCTGGAAAGAGATACTCATCAGTACACCATTAGATAGTATTTCCATCATACAGGCACAATAGATATAAATCACCTCAAGGGTATAGATAGTAGTGAAGTACAGTAAAATAAATAATTAGGAAATTATGCGGTTTTAGTACTTATTATCTTTGTTTTTTGACATTATTTAGTTGGAAATTTGATAATTTAACTTTTAGTAGTGGCCGTATTTGAGAACTGGCTGTCAAAATTCTTGAAATGTTAACAATCAGCTGGACCAGTTCCAAGGGCTCACCACTAGTATTTTTTCATTTATGTGTAAATGTTTTTCAAGGTTAATAGGTACGTGAAACATCTATTTCCTGAGTATTTTCAAAGTAATTTCCTTGCAGTATTAATGTCTATTTACTCCCTTCTGTGGGTCTAATGCCTAAAGCAGGAGCTGACATGTAGTAAGTTCTCAGTAAACGTTGGGTACCTGGCTGATCTTAAAAATGTGAAACAGGCCTGGTAAACCAAAGGGAAGTTTATTTATCTCCTGTTGATATCATCTCACATTCCCTTTGAATTAAAAATCCGTATGGGTGAACAGAAAAGGTCTTAACTTGCATGCAGAGCCTAGGAGAATAAATGAAGAACTCTTCTCTAGACTGTCTGCGCTTTTTCTTACTAGGATCATGCAAAGGCTAAGGGGACCCTTGGTCCCAGCAGACCCTCCCAACTTACTTCACCCTCCGGGGTTATTGTTTATAATTACCTTCGCTAAGGTCTAATTATTTCCACGATTCTTAGACAAGAGACAAGGTGAGCTCCTTTTACAGGAGCAAATGCCCCTTTTGACTTCCGCCACCTGCTTAATCTCGTTTGAATGGAAGGAAACACATCCTTACTTCCCGTGTGCCCTTGACCCCACAGCACTTTGCTTTTCATTTCCATCCATGCCACGACTCACTTCCCTAAAACTGTCCTCCCAAAGGTCTCCAAGGACCGTCTCCTTCCTCCATCCAGTTGACCCCATTTCAACCTTCATCCGACCAAATTTCTTTCTAGTGTTTGACTCTAATGAACACCTATTCTTTCTTGAAAATTTCCTATTTTGAATCATTCAGGAAATGTTTATTGACATCTCAGAGCTAGGCATCACTCTGGGCATTGGGAAATCTGTCATGAATAAGATGGATAAAATCTTCATCTCCTATAGTTTCTATTTTAATTGAGAAAGGCAGCAGATTGATAAATAAATCAATAAATTGAGGATAGTAGGTGTTTTGCAATAGAGTGAAGGCTTCTCTAAGGGGGTGACCTTTGAGCTGAGACCCAAAAGACAAGGAAAAGCCACTGTGAGCTAAGGTGTAGAGCATTCCAGTCAGAAGCGAGTGCAAAGGCCCTGAGGAGAAGTGAGCCATGTGTAATTCAGGAACAGACAGGGCAGCATAGCTGGAGTAAAAGGTCAGTGGTGGGGACTGGCAGCACAAGAGGTCAGAAAGGTTGGTAGGGGCCAAGTTCATTGTTCTGCTCCTACAGTCCTGCCCTTCAGTCTCCTCCAAGGAGGAGACTAAGTTGCTCCCTTTCGTTGGCCCTTGGCCCTTCTCTTTATACTCTCCCGCCCACCAAGAACCTGCCAGTTCCTCCATAAATTGGTTACTCCTCAGAATTAATTTCTCCCTCTTTGGTTCTCATGTAAAATTATTTTTTTCCCCTTTTATACCCAGTCCTTACCTACCCTTCCATTTTTCCATCAGCAGGAGCTTCTTAATGTAGGGAACTTATCTTCTTCAGCAAGGTTAAAGTGTTTCTTACTGTTTTCGTTTCATGTCATTTGGTTTTTGGTTTTCTTTGACGTATATATACAAAATAATTGCCTTTTGTTTGTGTAATTGAGTGAATACATAGTTAAAGAATGTTGTTCTAGCAGACCATGAAAAAATTCATGTTTCAAACATAGCTAATAAAATTAAGTCCTCGCACAAAAAAGGACATCATCATCAGAGGTAGTAGTATGTAATGTTTGAGAACACAGTCTGGATCTAGAATTCTGGAACAGAATTTGAGCCTGGCTACTTACTAACTGTGACGTTGGGCAAGTTAATCTATCATGCCTTTGTTTCCTCATCTGTAAAATGGGGGTAGTTGTATGTATCCCCTAGGGTTATTTTTTGGGTCAAATGAATCAAGTCATGTGAAGCACTAGAAAAGATCAGTCAGAACTCCATGACCATTGGCTATTCTTTATTTACTGGTGGGCTGAAAAACTTTGTAGTGCGTATTCTAGTTGATTTTCACTTAGGTATCAAGCAGCCCTTGTTTGATTTTGAGCAAGTTTTGGAATGCCCCCCAAAGTCATTTTATTACAAGCAGAAAAACTGTAGCCAAGAAGCTAAGGGTTTGACTAAAAGAATCATTGCCTTACTTAATTTACTTGATTTGTGGTTAGAATTACTGTTGACAGCACTGAAGGGGAACAGAAAGTCCCCATTTTTCCTTCTAAGGAGATGATTAGTAAACTCTTCCCTCCACATACCACAAAATGCAATATTCCTAAAGAGCAAGCCAGGAGGAAGATGTGCCTCTTAGACCCAGAGGGAATTAGGAAAGCAAGAACGGTCCTTCACAGGGAAAGCTGACATTTGGGACGTTTTTTCAGTTGAGTGACCTGTTGATTTTGAGCCTCTGTATGCTCTCAAAACCCTCCGTACCCCAACAGAACCAATCACACTCATTGTCTCCATCAACTTGGAATATGAATGTGACAATACAACTAGACTTTGAGAGATTGCTTTAGCACGCGTTTTAGTGTTTTGCATGCATTCGGGAATACCACTGTACCTTGAGGATTTAACCCACTTCTTCCACAGGCTCCCTGTAGAGCAAATCAGTGACTCAGAAGGCAGGTGTGTGTGTGTGTGTGTGTGTGTGTGTGTGTGTGTGTGTATTAATAGCCTCAGTAGTCCAGATAGTCCATAGCCCCAGGAGCTGTGACTTCATATGAGTTCTGACCTGCATAATGAAGCCATCTTTTGCTCTCTGCCCCATCTTCGTAAATTCTGGGAGGAGCTGAGGGTTGCCAATAGTGAGAAACCTCCTGGGATGCGAAAGCTCCCTTGGGTGTATCAAACTCTGATTGCCAAGAGAGCTTAGCTGATGGCAGGAATCATTACAATGAGCTGAACGACACCCAGAAAAAACAGTAACTTGTCTTTCAGCGATGAAACCTCATGGCTCAGAATAAGCAGGCAGTGGGCAGATATCTCACAGTTAGTATTTGTTGATTATTAAGGGTCTTTTCCGTTCACCACCTCTGTGTTTTGTTGTTTGTTTTCTTTGTAAATATATGTGACAAGTTTTTGCTTGACGTAAACATCCTACATTTCTATAATTTTGCAAAATGACCTTGGAGGAGATAAAATAAACAGATTAGAAATAATGATTTGAGGGGGTGCCTGGGTACCTCCGTCAGGTGAGCGTCCGACTCTTGGTTTCGGCTCAGGTCATGATCTCAGGGTCAGGGGATTGGGCCCCGCATTGGGCTCTATGCTGAGCATGGAGCCTGCTTAAGATTCTTTCTCTATCTCCCTCTGCCCCTCTCGCACACTTTCTCACTCTCTAAAATAAAAAAAAAGTCATGATTTTGAGGGCTATGAAATATGTCTAACGACATGATTTTATTTCTTCCAAAGATAATGGAAAAAATAAAAAACTTAAAGAAAATGGAATGGTATTTTATGTTAGTTATATTAATTTCTGATTTGAACGAATGTGAAAGAAACAATTACTGTATTTGTGAGCCTGAAGCTCAAAGTAGATGACAAAGTGTCAAAATGACATTAAAGGAATAAATTCTTAAAACATCTTATTTTTCTATTAGATTTCAGAGCTTGCTAAGTCATTTTACATTAATAGAATTTTAATGTTTTTATATGCACAGCATTCATAAATGCATTAAATATAAAAGTTTTACTTTCTGCCTAAAACACCTACGAGATTCTTTTAAGATTAAAACAAAATTTAGAAACCAAATGTATATAGGAAATTGCAACCCAAACCACCCCCTTATCTATAGTTAAGCAAATGATGGCGAGCAAACTCCCATATAACCCCTCCAAAAAATGCCTGAAAGAATAGAACATCTCTTTGCCTCTTTATCCTTCCTACTCACCACCCCTGCCTCGAGGTAACCACTCTCCTGCCTTCCTGACTTTGATGGGGATAAACTCCTTGATTTTCTTCAACAGTTTATCTTGTCACTCCTATACACACCCCTACCCTCTCTAGAGTTGTTTTGCCTAGTTTTGCATTATGAAACTATGTATATATGCTTTGGAGTCTTATTTTTTCCCCCCACTGAATATTACGTTCTAGGGTTGGTCTATGATGTTTGTTTGTATAATCCATTGTAGAGAATGTACCGTAACTTTTGTGTCCTAATGTTGATGAACATTTGGGCTGTTTCTGGTTTTTGAGGACTGATACATTTATAGTGCAGTAATTATGAACCTTCGTCATCAAAAAAAGGTGCGCTTGGGTTCCATGTATTCAACAAAGGAATACGCGGAATTAGAAATTACTTACATCATCATGCACCTCTGTTATTTTTGCACACTTAAAGGAATGGGTTTTAATACCGGAAAAACCACTTACTTGGAGCGTCCTAATGAAAAGACAGAATTACATTCGGTCACTGCAGTGAATTGGAGAGCAGAAGCCTAGGAGGCTACATGTTGCTGATAGATTTTCCTATCCTTTTATTTTCCTATCCAGAAATTATATTAATGCATTTCTTTTAAGCATGTTTTAAGAAGAATGTGATTACAGTTCTTCGAACGTATGAAAATGAAACCCTGTAAACTAGACATCTGAGTCTTAAAGTCGTCTGTAGAAAATGACATTATAGGCCACTAATAACCTGCTGATATACAACAGAAGATGCTACACGATGGTACAATGTAAGGAATATACAATATACCATATACAAAAATAGAGAAAACTACTATTTTAAACATCTCACTGAGCATAGGAGTGAAGATAACGGCAAGGAAGGCAAATGAATCCTGGCTGATAACTCTAGCTTGTGAAGAATTAATGGGTCGTTCATTTATTCATGAACCAAGTATTAATTAGGTGCCGTCTATGTATTAGACCACAGTGATACTGAGACGAGTGTACACAACTATTGCTCGTGAAGGGCTATAGACGTAGAGGAAGAGAGGGATGTTAGGTAACTATCTGCCATATACAGAGGGATTGGTACGGGGACAGAGGACTATGCAGTGAATGGACAACAAAGGGAGGCTGTCCCCACTGAGGAGATCAGGGAAGGCTTCTGAAAGGGAGAGAAGCTTGAATTGGGTCTTAAAATACGGGTGGAAGTCAGCCCAGGGAGTCCAAGGTGGGGCCCATCCCACGGCAAAAATGCTGCTATCCTTGCCATCACAAATAATGAATGGAGGAGCGCCTGGGCTGCTCAGTTGGTTAAGCCTCCGACTCTTGATTTTGGCTCAGGTTATGATTTCACAGTTGGTGAGATCAAGCCCCGCGTTGGGCTCTGCGCTGACAGCTCAGAGCCTGCTTGGGATTCTCTCTCTCCGCTTTCTCTACCCCTCCCCCCCACTGGCTCTCTCTCAAAACAGATAAATAAATACACATTTTTAAAATTATTTTAAAAAACAAATAATGAATGGATGGTCATGATACAGAAATATTTGAGGAGAAATAAATAAACCAATTGGGAAGTAAGTAACATGGAATACAGAGCAACGGAAATAATACTTTAAAAATAGTCCGTGTTTGTTGGGACCCTACATGTGCCAGGCACAGGGCTGAACCCTTCCTGTATGTTCTCTCACGTAGTCTTCACACTGGCCCCATGGAGGATGTACAGTTAGTGTCTCCTGGCATGATGACATAGTCACAGTGACATAGTGACCTGTGCTTAGAAGGGCCCTAACTTTGGGTTAATGCTCTCTGCCAGTGCCATCCTGAAATTTTTAATAATTTTGGACAAAGGGTGTCAGATTTCCATCTTGCACCACACCCTACAGGTTATGTGGCCAGTGTAGAGTGTCTGAACTGTTAGTTGCAGGAGGAAAGTCATGTGCCCTAGATCACATAGTTACTAAGGCTCTAGCCTAGAGCCTTAACTCCCGTGCCTCGTCTCTTGTGCCTTCTCTTTTCAAGACAAACGAATAACGGAAAGTAGGAGAAACTGCAGTTAATCTGAGTGAGAATACCAAAAAGGAAAGAAGACAAAATCAGTAGATCAGAAGAAAAAAGTGGACTGAATGGTTAGTTTAGGAACAAGCGAAACGCGATTTTATCTAGGCTACCTTGAGTTAAATGTGGAACTCCAACCCAAGTAGTTAGTAATGAAAGCCTTTTTTCCCCAAAGTAAACAGAGCTTTGAATTACAAATCATGTTCCAAGGTGGCTGCGCTGAGTCTTGGTCATCCAAAGTGCAATTGGATGTTGACCCAACTCTGGTCTTCCTTGCTAGTTTATGCAAGAACAGCCAAGAGCGGAAGATTCGTGGTGTTAGAGTCCAAAGGAACAGATGAGGAAGACATCCAACTCCTCCTTCGTCAGACTCCTCATCGGTACTGCTGGGCCCTCTGACGGCATTCGATTAATTATTGAAAATAAATAAGATCGCATTTGATCTTAATAAGCACAGCCCACTTGGAGGAAGTTGTACGTGAAGGTGTCCTCATTTTCCTTGGGAATATGGCATTTTACTCCTCTCACCAGGGGATATGCTTCGAATTTTTATTAGCGCTTCCAGTTAATTCAGAAAGTAGGAAGTAATGGTTTTCTAAAAGCATCTCCTTGGACAACCCTTCCTCGAGGACTATAAGTCAAACTTCCGTGATAATAAAAAATGACACTCTGGAACATACCTGATTGGTTCATTCTGTTTCAGAGAAAGCCTTGAAATGTGTTCTTATGTTATTCCAAAGCACCTGTGGACTTCAGGGTCCAAGATGAGTGACCACAAAAGAACATGCCTATTATATGAAGAACATGTTTTCTTGTAAGTGTATTCATTACATGTTCATAATAAAAACAACATAATTCTCTTTTGATTCATTTCTTCAGCCTCCAAAAATATCAGATGTACTTAAATGCTGTCTGGTGGAAATATGCACATCTGGAAATACTAAGTTGCACCAGCAGTTTTTAATGACCACATTCATGCCTGTACTCTGCTAAGGGCAGAAGTTTAAGACTGTAGCTGACTAACTTCCTCTCATGAATGGGCAGGGTTCAGCACGCGAGGTCTCCTGGAACCAGGACCAAGTGGGGACCAGTAGGGCTGGTGTCAGACTTTGGGGCAAAGGGAACTTGTGTCTCACATCTGGCTGAAGGAAGAATGGGAACTGAGGACAGGTCAGAAGTGCCAAATGCTAGAAGCAGATAGAAAGTTAGGACTGGAGGGGTGCCTGGGGGGCTCAGTCGGTTAAGCGTCCGACTTTGGCTCAGGTCATGTGATCTCTCAGTCTGTGAGTTCAAGCCCCGCGTCAGGCTCTGTGCTGTCAGCTCAGAGCCCGGAGCCTGCTTCAGATTCTGTGTCTTCCTCTCTCTCTGCCCCTCCCCCACTCCTGCTCTGTCTCTCTCTCTGTCTCAAAAATGAATAAACATTAAAAAATAAATAAAAAGGTTAGGACTGGATACGATAAAGAGCTGCCCGTGGAGTGGTTAGACTCTGCAGCCAGTTCTGGAAGGATCCAAGATGCCTGGTCACGGGGTGTATCGTGGCAACATCAAGGGCTACTTTTCGTGGTATGCATCCAAGAGCCGCAAGAATTCAAGGCTCAAAGACTGAATCAGGAGCAATGATGAAACCTGAGGAGAAAAGGCGAGAATTTACACGGCCCTACTGCGGTAGTCTTCTATCGTGGCTGCACATTAGAATCACCTGGGGAGCTTTGAAATCTCCGCAGGCCCAAGCGGCGTCCCAGACCAATTATGCCGGAATCTCTGGGGGTAGGATTCAGGCGTCGATAAAGCTTCACGCTCCCCAGTGATTCCACGTTGCAGCAAGACTGGTTTCAAGCCAGTGGTGGTGTTTACCTGCTCTAACCACGTATGTGTCACATGCGTCGTAATTCACAGATTAACCACATTATACTTGCTACACTTGTATGTAAGGTGCAGTTATATAGTTGACCTACACATGCACTTAAGGAGCTCTGCTTACCCGTTCGTAGTGCTCATCATCAAAAACTGGGGCCTCTGGGGGCGCCTGGGTGGCTCAGGTTAAGCGTCCTATTTCAGCTCAGGTCATGATCTCACGGTTTGTGAGTTCGAGCCCCGCATCAGGTTCTGTGCTGACCGCTCCGAGCCTGGAGCCTGCTTCAGATTCTGTGTCTCCCTCGCTCTCTGCCCCTCCCCTGTTCACACTCTGTGTCTTTCTCTCTCAAAAATAAACAGTAAAAAAAAAAAAAAAAAAAAAAACAACCAGAAACACTGGGGCCTCCTGGAAGCCATTTCTGAAGTAACGCGGGTTTGCAAGGGGGGGCCTCCCGCTGTCAACCCCCACTCAAATTTGCTTGAGCACCAACCCCCAAGGCACCTGGCTGACTGGTATCAGACCTTGTGAAGGAACTTATAGGAGTTTCTTCTTTTGTGATTATGGGAGCAAATATTACATACCCCGAGAAACGTGTTATTCTTCCCCTTGAGAAAACAGGCTATTGGCCCTGCTCACAAAGAACTAACTCTCACCTTTGCTCTGCTAAAAACATTGTCCTGTATTTGAAGGCTGAGGATACCTTCCTTCCCCATGTGATAAGCACCTAGTCACCTACTTCAATCACTATTGATAAAGATTATGCATAGTCTTCTACCAATCTATGTTCTGGGAAATTTTTACACACCAAAGAAATTTGTCATCAGGAATCCTTGTCTAAGGCAAATGCCACTCCTGTTTTGTACTCCATACATTTTTTCAATAAATAAAGCTGACTCTCCGGTCAGTGCAGAGATGCCTGTCTGGTGATCAGAAAGAAGCCGGGGCTCTCTCGCTCCCTTTCACCGACACCATCCATCCTTCAGGGAGCCCTGGACCTGCTGGAGCCGGACTCTGGCAGGGGCCTCTGGAACAAACAGCACATTCTGTCACCCTAAAAGACCAGGGTAGAATAGCAGGACATCTATCCTAAAGAGACTACTTATGTTGATACACATTTGGGGCTCAGTGAAATCACTCACTATTGGGGGTGGAACAGGTTGTGGAGCCCCTGACCTATTTGTATGGACCAAACCCTGGATTAGAGATTTGTAGTATATGATTGCATGGGATATTTAGAGAATAAGGATTATTATTAAATAAATTATTAAAAACAACAACAACAACAACAAAACTTCACATCTCCCTAACATTTATTTTGGGGATATCTCCAGTTTTTCATCTGATTCTCAGAATAGTTTTGACCTCGAAGGTCTTCTGAAATGGTGTCGGGATTCTCAGACCACACTTGGAGAGCTGCCAACCTAAGGAATGTGCACAGTAAAAAAAAAAGGTAGGACTGGCCGGTCCACTGATGTGTGTATTTCCCACTTTTCTCTTGTGGTAGAACCGCAGGCTGTGCCTATCACTTGTGAGAATTTTATTTTTTGCTTGTATCCCTAATCCTTTCTTCCCTCAGCCGTGATACACATGCATTCAGATTGAATGTGTGTATTCTGGGCCACGAGGGAATAAATGCTACTGATGTGGATTCACAACTAAATTACAAAAAAAAAAGAATGATGAACACTTAGAAACAACATCCCCCCTAAGAAGATGTTAATCTCATTTTAAAACATGAGTAAGAGTTCCACTTGTAATATATTCCAAAGTTCCTCAAAAAATAAGAGCAATAGTCTTAGGTTTTTATTCTCATAAAAGCAAACGATGAATCATGCATCCATTGTTTTCTAAAATGTGGTTGTGATGGGCGCCTGGGTGGCTCAGTTGGTTAAGCATCTGACTTCAGCTCAGGTCATGATCTCACGGTTCATGGATTCGAGCCCTGTGTCAGGCTCTGTGCTGAAGCTCAGGGCCTGGAGCCTGCTTCGGATTCTAAGTCTCCCTCTCTCTCTGCCCCTCCCCCATTCACACTCTGTCTCTGTCTCTCTGTCTCTCTCTCTCTCTCTCAAAAATAAATAATATTTAAAAAATGTGATTATGAATATATTTTTTTCTTCGGGTTGATACTCCTAAATCATCCCATAATAAAAATAGTGGTGTCAGGGATATATAAGCTTTAAAAATGTGTCGATGTTTACAGTAAACATTAGGGAGTAGAATTTGCATTTCTATGATTTACACTAAATTTACAGCTGGAAAACCAGGGTTAATTTCACTACCTCATTGGAGGAATTACTAAAATGAAATCACGTGATAAGAACCATTACATTTTAGCTCATGATCTTATTTTTATTTTATATTTGAAATTTTTTTATGTTTATTAGAGAGAGAGCGTGTGCACCCACAGAAGCGGGGGGAGGGGCAGAGGGGGGGATAGAGGATCTGAAGCAGGCTCTGCGCTGACAGCAGTGGGCCCATTGTGGGGCTCAAACTCACAAACCAGGAGATCATGACCTGAGCCAAAGTGGGACGCTTAACTGACTGAGCCACCCAGGCACCCCGCTCATGATCTCATTTTTAGCAGTCTGTCTGCTTTTCTGTAGTACCTTTATCCATAATTCATTGTTTCCCCCTTTATCTACTTATTTTATTCTATTGTATTGAATTTATAAATTCCTGTTTTTAAAATTTATGGTTGCTAGGGCTAGGAGGTGGGCGGAATAGGGAGAGGATGGTAAAAGGGTGCAGACTTTCAGCTATGTGATGAGTAAGCTGAACATCTAACATACAACAGAGTGAATACAGCTGACAACACTAAATGTTCTCACTCATGCTACAAGAAGATAATACGTAAGGCCACAAATGTGTTAACTGAACTGGATGGGAGGGATCCGGTCACAACGTATACGTACGTCAAACCACTGTGATGTCCACGTTAGGTATCTTACAATTTTGAATATGTCAATTACCCCTCCCTAACGTTGGAATTTTAAAGACAACATAGATCCGTCCTAAAAATCACATTCGCTATTTAATCCTTAAGATGTTTGGCAGACTTTACCCAGGTGTGTGTTGGATGATCAGCTTGCAAATGCAGCAGGCTGTCAGATATGTTCCTTTTAGGACCCACCAAGTCAACAAGCTTTAGTTCGAATAAGAATTAAGTAAAAATTCGATTCACCAAGCAAGTGCCAGTTTTTGTGACCGATCTTTTTAACCTAAATTAATTGTGACTCTCCTAGAGATCATACCCAAAAGCTCTAACTGATCGAGACGACGGTATAAAGTCATTTCCTCCAGCGTGTTTAATGGAATAGCAATTTTAGAACTGTTAGTGGTAGCACTAAGTCGTTAGCCTCTCTTTAGAGTGACTAGTGCAACAACCTCTCTTTACATTGGAAGTTTCTGAGGCTTCGGGTGGTCAAGTAACTTAACTAGTTAGTTAATGGCAACAGAGTCAGAACCAACTCAGTTCTACTATCTCTGAGTCTGGTGTACTTTCTGCTTTACTGAATGTACTTCTAGGTTTTACTAGATTGTGGACCAGACCGTACTTCGCGAGAGCATGTTCCTGGTGCTGACATCGAAGCTGAAACTAGCATGGCGGACAAGCCATCTGTTCTGTACTCATTCTATTGGGAAGGCAAATATAACGTACACATCAATACATTGGGTACCTTCAACTGTTGCTACAAGCTGTGGAGAAAACCAAACAGGGTTGCGTGATGGAGAGTAGTTTCACCTTGGTCCTTGGGGTCACGTCTTCTTTGAGGAGATGAGTTTGGCTGAATGGTGTAAGAAGAAGGCAGCCCCGTGAGTGTCCACGGGGAAAGCGTTCCAAGCGGATGGAAAAGCAAATGCAGACCCCTGACCCAGGAATGCATGTGGTACAGTCTGGAGACATAGGGAAGGCCAGTGTGGCTTCAGTGTGGCACCGCCAGGCAGAGTGAGGGCAGATGAGGTCAGAGATGTGGCCGGGAACCAGTTCTCACCAGCCCTCCCCACTGTGCATGTACAGCTGCAGCGGGAAACTATTAGAAGATTTTAAGCCGCAGAGCGATTGGAGTGAATTCGTGCTTTAACAAAGACAACGTTGTCTCTGTGACAACAGCCATGACGCGAGTCAAGGGCTACTGGTAAGCAGGTCACGAGAGAGGTGGCAGGTTGGCTACAGTGGACGATGCTTGCCAGTAAGTTGTTTCATCTGGTCACAGGAGGACAGTGGTTCTATTCCCTGCAGTGTGCAGTGTGCAAGACTTGGGTGCTGGGGAGAAGAATCAGGAGTTCCCTTTGGAAGCAGGTAAACTTAAGAATCCTGTTGGAAGTCCATGGGGAGCTGTCCAGTTGCTGCTACACCCGAGAGCCTGGAGCTCAAAGGCCTGCCATATTTAGGACCACCTGGCAGAAACTGAGAGTAGGGAATCCAGGAGTTAGGGAATAATTTCCTTGAGGCAGGTGAGAAGTGAAAATTTCAGGAGGAAACCCCTGCAGATGGCAGGATAGAGAAGCGCTGGGCGAAGAGGGTTATGCAATGGGATATGTGTTATGTTGGGGTACCTCAAAAACACAGTGCAAACCCAGCACTCACCTCCTTTACCCCGCTAGCTGAGTTCCGTCCACTGCTAGATTTTTTATGAAATAAAAGGAGGGAGCTTCATCGGAATGGCTCCGCTTTCAATAAAGATTCTTCCCTTATCTGCAGCTAGACAAATCAGGGGCACAGTTGATAATAGACTATTTATGGGAATAAAATAGAAGGAAAGAAATTTAACAGTATAGCTCTTTGGGGTTAATAGTACAGCCGTGGGGGGAAAAAACTGCCTTGCTCTTTCTCGTATTTCTTCTGAATCAATAACCGGTAGAAATTTGTTGGAACTCGTTGTCACGTGGAATAAAACATTTGTTAGTGACAACATGTTAGGTGGAAAGAAAACCCAATTATAGACGTGACTATTTTCATTTTTTGTTTGTTTCTTCTGTGGCATTTGGAACTGTCTCTTATTTTTGTTTCTCGAGGAAAACAATGTGTGTAGCTGTTATTTACCAAAAACACATGGAGGTTTAGAGTGTACCCACACGTTAGCGTTTTGTTTTGCTATTCTGATTCACTCTCTGGCTAATGCACGCCATAATTATCCATGTTTGTACACACATCATGGCCTTTTGTAATCAAAGACGACACTATTAATGGCAGGAGCTCTAAACTGGGGTGTGATCAAGGAAATTTTTTCACAACCCTTGCCAGTTAGATAAACAGTCTGGCCTTTGAAGTCTGGAATGACCACTTGGAAATACATGATTCCAAAATTTTGCCCTTTTTTTTTTTTTTTTTTTTTTTTGGTTTCCTGGCCACCTAACCTATTTCTACTTAGGCCACCAGCTCCCCATCCAGAAAGGTCTTGCTGCTGTTTTGAAAGTTGAAAACAACAAATGGGAAGGTTGCCTCGGATTGAGGATTCAGTACTACGGAAGCTGTCCTTTCTGCCTTCTGTGTCTGTAGACAGGTAATAACAATTCTGAATACAAATATAGCAATAAAGAGCGCTCTTCTCTTGGCGGATCGGGGAGCATGCTTCTTGAGTCAGGATGAAAATAGCACTCCAGGAGGTCTTTGGTCCTAATGTCAATTTCATTAAGCCTTTTTCATGGTTTAGCAAAGACAGCTTGGGGGTGGCGTGAGGGTCTGGGGGAAGGGAACTGGAAACAGGCTTTGGCAAAAGATTAGTGGTGCGAATGCCAGCGGGAACAGCCGAAGCCCTCCGGTCTTTTCCTCTGAAATCGGACACCGAGCTAGCCAGCGGTCTCTGCGGGCTTCTCCCGGAGAAAATCACAGAATGCCCAGGCGCTTGGCTGAGTTCCCAATTCACAGTGGTCAACTTCTCTGCTCCCTGTCCTTTGCCTCTGCAATCCTCTCCCCTGCTTTGAGGCAACCTGAAATAGATCTAGATACGGTTTGAATTTTAGTCAGTCATCTTGGGTAATAATTTAAAGTACTTCACATTGATAGCAGTGGAATAAAAGGGCACCTTCAGATTTCTCAGCCTTAGCACTGATGACCTATTGGGCTGGAAAATTCTTTGTTGCTGGGGACTGGCCTGTGCAATATAGGATGTTTAGCAGCGTCCTTGGCTTCTGCCCACTAGATGCCAGTAAACCACCCACCCGTCCCAGGGTGGCAATCAAAAATGTCCCCAGACATTGCTAAATGTCCCCTAGGGGCAAAATCATTCCCAGCTGAGAACCACCCAGTTATAGGAAAGACAACTCATATTTATCTGACATCTCTGACCTGCCAGATGTATACTAGGTGTTTTGTGGAATCCTGACAGTTCTCTTGTGAAGTCTTCTCTCCTTTTCATAGATTAGGAACCTGAGGGATGGCAAGGAGAAGTGTTGCTTGTGTTTTGTTTTGTTCTGGGATTTTTATTTTCCAGTCCTTAACGGTGAAAATGTATTATCCAGGGAAATTATTTTATACCTAGAAAAGACAGCAAATATTATTTGTAGTATTTTCATTCTATACTACGACTATGTATTTTAGACATTCCCTAAATTATAAACACATAACTTGAAAATTTGCCAAATGTATGAAAAGCCAAAAAATCACCACCCAGGTGCCCCTGCTCTTCCTTTCAACCCCCAGTTGCTTTTTTGCTTACCCGAAATCAACATCAGTGATTGGCATTTTTCCACAGTAAGTATCTTTTAGTGGCATTATATATTAATATGGACTAGACTTGGAAAGCTAGCAATCAAATGTGTCATTGTCCGAAGCATTTTAAATTGAAAACTCGTGTGCAAGTGTACTTTTTCAAATTTTTCAGAACATTTACCTCAAATAAATGTACAATGAATCTGTGTCACAGAGTTTTTTTACTTCGTCAAGGAAACTGACAGGATGGTAAAACCAGTGTAAAAGATTATGGAAGCGACCTAAGTGTTTATAGTCATTGAAAGGAAGATACGGGGCTAAGACTGTTAAATTAGATACGGAACTGGTTACCGCTCCACAGGGCAATAAAACAATCATTTTGAGGGTTACCTTTTACACAAGATGGAATCATTAGCATTTTTACTAGACAAATTTGTTCCTGCTGGTCAAATTCATTGGCATTTTTATTAGCTTTCTACAAGTTAATAGCTACCCTCACAAATATATAAAATATCCTAATCCAAAGTAAATAGTGCATTAAACAAAGCTTTCTAATATCCCTAGAAAATCAGATAATCCTTGATTACCAGTTAGACACTTAAAACTTTTTTGGGGTTGAAAAACAATATAAGCCCACTAGTAAAGAGTTTGAAAAATACTATTTTTTAGAAGGAGAGGAAAAAAAAATCTACGCTCAAACCACTACCCAGATGCAACCACTATAAATAGAATTCATGTTCCTAAATATTTTTAACAGTGGAGTCATTATTATGAAAAAAAATGGCAGGCTACTTTTTTCTTTTGCTTACTCTCCTATATCATATTTTTTTGTTATAGAAGGAAAGTGTCCCGTAAACATTTTAATGTCTGTATAATGATTTGTCATTTTTGTACCATCCTTTTTGCCATTTTTCTAATCCTAAAATTAGTTCTTTATTATGAATAAGTAATGCACTTATGAATTTTTCAGAGTTACAAAAAATACATAGAAAATAACATAATAGCCAATGGTGGAGGTGCAACCTCCTTTCAGAGAATAAAATATCGGGGCACCTGCGCAGCTCAGTCAGTTGAGCGTCCGACTTCTGCTCAGCTGATGGTCTCACGGTGCGTGGGTTCAAGCCCCACATCAGGCTGTGTGCTGATTTTAAAATGTAAAACACATTCTTAGCTTTCGGGTTATGCAAGATGGGTAGCTGGCTAGATTTGGCCTCAAGCCATAGTTTGCCTACCCCTTCTTGATACACTCATCAAGATCTGATATTTCAGATATCTTAAATGTTTCTATTCTAATGGGTATGAAATGGTAAACTGTGATTTTCGTTTGAATTCTTGACCAGTAGTGAAATCCAGCATTTTTTCATGTGTGTTGGCCACTAGGATTTTCTCTTCTGTGATTTATTTATTGATTTTTCTTTTCCTTATTCTTTTATATTGTGGGTCTTCTATTTATTGGCTTTGAGGAGTTCTTTCTCTCCTCTGGATGGTAATCCTTTGTGACATCCTTTGCAAACACGGTCTTAGAGTGTTGTGGTTATTGTTCCATTCTTTAAAGTTGTCTTTTGATGAAAGACATTTTCAGTTTAAATAAAATTAAACTTATCCCAGTGAGATTTGGCTGTGTGGAAAAAAAAATTTGTGTTTTTCATGCACATGGGGAATGTGAAAGGTGACCACAAAAGAAAGATCTCACTTTTCTTGTATGCGAAAGAGGAAATATTTCTTCCTCAGATGGGAGTAAAAGAATGTTCTCACTTTTGATCCAGACATTTTTCAGTCTAGTAGTTTTCTTGAATGCTAACAGCCTTTCCAGTTGTGTAATCTGTTGTTCTATAGTAAAAAGAGTAGCCTCAAGCACGCCTCTGTAGCCAGTGCCGCCCCCTGGGCATGGATTTGACATTGAGGAAATGCTACTTGGCTTTCACAAGTTTGCAGGCTTTGCTCTTGTGAGCCAGCTGACGTAACTGGAAGTAGAAAAAGACCCTCCCACTGGCGTTTGGTAATTGACTTTGATGAGCTTGTCTGCAGTGCCTAAGTGGTTCCAGAAAAGAGAACTGTTCTAATCTGAAGAACTTTAGAAAGTAGCTCTGGCTGGCCAAGGCCGCACACCTCCGGCCGGCGGCGGGGACAAGGAACGCAGTGGATATGCTGCTCAGCAAAGCAAGACTTGGCCTGCCTTGAGCTCTTTTACTGAGTTCTTGCCCCTGAGAAGCACATTCTTGCTCTCTGGAGAGCCGGGCCCCCTTGAAACTGGGCTGAAATGCTCGACAGACACCTCATGTCGCCTCAGACTAAGTACATCCTTCCCAGGGTAAGCATGCGGGCAGGGAGGCAGGCCAGATGCACCGCGTGGCTTCGAGAAAACAGGAATGTCTTTTATTGTTAATGAGCTCACGCTAAATCACATCACGTTAGTTGCTGCACTTTTCAGGAGCCTTTCTGATCTTGCCAGAAATGTCATTCGTAGGGTGATTATGTAAGTGTTCAGGTGGATTAAGCACGTTAAGACTCTAACTCTGGTTTTAAATGGTTTCTTATTGAGATCCGTTTAGCAGCTTGCAGGAGAGAGAGAGAGAGGGACTGGGAGAAACTGGAAAATGAAAATGCTTTTTCCAGCTGTAGACGGTCACTTGTTGCATTGCACATCACACTGACAGCCAAGCCACTGAGCTACGTTTGCTCCTCACCTGTCTGTGTAAATCACGATGATGTGACTTCCTGCATGGCTGCAGGTTCAGATTTCCTTGCTGTTTGTCGCTTCAAAAATTGGTGAATTTAAGGAAATGCAGAAACGAGAGCCTAATGTTTAAAATACTTAAGCACAGAGGTTTGCCACGCAGAGGTCGGGTCTTTAGACGTGGAATGGAACTTTTAAAGAAGTGATCGCATCGTTATTGGAGCCCGTTGAGGGAATGCTTCAAGAAAATAATCATTGTTCTAGAATCCAACTGTAAACCATAGCCTGTAAAAATAAAAACCACAAGTTTACAGATATCTGTGTCAATAGGACACAAAAATGTGTCCTAGCCTGCCTAGAAATTCTTTCCGAAGTATCTCTTTTGTTTCCAGTTCCAATCTACACTAAATTCATCTAATGAAGAGAAAAAAAAATACTTGCTAAGAAACACCTGTGTGTGGTAATTATTTGTTCCTTCCAGGAGCTCTGGTGACAAAAGTATTCGCACAGTCAGGAAACTGTGACCTGAGTTGCTTAATCTATGTGATTTTAATAATCATTTATTGGATTTCGTCTAAAATTTTCTAAGCCCTCACTTGTCTTTGCCCCCATTCAGTTTCGTCTGCCAAAGTTATATTTCTTTAGGTCTGATGTGGCCGGTGACATGCACGCTGATTATAAAAGATTTCTGAGCACTAGATATGTCACATAAGTTTCTGAGCTTTTCAGATGCCACTTGCATTTAATTTAGAAATTATTCAGTATCTGTTTTTCCTGAGGGACATCTGGAATCATCATTCCCATGTCCTGCTTTCTAAGAATATTATCACACACAAAATACCTGTTAGGTCATTTCTGCCGACGGATTGCCTTATGAATTAGGAAAATGTATAATCTGAAACCCTAATTGCTAAGTATCCCAAAGGGCCAAATACATTCCAGTGGTCATTTTGAATATTTTCAGCAGTGAAATTGGGCACAAAAATGTCACAGTTATTTAATTGGGATATCCGTCTAGAGGACTTCAAAACAGTTGGATGATTTCTTATGCAGTTAATTTCAGTTCTGTCTTGAAGGGTTACGGGGACTCTGGACAGGGAAGTTTTCTCCCTTTCAGTTACTTCCTCTCTCCAGATTTTAGATTTTTGTTTCCTGTGACCTAATCACTTCTCATTTTAACTAATCCTGTGTTTGAATAGGCTGATAGATGCATGGACTTTTGTCTTAATGGTTCAAGTTTAAAATAAGTCCTTATAAAGACCATTCTCTTTCCATTTAACACCTTCATCCAGTCATTCTCAAAATTCCCCAGTAATGGCAGAAACGATTCTTTCAATTGGGACAATACTATAAATTGCCATAATCTTTTAAATACATATATGCATATGTATACATTTCTCTGTGTGTGTAAATGTGTTATGGAATAACTTTTTAGGATGCTGCATAAGCTATATGGTCCTTATTTTTTCTAATCAAGTACGGATTTCAGGTTTTATATCAGTGTAACTTTTTTAAAGTCACTGCAAATCCCAAATGCCCCAAAACACATTTAGAAACCATACAGTTAATTCTTATCTTAGATTAAAATGAAAGTAATACATTCCTAAAATTTGGTATAATTACTTTTACACTGCCAAAGGCAAAAAAATATATGAATCTGAGTATTATGCTTGTTGTCTTTTTATGAATTCTGGTATTGTTGCATTGCTAAGTTTCTTGAACTTGAATATTCTTTTTTAATTTTGTAGCACATGCATGTGCGCGCACACACACACACATACACGTGCGCGTTGGGGGGGGTGGGGCAGAGGGAAAGAGAGAGAAAATCTTAATCAGGTTCTACACTCAGCATGGAGCCCTACGTGAGGCTCGATCCCAGAACCCTGGGATCATGACCTGAGCCAAAATCAAGAGTCAAATCCTCAACTGACTGAGCCCCCCAGGTGCCCCACACTTGAATATTCTTTATGACTGAAATTGTGTGCACTCCCTTTACATCCTTTCCTCCCTTCCTTCAAACAAAAATGATCTCTCAGACTTGTGCAGGCTTTTCCCTTGATTTAGCATGTTACTCACAGTTTCAGTTTTTTCTGAATGTGGTTAAGAGCAAGTGTTTGGATCCAGTCAGACTTGACTTCAAATACAAGGCCACTCCCTTAATACCTGTGTGATTGGCAACCTTAGGTAATTGTAAAATTAAGAAAAATAATATCTGCGTTTCAGGTATCTGTGAGAACTTTTCTTAAAAATCACTGTGCATTAGACTGCTTAGCCCAGTACCTGTAGTCACTAAGGGAATGCACATGCCTATGTCCATTTTCTGCAATGTCTAATAACGCAAGAGCTTAGCTCTCAGGTCTCACACCACAATATCTAGGAGAGGCAAGGGAAATTTGTGAGCAGGTTTTTATTTGCATATTGGAAGAAAGAGAGATCAAAAGAAATAGGAGTCCTGTGAAGTGGGATTCCTAATTGGCTGTCTAGACCTGGGATCAGAGGGCTTCAAGAAGGCAGTGGAAACTCTCCACAGACTAAATGTGCATATTTGAGTCTTTGCATACATTCACATTTTCTAGCTTCTGGGGATTCGCAGTGTGGCCCTCACCTCCCAAACGGGAAAGCACCAGAGCTCCCGGGTGGCCCTAAGCCTGAAAGAACAAAAAAGATGATGGAGGTGAAATATTCTAAGAAGGCTAGTAATTTTTGAATGATTACTCTTTTTTTCTCTTTTACCTGTGTATTGCACAGTTTAGAAGGAGAAAAACAAGAAGCTGACGAGTGCCTGTGCATTCTGAGGGGAAGGAGACTTTCTCTTTGTACCCTTCTGGGTTCTTTGGCCGGGCCCATAATTACATTGACATGAAACAGATGAACAGGAAAAGACCAAATTTAATTTTGTGCGTACAGGAACCCATAAAAACCTGAAGCTCATATAAATGACCAAAGCTGGCAACTTTTATACCTTTTAGAAAAAGAACCAATAAATTTGTGAAGAATTGACAGGACAGGAGTTGGGGCTGGAAGTAGCAGATTAGTGAGGAAGTTACAAGGTTTGTTCACACAGAATTTTCGGCCTTGAATTCCCTATCTCTGACGGTAAGGATGCTTTCTACCCCCCTGGTACAGAGAAGGTGCCTTCAAATGGGAGATTTATTTTCTGCTCTCGGGGGGGACAAAGAAGGGTCAGAGCACCCTCCTTGTAGCAGCTGTTTCTTGAGTAACTTTAATTCAAAATAATAAATATGCCAAAATGGCATATTTTGGAGTGGCATGTTTTGCTCTCCAGGCCTCCTTTGAAATCTCCAAGAAGTTTCACAATTCAGAAGTTGAGCTGGTAGATCGTTCCAGTATTTTATTGAATTAGTCTCTTAGCCTTGAAAATAAGTCAGTTAAAACATTTTTTAATCGAAGTATCGATGACATACAATATTATGTTAGTTTCGGGTCTGCAACATAGTGATTTGACATCGATGTACACTATGAAATGTTTGCCACATTCAGTCTAGTTACCTTTTGTCACCATACAAAGTTGTTATGATCTAATAGACTGTGCTCCCTATTTCACATTACAACCCTGTGCCTTATTTATTTTATAACTGGAAGTTTGTACCTCTTAATCCCCTTCACCTATTTTAACAGTCACCCCACCCCTCTCTCCTTTGGCAACCACCAATTTGTTCTCTGTCTCCATAAGTCTCTTTCTGGTTTTGTTTGTTTATGTATTTTGTTTTTCAGATTCTACATATGAATGAAGTCATGTGGTATGTCGTTTTCTGTCTGACTTATCTCACTCAGCATAATACTCTCTAGGTCCATCCATGTTGTTGTTAATGCAAGATTTCATTTATTGTGGCTTTTTTAAATGAGCGTGTCCATATTTATGTGTGTATATACACGCACACACACACACGTATATACACATACACATACACCACACCTTCATTCATCTATTGATGGACATCTATTGATTTCCATATCTGGGCTATTGTGAATAATACTTCCATGAACACAGGGGATATGTCTTTTTGAATTAGTATTTTGATTTTCTTTGAATAAATAATACCGAAAAGTAAAATTGCTGGATTGTATGATATTTCTACTTTTAATTTTTTGAGGAACCTCCATATTGTTTTCCATAGTAGCTGTACCAGTTTACATTTCCACCAGCAGTGCACGAGGGTTCTCTTTTTTCCACATCCTCACCAACACTTGTTATGTCGTGTCTTTTTACTATTAGCCATACTGACAGGCGTGAAGTGGTATCTCATTGTGATTTTAATTTGCATTTACCTGATGATAGTGATGTTGAGCATCTCTCCATGTGTCCATTGACTATTTGTATGTCTACTTTGGAAAAAATATCTAATTCAGGTCCTCTGTCCATTTTTATTTTTTTTATTTATTTTTTTAGCATTTATTTTTGAGAGAGAGAGACAGACAGACAGAGTGTGAGTGGGGGAGGGGGAGAGAGAGAGGAGACACAGAAGCCAAAACAGGCTCCAGGCTCTGAGCTGTCAGTTAGTTCAGAGTGCTACACGGGGCTTGAACCCACGAACAGTGAGATCATGACCTGAACCGAGGTTGGATGCCTAATCAACTGAACCACCCAGGTGCCCCATCCTCTGCCTATTTTTAAACCAGCTTGTTTGGCTTTTTTGGTGTTGAGCTATATGGTTTTTAAAAAACATTTTGGTTATTAACCACTTATCAGATATATCATTGCAAAACCTCTCTGTTCAGTAGGCTGTGTTTCATTTGGTTGATGGTTTCACAACTAAGTATTTAGTAGGAGGCATTTCTATGGAAATAAAATAAAATGAAGGGTTAATGATTAGAGCTAATTATAAACCCAGTCAGCGTTCTGTGGGTCATCAGTCAAGATTCCTAGATTGGACTCAAAGCATTTTCAGATAGAATGATGACAGGGAGTAGCAGTCTGACAGATTTTCTGGGTTGCAGTTGGAGTGTCTCTGGTGATCTTCCTGAGTGGCCACACGGCACAGGCATGACGATTGTCCACACATGAGCTGTTGTGGTGATTGCTGGAAGTTTTTATCAAGTTGTCCAATTATAGTTTGCGTGGCTTTGGAAAAAGAACAATGATTCCAAGTCAGAAGGGTGGGAGAAAATTAGAAACTTTGGAAAATGGGAAATCGGTTCTTGTGGAACATTATAGCCAGATATTGGAGAAAACTAGAAGAATTCAGGATCTAGTTAGTTTACAAGTAGAAAACATAACCTCAAAAACAGTGAACAGGACTGGGATCTGATATCCAAAAGGGTTTATTACAGTTTTCCATTGACACAAAATTTTTCTCTGTATAGTTACCCTATTTCTATCAGAAATAATCAAAGTATGCCTAGTTTGTTTGCAAAATAAGTCTAGTCCCATTAAACTTGGCTTGGTTATTTGTACAAGTGCTGTAAAAATAGCAACTGACTTTTCAAAGTTTGCTTTGCTGAAACTTTTTACGAGGCATTTTAGATTAAACTCTTAAAAGACCTCTTGAGGCTGGGAACCTAAACCAAGGACTTATTATCAAATCTGCCATCTGACTTTGCCTGTAATACCTATAAATTTAGGTTAATTCCTCCCTTCTTGAGGTCCCCCAAATATCAACAGGTTTCTGAGCCTGCCAGGAAGTGGCCTTCCTAATTCACTTGGTAAGGCTGTCTGGAACCCATAAGCAAGGTACCAAGCTATTTTTCCAACAGGCATTATTGGCTCCATACAGTCAATAGCTTTAAGTTTCTTAAAGGTGTCTGCTCATATCTGATTTTATGCATGTTATTTTTAAATATGGCATTCCAGTCAAGGCCTTGGTAGTATAACAAATGTTTCCAATTGTGTCCTGTTACAAGGAGAAAAGATTCTTATTAAACTTAAGCGAATAACTATATTGCCACCAAAATAAGAATAATCACTAAGAGTTTTCAAATTCTGGGGAGATCAGGTAGGGAGAAACAGTAATTGTTTTGTCTTTGTTCATAGGTACTTTACCAAATTGCCACAGATCATAGGAAGATGGAAGAGGGGGTGGAAAGAAAAGGTTTTCCTTAAATCTGGAGAAATAAAACATTAAAGAACCAGCAGTGTTTTAAACAAAAAGTCATGAAAATTGCAATCGTCCTCATCAGTTCATTTAGCCCCAATGTAATTCATTCTTGTTCTCCTTGAATGCAGTTTTTCCGTTAGTTCTGGAAATTTTTACCCACGTCAGTGATGTTCTTAAAGTTAACAGAAACCTGTATTCTAGAGTACTTGTCAGAGTCCTTTCCGTGGATGTCTCTGAAGATAAAACACATTTGCAAAAGCGTCAGAGTAAAGCAATAGCTTCTGTAAATGACAAAAGAGTTAAAAAAAATGGCCATGGTTAAGGATCTGATAAGAATTCATTATAATCCAGTTGACAAGGGAATTTGGTTGTTTCTGTCACATACATTTTAAAATAATAACTAGAATTATGACTGATGGCATTATACCAGGGATATCAGATTTTTAGGAATTTCATATAATTTCTGGAACACTTGTATTAATAATTTCCACATAGATATTTCCTAAAGAAAGTGTAGCATCACTTCTTATTTTTTAAAAAAATTTTAAGGTTTGTTTGATGATTTAATGTATCAAATAAGCCTAATTAGTTGTAACATCTCTCTTTTTATGAGGGCTGGTGAAATAAATCTTTTGAGATATTCTAGGGACCCTCTAGAAAATCCCAAACTTAGTCTGAAGTCAGAAAGACTTCATTTAGAATTTGATTTGGGGAAGCTTGTTCAAAAATACTAAAAGGTTTTGGGGACCACCTGGGTGCCTCAGTTGGATGAGTGTCCAACATCAGCTGAGGTCATGATCTCATGTTTCGTGAGTTCAAGCCCTGCACTGGGCTCTCTGCGTCAGTGTGGAGCCCACTTTAGATCCTCTGTCCCCCTTTTGCTGCCCTTTCCCCTCTCATGCTCTCTCTCTCTCAAAAATAAATAAGCATTAAAATGTTTTTTTAGATATTGAAAGGTTTTGGAGACTTGACTGAATAAGATTACAATCGTGAAATTTAAGACTTAATTAGCTATTTAACCAAAGTGACAATAAAAGTTTATGAAAACAAGTACAGAAGGTTTCAAAGTTGTGAGCATAACTTAGCTCATCTTCTCAATATTGAGAAGATTCAGTTTTCCTAAATAATCCTTTGATTAAAATAAAATGGAAATGAGGAAATTATTTTGGTAAGACACAAAATCTTTGCTTTCTAGGTGGATTACTTAAAAGGTAGATAAGAATCTTTCCAAATCTCTTATTATCAGGAGCAGACCACTAGGTCAACAAAACTTTGTCCCTTTTGCAGATGAAAGAAAATTAAGATTTAGTTTTATATAAGTACACTATTAAAGCTTATTTTTAAAACCTTTATGTTAGTAACTCAACTTTAGCCGACTTGATTACACAAGAAAACATTCTCTCTCTCTTCCTATCTCTCTTCCCCACTTCCTGTTTCCATTCAGTTTGTCCTTGGTTTCCCTTTTTCTCATTCTGAAATAACCAGCTATATTTTAGGACAAAATTATTATCTTTTTTCTTAACAAACCTGCATCTCCATACCTGATACTTTTTCTTGCCCTGAAACATATTTCACTTTTCTTGCATACAGATTTGTTTCCTTTATTATTTCTACTAGTTTAATTACATTTACAAATTAGAATTCATTCTTAACTCTGAGAAAGCATAATTTCTAGTAAAAATTAAGAGGTAAGCAATTGTGAACTATGTAATACCAGCATTCTTTAGATTGGCAAATTTATGAATACATTTTATAATTCCTAGAAACTTCCTCGTAGTTTAATTTTTCAGTGTGTTACAAGACATGTTTACTAACAGATCCAAATATCTAGTTCTTCTGTAATAAGAAGCCAAAATTAGATAAAACAGTAGTTAATGTTTCATTATTCTGTTTTCTTTAGAAATAATCTAGGTGATAGCATAAGACAGTTGTCTAGGTTAAGAGCTCTCTAAAAATTTTTCCCCAAATAATAGACTTTTTTTCCAATTCAACTATCCTTTACATGGCCATAGGATCTTGTAATCTCAATAGCGACTCAAACCAGTAAGCTTTTTTATGACTTAACCATGGATACCAGCGATGTCCCAAAAAGCACAAGAGGGGCAGCCCTTACAAGACCCAGAAACTTTACTCTCAAAGTTAGCCTAAGAAAGCAAAGACCTTCATTGTCACAGGCAATGCCAATGGCTTAGTGAAAACAGTGTCTCTTGTTTTCCATGCCTCCAGTCCGAGACCTGCTAATCTGTGACACCAGCCAGTGGCTACTGGCCTGAGTATTTTCCAGCACTAACAAAACAGTGAAAACTGAGGCAACAAAGGTTCCGTTAAGGACTGGGACCCATTAGGACAGATTCCCCTGAGAACTGGGCACAAAAGGGCAAGAAGAATGGCGTTCAAGATTTCATGTCTCCGAATCCCATTCTGGCCCCCAAGATGCACACTAGTACGTGCACCTTCTGGATGATGGGGGCCAGAGAGAATGTTCTCACTGGTCATAACCCAAGCTCTCAGGACACAGAGCAAGACAAAAAGAAAACCTCATCCAGTTTTTACATAGAGGGCCCACAGCAAAATTCGTCTAAACAGATGTCGATCTGGTGAGAACCGTGAACTTACCAGCTGGTGAGGCCAGCTCATACAGCAGGCTTATCGGACCTGTGTCTGAATTCTCCTCTGTGGTTTTCCTCTTTATTACAAATGACACAAAAGACAGAGATGAAAAAAATAATGACCATTCCTGGGAGGAAAGGGATCAGTAGAAAACAAATCTTGCCCAGAGACGAACTAGAAACCTTTCATTTTCTGCTGCTAATCTAAATTTAGAAGAAGAGAAGGGCTCTCACTGCTCTTGATCCCAACAGAGCCTGCAGGTAGTGATCCAGGAGACTGAGGGGGTAGGAATCCTTACCTTCCGCTGGCTCTTGCCAGGGGTCCCAGGATCTTGCAGCTGCAGTAGCCCTGGAACGAGCAGGTGGTCAGCCAGGAGAGAACCCCACGTGGGGCACCCAAACTGTAGGGGAGGAAAGCATTTCCTTTTTTCCCTTCTAGGTTCTTTGGCTGGTCTAACAATTACATTGAAATAAGACAGATGAACAGGAGAAAAGCAGATTTAATTTCATACATATGGGAGACCATAAAAATATGAGACTCAAAGAAGTGACCAAAGCTGAAAGTTTTTATGCCTTTTAGACCAAGAAACAAGAAACTAGTGAAGAATTGATGAAACAGAGAGGTTCGGGCCAGCGGTAGCGAATTAGGGAAGAGGTGACAAGGTTTGTTTATACAGCCTACTTGGCCTCGATCGCCATCTCTTAAGTAACTTCAAAATAATCATTATTCCAAAGTGGCATATTTTGGGGTGCTATATTCTGCTCTCCTTCAATTCCCAAATATTACAAAACAAATAATGGTCTAAGGCTACAGGTTTCTGGATCATTTTTCAGATATAGCTTGTATTTAAATGGACATAAAATGTTAAAAAGCCCTGGAGGCTAATATACGTACATGAGGATGCTTTAAAGGATGATTGCAGGGATGCTGACTTTAGGACCCAGAGATGTCAGAATGGGTGATCTCACCTTGCCCCGTAAAACAGTGAGTTCATAGAAGAGATAATTTTGCATAATCCTGACAGAGAGTTGCCAATTTTTTTTTTACTGCTTAAAGTTTTACTGTTAAAATGGAAAAAAACTTGAAAGAGAGCCTTACACATCCAAGTAATTCATTAAAAGTGATTGATATTGGGGGGCCTGGGTGGCTGTCAGTTAAGCATCCAACTTCGGCTCAGGTCTGATCTCACTGTTTGTGAGTTCGAGCCCCGCATGGGTCTCTGTACTGACAGCTCGGAGCGTGGAGCCTGCTTCAGACTCTGTGTCTCCCTCTCTCTTTGACTCTCTTTCCGCTCACACACACACACACACACACACACACACTCACACTCTCTCTCTCTCTCTCTCAAAAATGAATAAGCATTAAAAAAAATTTTTAAAAAGTGATTGATATTAAAAATACAAGAAATATTAAAGGAAATATGTGTGTTAGAACACTCAGTCTTATCTCTTTGGGTCAAATATGTTTGTTCTGGTAAATTCTATCCCAGTCCTGTTTATAAACTTACATATTTTTATGGTTGTAACTATAGGGTATATAGTATCCCTGGGTTCTGCCTTGTTTCTTCAGCTGTGTTTTGCGATCACTTTTAAATCATAGCACGATATAGCCTTGTGAGGATTTCCCACGGTTTGTCTAAATAAAATGGTCATTTATTGTTGGGATTTTCAGTGATTTTATAATACTGTTTTTATAGATAAGTCAATCTGTGATAACAATTTTGAGCACACGGTTTTTGGCTCTATTAAATAACTTCCTTGAGGTAAAGTCTCAAATGTGGAATTATTTGCACAGTGAGTGGGTTTGAGTGTTTTTATGTCTTTGGCTCTGCTTTCCATATCTCTTTTCAAAATTATTACACCAGTTGCCAGTGCCAACATAATATTGATAATATACTAATTTTATAACGATACACCCCATGTTAATGTTAAGGTCTAATTATTTTACTTATTTTTAAAAATTTTTTTAATGTTTTATTTTATTTTTGAGACAGAGAGAGAGACAGCGTGAGCGGGGGAGGGTCAGAGAGAGAGAGGGAGACGCAGAATCCGAATACAGGCTCCGGGCTCTGAGCTAGCATCAGCACAGAGCCCGATGCAGGGCTCGAACCCACGAACTGCGAGATCATGACCTGAGCCGAAGCTGGACACTTAACCGACTGAGCCACCCAGGCGCCCCTCCTTATTTTAAAATATAAAAATTAGGAGTGCCTGAGTGGCTCAGTCGGTTAAGATTCTGACTCTAGGTTTCAGCTCAGGTCATGATCTCACAGTTTCATGAGTTCAAGCCCTGCATTGGGCTCTGTGCTGATGGTGCAGAGCCTGCTTGGGATCCTCTCTCTTCTCCCTCTCTCTCTCTGCCCCTCCCTACTCAAGCTGTCTCTGTCTCTCTCTAAATAAATAAATAAATAAACTTAAAAAATAAATAAAATATAAAAAAATCACACAGCAATGCTTTAATTTTGATTTAGTAGACTACTAGCAAAGGTGAATATTTAACTGAACATTTGTATATTCTTTGGACCTCTGTGTACATATTTTATTAGGTTTCCTGGGTTTAGAAGCTAATGTTGCTTTTATTTGTTAGGTATTAAGAGAATTACGGAACAAACTATTAGTTTTTCCGCTGTCTGGTCCCAGCCATCAAAATATTTCCTTTCATAAAAACTGATCTTACAGGGTGCCTGGCTAGCTCAGTCAGTAGAGCATGCGACTCTTGATCTTGGGGTTGTGAGTTCCAGCCCCATGTTGGGTGTACAGATTACTTAAAAATAAAAAAAATTGGGGTGCCTGAGTGGCTTAGTCGGTTAAGCATCTGACTTCAGCTCAGGTCATGATCTCATGGTTTGTGGGTTCAAGTCCCATGTCGGACTCGGTGATGACAGCTCAGAGCCTGGAGCCTGCTTCTGATGCCATCTCTCCCTCTCTCTCTGCTCCTTCCTGGCTTGCAGTCTGCCTTTCTCTCTCTCTCTCTCTCTCTCTCTCTCTCTCTCTCTCTCAAAATTAAACATTAAATTTTTTTTTAATTGACCTTAACATTTATATTGCAGCACACTGCTGATGTCACTAAAGGGTAGCTAGTATGAGAAAATAGCATATTAGTTTGATTAAAATCTACACTAAATTAGTCAAAAAACTTAAGCCTTGATTTTGGAAAGCCAAACAAAAAGCTTGGACTTTGTTTAGATATCTGACTTACTTTTTGCAGAGAACTAATGACCATCCACAAAATAAGAAAAAGACCACATTTGACTCAAGCTGTAGTTCATATGAGACGTGTGTTCTGTCTCATCTTTAGGTTCATAGACTTGGCACTGTCAAGGACAGCGCGAGCCACTAGGTCATCAGGTTGTTTATTCAGGGCTGTTAGAACTCAGGGCTCTTCCATCCTAATAGCTTCCTGTGCGGCTCCCCCTTAAGTGGTCATTCCGGGGAGGCTGCCTCCCTAGCTCTTCCCATAAGCTTGGAGAACGGGAACTTTCTATACCCTTTCTTGGTAAGAGACCTGCTGTCATTTTGACTTGAATGTAATGTTTGTTAACCTTACAAACGGTATTTACTTGTCTTTAAACCTTCGCTCAAGTGTAGAACCAATTATTTTGATTAATGGCATTTTAGGCATCAGAAAAGAGAAAAATCTGACCCTTGAGATCATACGTAAGATCCTCGTCTGTGCTGCCAACACATAAAATAGATGTGTCACAGTCCTGAAGGTTCCACAGCCTCTGCTACAAGTGCCCTCTTGACAAAGTCTGTTTTGTACCATCCTGGGCTTCTCATCTTCTTACTGACTCATGGAGGACAGAAAATGGCACTGATTTGAGAACATGGTAGGATTTAGAACATGATAAAATGGACAGAGCTCACTGCATTAAAAGAAGAAGAACAAGGGGCGCCTGGGTGGCTCAGTTGGGTAGGTGTCGGACTGCGGCTTGGGTCATGATCTCGCAGTTTGTGGGTTGGAGCCCCGCGTTGGGCTCTGTGCTGACAGCTCAGAGCCTGGAGCCTGCTTCGGATTCTGTGTCTCGCTCTCTCTGCCCTTCTCCTGCTCATACTCTGTCTCTCTCTCTCAAAAATAAACATTAGAAAAATTTTTAAAAAAAGAACAAGATTTTTTTCTTGGTTCTAATTCTTGCGTCTTCGTTTGGAAGCAAGTCAATTAACATGTGTAGGTTTGTTTCATCACCTAAAATGAAAGTAGTAATTCTTATCTCTGGATTCCTTTATATGGGAGGTTGTAAAGGCCCATGGGGGTGATATAAAATAAAGCATCTCAGAATAGCTATTTCTAGTTTTGTCTTTCCTCTGAAGCCCTGATGATTGCTTGAAGAACGTACCTTCAATACTAATATGTATAAGACCAAGTCATCTAACCTCACGTCATTTTTTCCCCCATTTTTTTTCTTTTCTTTTGTTTTTCCTTTTCAATTTTCTTTCCTTCTTTTCTTTTGGACATTTCTTGTCTTGGCATCGACACAGGTATTTCTGCATCGTGAAACTTGAAGAGCCTGAGATTCCCACCCCCCCTGCTGGGTCCAGGTTTATGACCATTTTCATGACTTCGTTTAATAAGGTTTAATGTTCAATAAAGACACAGGCTTGGAAATATTTCAAGGCCTAGTGCCGCATCAGCGGGTTTTGTGAATCATTCACAGCTCTGCTTCCAAGGCTTTTACAGTGGGTTTTCAAGGTAGACTGTGAATAATTAATGCTAATGTGATGTTTGGGTGTTAAAAAAAAAAAAAAAACTCTGTACATGCACTCAGATATAACAATATGAAAAAGAAGTCACTTCACGGTGTTGCCAAAAATATTAATCACCTCCATGTGATATGTGTTGAGTGCTACCCAGGTGAAGTTAAGTGAGATCTCTATGGTTGACAATATTACCATTTATTCAGATAATGTTATTAATAGCAGTTAAAGAATAGTCTCTTTAATATGATTGAGTTAACATATGTTTTTCGCTGTGGAGATCCAACGTAGTGACAGGACTTAATAGAAGATTTTATGGGGGGGAGGGGGAAGGGCACCAGGGTGGCTCAGTCGGTTGAGTCCTACTTCGGCTTAGATCATGATCTCACAGTTCGTGAGTTCAAGCCCCACATAGAGCTCTGTGCTGTCAGCTTGGAGCCTAGAGCCTGCTTTGAATTCTGAGTCTCCTTCTTTCTGCCCCTCCCCCACTTGCACTCTCCGCCCAAAAAAATTTTTCCTAAAAGTTTATATTGGGGCACCTGGGTGGCTCTGTCACTTAAGTGTCTGATTGTTAATTTTGGCTCAAGTCATGATCTCATGGTTCTTGGGATCAAACCCTGTGTTGGGCTCTGCACTGATAGTGTGGAACCTGCTCGGGGTTCTTGCTCTCTGCCTCTTCCCAACTTACACACTCATGTGTGCGCTCTCTCTCTCTCTCTCTTTCTCTCTCTCAAAAATAAACTTTAAACAAGAATAGCAACAAAAACAACAAATTAGTTTTTTAAAGTTTAGGTATGTGTTTTTAAATGTTTATTTTTGAGAGAAAGAACGTACGTACGTGGGGGAGGGAGACAGAGGATGTTTGCACTGACAGCAGTCACCCTGATGCGGGGCTTGAACACTCAAACTGTGAGATCATGACCTGAGTCAAAGTCGGACACTTAATCGTCTGAGCCACCCAGGTGCTCCCAAAATGTTTGTATTTTGAAGAGATCTCCAACCCGTCTTCTCGTTGTGTTTCGTATGAGTGGTAGGAATTCAAAGGCAGTTGTAGAAGTTGCTGTAGGACTCAGGGTTCCCCTGAGAATGTCACTTGACTGCTTCTGTCTACCTATTGAGAGATGTGATGTGGTAGCTGCAACATCTAATTGGTGGAGACGCTGAAAGTTGTTTGTTTGAAGAGAGCCCAAAAGAACAGTTGTTCCTGAGCTCCAGATTAAGAAAACGACTCCAGCTAATAAAAAATCGTCCGTGTAGATAATAAAGGGTCCCCGTTGCTGATGCGGTATCTGTGTTTGGGCTGAGAAAATATGCATTTGTTTAATTTCTATAGCTGAGTGAGAATGCCTGCCTCCTCCGGGACTTCGGTGCCATTAAAAGTGAAGGCATTGTGCCAAGTGACATGAGCCAGCCACAAAATGGCAAATGCTGGATGTTCTACTTCTGTGACATACCTGGAGTAGACCACCTCCTAGAGACAGAAGGTAGAATGGCGGTTGCAGAAGCTGGGGGGCAGAGTGGGGCGGAAATGGGGAGGCGTGTCTAATGGGGACAGGGTTTCAGTCTGGGATGATAGAAAAGTTCTAGAGATGGATTAATGGTGGTGGGGGCACAGCTGTGTGAACATACCTAATGCCACTGAACTGTGCACTTCACAATGGCTGAAATGGTAACTTTTTGTTGTGTCTATTTTACGCAAGTTTTTAAATGCAATTTAAAAAAATGATCTTCAGTAAGCCTCTATGTTGAATGAGGCCAAATGCCTCATATGTATTATCTTATTTAATCCTCACAGCAATCCAGGGCGGTAGACCCATGATGATCTCTACTGAGAAAGGATCTGAGCACAGCCAGGAATGTCTCATGTCTAGGGCGCCCTGGGTGCCAGTGACCAAAGCAAGGAGTGACTTTGCATGTGCACACACAGAGCCCCTTGCACATGGCTTCCTTTTTCTTTCTTTTCCCCCCTCTGATAACTGTGCTATTCCTGCCCGGGCTGCTATTGCTAGTGCAGATTTCCTTAAGGAATGGGGATGTGGGTTCATGGGGCTCCTCCTTGACCTTGGAACCCCGAATGTGTAGCAGCAGAAGGAGAAGCCACCCACCAATCCCGCCAGGAGTCAGCCAGACGCCGCAGACCTTCTGTAGACTGGCTGCATGTTCCTCTCTTAGGGTTCATGAAAATTACCCAACAGGCCAGCTGCCATGATGGTTTCAAAATTAACTCATGCTTTAAACATCCTTTTAAACCTCTCCGGGTGCCTGGGGGGGTTCAGTCGGTTAAGCATCTGACTCTTGGTTTCAGCTCAGGTTATGATCTCATAGTTCGTGGGTTTGAGCCCTACATTCGGCTCTTTGCTGACAGTGTGGAGCCTGGTTGGGATTCTCTCTTCCTCTTTCTCTGTCCCTCCCCCACTCATGCTGCCTCTCTCAAAAATAAATAAATAAACTTTGGGGGAAAAATCATTTTAACCCTCTCTAAATGGTCCACTTTCATTCAAATGTGTTTTTTTTTGTTTGTTTGTTTGATTTGTTTTTTAGTTTTTTTTTTAATCTTCCAGGATGGTCCATTAGAAATAAAAATTGAGCTGTTTTTTTCTTATCTTTATGTCCAAGCTCTTTTTCCAAAAAACAAGAGCAGACTCATTCCCACAGGGAATGTATGTAAAAGCCAAGTAAAGATATTTTCGTAAGGACTATGTTTATACCATTTTTAAAACATTTTTATTCTTGACAGAATCTGTGTTTATAACCAGATTTCACTAAGGTTTTGTTGTTGTTGTTAGTGTGTTTACTTTGGGGTGTGTTGTTTTGTTTTGTTGTGATATGTTTGTTTTGCGCTTATAGACTTTAGACCCAGTACATTCTATATCCCATCGTCCTGGTGAATTGAAGATTGGAAGACATCTTTCTCTGATTCTGGTGCTAGTTGCCTTTTTGTTTTTTTAAGTTTTATCTATTTTAAGTAACAGAGAGAAAGAAGGAGAGGAGCAGAATCCCAAACAGGCTCCACACTGTCAGTGAGGAGCCCGATGCGAGGCTCGAACTCACAAACCGTGAGATCATGACCTGAGCAGAAAGCAAGAGTCAGATGCTTAACCAACTGAGCCACCCACGCGCCCCTGGTGATCAGTGCCCCTTTACATCCTTCTACTCCTGTTTTTCAGCTGGGTAAAATGATGAACTTGAAGATATTCGCTACATTGAAAAATTTCAGCATCTTTCAAACTCTTTGTGGGAACACGTGCTATTCCAGTGTTCCCCGTTTATACCTTTTTCATTTTACCATAAGAAACCAGCTGGCTAATACCAGCTGAGAGAAACCATTTCCAACCCAGTCTGTCTGCATCATTTCCTCTCTGCCCTTAATCCGGAACAAAGGAAACAAAATAATAGGCCAACACAATGGGTTAAATCAAGTTCTTAATTACGGAATTAGGAAACTTTTTAACATAATTTAAGATTCCACGCTTGCATTTCTTGCAAAGTTGTAGAGTCTATTCGGGGCTCTTTCCTGATTAGCTCCTCAATTCAGTAAGTCAAAACGCTGACAGTTCTTGCAAAGCTAAGAAAAATAATTATGACACTTAAAATACAAATATAGACATGCAGAATTTCAAATCCTCTATCCTCTTGGTGCTTTCTCAAGGCCAGTTCAGTTTTTCCTGATAAGGACGTTTGACTAGCTTGCGGGGCTCTGACAGATGATATTTCTACAGGTCTGGTTTTTTCTATGCATCCACGGCAGTGCTTGAGCTGAACAAGCTACGTTGGCCTTATTCAAAGGCATATTCTGCCTAAAAGTAGTTTAGCCCAAGTCAATCTCATTATACTACATCCTTACCCTCAGAAAAGATAATGGCTCCTTATTTGGTATTCGTGTTTTCTTTCAGATTGCAGGAATTGAGATGACTTTTGCATAGCATGTCTTATTACCGGGCTCCTCTGCGAATCAGAGAAAAACATGGCATCTGGCGCTGTTACTTCTTACAACACCAGAGAACATAATTGCTTTATCGCACGGGGCTATGGAGATAGCACATGTCACCACTGTACGAATGCTCTTGGGTTATGGAATTTGGTCAGTGACTAACGTTATCATGCAAGTGTACTAAAGTAAGAGAACAGTACGATTGATAAATTGTGAGGAAGAAGGGTAACCAGAATAGTAGGATGATAAGCAGGTGCACTGCTTAAAAGCATTCCGGGAGTTCCATTTATAAGAGCTTGTATACACTTTGTTTTACTCTCTGTTTGCTGCTTTGGAAGAGCTTCTCTTAATTAGACTTGTCCTTTTCCAGTAACATATCCTTAATTGTTATACAAAGGGCAAGAGGCTACGTGGGTTTAGTTGTGGAAGTGTGTTTTAAGTAATCCTGAAAAGAATCATTTCTTCATAGCATTTCATGGTTGTTGTTGTTGTTGTTTTTAATTTATTTATTTTGAAGGAGAGAGAGAGAGAGTGTGAGCCGGGGAGGGGCAGAGAGAGAGGGGGAGACACAGAATCTGAAGTGGGATCCAGGCTCTGAACCGTCAGCACAGAGCCTGATGTGGGGCTCGAACCCATAAATCATGAGATCATGACCTGAGCCACAGTCGGACGCTTAACCGACTGAGCCACCCAGGTGCCCCATTTCATGGTTGTTTTTAAGGGAGAATGTTTTACGTATGATATTTAGCAGAAATTGAAATTATTAAGATACTGGATTTTCTCATGTTCTGAGCAAATGAATGAATGTATAAATTTGAATCGATAAAATCTATGAATGGTATTTGGGGACATATTTTGAGCATCAAACATATATTATCTCTAGTAAAACTATAAATGATAGTAATATTTTGGCAAAGTTATTTTTCTTCTTCATGAAGTGTTTTATTCGGTAGCAGGTAAATGTGATTTGTTCAGTAAAAGGAAAAGGAAAGATAAAAAAGCTTCTTATAATTTCTTTTTTTTAAGAGAAATACGGTTGTTAAACAATAATGTAGCTTAAATATGAGGGGCTCCTGGGTGGCTCAGTTGGTTAAGTGTCCGACTTTGGCTCAGGTCATGATCTCACAGTTCGTGGGTTTGAGCCCCATGTCAGACTATGCTGACAGCTCAGAGCCTGGAACCTGCTTTGGATTCTGTGTCCCCCTCTCTCTCTACCCTTCCCCTGCTCATACTCTGTCTCTCTCAATAGTAATAAATAATAAATAATAATAAATAAACAATAAGAATTTAAAAAAATTTTAATTCTGGATGATCTTAAGTTTTCGAATTTAGAATTTAAAAATGTATGATTCTGTATGAAATCTATATTTTTACATCCTTGGAAAAATCTTTGTTAAGGATATGACTCTTCTCAGCCGTTGTTAGCTCAAGAATTTTATGATATAAACTAAGTGTGTAAGCATTTCTTTTATTTACAGTGGAATGATCTGGGTTGATTTAGTGTAAGGTGCACATCAAATAAAATGACCTGCAAAGACATATGAAACTAATTGAAGGGAAGAAGAGAGAATGTAGCGCTCCAGGGATTAAGAACTTTTTGACATTTCTCATTCAGTGACATCTGGTTTGAGAGTATGAATTTAGATTTCCAGCTTAATTTTTCTTAAAAAAAAAAAAAAAACCTATGCTGCTCTCTGGCAATTGAGGGCTTTTTATTAATCATATTTATCCTAAAATATCTGTTTAGTCTGCTAACTCTGACAGTAGCCATTCTCTATGTCTTTGGCCAAAGGCATTATAATGAAATAGTATGAGCAAATATAAATAAAATATTATTGATTTCTAGTACAAACAATAAGTCTTTCTAGACATCAGTCAACTCTAAAGCATTCTGGTTAATGTTTTGAAAACCCTTGATATTTATCAATACCAGCAAGTGGCTTATAACTTGATGAGTTCTTGATTCATATTAAAATAGAATTGATGAAGGGGAACCTGGGTGGCCCAACAGGGGCTTGGGTGGCTCATTCTGTTAAGCGTCCAACTTCATTCAGCTCAGGGTCATGATCTCACAAGTTCGTGGGTTCAAGCCCTGCGTCGGGCTCCTTGCTGACAGCTCAGAGCCTGGAGCGCGCCTTGGATTTTGTGTCTCCCTCTCTTTCTGTCCCTCCCCTGCTCACACTCTGACTCTCTGTCTCTCTCTCTCACAAATAAATAAACTTAAAATTTTTTTAAATTATTTAAAGTAGAATTGATGTGTCTTTTAAAAAGCTGGTATAGGCTTTAATTAGATGAGTGACATTGGACACACCACCAAGAGTCTCTGAGAGTCCATTTCCTTATTTTTACAATTGAATAGTAATGATATGAGCCCTATAGACCTCAAGGATCCAATCCAATACATACATAAATCTTGAAAATAGTAAATGACTGTACAGTCATAAGGGATTAATCATTTGACAAACATTTGTCAAGGACTGACCTGTCTTTTTCTTCCTGACGTGAGCCCTTAAACTGCTTGCCTGGAGATCCGAACAGTCCCGAGAGAGCTTCTCACTGGGCCTGTTCTCAACCCTCAGTCTACCCTCCATACTTTCTACCCTCTGGCCTTGGAAAGGCCCAGACGCTGCCAGCAGAGTCCTGGGGAAAGAAAAATGGCAGCCGATGCCAAGTAGTGGGGCCCGAAGAGGGGCTGAATGATGTAACAGTCAGTGGTCAGTTAAGTCTGGTGCATCTGAGGCCAGGAAGAATAAAGGCTTAAAAGAAAGCCAGAGTTAACTGTGTTTATTTGTATTTTGTTGTTTCCATTTATTGTTTGTTTTGCAAATTGTGTCTCAAGACACAGTGGAGCCAAAGGCAGAGGAATGGGGGTACTTAGGAGAAGGAAGGTAGAGCAAACAGTAAGGGACAGCTTCTCTGCCTCTGAAAATAGGGTCATTACCTACGTATTCGACGCATGGATTGACAGCGTTCGGAGAATTAAGATATAACACAACTGTTGGAACCACGCATGGTTTCTTTCTTCAGGAGTCACTTCTGAAGGGAGAATATTACAGTGTTTCAGGGCGTGTAACATAATACCTCTCACACGTCTTATTTGACTTCTCTAGATTTGTGGATTCTGGATAGAGAGCCTGTCTTTTATAAATCTTACCTATAGCTCTTCCTTTCTAGGTGTGAACCTAGTTAGAAAAGCCATATTCAAAAAAGAAAGAAAGAAAGAAAAATGTGGACACCTGGATGGCTCAGCCCGTTGAGTGTCTAACTTTGGCTCAGGTCATGATTTCATGGTTTGTGAGTTCGAGCCCCACGACGGGCTCTAGCACAGAGCCCGCTTCAGATCCTCTGTCCCTCTCTCTCTCTCTCTCTGCCTCTCCCTTGCTCAAGCTCTCTCTCTCAAAAATAAAAATAGAAACATTTAAAACAAAAGATTTTTTAAAACTGGGCTTCCATATATAACTAACCATTTGGTATTGATTTTGTATATGATTTCGTCTCAGGATGATTCATGATATGACACAAATGATTATAACTCTTAAATGTGGCCGTTACTTTCTTTCTTTTCGCGCCACCACAGAATTTTCTGGTCGAGCTGAGAGCTCCACTTATAATCAGACCTTATAATCAGACAAGTGTCTGGTAGGAGCCCAGCTGGTTAGGCTCCCTGTGTCTGATCTGATTTCTACTTTCCCCTGTGTGGTGTCTGAAGGAATGAACACACAGGTAAAATATGAAAAACAAACAAGAGCACACTTTCTGGAAGGATTTCACCAGGACGGTGCTGGTAAACCTGGGCTGTAGCGCCCCTGCCCGCCAGATCCCAGGAGACCAGACCTCTGCAGCCTGTGCCCCCCTTTGGTGCTTCTATGGCACCTCCTTTGGTTTGCCACCAAGGCCTGGACCTCTACCCAGCTGTTCTTCCCCACACTGATGCCTGCTTCAGCCGCATCACCCGCCCACCCTGCGTCTGCGTTGCATCCTGCTCATTGCAGGCACCTCCGAGAAGCCCATCACCTGTAGCCTCACGTCCCTTTGACTTGCTATACTTCCTCATCATTGCGTTTTTTTCCCCCCAATGTCTCCAACAAGCCAAGTTCCTTCCGACCTCACAGCCTTTGCGCTTGCCGTTCTTTTTCTTGGGGCATTCTTTCTGTCCCTTCTTATTCGCAAGCTTTCCGTGAAACCATAAATCTTCAGAAAGGTTTTCGGCGACTTCCTTCTATAAAGTGGATTCTCCTGTGTGTCTCTGTCACAGAACAGAGTCGATTTGCTTCATACAAATGCAATTATGTGGCTTCCTTAAGGGTCACACCTCTTGCAGACTTTCTTTTACAAATGCTTCTGCACACCTCCTTTATGATCCTGAAATGAAAATCGCAGTTAATGTGAACTAACATAAAATGTATAAAACCCCCGTAAGTATTGATGTACTCTTTTTTTAATGTTTATTTTTAAGAGAGAGAGAGAGAGAACGCGAGTGGCGGAGGGGCAGAGAGAGAGAGGGAGACACAGAATCTGAAACAGGCTCCAGGCTCTGAGCTGTCAGCACAGAGCCCAACATGGGTCTTGAACTCGGGAATTGCGAGAACCTGACCCGAGCCGAAGTCGGACGCTTAACCGACTGAGCCCCCCAGGTGCCCCAGTCTTCGATTTATCTTTAAGTCATGTGTGTTGTGTTTCGCTTTGTGATGGTACACATGCAACCACGCTGGAAGGACATGACGAAGTCGTCACACGTCTGCCCCTGTCTGTAGGGGCCACGGATGGGGCAGCTGTGAACGAAGGTTAACGGTGGTGTGTGGCACTGGTGGGTGGCTCTTGGAGTCAGTACTTAACAATTCTTGGTAAAGTTCCAAAGAAAGTACAACCTTCCACCGACCTACACAGGACTTGCATTTGTAGAAAATTCGTATATTTGATAACTATACAAAAATGCTGTGTGCTTGTATGCATAATAGAGTTAGGTTCTGGGCTTGGGTCATTTCATCAACAGACATTTCACCTGCATGAATACCAACAGGACAGGGTGCATGAGGGGTGCGCACCCGTTTTATTATTCTGTGAGACTGTTGTGCACAGTGCAGGTCGTTTATATCCCTGGCCACTGCCCACAAACAGTCTGTAATGTCCCTCATTTGAGACAACCAAAAATGCTGCAACAAATTTCTGGAACACCTTTTTGGAACACCTGGTCTAGGCTACAAGCTCTACTGAGTATGGAAATCGTGTTTGCCTTTTGTACCCTGGAAGCTTGATTTTCGTAGCAAATTATCACTGCAGTGCATGGCAAACGTGTAAGGAACGAATGAATGAATGGGAATACATGGGAGCAGCGAAACCTGTTCATCCATTCAGTGTGTACTGAGCAACTACTGTAGGTGCCGGGTGCTGTCCAGGACCTCGGAATACAGCAGTTAATGAGACAAATACCCTGAGCGAGCTCGCTCTCTCTGTATACGAAACTACTTTTTGACTGTAGCGACACCTAGATTTCCTATAAAGGAGGACTATAACTTTGGGATATTGAGTTTTATTTAATTCCGAACACATAACTTTATATAGTTAAGTCACTTGGTTATGATGGAGAAAGTGGGGTAGAAAATCAAAAGCAGTGGAAGGAAGTCAGGTTGGTGACTTGTGTTTAAAAGCAAATAGAATAGACTGAGTGCCTGAAAATAACTTAGTTATTTATAGATTCCTTGTGTCTGTTTACACGTTATCCTGCGCCAAAAGAATTAAATCAAAATCATTTTGTTGTTCTCAGCTACATGGCAGTAGAGTGCTGTAAGCGGCTCTTTTCCCCTGAGCGATACATTTTACGTACTAGGTGTATTGAAGGTAACAGATGTGCCTCCTTGAAATGAGGTGAAATCTTAACCTGAGTGTTAAGAGACGCCCATTTGGGGGCATCTGGGTGGCTCAGTTGGTTAAGCGTTTGACTCTTGATTTGGGCTCAGGTCATGATCTCATGCTATATGAGATCAAGCCCCCATCAGGTTCTGCACTGACAGCTTGAGATTCTCTCTCCTGGTCTCTCTGCTCCTCCCCGCTTGAATTCTTTCTCTCTCTCTCTCTCTCTCAAAATAAATAAATAAGCTTTAAAAAAGAGATGCTCATATGAGCCTTTTGCAGTTAGTGTAAGTATCTTCATGTCTATGTGGCATTTGCTTTGGAATCCCTTCATCCTCAGCGTATGCAATCAATCAGGTGGGAATCAACCTAGGAGCCAAGGGGGGCTGAGAGAAGTTGCCAACAGCTGAATACATCTGTAAGAAGTTGTATGTTCTTACTCGCAATTCTGGAAGCTTCAGCAGGAGATATGAGGTCAGCTCTAGTATATGCCCTAATAGAACTGAAAAACTGGTCACAGCTTAAAAGGGACATTTTTAGGGTCTTAATAACCAATGAAACACTGGCTGCCATTTATTTATATCCACTTCCACGTTATTTAGGGAGCCATTTTGCAGGCACAATCTTAAACCAAAATTTCCAGTGCCCTCTGAGATACCTTCCTTCCCATCGAAAAAGTAGATGTAGTTTCAAATGATGTTTATAATTTACAAGTGGTGCTCTTTTATTTTTTTTTAATGTTTTATTTATTTTTGAGAGACAGAGAGAGAAAGACCACATGAGCAGGGGAGAAAACAAGTGTTTTTCTTAAACTGGCATGTTTACCGGCCACAACCCTTGAATTTTAAATATTTTTCTTTGAAGTGTTCTGATGTTAAGGTTGACTTTTATGCTTTCCACTGTGGTGCATGATACTGAAGACTCCGGTGATGTAAATTTGAGTCTCCGGCACAAACCGCAAACTGTTCTGTATTCAACATAAGCCGTAATTACAGGACCGGGGGTCACAGCAGTGCAGAAGCATGGCACGGTCCCGTGATTTCTTTGGTATCAGTTAAACAACCCCAGAAATAGGTAGTATTTTTTTTCTCTATAGAGAAGGAACTAATAAGGCTCAACGTATTTGGTTTTTTAAACTAAAATTTACTTTGTGCTTATAGTAACTCATTTATCCCTCATAGGAGTCATGGAAAATAAGATGGTATTTCCATTCTGCAGATAAGGAAACTGAGGTGCAGAACTTTAAGTGACAGCTTTGATACGGAACTAAGTTATTGCAGTGAGAAAGCCAGACTCCAGGAAGCGGACTCCGGTGCTTGCCCCCTGCGGAGTACACAGCCGACAGGTCGCAGAGCAAAGCTGTCTGATTGCAGAGTCCATGCCCTCTTTACCACCCTCTGCTGCAAACCCAGGGAATTTCCTAACTGTAGGTGGAAGGCGCCATGAATGCCCTCCTCCTCATCAAAGCCAAGAACTGTCCAGGGTCCTAATGCCTTCCGACCTTTTTCTTCAGTTCATGGTTCCTCCCTCCTTCACACATCCTGTGTTTTCCTGCCTCCTTCTCTGAGCTCAATGTCTCATTCTTGGCTGACTTTGTTTCCTCCCATAGCATCTACTAAATGTGAGTGTTCCCTGGGGATTTTTTCTGAAACTTTCTATGATTTTTATCTACTGTGAGAACCCTGCTCTAGAAGTTCTCATCTCCTCCCTGGATTCAACCATCACCTTTACGTAGCCATCCTTAAATAGATCTTAGAAGAAAAAACCCAGGCAGCCAAGTGGATTTGTTATGCCTTTCTCCAGGGCTGCCAGACCACTGTTATCCTGTTTAAGGTGAAATTTGTAACGTTGACTGTAACTTCTGCATTATTACTCCTATACATTTACCCACAGTGTCAGTGTGTTTGACAGCCAATCATCAGTTTATCTCATGGTGGTTCACCTAATGCTTAAAGCCTCATTTGCATGTTGTTTCTGTACACATCAAGTGCTCAGGTGTCCTGTTCTTTTTACTAATCTTTTTTATTTTAATGTTTATTTATTTTGAGAGAGAGAGAGAGAGAGAGGCAGACAGAGAATCCCAGGCAAGCTCCTCACTGTCAGCACAGAGCCCCACGTGGGGTCCAAACTCACCAACCATGGGATCATGACCTGAGCCGAAATCAAGAGTCAGATGCTTAACCAACTGAGCCACCCAGGAGCCCCTCCATCTTTTTGACCTTTAAGGACTTCTTAAACATGCTTTTTTAGAAAACATTTTCAGCTTAGTTTATATTTCAAAGAAGTGGTTATCAAATTAGCACTATGATATTCTTATTTTAGTTATAACTACTTAAGTGATGTTTATCTAAAGACCTTTTCTTCCAAACATTTGGTTAGTAGTAGTAAATACTTACAAAATTCATGGAAATTTTACCAGTTATATCTACTTATTTTTCTACGTTGTGCGATTACTATCTCCTCCTTATTTTGTTTTTTTGCCAAGTGATTATATGAGTATTGTAGTAATGGTAGAGGTTTAACACAAAAGTAACTTCGGGTGAATTGATTTAAAAATCTTTTTTTTAAAAAATTGAGATATAATTAACGTACAACCAGGGCACCTGGGTGGCTCAGTCGGTTAAGCGTCTGACTTCGGCTCAGGTCATGATTTCACGGTTCGTGAGTTCGAGGCCCGCATTGGGCTCTGTGCTGACAGCTCAGAGCCTGGAGCCTGCTTTGGACTCTGTCTCCCTCTCTGTCTGCCCCTCCCCTGCTCACACTCTGTCTCTCTCTTTCTCTCAAAAATAAATAAACATTAAATTTTTTTTAAATCAACATATATTAGTATCAGGTGTACAATTTATATGGTGTAGATTAAAAATGATCACAATAAGTCTAGTTAATATCCATCACCACACAGAGTTACATTTTTTTTCTTGTAATGAGAAATTTTAAAATCTACTCTTAAAAAGTTTTTTTTAATGTTTACTTATTTTTGAGAGAGAGAGAGAGAGAGAAGGACGGAGTATAAGCAGGGGAGGGGCAGAGAGCAAGGGAGACACAGAATCCGAAGCAGGCTCCAGGCTCCGAGCTGTCAGCACAAAGCCTGATGTGGGGCTCGAACTCCTGCTAGTTACTAGTGATAGTTAAAGTCTTGCTAGTTATTTACCGACAGTTTTTCTGTCTCACGTTTTTAGTGATTGTGTGTGCTCTGAAGGCGAGGTATGAGCCTATGAGTTCCTCATTTTTCCTTCAGTTTCCTGGTCCAGTACTTTACTAACCATATAGTGTTTAATAGAATCCTTTTTTAGTTTTTTAATTTTTTTGATGATTAGACAGCGTGATACGCTTGAGGAAAGCATTTGCAGTAGAGGGTGTGACTTCGCATCCTTGCATTATGCACTCATACAACCTCTCTGACTTTGGCCACAGCACCTAAAATCTCTGAATATCATTGTTGGCTGTTTGTTGTTTTTTTTTTTTCTTTGTAAAATAGTAAGGATAGTAATACCAATCAAATCGGTTTGGTTTAAGAACAAATAAGTAATTTGCAGGAAGTACATTCTATGTCACAAACTACTATAAAAATGGTAACATGGCAGTATTTTTGTGAATGCCTTTTAAAAGAATGTGAGTTCGCCTGGGTGGCTCAGTCGGTTAAGCATCCGGCTTCGGCTCAGGTCAGGATCTCACAGTTGGTGGGTTCAGGCTCCGCATCGGGTTCTGTGCTGGCAGCTCAGAGCCTGGAACCTGCTTCAGATTCTGTCTCTCCCTCTCTCTCTGCCCCTCCCCCACTCGTGCTCTGTCTCTCTCTGTCTCAAAAATAAATAAACTATAAAAAAAATTTAAAATAATATGGCCTTCAATGCAGTTCAATCTTCTGGTCTTACCTTTGTCTTTTTTTCAACATGTTCATGTGCTCATTCTGGTACCCAGGACCTGCAGCTTTCTCCCTTGGTGTTGCTACCTAATTTGCTCCTCTTGCTTTCTATCTCCTTCTTCTTTTCCAGTTTCCCTCTTTGTATCAAAGCCCCATTTCCCATGCAGCCTTTCTTTCTTTTTTCTTCTTTAGGTTTCTTTCTTCTTAGTGTGTATAATAGGCTTCAACACTGACAGGAGATTAAAGAATTCTCACAAAATCAGAAGACCGTACAAATTCTGTGTGTGTGCATGTGTGTTTTATGGTAGCATTTTAGGCAAGTGCTGTCTTATTCATATGCACAGTGTCAGAAAGTTGGAGGTAGAAGGGGAGGTTGAAATTTGTCTAATCCAGTCCACTTGGTTTAAGGAGGAAAAGAGCGTGTCCAGAGGAGTTAGTGACTGGCCCGGGATCTCAAGGTTAATTACTGATTGAGTTGATAGTTAAGACTGTTTCCGGAGTTCAGCCCACTCTTGTTTCTCTGTGTTTTTGCTATCCACTGTATTGTGTGTCCTGTCCTAGAGTTTAGCTAAGGACATTATCTAGGGGTTAGTTTGTTCCCAGCAGGCAATCTAGCTGATTGGCTTTGGGTAAGTTATTTAACCTCTCTGGCCTTGAGATTCTCATCAGAATCTGAGAGGACCAAGCTAGTCTTCAAGGCATCATTATAATTCTCAATCTTCCTTCATTTAACGAACTCTCTGATGACCAATTATCTACAAGTACGAGGTGAGTAGGATTCTTGCAGATGGTTTGACTGTGTGTTTTTCTCCAAATGCCACTCAAGGTGGAGCTTTGTTTCCTACATTACTGTATTACATTTTGATCTTTACAACCAATTAAGCTTGTCCAGTGTTTGATTAAATTATTTCCAATTAAAACATCACAGCTTCCTTGGCAGAGATCTTGGCAAGATTTTTGTTATCATTTTTTAAAAGGCTGTGGGAAAATTGAAGCGTTTTGTTGAAATATTTTCTTTGGATCATAATGTTGAGACAGAACAATGTGACATCCTTTTATACACCACCTGAAAGTTAACAAAAGAGACACAGAAAGAAATGTATGCAGGTATCTTGTTGAAATGACAGTGTCAGAAGAGGTTCGCTAATTTGACTTCCGGGTGATTGAAAATCCAGTAAATTACTAAGTCTTAATTTTACACAAACACTCAAATTCCCTTTAAATTCCTAGAAAATTCTTTCTACGTATTTCAATAAGTGGACATTAATCCCGAGTAGTATGTTTATTCCCTGCCTGCTTGGGTTCCTATACCGTTTGCTAGCCCTCCATTGAAAACTAGGTGTCTAGGTATAGGTCATGTGACGTGACCAACTGGCAGGTCCCTTTCCAGAAAAGTGAATAAATGTCCCCTGGGCAGACATTTTCTTGGGTCTGTCTTGTTTTTAGTAATCAATGCAACTAATTTCATCAAAAACTGGTTTTGTTTGGTTGTGGAATTTTGACTCAGTTTGCCAGACCATCATTTCCTGAAGCGCTTGCAAATAGTCATTTTTTTGTCTTTCGGTGCCTGAGAGCCTATTTTAAGAGCATTGCCAAGCGTGGGAAACTAATAGCACTATCTTCCAGCTGTGGAAACAGTATCACTGTGATAATGCACTTTAGCTTCCTGTAAAAGGACTTCTTGATGTGCTGAGAATCTAGTTCGAGGTTTAGAAGCAGTATGTGCGATGCTGGCGGTGAGCATTCTGAAGTGGTAAGAAACTCCTTCTCATGTCATTGATGTCTAGCATTTTTAATCGGGTTCTTAAATCATTTCAGAGTTTGATTTTAAACTTGCCTCTCAAGCGCCTGGCATCACTAACAGAAATGTAAAACAAAGAGCTCGTTTCTAAAGGACGAGCCCAAATGTTGAAATATGGCAGAAAAAAACGTTTGAAACCAAACATGTTTTGTAACTGTATTATTTGCTAGAGCTGAGATGACTTTTCTACTTGAACTTGGATTTGAAAAGGTTATCAGTATCTTATAATGTCTATTGAAAAGGTGTCTTAAAAAGTCTTTGTAAGTATAACGACAGGCAATTAATAAGATTCTTTAGTAAAAAAAACATGTTTAATTTAGCAGTGAAATCATCAGTTAAATGTAATTGGAAGTGATCGAATTGAAAAGTTTTATGTCATAAAATCTCTTCAGATCATTTATTTGTAAATAGTAAACTGTTAGTGAAATCTCAGTCTTAAACATTAAATGCATTCCTTGTACATTAAAAAATATTTAAACTAAGAGTATATATATAATTTGAGTATCACATTGTTTTCAATCCATAAAATATGTAAAATTTCACATGAATCCGTACATCATGCAAAATGAACGCTTAATGCTTTTATATGCAAATTAAAGATAAAGTTAAACTTCAAGGGTTATCGACATGGTTTTGAAAGTGTCAAAAGGCACTTTATACCATACGTTTCTTTGAAGTGCCGTATTATTTGATTCCTTAATACGTTCTGATTCCTCAATAGCCTGATGAATTGAGGTGATAATTTGATCTGATTTTAGAAAGATCTGTTCTCAGTAAATAATTCCACCGTTTAACTATGAAGAAATAAACCTGTATTAAATAGTGAATTTCAGTTTTCTGGTCTTATTCCACTAAAAACAAAATTCCCTTTTTAGGTGTGTGTAGCAATCATAGGATGAGATGATTTCACTTCTTGTTATGTAGCCAGAAGGAAAGAAATTTCCCAAAAAGCAACTGAGATTTCTACTTTAAACATAGCAAGTTGAAATCACACAGTTGTCTATTTAATTTGAGTTCTTTATTTCAACCATTGGCGTAAGATCACAACGATAGATACAGTTCCAGAAGGAGAGTTAAGGGTTTTGTTTTGAATTTCAAAATGGTCTTCTCTAATATGGTCATTATTTTTTAAGACCTTCTTTTATCCTTTTTTTTGTGGGGGGGAGAGCATGAATAGGGGAGAGGAGCAGAGTGAGGGGGGGAGAGAGAGAGTCTCCAGCAAGCTCCACACTCAGCACGGAGCCCAACACACGATGGGGCTTGATCCCGTAACCCTGGAATCATGACCTGAGCCAAAACCAAGAGTTGGATGCTCAACCAACTGAGCCACCCAGGCATCCCAAGACCTTCTTTTGTCTTTTGATCTTTGCCCTCAGGTGACTGTCAAGATGAGCAAAAACTTTTTTAAAGAGTAGGATATGACTCCATTCAGATGTTCATAAGAATTTAAAGTGGTTGCAAAATTATAAATTTTCAGAATAAGACACTTTAAACTCCTACTAAACAGAAATGCGTCCAGCGTTTAAGCCCTACCCTCCCTTGTTACTGTCTACACTACATGCGGTTCATGCAGGATTTTCAAACTCTTTAAGATTGTGCTCAAGCATAAGCTGTCACAGACGAGAAAGTATTTGGAGGAGTGATGTTAACATTTTAAGAAAGCATTCCTGAAAATGAGTTCCAGGTTTTTGTTACTTTTTTACAGAGAGTATAAACGAACGCAGAAATTATTCCTTAGAATCCACCCTAATGAGTATTTTAGGAATACAAACATTCATTAATTAGCCCTCGTGTGTTTTAAAATACACACCTGTTGGATATGGTTATGCACCGAAGCCGTTTTTTTCATGAATAATTTCTATCATTTTTGCATAATTTTAAGGAACCATATGTTCTATAATGAAGAAAAAATATTTAAAGTATGCAATCATGTTAAACAGCTACTGCCTGAGTCACTATATATGTATATATATTTTTAAGTCCTGCCTGAAGGTGACAAAGAAGCTAAAAGGATTCGAAGTGTGCTATCAATGTAATGTCACTGTAAATTTATTAATTTAGGCCATTTTGGTTATTGAGACCAAATATAGAAACTTTCTTGTGTTTAGGTATTACAATGGTTTTTAAAAATCTGAAAACCAGGGGTGCCTAGGTGGCTCGGTCAGTTGAGTGTCCGACTTTAGTTCAGGTCATGATCTTGCGGTTTGTGAATTCAAGCCCTCTGTCGGGCTCTGTGCCAACAGCTCGGAGCCTGGAGCCTGCTTCGGATTCTGTGTCTCCCTCTCTCTCTGCCCCTCCCCTATTCATGTCCTGTCTCTCTCTCTGTCTCTCAATAAGAAATAAACGTTAAACATTTTTTTAAAAAAAAATCTGAAAACCAGATTGAAACATGAATGGAATACTTAGAGTTGTGTTTGTTTTGTCCGAAGAGGTCTGCATAACTGTTTAAAAAATTGACTTTGGTGACTCGTCCAGTTTTTAAAACATGCCAGAACTGGTTCATTTTATGGACGTCATAAAGAACAGTTACATGCACGTAAAAAAATTAATTATTTTCCGTGTCTTTTAGCTCTAAAGCCCTTTTTCTGTTTTCCTCCCTGTGAGTCAAATATTCTATTTGTATGACTAATATTTTTTTGCAGTTTTGTCGTTATTATTGAACATTTGAAATGTCCTTTCAAATATAGTATCGGTAATAGTAGTCCAAATTTGATATTTCTAAGCATCATATCCAAATTTTAATTTTTGTGGGAATGTGAGAATCATCATTGATGTGGTCTTATTTTTATTTTTATTTTTTAAAGTTTATTTCTTTATTTTGGGGGAGAGAAAGAAAGAGCCCCCTTGGGCACACGAGGGAGGGGCAGAGAGAGAGAGAGAGAGAGAGAGAGAATCCTAAGCAGGCTCCTCACTGTCAACACAGAGCCTGATGTGGGGCTCAATCTCATGAACTGTGAGATCATGACCTGAGCTGAAATCAAGAGTCAGACGCTTAACCAATTGAGCCCTCCACGTGCCCTAATGCGGTCTTATTTTTAATAAGAGACATATATCAATAGGAAACATAAAAACGTGCTACAGTTGAGAGGACTGAGTTTTAGAAGGTGTATTTCCTTGTTGTGTCTTGTTCAGAGCATGGAACAGGGCCAAGAAATGGGCTGCCAAGTCCCCATTCTTAGAAGTATCTATCCTGCTTTCGGCATGCTCTGGCCAGCACTGTTCTTTAGAACTTTCTCTGATGATTGAAGTATGCTGTGTCTGTGCCGTCCAAGATGGTAGCCACTAGCCACGTGTGGCTGTTGTGCACTTGCAGAGTGGCAATGGAGGCGCTGAATTGTCATTCAGTGTAAATAATTCTATGGGAGCTTGTACTGGACTCCTTTCTATCCCGAGTGGGCTCCGCGGACCTCCTCGGAGCCTGTTCGGAATGCAGGACTCTCAGGCCCCACTTGAGACCTACTGCAGCAGAATCCACATTTTTGCTGTCTCTCCAAGTGGATCACATGTCCACTGCCGCTCGGCAGAGTTGGTCTATAAGGCATTCCTCAGCAGACTAGATGGCTAGAGGAGACCAGTGTTCTAGCTCCCAACGGCCTATGATTTTTTTTGTATTTCGGAGAAGGTAATTACTGAGATTCAAAGACAGGTAAGGAGCACACACTCTGAGATTAGACCAGGGGTGGAAGCACAGCTTTGCCGTGTGTTGGCTGTGAGTGATCGTGGGCCCACTGTTCTATCTAAGGCTCAGTTCCCCTCTGGAAGGGAGGGAGGCTCATGAAACTGTAGACCTGCCTCGGTGTTGTGAAGATGAACCGACATAATGTAGGCAAAGTGTTTACACACACAGGAAACCCTCAAGAGGACTGGTTTAACTTACACTGGTGTTAGCTCATATTACATAAAGTCGTACCTTTCAAATGAGACAGGCAGACTAAACGTAGACTGTGTCTTTCTTCTAAATCGACATTGGCTTAGAAAAAGTCTCAAACGATGGTTACTTACCTTAAAGAAAAGGGGGTCTGAGTCCACTGGTTTGATTTTTGTCACATGTTCCAGTTTTAGGATGAAAGTGTGAAGCAGTGACCTAGCCTCTTTAAACCACAAAAGAGTTCCTTAAATTGCGGATCTAAGAGCACAGCTCTCCTTTCCCTTCCTCCACTAGCGTTTATAGAGCCCCCATTAAAATGTCTTGAAAAGTCTGCCTCTCTCTAGTTCTCACAGTTGGCGCCGCGGCAAAGCGGAGCTCTGTCCCCCCTGGTTGCAAGATGTGGACGGATGGGTTTGGTTGGCCTTCTTTGGAGTGCAGCCAGCATTTCCTTTTCAGCAAATTCTGTGTTTTAAAAAGAATGAACCTAGGGTGAGCTCAAACTATTAGTCACAAGTTTTCATCTTTATTAATGGTGCTTCATCAGGAAGCTAATCCAAGTGGGGGTGGGCGCTGTCTCCTAGTTAAAAATAAAAGCACATACTTACTTAAAATTCCCATCGTTCTTTTACCACTAAAAAAGTAGTCCAGGCTTGGAGAATATAATTTTCAAAATACTTTTTAAAATTTAACCATTCTCCTACTGTGTACACACACACGCGTGTGTGTGTGTGTGTGTGTATAAAAGCTCTGCCCTGCTCCATGTATATATATATATGTGTGTGTGTGTGTATGTATATATATATTATATATATATATAATATATATTTCAGCGTGGGATTCTACCTCTCTCTCTCTTTCTGCACCCCCCTCGTGTGCTCAAGTGGGCTCTTTCTCTCTCTCACTCTCTCTGTCTCCCTCCCTCCCTCCCAAAATAAATAAATAAACTTAAAAAAATAAATCATCATCAATGATGATTCTTACATTACCACAAAAGTTAAAACTTGGACATGATGCACTAGAAATATCAAATTTGGGGTTACCTGGGTAGCTCAGTTGGTTAAGCATCTGACTTCAGCTCAGGCCATGATCTCACGATTCGTGAGTTCGAGCCCCGCGCCGGGCTCTGTGCTGACAGCTCAGAGCCTGGAGCCTGCTGTGGATTCTGTGTCTCCCTCTCTCTCTGCCTCTCCCCTGCTTGCACTCTGTCTCTCTGTCAAAAATAAATAAACATTAAAAAATGTAAAAAAGGAAACATCAAATTTGGACTACTTTATATATATGATGTGTGTGTGGATGTGTGTGTATCATATTTCTTTGCATCTTTATTTCCTTCATGTAGATTGTGGAAAAGAAAATTCCTGAATATATATTTTTAAAAGAGTAATATGCCTTTCTAAATTGCTTTTCAGAAAAGTTGTATTAGTTTACACGCCCACCAGCAGTGTTTGAGTTCATTTCAATGTAATATTGGCTATCATTCTTAAAGTGATTACTTGGATGCGATGGAATATTAATCCTCCATGAAAAGGAAGTCCTGCCACTGACAACAACATGGATGGACCTTGAGGACATTATGCTGAGTTAAATAAATCAGAGAAAGACAAAGACTCTGTAAGCTCACTTATATGTAGGAGGTGGGCAAAACAGGTACAGTTGGTCAAAAGGTACCAACTTCCAATTACAAGATAAATAAGTCCTGCGGATGTAATATGGTGACTGTAGTTAACAATACTGTATTGCATATTTTAAAGTTTCTAAGAGGGTGTATCCTTTTTTTTTAAGTTTATTTATTTATTTTGAGTGAGACCAAGAGAGCATGAGTAGGGGGAGGGGCAGAGAGAGAGAAGGAGGACCCTTCAGCAGGGAGCCCTACGTGGGGCTTGAACTCACAAAACCATGAGATCATGACCTGAGCTGAAATCAAGAGTCAGTTGCTTAACTGACTGAGCCACCCATGCACCCCTCTAAGAGAGTGGATCTTAAAAGTGCTCATCACAAGACAAAAAACTGGTAACTGTGTGTAGTGATGGATGTTAAGTAGATTTATTGTGGCAGTCATTTGATATATGCAATGTATACATGTATCAAACCATTATTTATACACCTAAAACTAATACAGTGTTATCTGCCAATCACATCTCAATTTAAAAAATAAATAAAAATAAATAAAACGTAAAATAGAAAGTTTTTAAACAATTTGACAGGTAAAAATATCTCATTTTTAAACATCTTCATATTTTTTTATTATGGTGAGGTTAAGTATTTTTTCATATTTTTTAGCCATGCTTGTTTCTTCCTTACATATGTGTCCTTGGGTGAATTACTTAACTCTCTACCTGGTTTTTTGTTTCAATCTCAAGTCACTTTGTAAGGTCACTGCAAAGACCAAATTAGTTAATATATTTCACATACTTGCAACAGTATGTGTTGTATAAATGTTAGTTATTAGTCTTTGGTGAATGTCTGATTTATGGCTTTTGTCCAGTTGTTGTTGTGGTTGTTGAGATCCCAGGATTTAGAGCATTATGGGGCACTGACCTTTCTTACTTCTTTGCCTCAAGTGGGAGAGGATGAAAGTTCCTGACGAGTCTGGTGACTGTTATTTCTGAGGATGCTAGGAGCCGAGTGATAGAAGGCTCCTCAGTACTAAAGTTGAACCTTCACCATATATTCATAGTCTGATGTTATTATCCCCATTTTATAAATAAAAAAGCAAAGGTTCTGAAAGTTGTAGTGGTTTGTCCAGCGTATGGCAGACTTCTCATCCCCTGCTCCCTCATGCTGCTGGGAATTATGGTCACTCAGCCCTCTGAACTGTGCTGGAGGTTTACATCTTGCTATATATCCAGTATATAAGGTAATACTGGATGGTGGTTGAACTCCAGAGCCACTTGACCGGAGTTCAGACCCTGGCTCTGTCACTTACTGTCTCTGTGACGGTGCAGGCACACTCACTTCATCTGTAAAATAGGGATGGGAGTAAGGACTTACCTTTTGAATTGTTGTAAAGAACGAGATCATTAATTTCTGTGTCAGTCACCCAAGACGGTAGTTTTGGACATGACAGGTGTTATGTACCAGCCACTGCGATCATAATTCCCAGCATCTGAGGCGGGGGCAGGGTGTGGCCAAAGGCCTACCTGACATTTCTTTTTGAGAGAAGAGGATGAGGAGAACAGCTGTTATTTGCAGTAAATTTATGTGAGGCACTGGATCAAGTGATTTATATATTGTAATAATTCAAAACAATTTTTTTTTTACTACCCACAATTTACAGATGAGGAAACTGAGATTTAGGGAGTTTAAAAAAATTTTTTTAATGTTTATTTATTTTTGAAGGAGCGAGAGATAAAGTGTGAGTGGGGGAAGGGCAGAGAGAGAGAGGGAGACACAGAATCTAAAGCAGGCTCCAGGCTCTGAGCTGTCAGCACAGAGCCTGATGCGGGGCTCGAACTCATGAGCCGAGCTGTGAGATCATGACCTGAGCTGAAGTGGGTCGTTTAACCGACTGAACCATCCAGGCGCCCCTAGGGAGGTTTCCTTAATGTTTATTTATTCTGAGAGAAAAAGAGCATGAGCCGGGGAAGGGCAGAGAGAGAGGAAGAGAGAGAGAATCCCAAGCAGGCTCCGTGCTGTCATTGCACAGCCTGATGCGGGACTCGATTCCATGAACCATGAGATCATGACCTGAGCCGAAAAAACCAAGAGTCAGATGCTTAACCGACTGAGCCACCCAGGTGCCCCAAGATTTAGGGGGTTTTGAAAATGTGCTCAAGGTCACTTAGCTAATGAGGGATGGACCCAGAACTTCAGCTTTGGCTAACCTGACTGCAGACTCCAAGCCCTTCATTGTCCTCGGCTGCTTCTCTCGGGAGGTCAGCCTCGTGGTGTCTCCATTTGCTTTCGTGAGCCTTCGGGTTAACCTGTATGTTCTTTCAGTTTTCAGCACAGTTTCGTTTGGTTGTTTGTTTTGTCTTGATTTAACGAATAAGGTGTTAGAATTGTTAACCCAATGGGTATGTGATTTGCTTTGGGTGAAAACATCCAGTAGATGTCTCTGGAAGTCCATGTGTCATTGGGACGCTCTTGTATTGGTTCCGTGTCCAAGGTGATGCTGATGTGCAGCCTTGAGAGGATCACATTTCCAGAGTAAAGGTGAGATGTGGAGACGAAGGACAGAGTGTGAGAGGAGGTCTTGAAGACTTCCGTAGAGAACGGAAGTGAAGGTAAGAATAAATTCCCTCCTCCATTTGCCCCTTCATTGGCATTGTAGCGCCTGCAGTGATACAGAGAAAAAGAAATAATTAGAGGTATATCCGCGTGAGATAGTGACTCAGGAGAGACGAAATGCCAGAGGACAATGCAACTCTAGAGATTTACGACCTACAGCGATGTTTGGCCGAGGCTGGAAGGGTGGCTGAGGTCACCAGACTAGGCAGAGCAAGAGATGAGTGAGATGAAGTGTTCCCTCGGGTTTCCAGGACGGTAGAGAGGGCTTAGGGGAAGGTCAGTGGCTGGAGAAGTGCCATGTTGGTTTGGCAGGGTGGGAAATGGAACCGCAAGAACACCTTGAGGGGGGTCAATCCTCAATTAATAAGAAAGGAAGTGTCTCCTTGGGTTTCTAGTAAAGATGAACAGGTGCCATTAGAAATGAAGCAGAGGCGATACAAAACTAGTAGAAGTACATGAGTTGCTGAGTAATTTTTTGACATCCTTGGTTACCGAGGTAGGTTTTCTTAATCTATAAAGTGCTTTGCGTCCTAAATGATTTACGTATTAGCCTTTTGTATCCTGTGCAACAACAGAATAACAAAGTCTCGCCAAATGGCACTTTCCCCGACACTTCTGCACCAGCCGTGTAGTTTCCCAGTATTAACTGACATCTCACAGCTGCGTGCACCAGTGTCCCCTCCTTCCCATTTTCCAGGTAAACCCAGTCTTTGTGATGCTTTATAACCTGTCCACAGTCACCCAGCTAAAAAGTGTCAGGTTTAGTATTTGTTACACCAAAGAAGGGGTCCTTTTAGTGAAAGCAAAAGGCTGTGCTAAGACGTAACCCGAGGAACGAGCCCTGTTTTCTCTGGTGTTGGAGATTGAAAGTGAGCGTGAGCTGAGCGCTTTGACGTGTCCTGTGCTCTTTTATTTTGTCCTGTGATTTCACCCTCCCTATCCTGTATCAATGTATTGGAGGAAGGTGCCTGTATCTTTATTAAGATAAAGTTAATCTCAGCGTACTAATGGGGATGAGGTCCGTTGTTAAATTAATCATTTTGCAAATCCTCTGAGAGGTAGTATTTACTCTTTGGATTGAGCTTTTTTTCAGAGCTATGCATTGGAAATATGGCAGGCCATGCAAGCTAGCAAAAGCAGCTTTTAATTGATGAAGACCTTTAGTTTATTTTCCTTGACTAATCTAGTTCCTTGACGCTGGGAAATGAAAGGCAGTATTTATCACAAAATACTGCCGGCAAGCAAGTGAAAACCCACCTGTCCTTGACCCTTTATAGAAACGTACGAAGGCCCGTGCTCTGGGCAATGAACTTGGTGTGTATAGGCCTGAGCACGATTATCAGTAAATGGGAAAGCTGGACAATAAATGCCGGGGCAAGCGGTGTAGTATATGTGTATGTTTGAAGGATGGTTTAATTTTTCTGGTTTGTTCGTGCACTGAAAACCGCCATGGCCTCGAAATGCCGTCGACACAGACTTGGAGGAGAAAAATACTTTCTCATCAGTTAAGGTAGTCATGAGATTAAAAACCAACTGTACTACGATACCAGCTTAGGGGGCGCCTGGGTGGCTCAGTCGGCTGAGCGTCCGGCTTGGGCTCAGGTCATGATCTCGCGGTTCGTGGGTTCGAGCCCCGCATTGGGCTCTGTGCTGACATCTAGCTCAGGGCCTGGAGACTGCTTCGGATTCTGTGTCTCCCTCTCTCTCTGACCCTCCCCTGCTCACGCTGTCTCTCTCTCTCTCTCTCTCTCTCTCTCTCTCTCTCTCTCTCAAAAATAATAAATAAAATATTAAAAAAATAAAAAAGATACCAGCTTAAGTATACATAATTCTGGTTGGGGAACTGCTCAGAAGGGGAGGAAATATCTTGGGGCCCATAAATAGCCTCCAAAATGGAACCCTTCAATTACTGTCATAAAAAAGAGGAATTGGAGTGAGGAATAATGAGACTAGTTAGGTATTGGTATTATGCAAGCTATATAATTTTAAGCCTGGCATATCGTGTAATAGAGAAGTTGACACGCTTTCTCTGTAAGGGTCAGGCAGTAAATATTTTTGGCTTTGAGGCCATACATTCTCTGTCACTGTCACTGAAATCTGTTGTTCCACAAAAGCAGCCATTAGTTCATGACACACACACACAAGGCAACAGGCTGACTTTGGCCCCAGAGTTGTGGTTGGCTGGTCCCTGGTATCATGTGTGTGATTTGAGCCCTTTTTATGTATACGGCAAAAGTGAAAGGCTTCCTACACAAGCCTGGTAGCAAATCTGAGAGTGCATTCTAGATGCCCCTTTGTAGAAAGACGATTTTATTTGAGGTTTTTGAAAATTATACTTGGCCAACTCAAATGCTAACCTCTGCTCCTTAATTCAGATATTTTATTCACATTTCTTGCCAGACCTGGGAACTGACCGCAAATAATTATTATGAAAGACACAGGGCCCTTGAACCCTTTCTTTGTGGTTCTTTTGAAGGGTCATTGTCTCTTTGCTAATTAGGATCCTGGAACATTATGTTTCAACTGCTTGTGGAAGTATTATCCTTAGAGAAATAGTCTGGACAAGAGTAGGTAGGGGGTGCGGGCAACAGAGAGGAGAAAAACCTGGGAGGGACGAATTACAGACACCAGCAACAGAGAAAACCCCGGCCAGTAATTAGAGTAAATTTCTGAATACAAACCCTCAAAATGCGTCACTTTTCGCATTTGAATCCCAATGCGTTATACTCAACCCAACGAGTACTTGGTGATATGGCAACATTTTAATTCTGAATGAGTGTTAATTGGGTATTTTAGTGCTGAAATTATTTGTTACCTAAAACACTGACATGACCTGAAGTTCTCTGATTTTTATAATTATATAGCACAGACAGAATTTCCTTCTCTAGATTTGATTGCTTTTACAAAATGTATTTAAGGCACACGCTTTAGATCAATTAATAATTCAGAACTGTAATTACTAGACTCCATGGTTGACTTCGTATAGTAAGTCTTCCTGAATCAGCCCATTCACAATTTGGGGCTGGTTGCAATTGTGAATTTCAACCGAAAAAATGGAAAATACATCCCCTCGATATAACGTACACGGTGACTGTAGATAACACGGCCAGCTGGTAAATTTGGAAGTTGTTGAGAAAGGAAATCCTGACAGTTCGCATCTCAAGGAAAGAAAAGAAATTTTTTTTTTTTTTTTGCTATCTATATGAGATCACGGACGTCAACCAAACCGTCTGTGGGGGAATCATTCTGTAACATATGTAAGTCAAGTCATTATGTGGTTACACTTTAAATCTCAGTAAAACTGGGGGAAAAAATACCTCCCTGACCTCCCTTTACTTTCCACCTCCCTAGAACAAATGCGTTGAGTGGCTCCCCAACCCAGCTCTGTGCTGGGTGCTTGTGCACAGTAGCGAACAATGCAGCCAGCAGCCCTTTCCTGGACCTGTTTCTTATGATGTATCTGCTTGCCTAATATAATTTCTTACTCTCTCTCTCTCTTTTCCTCTCTCTCTCTCTCTCTCTCTCTCTCTTTCTCTTTGAGTTTGGATGCTTACTCTGATTAATCTAGCAGAAACCATGTGGGTCTAAAAAATATTTTTTATTGTGGTAAAATATACTTAACAATATTTAGCATTTTACCTGTTTTTAAGTGTACCGTTCTGTGGCATTCAGTGCATGTGTTAAATACTAATTCCCCATCCTGGCCCCTGACATCCACCATTCTCTCTGCCTCTGTAGATGTGACTACTCACTGGAATGATACAGTATTTGTCCTCTTATGCTTGGCCCATTTCACTGAACATAATGTCTTAAGGAGTCATAAGAAACTGTGTTTCTAAAAAAAAAAAAGTTTGATTTTTCTTAAATTAAAATTTTTAATTTCAATTCAGTCAGGTTAAAGTTTTGTTTTAATCTCAAGAAGAACGACGTTCATAATTCCTTTGAAAAAGATATATATATATTTTTTTATGTTGACTGACTCACCAAGCAATATTTTCATTTTGGTTTTGGCTTAGTCAAAAAAGAAAAGATTTGATTGGATGTAAACCCTTGTGTATTACAGTCTAACTAGGAATACTTAAGTGCACTCTTTGCATGGAGTTAAGGAACTATTTTGAGGATGGTCCTGTTTTAATATACTTAATAATTCGGGGTACCTGCGTGGCTCAGTCGGCTAAGCATCCAACTTCGGCTCAGGTTATGATCTCATGGTCCGTGAGTTCAATCCTGGAGTCAGGCTCTGTGCTAACAGCTCAAAGCCTGAAGCCTGCTTCGGATTCTGTGTCTCCCTCTCTCTCTGCCCCTCCCCTGCTCATGCTCTGTCTCTGTTTTTAAAAAATAAACACTAAAAAAAAATACTTCCTAATTCCTTTCTTGTTTTCTGAGAGAGAGAGAGAGAGATTGAGAATCTTAAGCAGGCTTCACACCCAGCATACAGCCCACCATGGGACCCGATCTCAAAACCATGAGATCATGACCTGAGCCAAAAATCAAGAGTCAGACGCCCAACTGACAGAGCCTGCCAGGCGCCCCTAAAGTACTTTCCGAAGTGAGTAAGAAAATATTAATTAGGAGAACTCATTTTTGCAGACTATTTCTTGAGAAAGATGTAGCAGAATTTTCTTAATTTGTTTGGAAAAGACAATGTGATTAGGAAAACAAATACGTACTATCCCCACGGAGGGGGGGGGCCCTACTTTTTAGAAAATGTGCAAACTTTTCTCCACGCAATCCCAATTTTATACGTTAAGGAGCGCATTTCCCCCTGTGTAAGGAAAACTGTGATGCTCTACCTTTCCTGGTAGGCCGCCTTGCTTGTAAACACCCCCAGGAGCCGCTTGGAAGAATGCACGCAGGCACCAGAGGTGTTTTCTGAACGTGGAAGGAAGTGAGCTCCTCAGAGTTGCTAATCCTCTCTGCTGAGACCAAGCCCTCAGACTCAGTGCCAACTGGGGAAATTATACTTTTGGCTGCTGTCCTTTGGTGCTGTTGTCAGTAATAACAGGTAGGAGACCCCACCTCTCCTACCTAATAGAAGGTTCACTCTACTGTGATTTAATTGCCTGCAGAGGTTGGGATGCGGAGGGCTAAAATTGTATTGTTGAGCACCGCATTCGTGACATACGCGGTTCACAGGGACAGAAATAGGCCCTGAAAAATATTGTTCCCTCACGATGTGCAATCCTGGTGGGGTTTCCGCCAGAGCTCTGAAATCCTGCCACAGTCAGATGGAGTCCACCCTCCAGGCATGTCTCTGGGCTGTACATGGAAATATTCTGATACTTCATGCTTTGTGGAAATCACAGAAGAATAACTTGAAAAGGGCTGGGCACTCTTTATGCAGTGAGGCATTCATGTGCTCTTACCATATCAGTCTAATTTTTTTTTTTTTTACATTTTTTTGGATGTTTATTTATTTTTGAGAGAGAGAGAGAGAGAGAGAGAAAGAGAGCCAGGGAAGGGCAGAGAGAGAGGGAGACACAGAATCTGAAGCAGGCTCCAGGCTCTGAGCTGTCGGCACAGACCCCAACGCGGGGCTCGAACTCATGAGCCGCGAGATCATGACCTGAGCCGAAGTTGGACGCTTAACTGACTGAGCCACCCAGGCGCCCCTCCTTATCATCCTAATTTCAACAAAATTATGTGTAATTATAAGTGATGTACATTGGGAGTCTGATCTGATTTGTGTCTTTCAACTAACCGAAGAAGACTAAAACGGTTGGGTATAGCAAAACAAAAGAGAAGTGAAAAGAAAAAGGCCATGCCCTTCCTCTCTTCTTATAGTCTTGTCCAGATTTTGCCAGGCTCTTCAGGAGGGTTGTCTCTTCTGCTAAACTTTGCAAATGCTTATCACCCCAGGAACTGATTTTCTCACTGTGTACCACAGCTTTGTCTTTCTCTGTACTGAAACTTCCTTGTTGACTTTGCTGGGTGTCTTTCTCTGTGTTTCTCAGATGATGGGATGGTGCAGGTTCTGTTTTATTCATGCCTGAATGCCCGACTGGTAGGAAATATAAATGTTATATTATGTGCTAAGCAATCCATGGGACATTCACGGGGGCCACTGAACTTGTATTTTTACTTAACACGAAATAACACCCCAACTTTGATATGATAGGCCTATATATTTTTTTAATTTTTTAAATCTAAAGGAGAAAGAGAGACAGAGAGTGAGCTGGAGAAGGGCAGAGAGAGAGGGAGACACAGAATCCGAAGCAGGCTCCAGGCTCCGAGCTGTCAGCACAGAGCCCGACGCGGGGCTCGAACTCACGAGCCGTGAGATCATGACCTGAGCCGAAGTCGGATGCCCAACTGACTGAGCCACCCAGGCGTCCCATGATAGACCTGTCCTTTATTCACTTACCCAAAATATGTACTGGGCAACTACTGTGCACCAGAGTGGGTGCCAGGCAATCAGCTCCGAGAAGATCCAGATATGAACAAAATGGAGGCCATAACATGGTGGTAGACCAGCTTCTTCCAGGTCTGAGGGCAAAAGGACCAAAGGAGGCCCAGAGAGTGCTCACCTTTCTGACTGGGAAGGCCGGTTTGAATTTATAATTATCCTTGAGGTGCTGCATGGAAATCTGGCAGCAGAGAGAGAGCTGATACGTAGACCTCACGTCCCGTTGGGTTCTGTCGAGGTCCCTGAGGGGTTTTGCATGTGAGTAGGAGCCCAGCCCATACATTCAGGCTCCTGCTCCTCGCTGCCAACCTACCTCACCGTACAGCTGCCCCTAGCCACAGCTGGGGCTAGGAGTGTGCCCACTGGCAGGGAGGTGTATCCTAAGAAGTATGAACTTGGTAAGAAGCCCAAGCAGACCTAACAGGCTCATGGCCATTTGGTCAGCAAATTCCAGGGGCTCCAGTTCCCAGACTATCTAGAACTACCGCCACGTAGGGCTAAGATGTCAATGAATCAAAATTAAATGAAATTTTTTTTTGTTTATTTTTATTTTTTTAATTATTTTTTTTAATGTTTATGTGTTTATTTTTGAGAGAGAGCACAAGTGGAGAGGGGACAGAGAGAGAGAGAGAGGGAGACATAGAATCCGAAGCAGGCTCCAGGCTCTGAGCTGTCAGCACAGAGCCTGATGCGGGGCTCAAACTCACCAACCATGAGATCATGACCTGAGCCCAAGTCTGCCGCCTAACGAACTGAGCCACCCAGGCGCCCCTTAAATGAAATTTTAAAATTCATTGCACTAGCTATATGCCAAGCCACATGTTGTTCAGAGGCTATCATATGGGAGAGCTTGTGTATAAAACAATATATATGTATATTGTATATATTCTATGTGTTGCTACAGGACAAATAGTTTTCCTGCAGCAAGTCTGGTGAACAGCGCGGGTTTGGAGGAAAAGGCAGGGGCTGCAAGTGTAGAGGCACCACTTTCCCAAATCTAAGAGTTGCGCTGCGTTTGCAGAGCTTGGGGAAGGGGTGCGGTGGGGAGCGTGGAGCAGCCATCAGAAAGTTAAACAGTGACTAAACAAAGCCTTTGCTTCATCGGAGAGAATCTCCGAGGAAGGTAAGTCGGGTGATGTGATAGGAACCGTAGCCAGTGAGGAAGAAGAGCTGCAAGCAGTGGGAAAGACCGAAGGAGATGTTCAAAAGCCAAAAGAGTTTGGTTTGTGCAAATAAAAGTTAAAAAAAAAATCAGAAAGGCAGTGTTTATGGCTGGTAGATAGCGAAGGAAGAGAAAAGTAGTGCGAGATGTGTCTGGCAAAGGCCAGAGTATATAAGCGAGATGTGGATTTTATTGTAAGTTGACATGGGGAGAAATTGACATGTTTTCTGTGGGGCCCGACGTGATCTAGTGTGTGTTTGAAGCAGTTTCATTTGGCTCCGCGCCTGGAAGGGCTAGGGGCGGGGCAGGAGAAGAAAGACCAATCAGAAAGCTGTAGTGGGAGCCCACACGGGGAGTGAGTCATCTGACTAGGCTTGGGGTGATGAGGTGGAAAGAGGTGGATAATGACATTTTCATAGAGCTGAACCACACAGCAGATCCATTTGCAGCCAACACACATTTACTGAGCGCCTGCTGTGTACCAGGCCGTGTGGTAGGGACTGGGGACTCAACGGTGAACAAAAGTGACACAGACCCCTGCCTTCATGGAATTTAGGTGTTCATGCGGAGTGGAACCATGAATGCGTACATTAGTACCTATGGGGTGTACCAGAAGGGGAGAAGATGAACAAACATAGAGCAGAGACAGGGGATTAGTGAGTAGCTGATGGGCTGCCATTTTATTTTATTTAAAAAAAAATTTTTAAGTTTATTTATTTATTTTGAGAGAGAGCATGAGTGTGGGAGGGGGCAGAGAGAGAGGGAGAGAGAGAATCCCAAGCAGGCTCTGGGCTGACAGCTCAGAGCCTGGAGCCTGCTTCGGATTCTGCGTCTCCCTCTCTCTCTGTCCCTTCCCCACTCGTGCTCTGTCTCTGTGTGTCTCAAATATAAATAAACATTAAAAAAAAAAGTTAAGGGCTACAGCTGTTTTGGGTAGTTTTATGACCTTTGACTTTGGAGATTTACAAAGACATTTTGGGAGAAAAGAAAAAAGCATCTCCAGAAGCAGAGTTAACAGGGCCACAGAGGCCCAGGGTTACGAGAGGTCCTCTAGTCCTCCATGGAGTCAGTGCTGAGACAGCCCCTGACCCCCTGTGTACCCCACAAGATCAGTAGGTTCAGCTTCCGGCCTCTGGGTGGTTTTGCCAATATCAGTGGTTGCATTTTTTGGTTTTTTGGTTTTTTGGGTTTTAAATTTTAATTCCGGTGTAGGTAACATACAGTGTTATAGTAGTTTCAGGTGTACAATATAGTGATTCAGCCGTTCTGTACATTACTCGGTGTTCATCACAAGTGTATTCTTAGTCCCCGTCACCTATTTCATCCACCCCCTTCACGCCTCCTCTCTGGTAACCATGTTTGTTCTCTATATAGTCTGCTTCTTGGTTTGTCTCTCTTTTTCTTTGTTTGTTTTGTTTCTTAAATTTCACATATGAGTGAAATCATATATTTGTTTTTCTCTGACTAATTTCACTTACCATTAAACCCTGTAGATCTATCCATGTTGCTGAAAATGGCAAGATTTCACTCTTTTGTGGCTGAGTAATAAATACTCCCTTGTGTATATACAGTACATCTTCTTCATCCAACTTATTTATCAATGGACGCTTGGGTTGCTTACATAATTTGGGTATTGTCAATAATGCTGTAATAAACATAGAGGTGCATATATCTTGTAAAATTAGTGTTTTCGTGTTCTTTGGGCATGATACCCAGTCGTGGAATTACTGGATCATAGGGTAATTCTACTTTTAATTTTTTGAGGAACCTCCATACTGTTTTCAAAAGTAAGCTGCACCAGTTTGCTTTCCCACCAATGGCGCACAAGAGTTCCTTTTTCTCCACATCCTTGCCAACACCTGGTGTTTCTTGTGTTTTTTATTTTAGCCATTGTGACAGGTGTGAGGTGATATCTCATTGTGGTTTTGATTTGCATTTCCCTGTTGATGAGTGATGTTGAGCATCTTTTCGTGTGTCTTTTGGCCATCTGTATGTGTTTTTCAGAGAAATGTCTGTTCATGTCGTCTGCCCATTTTCAATCAGATTATTTGTTTTGTAGGTGTTGAGTCGTATAAATTCTTTATATATTTTGGATATCAACCCCTTATCAGATATATCATTTGCAAGTATTTTGCCCATTCAGCAGGTTGTCTTTTTGTTTTGTTGATGGTTCCCTTTTTTGTGAAAACACTTTTTATTTTGATGTCCTACAATAGTTTATTTTTGCTTTTCTTTCCCTTGCCTCAGGAGACATAGCTAAAACATGTTACTACTGCCAACATCAGAGATATTACTGCCTGTGCTCTCCTGTAGGATTTTTATGGTTTCAGGTCTCACATTTTGGTCTTTAATCCATTTTGAGTTTATTTTTGTGTATGGTGTAAGAAATTGATCCAGTTACCTTCTTTTGCAAGTATTATGATCATGACTCAAAAAAATACAATTTCAAGCATTCCAAAAGGTTCCACAATGAAAAGCAAGTCTCTCCCACCCCTGCCTGGCCCTGGATCGCTCAGGTTTTCTCCCCAAAGGCCATCACTATTCGGTGTCCTGGCATAGAATTCTCAGCTGTCACCCGGCAACAGAACTACATGCAGAACTTTAAAAAGGACTGATGCCCGGTCCTGCCCCTGGGTTTCTGGTTGAATTTGTTGGGGATATAGCCCAAGCATAGAGATTTTCTTTTTATGTTTTATTTGTTTAAGTTATCTCTCCACCCCATGTGGGGCCTGAACTCACGACCCTGAGATCAAGAGTCACACGCTCTTCCTACTGAGTCAGCCAGGCACCCCCGAAGCACAGAGATTTTTAATATCCTCTCAAGATTATTTCATGTGCAGCCATTTAAATGTTCTAGTCGTAGCCTAAAACCTAACATACGTATTCATTCTTTAAAAAAATACACATAAATATATATGTGTACATACATATACATACACACAGACAATAGCAGAATAATATCTACTGTTTTGCCTCTTGCTTTTTTCTTTTTTCTTTTTTTAACTGTAAAATATATCTTGGAAATTATTCCATGTTAATACATATGGCTATATATTCCTTATTATTTTTAATGTCTCAATAATATGCCGCCATATGGATGCACCATAATTTATTTAACCAATCTCCTCCTGGGGGACAGTTATGTTATTTTAAGTCATCTGTAACACAGATACCGTAATGAACATTCTTATATATACCCCCTTTGTATATATTTGTATAGACCTCTAAAATTAATTAGAGGTATTAATTCTAAGAATCACAATTTGGATTATCGGTCAAAGGGTAAGTAAATTTTCAATTTTGATAAGTGCGACCAAATTTTATCCTGAAGGAGAGGATAAAAGGAGGAGAGTTGCACATTAATAAGTGCTTTGCTTTTAATCTTTGCCAAGAAAAGCGAGCATTTTCTTTCATTTTGCCCCTTTTGACATCATAACTAAAGTTGGGCATTTTCTACATGCTTGAAACTATTTCTTTTTCTGTGAATATCTTCCAGTATTTTTGCCCATTTTTCTCCAATAGTATTGGTCTTTTTCTTATTAATTTCTAAGATCTATTAATATATGAAAGAAATGAACCCTTTGTCACTGGTAAGTTTTTTCCCAACGTTATTATTGATTTTTATTCATAATTTTTTAATTGTATATAATAAAATGTATGGCTGTTATGTTTTGAAATTTTAAAATTTGGATTGGTAACTGATCCAGGTTATTGTAAGCTATTTGAGGACGGGGAATGTATCTTATTTATTCTTGTATTCTCAGTGTCTGGCTCATGATAGTTACTTGTTGAAAGAATGGTTGGATATAAGCCTGATGATGATGAAGGATCATTCAAGCTGACTGTGTGTGTTCATCCTGGGAAAGTTAAGGAATTAATGGTATTACTATAATTTAATTCCCCTGGTCATTTGAATGCATCAACTTACACCTGCAGTATTAAGTGCCCAAAGGCATGTCCACATGCGTTCTCTCAAAAGGTTTCCTTTTTCTCGTTAAGCTCTAGCTCCTTAAATGTGCTAACAGCATTCTTCTCTTCAAATTGGTCCTTCTGCCTTGGAACATTTTCCCTTACGTCTTTCTATAACTTGTTGCCTGTTAACTTCAACCCCAGCCTAAATGTGATTTTCCTTTTAGAAGCCTCTGGTTATTATTCCCCCTGCTACACTTCCTTATAGCACCCTGTGCTTCTCCTGGATCGTCATTACCAAAACTGTCATAAAATAATGTTTAGATTATTACCTCTGTAATGTCTGTCTCCTTCACTGGACTGTAAACTCCAACCGTGTCTTCTTCCCAGATGTACGCTGGCCCTGGGGATACAGAGGTGAAAAACACAGACTTTCTGCCCTCATCATGGGCACAAAAATACTATCATATATTCTGATGTGTGTCTATATTGGGAAGGGAGAGATAATAATAAATTTAGTGGTACACAGTATTAAATGACTGTTATTTAAATGAAGTGGAAGACCTAGTAGGTGTTATCTTTGGTTTGGAGTGCTCAAGTTTGGTATCTGTTTTATTTTTATTTCTTTTATTTTATTTTTTAAAGTTTATGTATTTATTTTGAGAGAGAGAGAGAGAGAGAGAGAGAGAGAGAGAGAGAGAGAGAACAGGAGCAGTGGACGGGCAGAGAGACAGGGGAAAGAGAGAATTCCACTGTCAGCACAGAGCCTGATGTGGGGCTTGAACTCATGAACCGTGAGATCATGACTTGAGCCAAAATCAAGAGTCAGACACTTAACCAACTGAGCCACCCAGGTGCCCTTGGTGTCTGTTTTAACAGTAGAAGCATCTGGCATATAACGCATGAATGCTCTAGTAGACTCCGAAACAATAGTCATCAGGCCACAATGCAAGAGTCAACAGCCATGGTCAACAGCAGTAACCAGGTCTTTTCTGGTCTTTACCAAACTGGTAAGCCATCTTTGCCCTGCACGATGGAAGTTTTATCACACTAAAGTTCATTATAAAACCATATCTTTCTATGTGTTTTAGTTCATTTGAGTTACTGTTATAAAATACCATAGATGAATAGCTAAAAACAGCAGATACCTGGCATGCTGGGTGGATCAGTTAGTTGAGCATCTGACATCAGCTCAGGTCATGATCTCATGGTTTATGAGTTGAAGCCCCATATTGGGCTGGCTGCTGTCAGGACGGAGCCTGCTTGAAATCCTCTGTCCTTACCCACTTGTGCTCGCTCTCTCTCAAAAATAAATAAACATCAAAAACAAAAACAGATATTTACTTCTCAGAGCACAGAAGGCTGGGAAGTCCAAGATCAAGGCACTGGCAGATTCAGTGTCTGGTGAGAGCCTGCCTCCAGGTTCACAGGCACCCTTCCTACCTCACGTGGTCAGAGAAGCTAGGGAGCTCTGTGGGGTGTCTTTTACCAGGGCACCAATCCCATTCAGAAGAGCTCCGCTGTGATGACCTAATCAGCGCCCCAAAACCCACCTCCAAACACCATCACCTTAGAGATTAGGTTTCAATGTATGAATTTGGGGGGGTGGGGAGGACACAAGCATTTGGTCCTTAGAACCATGTATTGAACATTTGCAATCAAAATGCTTTCTTATTTGTGAGACAGGAAATATTATATGAATTGCTTTTTATTAAGTGTTCTTAATAGAGTCTGGATTTTCTAGCATTAATAACATGTTAATAAAACCAACAGCACATCTCCAGCGATGCAGTCTAAACTGTGCAGCATATTTCTAAATATAGTTTGGTATAAACCAGATTGTCTCTGGTTCTCAAATCACCTCCTGAAGGTAGGTTAGCTGCTTAAGGGATGCATTAACTATTTTAGGTCCGTAGGGTACTTGGAGGTGCTTTATGACTAAATGCTCCAAACCACTGGCACCTTTCCAGCCAAGTCCCTGATCGGGTAGCCTATTTTTAATATTAAATCTCTCCGAACCAAAGTCCTATCTTTCTGGAAGGTTAGACTTTTAGAGCAGTATATTAATAATTTACTACCAAATTACTGAGTCATTTGGCCTGCTTAAGTATCTAACCTAGTAGCAAAAAGTTATTTAAGCAGTCATATGAGAAAACCCCAATGTTTCAGTGGAAATGTAACATCATCATTTTAACTTTTCTACAGAGAAATGTAGTACTTTAAAATGTTAACATTTCAGGTTCAAGTACTTTTCATTTTTATTCTTGCCTGATGTAATGCGTGTATCCATTCTTTCTTTCTTCCTTCCTTCCTCCCTTCCTTCCTTTATTTCTTTATTTCTTATGCAAAAAGAGTCTTTCAGAAGACCCAGAGCTTGCCTCCATTCTTCACATGCAAAAAAGAGCTATCAAGGTTAAATCAACAAATTAGGGAAAATATGTACCAGCAAATATATATATATATATGTATATATATATGCAAATATATGTGTGTATATATGTGTGTATATATATGTGTAAATATATATATATATATATATATATATATATATATAGTAACACCAAAAGTATTTTCAGGGTATCTTGTTAGATTTTTCAATTGCATTAAGAGCTTTTTACCTCTATTAAAAAAATGGTAACATTACAGAAAAAATTTGCTCTCTGAATTAAAAACAGTGAATCCAACTTTATCTCTTCTGTTCATTTTGTGTACTCCCAGTATTTTTACATATATGAATGTATGTATTTATAGAAATGATTCAGGTTTGGGTTTTTAAATTTTTTAACGTTTATTTATTTTTGAGAGACAGAGAAAGAGCACAAGCGGGCGAGGGGCAGAGAAAGAGGGAGACACAGAATCTCGGGGGGCTCAAACTCACAGACTGCAAAATCATGACCTGAGCTGAAGTCAGACACTTAACCAACTGAGCCACTCAGGTGCCCCAGGGGTTTTTTTATTTCTTTATTTTTTAACCAGGTATATTCATCATTAAGAATTGCCTATAATGCTGTTTAGTCTTCATAACTATTATTAAACATTATATAATAATCTAAATGTTGTATGGAACATAGTTTAGAATTTTCTTAAGACAGATCCCAGAAGTGAAATCATTAGTCTAAATACATATTCGTCTAGATATATATCTAGATACAAACAGAAAGAACATTGTTTTCCCAAAGGGTTTTAAAAAAGTCAAAAACAGCATCAACAAGGTGTGAAAGCGTCTCTTCTAATGTATCCTCACAGCACCGTGAATTGGTACTTTGCAAAGAGAACTAATTTAATGAGGAAATGGTATTATGTTTCATTTAGCGGGCTGGACACTTTGTCCAGATGCTTGTGACTAGTTTATTTTTTGTGAATTTTGTATTCATAACCTGTGTCTATTTAATCCCCATTGATCTCTTACTCTTTTCTTATCCATATATAACTTCTGTATGTGCAAAGAAAATTTTGGAGGGTAAAATCTTTAAGGACAGAAGCCATATCCCTTTTGACAGCTGTGTGGCTCTCTGGGGGACACATCTGATGACTCTCCTTTAATGTCTGTAGATGGATTGCTCATTTGCACCTGAGAGCATTCACCCAGGAAGGCAGGAGTCAACAGTCATTGTTTGATTGTTCTGCCACTCAAGGAAAGGCGGCCGCTGGACATGTCATCTTTTGATGTGACCTTGATTTAGTAGTAGAGAGCCCATTAAGATGTTCCAGAGTTTTCTATCTGTCTAGTTCGTCAGTTACGTGCCTTTTAAATATATTACCCAGAATGGCTTGAAGAAATATCTTCCTTCTGTGCTGGCTTGATTTTTTTTAAACTCTCTGTCTTCCTAGACATTATATGTATAGTCACGTTTTCGGCTGTGAATTTAAGCTCTCTCCCCATAGACGTGGCAGGGCTAGTGCCTGAGAAGTAACAGTCAGTAAACAGTCATACAATATGTCATAGTTACAGCGTTTTTTCAACCATCTGTAAGAAAATTTTCAAGAATATTCTTTATAGTAGCATTGATTTTTTTTTTTAAATACTCATTTTACTGAGAGGGAAGTTAGCCTGGGAATATTTACATGACTTGCCTATGGCTATGCAATGGGCCATTAGCAGTTTTAAGACTGGAACTTTGAATCCTGGGAATGAGGAAGTACAGTTAATGAGAAAAAAAGCTTCATAGAAAATAAGCGTTAATTGGGGCACCTGGGTGGCTCAGTCGGTTAAGCGTCCGTCCGACTTCGGCTCAGGTCATGATCTCACAGTTTGTGAGTTCAAACCCCGTGTCAGGCTCTGTGCTGTCAGCTTGCAGCCTGGAGCCTCTTTCAGATTCTGTGTCTGCCCCTCTCTCATGCTCTGTCTCTCTCTCTCTGTCTCTCAATAATAAATAAACATTAAAAATTTCTTTGAAAAGAAAATAAGCGTTTATCATATTTTCAAAATGTAAAATCTCTTAGGTTTCTTGGAGGAAGGATGTTATATAAATTTTAAGTATAATGACTTTTTTTTTTTAAAGGGGCTGGCTTGTTACAGTACATGTTTATTTAATCAACCGATCATAGTATATCTTCAGGCTGAAGACTTAGTTTTATTCTCTTGCTCCCAATGGCGAGTATTTATTGGTCATTCACGATCTGGGTCAAATCGCTCTTGCTGTTTTTTTAGTAAGTGTGGGGTCGGGGGGGTGGTGGGAGCATGAGAATGTTTAGGAGTATTTAGGAATGTTCAGGAATGTTCAGGTAGTGGAAGAGCATCAACACACAGGATGTAGGGAAGAATACGCTCTCTCTAGTAACCTTTATTGATTCATCCTGTACACATTTACAGAGCAAGTGAGCTGCGCCAGGCACTATTCTAGGCACTTGCGGTAAATGAGTGAACAAAACAGAAAAAAAAAAGAAATCTCTGCCCTCAGGGATGTTATATTCTATTGGAGGGAGATACACGCCGAACAATAAATAATAATAAATAAATTCTGTTGTATGTTAGAAGGTAAAAGCACCATTAAAAAACAACAACAACCAGGGGGTGCCTGGTTGGCTCAGTCAGTTAAGCCTCCCACTCATGTCGTGATCTCACAGTTTGTGAGTTCGAGCTCTGCATCGGGCAGACAGCTCAGAGCCTGGCGCCTGCTTGGGATTCTGTGTCTCTTTTTCTCTCTGCCCCTCCCCCACTCACGCTTTGTCTCTCTTTCTGTCTCAAAAATAAACGTTAAAAAAATAAAAAAATAAAACAGGTAGAGCAGAGTAAGTGGAATTAGAGACAGTGTAAGGGGAAAGCCTCAGGGATTATAGTTTTAAACAGGTTGGTCTTGGAAGGCGTCATCGAGAAGGTGAACCCTCAACAAAGATTTGAAGGAGGTGGTAGTTGGTAGTATGGAAATCTAGGGAGAGAGAATTGCTGGTGGCTGTGAGTGATGAGTGAGTTTGGAGCAGAAAGAGTCTGTGTGTGGGGAGGAGGGTGCAGCAGACGGGTGGAAGAGGAGATACCAGCCAAAGGGACTTAGAAGGAGCAGCCAACAGGTGAGAGAAAGACAATGAGAGTGGTTTCTGGAAGCCACGTTAAGAAAGTGAATAAAGAATGGGCAGTGTATTCAACAGCCACGCTCAACGCTCCTGATATGTTAAGAAAAATGCGTAGTGAGAACTGACCTGTGGATTTAGCCACCTGTCACTGACAGTCTTGAGCAGTGGTGGTGGAGGGCAGGGGGACAGTCACTTTGAGAGAAAACTAAAAGAGAATTGCAGGAAGTATAAGTAACTTCTTTGAAGCATCTATTTCCACAAAGGAGAGCCAAGAACTGGGATGGGGGCTGGCAGAGAACATGGAGTCAAGGGACGGTTTTCTTAGGCCGAGAAGAGTCATGTAGGACGGGTGTGTGCTGGCTGGGATGATTCAGGGGAGAGAGTAGAGGCAGTGGTGTGCACGCAGAGTTTCTGACAGTATCTATACCTGCCATGACTTCCTATACCAAAAACGACCCACGTCTGACTCATTCACTCCTTTTCGCTCATTTAATCTTTTTCAGCAATATTTTAAGAAAGACCAACTTTCCCAGGCCACAAGTTTTCTGTTTCTTGCCCACTTATTTCCATTTTCATGACTGAAAGGTAAAGTTTTTGGTTAGAAATTATATAGCGTGAAAGATTTCTGTCATCTATCACCATCTATCATCTGATAGATGCCATTTGTCATCTATTACCTTGATATTAAAGGCCTAAAAAACTCCTTCAGCACCCACCCACCCACACACAGTGTTGTAATTATGAAGGGAAATTATTTATCATATGTCTAGAATCCCAAACTCAAAATACCATTAAAATTGGCCATCTAATTTTAACTTTTTTCAAAATGGTTCTTTTTATTGGTGTCAAATTTTGCAAATTTGGGACAGGGTTTCTTCTACAAAATATAAACAACCGTCACAGCCTTCCTTTAAGGAATAATTTGGTGGTAACAGTGTTTTAATATATTACTCTTTTTTTAAATTTTTATTCATTTTTGAGAGAGAGAGAGACAGAGCATGAGTTGGGGAGGATCAGAGAGAGAGGGAGACACAGAATCCAAAGCAGGCTCCAGGCTCTGAGCTGTCAGCACAGAGCCCGACGCGAGGCTCGAGCCCACAAACTGTGAGATCATGACCTGAGCCGAACACAGACACTGAACCGACTGAGCCACCCAGGCACCCCAATATATTACGCTTTTGTTGAAATATATTACTCGTAAAATCAGGTAAGTCAGTCACGACTTTGGTTTGTAGTTTCATAACTTCAGCTTCAGTGCTGAAAACTAGCAACTGTTCCTACTGAACATAGGAGATGCTTGGGTTCCAGCCAACTTCAGGCAGGATTTGCTGTCACAGAGACTACCGAAGGCCAGCTTGCCAAAGTTGTGTTCCTTTTCAGGGAGAAGAGAGAAATGGCTGGTTTCTCGACTTCCATCATTATCCTCTTCTACTTATCCACTTTCCAGTGTTGATAAGCAGTGAAAAGAAGGCTTTACAATTTTGAGATACTCTGAAGGGGAGGAAAACGTGAGGGCAGCAGCCAACCTTTGAATCCTTCTTTGCACAAAACTGCATTACATTGATGAATGAGAAATTATCTGTTTCATTGGACCTTCATTGTGTCTTTGGGGAAGATAAAATTTGAAGTTCTCTGAAGATGTATATGTGGGCTGTGTGTGCGGTGTGTGTGTGAGAGAGAGAGAGAGAGAGAGCACTAGGCTTAGCAAAAATAGAACTAAGAACTTGGAAGACATCTTGGCATTTTATGACCATTGGAAATGGCTGTCCATGTGCCTGGCGGACAGAAAAAGATACGTTTTCAATGAAAATAAACATTAGTTGTAGGTAGGGATTTGTTGTGGCCTTTATTTTTATGAACTGATACACGCCTGGAACTTGAGTTCAGATCTGAATTCACTTCAAAAGCTGCCTCCCACCTCTGTTGATTATGAGCTTTGTCACCTCGGTCAGGTTACAAACTTCACTTTGCATCAGTGAAGACAGATAGAGATGAAATATTAAATTATGTGATGTTACTGAATCGGCCCACTGTCGAACACAGTGTTAAGCATTCATGAAAACTTAGCAGTTATTATCATTCATATACGTGGTAGCTAATCTTAATAAGTTGGTGGCTCTAATTATTAACACAATGTCCAACAATCTCAAATAGACACTGATTGCTGCTCTAATGAGATAGTGCTGGATTTAGAAGGAAGAAAATCAGAGAATTGTGTTTAATTCTCAGGAGACATGACTTTCCCAATAATGTAGAATTTACTGATAACTTAAATGCCACTTCCGCTTAAGAAATTCAGGCAGGAATAAGGACCTTTTCTGTGAGGTGATGCCGCATAAATGAAAAGGATGCCTAAAACTCATATTCCCGGTGTGCTTGAGTGTCTGTCTGCCTGCAGCTCGGAAAAGGGGTGAGGGGGAAGGAGGGAGGGGCTGAAATAAATACTCGTGAAAAAGGAGCATGTTAGCTATACTGCTCTCTTTTCAGTTCCTCAAACTGCTGAGGATTCCTTGTCCTCAGTCCTTAGCAAATGCTGTTCCCTCTTCCCGGACATCACTTGTCTCAACACATCCCAAAGCTAACTTGGTTTTTCTTTCTCCTTTGGGATATTTCAGCTTAAATCACATCTCAGAGTGTTGTATCATCACCCTAACTAAATACCTTCTTCATAGGGCACCTGGGTGGCTCAGTCGAGTAAGTGTCCGACTTTGGCTCAAGTCATGATCTCATGGTTTGTGGGTTCAAGCCCCAAGTTGGGCCCTGGGCTGACAGCTGACAGCCTGCTTTGGATTCTCTGTCTCCCTCTCTCGCTGCCCCTCCCCTGCGCACACACTCTCTCTCTCTCTCTCTCTCTCTCAAAAATAAATAAACAGTGAAAGAATGTTTAAAAAAAGTAGTCTCCTTCAACTAGTTTATTGGGCTCCATGACAGACATGAAGCTTTTGTCTTTTTCACAGTTATATTCTCAGCATGTAACTTAGAGCAGGTGGACTTGCAAAGTAGCAAGTACTCAATAAATGCATGTGGTTGATTTTGCTTTTGGTTTTGGTAAAATGTAGTTTTTTTTCATCAGTATGTATGCAGTGCTACAGACTTTCTAAATTTCCCTATGGTCTTGAGAAGATTGAAGCTAACATTTTAGCTTTTACATAATTCTACAAGTTATCACACAGGGATGAACTTGCATGGATTTATTACCATCACCTCAGATAATATTTTCACATTAAGCCAAATGGCAGGCCAATCACATTTGAGATTTTCATTGATTGAATGGGTATGAATAGTAATTCCATGACATTTGCAAACTAAAGTATACAGTATTCATGAAAATGTGCCTTTATCATTAGTCTGTATCATTTTGAAGTTTTTGGAGGCAGGAAATTGTCATTATTAGTAAATAGTATATAAGTTTTATTTCTGAAGGAACCAATAATGCAGGGGTTAGCAATTCATTTTCTTAGAGATCCAGATCTCTTCACAGAAAAAGAACGGTAATTCTACTGAACTTTGGAAAGAGGCAACAATATGAGAAATGAAAGAATTCTCTCTGCCAGCTAATGCAAATAGAAAATATGAGACTGAACTCCTCCCCTTTGGTCTTTGGCTTCAGAACTCCATCCCATTTTGCTTTTTTCTAAAAGTGTGGGCCTGAGAATATGGCGGTGGAATGTCTATCCCAGGGCAGGTCAGGAGGAAGCAATTGAATTCAAACTTGCCATTGGCTTAGCAGGAAGAGGGTCATTTGAAGTTGTGACGGTTTGGGATGGAATGTAGATTTATCTAGAATCAGGGTAACCCTGGGATCCTGTGAGAAATTGACTTTGTCCAAGAGCATTGCTTAGTCTTCATATGAACATTCCCTACAGAAATTGACGGCCACTTTAGGATCAAAGATGCCATTCCTGAATAGGCTTATGACTCTTACTTTTTTGGCTTTAGAAGAGAAAATACAAGAATGCTCGAGAAAAAATGATGCGGCAATATATGTGATTGAAACAGTAGCATACAGCATCAAAAAAGCAAACTTAATAGATACAAAAAAGTACACTTTTTGTGCAAATATTCAGCATAAATTGGGGGGGAAAAAACAAAAACTGAAGAGTAGATAAAAACAATGAGTTAATTTGGGCACCTGGGTGGCTCAGTCGGTTAAGTGTCTGATTTGGGCTCAGAGCATGATCTCATGGTTTGTGAGTTCGAGCCCCGCATCCGGCTCTGCCCTAACAGTATGGATCCTGCTTGGGATTCTGTCTCCCTCTATCTCTGCCTCTCCCTTGCTTGCCCTCTGTGTCTCACTCAAAATAAATATAACAAACCTTAAAAAAAAATGCATGAGTTAACCCAATTAACTAAATTTCCTATAAGCAAAGCACATGTATTTGGAGTAAGAGTTCTGAGGATAAAAGTAACGATCCTGGATGAGTTTTGGCAGACATTAGGTTACAGGTTACATTTTGGAACTGTACAATGAGGAATGAGAATACTAAGGTGTAGGAAAGGAAGTATTTGTAGCTGAACATGTGATATACCTACCTGGAAGGACAAAACTACAAAAGACTAGCTCATCACATTGTAGCAACCCAGGAGATCAAGGGTACATCTTGTCATGAACTTATTCTGGAATTATGGAAATGACAGCCAGCTGTTCCTGACTGAAGACTACTTGAGGCAGAATGACCCAGAAAGTCCATATGGTACCAAAGGCAAAAGCTTAATTAGATATATTACTTCTAACTGCATAAATCCACACTCCCAGAAGGAAGGAGATTAATTGTAATGTGCATGTGGGGAGGGTGACTTTCAAAGATGCAAGAACTCTGGAGGCTAAAACATGCTACTATTTCATAGTGGTTATCTTTCAGTGGGAGAATTTAAAGTGACCGTTATTTGGCTCTCTCTCTCTCTCTCTCTCTCTCTCTCTCTCTCTGCAATGGGTACATGTAACTTCTATAGTGAAGATATTTTGTTGCCATTTTTCTATTACTATTACAGATACAAGGAATGATAGTATGGTGGCTCCTTCTATCAACCTCAGTAAACATCATTTGAGAGACACATCTCATAGTACAAAATAGTCAAGAGTTAATATATTATTGCAGATATCCAAAAGCTCATTGCCAAAGTCACTGTAGAGTTGGTTTTTTTTAAAGTGCTTAATTATTTATACCTGGAAACAGGTCTCAACATGACTGTGCAATTAAAAGCTGCATCGGGTTATCAGTGAAGGACTTTTTATTTATCTCTTATTTTTTTAAAATGTTTCTTTATTTTTGAGAGAGACAGAGACAGAGCACAAGCAAGGGAGAGACACAGAGAGAGGGAGACACAGAATCTGAAGGTTCCAGGCTCTGAGCTGTCAGCACAGAGCCCGACGTGGGGTTCGAACTCACGGATAACGAGATCATGACCTGAGCTGCAGTCAGACGCTAAACCGACTGAGCCACCCAGGCGCCCCAGTGAAGGACACTTTAAATCATATTTTGTTCAAAAGGAAACAGGATAGCGCACAGTTATGTGTGTGTTATGCTCTTTCTCTCCTTATGGGGGTTCTTAATGACAGAAACTTTGTATCTTCACTGAGGTGTAAAAAGAACCTTCCGCAGGATGATTGGGTTTAAAATGCTAGCATTTGTGACAATGGGACCGGAAGCCCTTTGTGGGAGAAAGCTCTGCTTCCAGGTAATTTTCTACTGTGCTACTCTCCCCATGAGAAACCCTCTGGGAAGATTAGGAATCCCCTAGCATGTGTGTGGTTGGAGAAAAATTCGTATCTCCCTTGTGGATTTTACTGGAATAAAAAATAGTAATGCATTTTGTATCTCCCATGCATTTTACATTCACTTTGTAAGAACAGAAATAATCTGTTTATTGATTTATGGATAACACAATTAGGGTGCAATCTGTAACTTATTTTAAAGCTTCTATTCTGTATTTTCTAGCATTTAAATCATGAAGATTGGGTTTAGCCCACAAATGAAAAGGGAGGAAGAGAAGAAATGAAGGAAGAGAGAAAAAGTAACAAAGATTTTAAAACCACCTGTCTTGGGGCGCCTGGGTGGCTCAGTCAGTTAAGGGTCCGACTTCAGCCCAGGGCATGATCTCGCAGTTTTTGAATTTCGAGCCCCGCGTTAGGCTCTGTGCTGACAGCTCGGAGCCTGGAGCCTGCTTCGGATTCTGTGTCTCTCCCTCTCTTTCTGCCCCTCCCCCCTCACACTCTGTCTCTCTTTCTCTCGCTCTCTCTCAAAAATAAACATTTAAAAACTTCATAAAAAATAAAAACAAAACCACCTGTCTTTCATTTATTTGCATGACACTTTACAAAATAATCCCCTCCCCACCACACAAACAAAAGTGTAGCTTGGAATGCAAGTGATAGAATTTTATGTTTACTAAGACATCTAGAAGTGTGCATTTCTTCGTACACCTTTAAAGTGTAATCTCATTGGTAGAGGAACCTAATAAGTATCGTTTCTCCTCAAGCTTCAGTCACCTTATTTATAAAAAGAGTTTGGACTAAATTATCCCGTAAATCTTAACTCGAGCAAATAAATCAACCAAGCTTTGCAGTTTCTTCATAACTGTTGTTCTGACAATCCATACTGTTGTTTATTCTCGGGGCTTTATTTCAAACGGTAGTTTCTCAGTGGGAGAAGCAGTTCAAAGTCATTTTGAGCTCAGTTAAACTCACTGCTTAAAGCTGTGATTACTTTCATGTCCTAATTAAACGGGGAGCTCTGTCTCCTGCATCTTGTTTGGGAAGTCGCAAGCAATCAAGGGCAGCTTGATGTTATGATTGATGAGCATCATCCATTGCTTTCTGCCGCCCAATAATGTATGGATAATACTGCTTATGTTTGAATTGTCTTATGGCATAGGAGATACTTTCTGTAGCAGGGCAGTGGAAAGGGATCATTAAATGCAAAGATTGCACGCTTTGTCTTTGAGAGACTGTTTCAACTGAAGCAGAAACATGACAAACATACCATGTGCCTGTTACTATAGAACCGAAAAGCCCTTTCCAGCTGTTTACACTTCAGATGCAAAATGGCAATTTGACATAGACTAACAGTGTGATGTAGGCATCTGCGTAAAAAGGCTACATATGGAGCATGCCCAGTGCAGTGAGTGCGTCCTCCGCCCTCCCCCTCCAGATCTCTGAAGATAAGGCTTGAACTTTGCACTTGCAAATGTCACTGCATACGTTTTGCACTGGGTTTTTTTTTTTTTTTTAAAAAAAAGGTTCTCTAACAACTAATTTCCTGTAACAATCCAAGAGCAAAGAGGAGACTATTTAGAGTAATAAGATGCATTAAGTTTAGAACGAGTTGATGCCTGTCTTTGAATGCACTTGAAGTGTTCTTTATTTTTAAAGCAATATAAGGCACTCGAGTGTTTGTTTTCTCTCCCCCTGGAATGGGGAAATAAGAATCTCCTTGGATTGGAGTCCTCCGGGGTAGGGAGTGAAAGCCCCGGAGGCAGGCAGGGACGGAGCAGAGGGGCTTGCCCAGAGCATGGATAGGAAAGGAGCAGGGGCTCTCCAGGGCTCAGCGCGCACTGAGGATCTGTGCCCGGGGCTGCAGCTGCGGATGAGAAAGGCGCTGTCTGGCTCATGAAGGCCACCTGGATCAGGCTTCTGAAAAGAGCCAAGGGAGGAAGGCTGAAGAATTCGGATATCTGTGTAAGCTCAAGGGCTTTCGTCTGGGGGAGACTCTGTATTGTCTTTGCTTCTGCTGTTGTTACAGGGAGTGCTCGCAGGGGCTCCTGTGATTTAGTAATATGATCCTGATTGCAAGACGGGGAGCGAGGGAGAGTCCTATAATTTTCCGAGCTCCTGTGCCTGTGTTGTGATTTATTGCCAGAGACCGAGCAGGTGTTTTCTTGAGGCAGCTTTTATTAAACGTCCATTTAAAGCGATTGAAAAATGTGTTGCTTAAAGACTGAGCGGAGCCGACCGACCGGTGTTGCCTGACAGTTTTGTCAGTGACGGTACCAGCTGAATGGAAAGCTACAAAAGGATGCTTAAGATGACCGTGGGGTCATCTCCTGGTAGTGACCTTTTGGAGAATTCAAGTTTCTAACTCGTTAGGAGTTTCTTTTATGTGTTTTATTATTACTGTTATTAGACGTGTCTTCTTGCTAGTTGTAAATACTTGCGTTAGTGTGTAGAATGTTCTTGAAGCCATCCTTGAAACCCCTCTATGCCCTTCAGCCGGGCACTGCACCACGGAGCTGGTGTAATTATAAAAGGACTCGCTCTGGCTTCCAGAAAGGATAGACATCGCAACATAAGACTTAAGAAGGAATGGTCACTTGGTAGGCACAGCTCGCCGAGGGAACGGTCTGCAAACCAGAGAGCAGGATTTTTCTCGATGGCTTGCCACAAAATGGATTCTTTTCTCCTCTTTTCAGGAATGTATAGCATAGTCTAGGAAGCTAACTGCTGTGTCAATGAGACTTTTCCAATGCAAACATCATAGACGGAATCTATTTTAAAATGCAAATTTTTCTCCGAAGGGTTCGGCAGACTCCTACACCAGCCGTCCGTCCGACTCAGATGTTTCTTTGGAGGAAGATCGGGAGGCAGTGCGCAGAGAAGCAGAGCGACAGGCCCAGGCGCAGTTGGAAAAAGCAAAGGTAAAACCCTTTCTCCCTTCCATGCTCTGTCTTGGCCACTTGGGCTGGGTCTGTGATGGGCCACCTGTGGAACTTTCTTTCAAAGCCTCTGGTCGGTCTTTTACGGTATTTCATGGTCTGATTGTCAACAAGTACCAGAAATGGGGTGTGTTTGATTTCCATGATAGAAAAAGGAAGTGTCTTACAGGAGAGTGGTCTTGGCTTTTCTGTTGATTTGTAATCGGAGCAAGCTGTTTCTGTGGGTGGGTAGTTTATTGAGACACTCAGGAAGGATCCCCAAATCTACCAAGAGGAAATCCTGTTTCTCATCACAAAGTGATTTTACTTCATTAAACCGGGAAACCACTTCTCTGTCCAGGAAAACAACTTTCTTCAGGGTAATGTGTATGTATTTTCTTAGGCTGGAACGATCTTTTCCCCCAATTTTACCCCATAGGTGTTTTGTAATAGTATTTTCTTATATTTAAAAAATGGATTGCAGTCTGGTTTTCAAAAATAAAGCAGTACAGGATTTTATTGGTTAAAAGTGTTCCTTCCTTTGCAACATGTTCTCTATCCTATAGCAAAGTGTGTGTATACGGAAGGGGGACTGGAAATCGGATATCAAATCTGTAAGGACAGTATTTAGCCAAGAGGGTGGTTCATTTCACTCATGGTAATGGTTTGCATTCTTTTTCCCATGCAGTCATTCGAATGGCAGCGATTTCTAAAGCATAGGTCGTTGTTCAAGTTTATGGTATCCTGGTGCGTGTGATGCTCGGTAACTTTTAAATGAACACATTTCACGCAGTCGTATTTTTTTTTTTTGAAAAGATACTGCTTTGCAAAAAATTGCTGTGTTGATCTTGCTAAAAAAAAAAAATCAAGGGTGGCATTAGGCACCTTGGCTGTCTGCTTCGTCTCTGAGAGGAGTAAAATCTCTGTGTGTTGCTATGGGAATTGTGGCTTGGAGATTCTGGCTTGAATGCATGGACGGTCCTTATGTAATATTCATGGCCTCTCGCACAGCGGCCATAGTAGATGATTACAGAGGAACTGCCAGGAGGCCTTGACTTTTAAAAAGCGGTTTTTCCATATATCAAAACGGTGTTCTCCCCTCAGCTGGCAGGGAGGTCATTGCCAGATCTGACACCATCTAGACCGCAGGACCAGCCATATTCAGCAGGAGCCGGGAGCTGATACAGCGAGGTGTGGCCGGGTTTGCTATCAGCTCATCTGCTCCACCAGACTTCACCATTTAAAACATGATGATGCCGCAGCTGAATGTGGAGGACATCACGCCAAGTGAACTGAGCCAAGTCACAGAAGGGTGAACCCTGGGTGACTCCACTTTTGCGAGGCTTCTAAAGCAGTCGAACTCCCAGGAGCAGAGAGTAGGACGGTGGTTGCCAGGGGCTAGAGGAGGAAATGGGAAGTTGCTAATCAACAGACCGAGAGCCGCAGTTAAGCAAGATGAATAAATTCTAGAGATCTGTTGTACGACATTGTGCCCAGAGTCACCCGTTCTGTACTTTGCGCTTCATAGGTTAAGAGGGTAGATCTCTTGTGAAATGGTCTTACGCAATAAAAAAAAAAAATATATATATATATATATAATTAAGTAATGGTGAAGATTAGACAGTGAATGCATGATTAGCAAAGTTAAGTGGTCTGCAGTGTAGCTAATACATGTTGAGTTTGAGAATCGGAATTCTTCATTCTGTATTTTGCAACAGGGTACAAAGAAGAGTCTGGGGGGAAAAAAAAATAACAGTTTGTGTTCCAGAAATAAGAGTGTTGTATTTGCACTAATTTCTTCATGTGATTTTCACATACCAGAATTAAATAGTTTTTCAGATTCGTATCACATCATCATACAACCCAGTGTCTTGTAGGTTTGGTTTTTTAAGGTCTTTAGTTATCTGCGTGGGTGTTTTTGTCCATGACTGTGTGTCCAAAGTCCTCCGTTAAGCGACACGGCTGCGTAGAACTTTTAAATATGTTTTAACTGGCATAGAGCAAAAATACTGACCCCAGATCAGACCAGGTTCAAGTTATGTGTCATACAGACTAAAAAGTTTTTCATTACAAACAACTTAGAAGGTGAGAGGGAAATGAAGGGAATTTAAAACAAAGGCAAAACATTTGAAAGACTCTTTGCTGTGTTTAATGAAAATGGTTGATTTACATCCATACTCCTTCCTTAAAATTCAGTCAATATCTTGAACCCTTGATGTACTCAAATGAGTGAGACACTAGGATGAGTGAGAATATGAGTATGTTCTGAGAGAACATGCAGGGATTAGGATTTAAGTGTATTTTATGTGAAAATCATGGTTTGGTAGGTCTGGTTTATTCATTCCAGGACCCTGGAAGAGGGATTGGAGTTGGCTTATTCATTAGCTTATGTTTATCTATTTCCCTTCCACCATGTCTTCCTTTATGTCAGTACGAGTTTGTGGGCCCTTTTAAATTTATCTTTTATGTATTTATTTAATGTTTTTTTTTTAATGTTTATTTCTCTTTGAAGGAGAGAGAGAAACAGAGCATGAGTGGGGAAGGGGCAGACAGAGAGGGAGACAGAATCCGGAGCAGGGCTCCAGGCTCTGAGCTGTCAACACAGAGCCTGACACAGGGCTTGAACTCATGACCTGAGCCGAAGTCGGACGCTCAGCCGACTTAGCCACCCAGGCACGCCATGTATTTATTTAATTTTTAAGTTTATTTTGAGAGAAAGAGCGTACGCACAGGTACACGCGAGCAGGGGAGGAGCAGAGGGAGAGAGGGAGAGAGGGAGAAAGGGAGAGAGAGAGAGAGAGAGAGAGAGAGAATCCTAAGCTGGCTCTGCGCTGTCAGCAAAGAGCCCCAGGCCAAGGCTCGAACTCAGGAACCATGAGATCAAGACCTCGGCCGAAATCAAGAGCCAGATGCTTAACCAACGGAGCCACCCAGGCGCCCCCCGTGGGCCCTTTTTTTTTTTTTTTTTTTTAAATGAAGCCTTCAAGTTTAAAAATACACGAATTCTCATCATTTAATTTTAGAGAGTTGAAAAACACATTGCACATCCATTTTGGAAGAATCAAAAGTTTTGCACATTTCTGTTCTAACCATCACAGCATCTCGCGAACGGGAAGATGTTCTCAGTGGGCGCTGTATCTCACCGCTCCCACAGATCACATGCAGTCAGGCTGTGCAAATGTCTGGAATAAACCTCAGCAGAACTTTCAGATCCTGGCCCTCATTAAACCTGAGCAACACGATCCTTAATTGCCTTTCAGAGCCAGTCTATAAAATAAGGTGATTGGCAAGTACTGAAACGAGAGACGCTGCCTTTTGAAATCAAGTGACCTATAAAAGTTTCTATAACCAGGCACTCTGGGCTTCCAGTAAAAGTCAGTACTTTTCCCTCGTACTTTGTCATGGTTTCTCTTAAAATAGTAAACCCTACAGCGAACAAATTACGTATTAATTTTGAAGCAAAGAAAACTCAGCTGACGCGACCTTGTGGTTTTTAGCTTGGGGTTTTCCTCCTGAATGCGTGCTTTAATCCCTTGCAGTTTTTATCCTGCGTTGCAAATCTTCCCTTATTTAAGCTGGTGCTCTTTGATTTTTGCCTTAAAGACAAGTAGGGCACGAATTTAATTTGTTCTCATGTTGATCTTTTTGAAAAGACAGCTTTATTGAGGTGTAATTCACTCATTTACAGTATACAATTCCGTGGGTTTTAGTTTATGCACGGAGGGGTGCAAGGATCATTACAATTGATTTTAGGTATTCATTGCTCCTTAAAGAAATCCTGTGTTCTAAGCACTGCCTCCTCTCTTTCTGCAACTCCCTCAGCCCTAGGCAAACACTATCCAACTTGATGGCTCTGTATAGATCTGTCTGCTCTGGGTATTGCGTGTAAATGGAATCATGCAGCAGGTGGTCGGTTGTGATGCTACCTTCACTTAGTGATGTTTTCTTTTTGTATTTTTAATGTTTATTTTTGAGAAAGCACAAATGGGGAAGGGGCAGAGAGACAGGGAGACAGAGGATCTGAAGCGGGTGCCATAGGGCTGAACTCACGAACCGTGAGATCATAACCTGAGCCTAAGCTGGATGCTCAACTGACTGAGCCACCAGGTGGCTTGGTAATGTTCTCAATGTTCATCATGCTATAGTATGTGTCAGTACCTCATTCCTTTTTATCGCCTACTAATATTCCATTCATTGGATGTGTGTATCACATTTTATTCATTTATCACTGATGGACATCTGGGTTGTTACCATTTCTAACTATTGTGAATAATGCTGTAAAGAACATTCACGCACAGGTTTTTGCATGAACATTTCTTGTACGTGTGTATGTGGGAGTGAAATTCCTGGGTCACATGACCATCTTTTTAAATTGAAAGAAGAACTTTTTTTCTTGTCCCCCTTACTCCCCAGAGCTGATCCTTTCTGCCGTATATGTGGATACTCTGAGTTAGGAAGTCTGGATGTGGAAAGGATTGGAGCAGAGATGAATGAGGTTCAGCGCAGTATTCTCAGTAGAATGGATTAACATGAAATTTTAAGTCGGCTGTTCTCTCAACAGTGAATGTCTACTTAGTAAAGAAATTGTATCAGGCACAGTTGGTGAGTACACAGGCTGCGGGCCAGAGCCACAAAGAAGAAATAGGCAGCCTGCAGGAAGCTTCTACTGTTTATTTAGTGAGAAAAATCTTGGCCTTAAATCATGTTGATTATAGGAAGAGTAGAAGTACCATATGGGAATCCTGAGCATCAGGGGGGAAGAGCGCACCCTGCTGGCAGGAACAGAAAGTCCTTCTTGGAGGCGGTAGTGGCTTAAAACTAGGCCTTACAGAAGGGACATGGAGTTTAGCTTATAAATAGAAAGTGGCAAGTGGCTTAAGGAGCCGTGCAAGTGAAGGCCAACGTAAGGGAATGCTTGGCAGCCAGAAAACATGGAACCTTCCAGAGAAAGGCTACTTTTTTGAGGTCTTGCCAACTTGAAAATTTCTTTGTTCTAACCTCACATTTAATTAATAGTTTAGCTAGGTATAATATTCAGGTATGATGAATGTTCTCCTTTGGGAATTTTTAAGACCTTATTTTGTTGTTTCTGCCTTCTGGCACATTTGATACGCTCACCAGTGTCATTTGGGTTTTGTAAGTTGGTTTTTTTTTTCGTTTTCTGCAATATATAGAACTGATCTGCCTTTGGTACTTTGAAATTTTGCATAGGTGTGGCTCTCATTTATCATGCCCAGCTTCTCCTCCGAATGTTCATCATGAAGGACCAGTCACTTCAGTTCTGGAAAGTGATTGATTTTTATTTTGATAATCTTTTCCACTATATAGTCTTCTTTTTCATGTTCTCTAGTTTGCCAGATATTTGATGAGAGCTTTCTTCTGATTTTTTTTCCTCCGTGTCCCAGTCTTTTGGCTTTACAAGTCTTTCGCCACTTACCTGCGAACCCATCTATTGAGGGTTTTATATTTGAAAATGTCTGATTCCCAAGAGGTTTCTTCTCCTCCCCTGTTTTATAGTTTCCTGTTCTTACACCATGACTGTAATATTTTCTCCTATATTCCGTATGCTATTTTAATTTTTCTGTCACTGTCCTTCAAACTTTTACAATTTGGTATTATTTTTACATACTGGAGACTTGCTTCCAAGATTTGCTTTCTGACGGTCTGTACATAATTAAGAGCAAGATATTGTAAAGCCCACTGGAAACTCTGAGTGCAGTGGCAAAGCTTCTTGGCTGGTGGTGTTATGTAGGTGAAGATGGGAGGGCGTGTCTTTCATTTCGTCTGGTCAGTGTTCCTAGACCGGAGTCTCCAGCCTCTTGGTATTTTACGTTCTCACTGTTTCTACTCTGTTAATTGCCACTATCGTTTTTTTTTTTCTTTTTTCCATTTTAGCGTGTGTGCAAGTTGGGGAGAGGGGCAGAGTGGGGGGAGAGAGAGAGAGAGAGACAGAGAAAGGGACTCTTCAGCAGGCTCCATGCTCAGCACAGAGCGCAGCGCCACTTCCATCCCAGGACCCTGGGATCATGACCTGAGCCAAAATCAAGAGTTGGAAGCCCGAGGGACTGCCCAGGCTCCCTGCCACCATCCTTTTCTCTAGTCTACATTTTTGTCAACTCTGATTTCCTGTTCTGTTCTATCTGTAGCTTTATACTTTCTCAAAAAAATATTTTTAGGAAGAAGCATATGTTCATTTGACCATGTTTTATTCCCTCATATTCATCAGTAAACATACTTTATATAAACGAGAAAAAGTGTTTCTCATATTACCTTAGTCCATAAATGCCTTAGGCCTTGGGAGAATCTGGCCCAATTGGAAATCTTCCCTGAACTAGCCTTTGCAGAAGAAAGAAGAAACATGAATATGTTTATTCACCTTCAACCTGAAGATGACCTTTTAATTTCAAAAATATTAAACATGTTTTTTTCTTAAGTTTATTTAATATTTTGAGAGGGACAGAGATGGCGTGAGTGGGGAAGGGGGAGAGAGAATTCCAAGCAGGCTCCATGCTGCCAGTACAGAGCCCCACGTGGGGCTCAAACCCATGAAACCGCAAGATCATGACCCAAGCAGAAACCAAGAGTCAGACGCTTAACCAACTGAGCCGCCCAGGCGCCCCGAAAATGGTTTTAAAAAGGTGTCTGATTGAGTAAATTCTGTGGGAAGTAGGAGAGAAGTCTGTGCATTTGCCTGTGTTCTATACTTTCTTAAACCTACGGGGTAGACTGATGGAGGGACTACAAAGAACACGTGACAGGTATTAGACTAGAAAGCTGCTCCTGGGGGGGGGGGGGAACCATGTATAATTGATGAAAGTCCAGCAGAGAGATCTCCTCATAGAAAACACAAACATGGTAGACATTCTTTTTTTTTTTTTTTTATCCAAAATCTGTTTATTGGGTTAGTTCCCCACTCATGTTGACTCAGGGTGCTCTTAGTGCTGCTTCCGTCGGAAGGAGCATCCTTCTGTGAGCCGCGCTTTTCCTCCTGTCGGCTGGCCCAGGACGGTGGAGCAGCCCACACACAGCACCACCGTCTGCGCGTGGCTGAACACGGTGGTGATTTTGTAGCACCCCGGGCCCTTCACGTCCATGAAGTAGGAGTTGGGGCTCTGCACCAGGCGCTTCTTCTTGTGCTTCCTCTTCTCCTCTTCCGGGGACGGGTGCAGGAGGTCCTTCGCGAGGGGCATGTTCTCGTGGGCAGGTCGTCACCGCCGGAAAGGCTATGGTAGACATTCTTAGGAAAGTATTTTAGGCTAAAATTATCTTCCCGTCGTTGATCTCAATGCTGTCTTTTAATTTCTGCGTTGGAAAACGGTCCACTCTCCTTTTCTCATAGCCATCAGCTTCCAAATAAAGCTAGTAAACGGGCTGCGTCCAGTCTCCAGTAGTGTGGGCAGTTTATTGTTCCAATACCCAGTAGCTCAGATTGCTTTTTTTTCTACCTATAAGAAACCAAAAAGTGTGTGCGAGCCCCTGACCCCGTGTCAGGCGTCTACACACGCTCATGGGTGTGACTGGGCGGGTATCGCCCTCTACCCCGGTGCTGTAATTCTCCTCATCTCAAATGGTAGGCGACGACAGTAGTCATAATAATGACAACATTTACTGCAGGATTACTGTTCATGGGAGACAATTGGAAAGATAGAAAAGGAAAAAGCGAAGCTGTGTGTCTTTAGAGCATTTTGAAATACTTTCGAGCGGTTATGATCATGAAGTACGTATAGCCTTGGTTCCTAGATGGGCTTTATGGCAGAGAAATCCTCCTGTGTTCTCTCCGTTGGCTTTTCCATGCGACCAACTGCTCTCAGCACCTTATTTTTTTTTTAAATTTTTTTAATGTTTTACTATTTAATTTTGAGAGAGTGACAGAGCAGGGGTGGGGGAGGAGCAGAGAGAGAGAGACAGAATCGGAAAAGCAGGCTCCAGGCTGAGCTGTCAGCACTGAGCCCGGCGCGGGGCTCGAGCCCACGAACTGTGAGATCATGACCTGAGCCGAAGTTGGCAGCCTACCCGACTGAGCCACCCAGGTGCCCCTGCTCTCAGCACCTTAAAGTCACCACCATTGTTACTTGGGTCCCCTTCCCTTCTGTGTATCACTGGCCAGCTGGCAGGTTGGCAGGTTGGCAGGTGATCGGGTGATTGGGACGGCCTCCTGCGTGTGCCTGCAGGTTGGCCGCTGTCCGTGTGGGGTCTCCTTCTCTTCTAGATGGTCTCTCATCCCTCAGCAGGCTGGTTAGCTCAGCCTCATGCTCACTTGAGGGTTACAAGCACCCCAAGAGAGAACCAGCCCAGTGGGCGATATTCGCGTCTTTTCTGCAGTGCCATTTGCTAGGGCCCTGTTGGTGAAAGCAAGCCACGTAGCTAAGCTCGGAGTCAACGAGCAAGGGAACTTCCGAGGACATGGATTCAGCTGGTGAATTGTAGCCATTTTCTTTTCTTTTCTTCTTTTTTTAAGGTCATTTATTTATCTTGAGAGAGAGAGGGAGAGAGAACAGGAGCAGGGGAGGGACAGAGAGAGAGGGAGAGAGCAGGCACCTTGCTGCCAGTGCAGAGCTCGATAGGGCTCGAACCTAGGAAGTATGGTAGGTGAGATCAAGAGTCGGATGCGGGGCGCCTGGGTGGCTCAGTCGGTTGAACGTCCGACTTCGGCTCAGGTCATGATCTCGCGGTTCGTGGGTTCGAGCCCCGCGTTGGGCTCTGTGCTGACAGCTAGCTCAGAGCCTGGAGCCTGCTTCAGATTCTGTGTGTGTGTCTCTCTCTCTGACCCTCCCCTGCTCATCCTGTCTCTCTCTGTCTGTCTCTCTCTCAAAAATAAATAAAAACATTTAAAAAAAAAAAAAAGACTCGGATGCTTCATCAACTGAGCCACCTAGGTGCCCCTCGTGTGGCCATTTTCTGCAAACAGCCTGCCACTGCCATTGTTTTCTCACCTCCGTTTTTGGAAAAAGGATTATCTCCATACCTTTTTTTTAAAATTTTTTTTTCATGTTTACCTTGAGAGAGATGGAGAGCATTTGTGCACAAGAGGTGGAGGGGCAGAGAGAGAAGGAGACCGAATATCCCAAGCCGGTCCCATGCTCGTCACAGAGCCCAACATGGGGCTCAGTCTCACGACCATGAGATCATGACCTGAGCCGAAAGCCAGAATTGGACGCTCAACCAACCAAGCCACCCAGGCGCCCCCTCTCCATACCTTTTAAAATAAACAACTGTTGGGGCGCCTGGGTGGCTCAGTTGGTTAAGCGTCTGACTGGCTCAGATCATGATCTCACAGTCTGTGGGTTCACGCCCCACGTCAGACTCTGTGCTGACAGCTCAGAGCCTGGAGCCTGCTTCAGATTCTTTGTCTCCCTCTCTCTCTGCCCCTTCTCTGCTCACTCTCTGTCTCTCTCAAAATAAAATAAAGACCTAAAAATTTTTTTTAAAAAATAAAATAAACAACTGTCAGGCACCTGGGTGGCTCAGTTATTAAGCATCTGACTTCGGCTCAGGTCACGATCTCACAGTTCAGGAGTTCAAGTCCCACATTGGGTGAGCACGAGCCCCAATTCAGGTGAGCCCTGCTTCTCTCTCTCTCTCTCCCTCCCTCTTCCTTTCTCTGCTCCTTGCTCACTTGTGCCCTCTCTCAAATTAAATAAATAAACAAACAAATAAATAGAATAAACAACTGTCTTCCCTCACATCCCATCTTTCCCTTGCTGTTAGTGCCAACCTTAATTACACCAGGTTTCCTTCCCCTCTTTCCATTTCTTTTCCTTCTCCCCCACCTCTTTGAAACTCCTTTTTGTCTCTTGTCTCTCTACTCATAGTGACTGAAAATCTCCTGTGACTTTCTAATCAAGCCAGTTGACTTTTTCTTTTCTTTGTTTTTAAATTATTTTTCTAATGTTTTATTTATTTTCGAGACTGAAAGAGACAGAGCATGAGAGGGGGGTGGCAGAGAGAGAGGGAGACACAGAATCCGAAGCAGGCTCCAGCCTCTGAGCTGTCAGCACAGAGCCTGACGCAGGACTCGAACCCACAAATGTGAGATCATGACCTGAGCCGAAGTCGGAGGCTTAACTGACTGAGCCACCCAGGCGCCCCACCAGTCGACTTTTTCTTCCGTGTTCTCTTGACTTCTCTGTAAGCCTCCCCTTGTTTTCCTTCCCCACCATATGCCCTTCATCTCGCAGGTTTTGGCTATGACACAAGCCTATTTCTACGACCTCTCTGGTGGTTCCTTTTCAGCCTCTTTTGCTGCCGCTTTTTTGTTCCCTCCACTGAAGTATGGAAGTCCGTCCAGCCACATGCTCAGACCTTGACCTTCTGGCTTTTGTTGCTTTTCACACTGAAGGGTTCCTCAGGAGCTGTGGCAGAGGCAGAGGGGCGCCCTGCGGGATGTGTTCTGTGCATTCCTTCGGGATTCAGCCAAAGCAGCCCATTCCATTCCTCTGACATGCTGGGACTCCCACGTGTGTTTTCCTTTGAATACAGAGCTTCACCTTGACCATGAGTTTTAAACCGTGGCTACCTTTCCCCTTACCGTCTGGTACTTCCCACGGCTTCTACCCTTCATCTGCAGCTCTGCCCCAACCTCTCTCCCTAGTGTTGGTAATGTCACATCTTCTTCTCTTTGACGCCCCTATCCGTTCTGCCCCGCACCCCCCCCCCCGTTTAAAATGGAGCTCCCCATTTTTTCTATCATACCCTTTCTTCTCTGTGCTTTCCAACTTCTGTCAATGTTAGCTTCATCCTCCTAAGTTTGAAGCCTTAGTGCACGGGTCGGCGCATCTTTAACACAAAGGGTCATATAGGAAGTATTTTGGGTGGCCTCTGTCACAAGCTCACAGCTCGGGGAAACCCGGATTCAGATTCCATCTCTGCCATGGACTTGCTGCCTGACCTTTGATAAGTTCTGTGTGAAGCTCACCACTTGTAGCTCCAGTGATAATCACATGGGCTGGTGCCTGTCAAGGCCACGGTTCCCAGTCGGGTCTGGGATGGGCACAGGCAACTGGTCCACATGGCTCCTGCCATCAAGTTCAGTGTCCAGTGGGGAGTTTGTACTAGAAGTTATGAGACCACTCTTTCCATTTCTCTTTAGTTGTGTAAGGTCACCATACGCTGTTGGATGACGACCATATTCAGAATTTATTTAAATTCAACTTAGTTACCATGCAGTGTAGTATCAGTTTCACGAGTAGAGCCCAGTGATTCATCACTTACATAAACACCCGGTGCTCATCCCAACAAGTGTCCTCCTTAATGCCCATCGCCCATTTAACCCTTCCCCCCACCCAACTCCCCTCCAACAATCCTCCGTTTGTTCTCTGTATTCAAGTTATTAGTTTCTAGCTCAGTGGTGAGTGTTACATGGCAGATCTGTAGGTCCAGTGGCTGCAGACCTGAGTAGGAAGTGATGTGCATTTGCTCCCTCCCATCCTGTTCACAGCATCTCCCCTCATCAAGTCACATTGTGTCCCATGCATCCCCGTGATTGAGGCCCATGTCCTGTCTCCTGAACTAGACTTTGAGCCCCTTGAGAGTAAAGATGTTCTCTGTGCTTCATCTCACTGGTACAGATTCCTGCCTCAATTATCAAGAGTGAGCTCATGTCCCCTCTTGCTCTTCTCCTGTCTTCTCTTCTAACATCTGAGTATTTTAGGAATAGAATTACATGTTGTTCTGTATTTCTTTATGGTTCTATTATCTTGGCAATCTACCTGTGAGTATGGGGAAGAGTTACAAGTTTTGAAGAGAACCTGGTATTTGAATTCAACACAGTGAATTTATGGTTTTATTCATTGAAGTTCTAGAGGGCTGAAGTTTGCCCCCATTTAAAACCACAGTCTTGTGCAAGAATCCTTATAAGGGCCGTTAACCTAATACAGACTTCTGGCTATTTCAAAGCCATAAATGGATTGGGATGGATTATTATAAACTTTACAGCTCAAGCTTTTTTTTTTTTTTTTTCCTTAGAGAGCTGTAACTGAACATCTTTGTTGTATCATTATAAACATGGCTATAAATACATGATTCTTCTCTGTGTTCTCTACCCAGTTTGAACGGGGAACAACACAAAGACTTTTACACACCGCTTAAAGCCCTCCTCTCCCTGCTCTTCAGTTTTGCCCCCACTAATAGCTAAATGAAAGATGTTGGAAACCTTGAAACAGTAGAATGTAGTCAATCAGCAAACATTGAATAAGTGATTTTACTACTGAGCTAAGAGCTCAAAGAAGGGAAATCAAGGATGTGTTAGCTGTGGTTTCTCCCTCAAGAAACTCCTGGTCTAATGGTGATGTCAGTCAGACATGTGTGTCCCTGGGAGTAATGTGTTAAGTGTTAATCTAGCAGCAGTTGTGAGCCGGATGCTGTGGGGTGGGGCAGGGCTGGAAGACCCAAAGGAGGACAGTTAGGATTAGAGATACCTCCACTGGTATGTGAATGTCTCTTTGGGGGCACAGCCTTTGCTAACCTGCAACATGAGAGAGAGAGAGAGAGAGAGAGAGAGAGAGAGAGAATATCTTAAGGAGACTCCATGCTTAGCACAGAGTCCAATACAGGGGCTTGATCTCATGACCCTGGGATCATAACCTGAGCCAAAATCAAGAGTCAGACGCTCAACCAACTGAGCCACCTAGGCGCCCCACAACATGCATTCTTAAGGCTAGCAAGATTGATTGGTAAATAAGGAGTCCGATAAAGGCTGATATTTTGATTTAATTTTATTTAAATCCCACTTCCAATTTACCTTGAACTAACCACACTATTTTTTTAACCCGCTTAATCATTTTGAAATGTACATTCCAGTGGTGTTGACGATGTTCACACTGTTCTAGAGCAGGTCTCTAGTATGTGTTCATCTTGCAAAACTGAAATTCTATACCTACTAACCAAGGGCTCCCTATGCCCCCTGTGTCTCCCTCTCTCTCTGACCCTCCCCTGCTCATGCTCTCTCTCTCTCTCTCTCTCTCTCTCTCTCTCTCAAAAATAAATAATCAAAGGACATTAAAAAAATTAAAAAAAATTTTTGACAGCCACTGTTCAACAGTATATTTCCATGATTTTGGCTGCTCTGGGAACCTCATATAAATGGAATCACACAGTATTGGTCCTTTCATGACTGGCTTATTTTACTCCGCATAATGTCCTCACAGTTCATCCCATGTTGTAGCAGATGACACCATTTCCTTTTTTTTTTCAAAAGCTGAATAACGTTCTATTGTATAGATGTACCATATTTTCTTTATCCATTCATCTGTCGATAGACATTTGGGCTGCTTCTACCTCTTGGCTCTCATGAATAAAGCTGTGTGGTTGTTTTTTTGTGTGTTTTTTTTTATCTTGGATTTTTTTTAAACGGTCTTCAGTTACGCTATTCTGTCGGCAAGTAGTAATTAAAGCTTGTGTTGGACAGTGTCTTAGTGTTGAGCTTTCCAGTGTATTTTACTTTGCTTGGTCTCTTGTCACTACTGAGTGAGGATGGGAGGGCAGATACAGTTACCCTCTTTTATGAATGAGGAAATTGATGTGATATCGAAGGATCTTGCCCAAGGTCATTGAAGTCCTAAGCGGCAGAATGAGGACAACGATCGAGGCTTTTGGTCAGATTCTCTCTGTTCTTTCACCTGATCAGGGAGCACCTCGTGGAAAGATGTAAACCAAGAATGCACTAATGTTGTCTCTTTGTTTCACGATCTAGTGGGATTAAAGGACTAATATGTTTTTTTTTTAATGACAAAAGCAAAAAAAAAAAAAGGTAACTATTATAACAATTTTAAAAGTAAAATACCACCTCTGCTATTTTCTTTTGCTGTCAAGTCGCATAGAAAATTGGAGTTCCCAAACAAAATATTCGTCTTTATTCCCACATTGTGAGTTTTGTTTATGGTCCTTCTGTCACTGGTTTGGAATGAGTACGTTTTTACATTTTACCATCATGTGAACAAAAATCTTGAGTTAGAATTTCTTGATGGGGCGCTGGGTGTCTCAGTCATTTGGGCATCCAACTCTTGATTTTGGCTCAGATCATGATCTTGAGCTCAAACCTGCGTTGGGTTTTCCGCTGATAGTGCAGAGCCTGCTTGGGACTCTCTCTCTGCCCCTCCCCTACTCTCTCTGTCTCTCTCAGAATAAATAAACAAACGTAAAAAACATTTCTTGAATCTACTGAGCTGCTAAGGGATGAGATCTCAGGACATATGTGTGGTACTGTATTCTTCGTTAAATGGAATGTGCCTGAAAATATTTGAGTAGGATTTTTTTATAGAAAAATGGAAAAATAGTCTAATATCTAGGAATTACATTTTAAGAAGAATATTGAAGAAACAGCATAAGTAGGCCAAGGGAGAACAGATTGAACTTACAGTGCAACTATTTGAAAAGAGATTTTGCAAGTGGTGTCTGTTCCTACAAAAAAAAAAAAAAAAAAAAAAAAAAGGTCTAAAAATCATAGCAGCCAAAAATGTAAAGTTAAATGTTATAATTGACTAGAGAGAGTTGAGAATATGTTGTCAAGAAAGACTAGGAAACTGCCTTAGTGACGGTTTAAAAGGAATTTTTGTGGCTTAGAAAAGTGTTGTTGTTTTTTTAAAAACTAAACCCTGGGACACCTGGCTGGCTCACTTGGTAGAGCATGACTCTTGATGTCAGGGTCGTGAGTTTAAGCCCCATGTTGGGTGTAGAGATCACTTAAAAAAGGAAAAGAGGAAATAAGATTAAAAAATAGTTATAAAAACGAAAAAGGCAAAACTAAACCTCGTCTTTAGGAAGGAAGATGGCACAGTTAGCTGTCAGTTATTTACGTCCTAGTGATTCCCTGCTAATAGTTCTCTCTACTGACATGTGCAAGAATAATGCCATTGCTTTGAAAAGAAATAAAATCTTTAAAAAGAAAAAAAAGTGACCGTTCTTGAAGAGTTGGAGCTAACACTGCTTCCCTGCTCTCTCAAGGCTGGACCAGGACGAGTATTTGGCAGGAGCTGGGCAAAAATGTAGGCAGTTAAGTCTTCAGGTCTTTATGCTTTCTGGTTCCATTCCCTGGAATTATTTTTTTCTAATGTGTATTTATTTGAGAGAGAGAGAAGGAGAGAGAGAGAATCCCAAGCAGGCTTCATGCTGTTAGTGCAGAGCCCGACGCGGGGCTCCAGCTTACAAACCACGAGATCATGACCTGAGCTGAAATCAAGAGTCGGAAGCTTAACTGGCTGAGCCACCCAAGCGCCCTCCCATTCCCTGGATCTTAAACAACTGAACTCTCCCTTTAGTCTTCTGAAAGGAACTTGAGTCATCCTTGAATGAATTATTTATTAGGCCACTTTTAATCTGACATTGGAGTCACCCTGTATTCCCTATGGATGAAAGTCAAGTTACAAGTTTGTTTACAAGGCAACCCAGCGTCACACATTGGCCCAGAATTAAAGCTGACCTTTGGCAGATGCTACTTGCTCAGTTCTGTGGGTTGAAGTAGCCCGAAGCATGTAATAGGTCTCATAATGGGTGCACGCAATGAGTATAGAAATCGTTTGAATAGGTGAGAATGTCCACGTGCTATATGAATAATGCATTAATGTAACACACTCGTGGGGTAAGCATGATGCTAGAAGATACAAAATGAGTAAGTCTGTCTCCTTGGTCTCTAGGAACTCTAAGAGGACATTTAAATGTCCTATACAGTAATGTACCATATCACCTTATTCATCTCCTCACTTTAAAATGAGAGAGAGGGCAAGCCTTGGTGGCTCAGTCAGTTAAGCATCTGACTCTTGACTTTAGCTCAGGTCATGATCTCACGGTTTGTGGGTTTGAGCCCTGCATTAGGCTCTGCGCTCACAGTGCGGAGCCTGCTTGGGATTCTGTCTCCCTCTTTCTGTCCCTTCGCCACTTGCTTTCTCTCTCTCTCTCTCAAAATAAATAAAATAAACTTTAAAAAAAGGAAATAAAATGAGAGGCAGAAGTTGAGCAGGCTGAGTCCCAGGTCAGATCTCACAACCCCTGTGTGCACTAAGGTTTATGAACGGCTGTGTGTTTTGTGCCCGTCTGACCAGATGTCTCTGAGCTGGCATTTCAGATGCGGCAATGGAGTCAGCCTCCAATTGATCCAAAGTCAGCTAAAGGGAGATAACCCAACCTTACATCGTTCATTTATGCTTAACACATTAATAAATGTATTGTCTGGCTCTCGTCTTTTGCTACAAAACCAAGACGTCTTCTTTGAATGTGAGTCTAATGCATGTTTCACTGGACAGACACCTCCAGTTTAGGGTGTACTTTGAGATTTATTTATTTATTAAATGTTTTTATTCATTTTTGAGAGAGAGAGAGAGAGAGAGAGAGAGAAAGAGACAGCGTGAGCAGGGGAGGGTCAGAGAGAGAGGGAGACACAGAATCCGAAGACAGGCTCCAGGCTCTGAGCTAGCGGTCAGCACAGAGCCTGATGTGGGGCTCGAACCCACGAACCGCAAGATCATGACCTGAGCCAAAGTCGGATGCTCAACCGACTGAGCCACCCACGCGCCCCAAAAAGGATTAATTTAAAAACACAGTCCTACTTAGACCTTAAAATGACACTCAGAATTTCTCCTAAATATCCTAGTTTTCCAAAACATGAACCATTTGTTTCTAATCGTATACTTTTGCTAAATGTCTTGGTAAAATAAAAAGGCAAGATTTTGGTAAAATGTAGCATATTTATAATGAAAGAGAAGAGTTTGAATGTTGTTTCTTTTTCTCCTAAAAATATCTGTGGATATAAAAATGTTTTGCTCTCAGTAAAGGTCCATCAACTCTTGTTAAACTCCAGCCCGAGAAAAACTGTAAATTTGAGTCCAAAAAAAAAAAAAAAAAAAAAATGGGTACCTTATAATCTTGACCCTTGAAATAATTTTCTATATTTCCCTGAAATATGTATGGTGTTTTCTTGGATGAAAAATGTTTATCATAATATTACCAACATGGAAACCTTTTTAAAAAAGATTTGCTTTTTTTAAAATAGTGTGTCTTCATGTCTTCTGGGTCACAAATGCCTTCGAATGTATGGTAAAATCCATGAGCCTTCCTACAGCATGGCTTCTATTTCCAGGTTTACAAAGTACAAGAACCTTTGTTGAGAAGCCAGTGTTAGTCCAGTCGGAACGGCAAAGGCCTCCTGAACTGTGGGGCATTGTCCTAAGGACGAGGCATGTTTTCCTTTGCTCCAGATTCTTGAGATTATCCCCTAAATTCTTCTTGGAGTTTTCCTTTTCGCTCTCGTGTTTAGTCTAGCGTGGAACCAGAGGTTGGGTAAATATACAATACTCTAAATACTTTCACGTACTATCTAGCTGGTAAGGGTGTTCCAGTTTAAAACAGTTGTCAACGGCCAGCCATTTCAGTGTCTTGTTTTGTTTTCAGAGTTTTCAGGGACCTGTATAAAAATGGACACAACCGAAAGGCCCTTTCAAGTTTAGCGGACGGTGGGAGCTCCTTTTTCTGTGGTTGGCTCTGGCCGTGTGCCTGTGCTGGCTTACTGGTCTCTGAGCTTCCGACCTGCTCTTTCTGCTCTTGTGTTACCTCCCATCAAATATAAGCTGCATATTGTACTCTGCTTAGTCTTGCCTAGATTATCTGTTTGATTTGGACACTGACGGGCTGTTGGAGGGGAGCCTGCCTGTAGGTTACAGAACATTAAAGCTCTCTGTCGCCTAATTGTTATTTTCCCCCGAGATTAGACAGAAGCCTCCTGTCATTTCTCTGGCTTCTAGGAAAAATAATTGAAATATTAAGTGTTCCCAACAGCAGGACTTGTTCCTGCCCAGAGGGTTAGGGTTCCGTTGAGAGGTGCACTGTATTCAGCAGCCGTGAACTCAGGTCTCACATGGCTTATCGCTCTGTCCCAATAACCCTCGCTCACCCCTCCTCACCTCCTGCACCTTCTTGCAGTCCTTCATGCCCCATTGGGTTTTGTTTTCTCCCTAAATATGTAAACTGGGAGCACCCCGGATGAGATGGTCCTGTTGATATGTACAATTTAACATTGACTTTGTGGATTGAATGAATTACGTGACGAGGGAGTGATAGGGAAGGTGCGAATGGAGCTCTAAAGCTTTGGATGTAACCACATTTTGCCCTTTGTGTCTTATGTAACTTCCCTCTTTTCGGAGGTTATATCTTGTCCCTACAATAATATGTGGCCTTGGAGAGGGGAATCCGGCTGTATAGTTTGTTTCTCGGTCTAGTATAGTGAGTGATATGCAGAATGACTTTTGGGTACTTTGTGCATTTCTTTGGTGAAAATTAAAAATTGAATTATTTGTGTGGTGACTAGGTGGCTCAGTCAGTTATAAGCATCCAACTCTTGATTTCAGCTCAGGTCATGGTCTCACAGTTCATGAGTTCGAGCCACGCACTGGGCTCCATGCTGACAACGCAGAGACTGCTTGGGATTCTCTCTCTCCCCCTCTTTCTTTCTGCCCCTCTCTCACTCATGCTTTCTCTCTCTCTCTCAAATAAGTCAACTTTAAGGAAAATTGAATTGTTTGTGGTGGAGATAACTGAGGAGGTCTTTTCAGAAACTACATTTGGTAAAGTATGCTACCCCCCCCCACCCCTTACCCGTGCTGCTGCATAAGGCGTGGGGTGAGGGAACGCGCTATGGGAACCTCATCTGAACAGAGGAGGTCTCCAGGGGGCAGGAAAAGGGCATGCCCCCACCAAGTGGCCAGATTCCGACTAGCACCTGCCATGGCTTTCTGTTCTCGGTCAAAGACAAGAGTCCATTCCAGCCCGGTGCCTGAGGAGCTGTTCTGTTATGGAAAGACGAGATTATAAAGTGGGTTATCTTTTAGAGAAATTGAGGTCCATATGTAAAATGCACCTGGTGTGTGTTCCACAAACATATTTCCAGAATTTTTGGTCTTTCTGAAGTTTGATCACTATCTTTTTTTGGAAGAGTTAGTGAAGAAGAGAGATAGCAATGTCAAGGACTCCAACATAAGACATCAAACTGGCTAATGTGTTCCCGTGTGTAGACTATCAGATCATTCAATTTGCTTATGTAACATGGGAATACAGCTGAAGAAAAAAAACTGTAATTCTCTGACTTCATGATCACTGGAAAGAGTTTGTCTTCTTGCGTACTGATAAACATGCCATCATTGAAGACTGGTAAGTAATAGTAACTTTTTTTCTGCAGGTGTTGACCGTATATCATCTTATCATAGAAGTTTATTAAAAGTAGGATGTCACTTTCTCAATGATATTTAAAGTAAATGAAATGCATATAAAGGATTATTTATAACAGGTGGAAAACACATGCACCCATGGCCCTGATTAAAGATAGAGAGCACTGCTCATAGCTTTGAAGGCTCCCCTGGGGCCCTTATCCATGCCATCCTCCCTATCAGAGATTATTGTTAGGCTGAATTTGGTGTTTCTCATCTTTTCTTACCATATATGTGTATATTCCATATGACCTATTGCTTCGTTCTTGTGTTTGGAGCTGTTAGTTAAATGACGTCCTATTAAGATGTCCCTTTGTAACTTGCTTGTTTCGTGCCACACTACGTTTGCAAATTCATCCATGTTGACTTTAGTCACAGTAATTTGCTCACTATTACTAATGGATGGTAAAAACATCCACTGACAGTGGGCATTTGAGTCCAAATGTCCACTTGCAGTCCTGCTGTGGAGACTTTTGTCCTTGTCTCTGGGTATACCTGTCCAAAAATTTCTCTGGGGTGTGCAAAACCCACAATAAGGTATGTGTGTTGTGACTTTTACTAGATGATAGCATCTGATTCTTAAAGTGGTTGTCTTCATTTATCCTTGTCCCATCAGGTAGGAGAGTTCTTTAGCTCCATATTCTCTATAACATTTAATAGTATCAGATTTATTTGTTTATTTTTTGCCAATATAGCAGGTGCAGAATTTAAAATCTCATCGTGGTATGATTTGCATTTCCATCAACACTTTGCATATGTTTCTTGACCTTTGTTTTCTTCTATTCATGGTTTTGGATTAATTTTCAATCAAGTGGTCCTTTTCTATTGTAGGAGTGCTTTGTATATTATGTATCACTTATTTTGTTGGTTTTTTTAAATTTTTTTAATGTTTATTTTTTTGAGAGAGAGAGACAAAGCAGGGGAGTGGCACAGAGAGACTAAGAGAGGGAGACAGGGAATCTGAAGCCGGCTTCAGGCCCTGAGCTGTTAGCACAGAGTCCAACACGGGGCTCGAACTCCCGAACCATGAGATCATGACCCGAGCCGAAGTCAGAGGGTTAACCGCCTGAGCCACCCAGGTGCCCAGTATTACTGAACGCTTTTAATTTTTTTTTAATGTTTTATTTTTTTTGAGAAAGAGACAGAGTGAGCAGGGGAGGGGCAGAGAGAGAGGGAGACACAGAATCCGAAGACGGGCTCCAGGCTCTGAGCTAGCTGTCAGCACAGAGCCCAACGCGGGGTTCGAACCCACAAACCACGAGATCATGACCTGAGCCAAAGCTGGACGCTCAACCCACTGAGCCACCCAGGCGGCCCTACTGAAAGCTTTTAAACTGTAGCTGCTCTTTTCACAATTTTGTAACATTCTTAATTTTAATCAAGTAAGATTTATCCATCCCTTCTCTTACTGTTTATGCTTTTTGGAGTCTTGTTTAAGAAATGCTTTCCCACCCTTGGCTTATCAAAAACTCCATCTTTATTTCTAATAGTTGTACATTTTTTGTCTTTCATATTTAATTCCTTAATCTCTCTGGAATTGATTTTGTATACGGAATGAGATAGAGATCTAGTTTTAGGACACAGCTTGTTGTCTCCCCAGTGGTCTGAAATGCCTGCTCGCTCGGAAATCCATCTTTTATGTGTGAGTAAGGTGTGTTTCTAGGCCTCTTTTTCTGTGTCAGTGTCATACTACCTAATTACTATAGTTTTAAAATAAATATTGGACATGTTAACCCCACGGTCTTCTTCAGGAAAGAATTGTCTACTCTTAGATCTTTGTCCTTCTTGCATATCTTAGGTAACAAGTGTGAAGTTCATCTCTCTCTCACACACACACACGCGCGCACACACACACACACACACACACACCATTGAAAACAGACAAAAACACAGAAACACTAACATAGCAAGGTGAGATTTGGAATTATACTTAAATCTGCGGATCAACGTGGGAGAAAATGCCTCTGTTGTAATCTTAAGTCATCTTATCCATGAATATGAAATATCTCTCCATTAATTTAGTCCTTGAATATGTTGTAATTTTTTCCATAAAGGTCTTGCTCATACTTGTTAGATGTGTTCCTAGGTGTCTTACATATATTTTTTAGTTATTATCGTATAGTCCCTCTGTCTTTCTCTCTCTCTCAAGTTATAATTTGTTTGCTGATGTAAGAAAATGTAGTTGATTTAGTATGAAATTCTTTATAAATGTCAGTCTCCCAAAATGCTTATTAAATGCTAATACATTTTCTGTAGATTCTTGGGTTTTCTATCAAACCCAGACTGGACAGTTGTATCATGTGAATAATGAAAATTCTATTTCTTCCTCTCCAATCCTTTTAACTTTTCAATGTATTCAGACCTTCCATTCAAGTGTTGAATGTACGGGGTTAGAGTAGGCATCCTGGTCTCCGTGAGTTTTTAAAGACCATGCTTTTATTTTTTATTATATATTTATTTTTAATTATTTTATTTTGCTATTTATAATGGATGTGGGTTTTCCATAGGTCCTCGTTATCATGTTAAGGAAATTTTCTTCTATTTCTAGTTTGCCAGGTTTAAAAACAATCCTGTATTGGGGCACCTGGGTGGCTTAGTCAGTTAAGCGTCCGATGTTGGCTCAGGTCATGATCTAATGGTTTGTGAGTTCGAGCCCCACAAAGCCCACTTCGGATCCTCTATTCTCCCCTCACCCCCGCCCGCTGCCCCTCTCCCTCCCCAATTTACGTGCTCTCTCTGAAAAATAAATAAACATTTTAATAAAAAAAAATCATGTGTTGATCTTGAATCTTATCAAATGCCTCTTTTTATGTCTTTTAAGATGATCATACTGATTTTTTTCTTTAAATTTCTTACTGTGGCAAATTAATAGATTTTCTATATTAAACTGAGTCTGCACCCTTGGATAAGTAACATTTTCGCAATATTCTATCCTTTTTAATATGCGGCTGGATTTGACTTCCTAAGGTTTGTTAATTTTTTTTTTGATGGTGTCAGATATGTGATGATGACAGAAACTGGCCTTTAATTTCCCTACTTTGTTTCCATGTGGCTTTGCTACGCTCATAAAATTTGTTTGTCTGTTTGTTTGCTTTGCTTTTTTTTTCTTCCCCTGGAAGAGTTTCTGTTACGTTCTGATGACTTACCCCTTGAATAGTTTCTGGAACTCTCCTCTACATACTGTGGGGTTTTTTTGTTCTTTGGTAGAAAGACTTTTATTTATTTATTTATTTATTTATTTATTTATTTTTAAGCTTAATTCATCCATTTTGAGAGAGAGAAAGTGAGCTTGAGTGCAGGAGGGGTGGGGTGAGGGGGAGAGAAAGAATCCCAAGCAGGCTACTTCTTGTCAGCCAGGGTCTGAACTTTGGGTTCAATGACTTGAGCCAAGGTGGGATGCTTAACTGACTGCGGCACCCAGGTGCCCCAGGAAGACAGATTTTTTAAACAATTGATTCAAATTCTTTGGTTATTGAAGAACTCTTAAAGGCTCTTCACTCCCCTAATGTCATTTTGGGTGGTCTAGCTACCCTTGTTCTTTTTGGCTTTCATCGATATTTTCAGATCCTTTAGTCCTAGATTTATTTATAATCTCATTATCTTTTAAAATCTCCATAGTATCTATAGTTACGTCTTTTTTCCCCCCTCTCAATTTTTTTTACTTGATCTTTCTCACAGAGCCTCATCTATTTGTTAATATTTTCAAGTAAAGTTTGTCATTTTCTCTACCTCCTCTTTCATTAATTTATTATTTTCTCATTTTTTTTCTTGGTCATTTAAGTCAGGTACTCAGCTCTTTAATCATACACGCTTTTGACATTTCTATTTTTCTATTCCACAAATATTGACATGTGGCATTTCATCATGCTTTCACTGTGATTTCTTATGTGAGCTGTGAGTTATTCATGAATGTTCTAGTTCCCAAATGCATGCAGGTTGTCTTACTAATGGCATTTCTTGCCCTATCCTTTGGTCTTGGGTTTGTCTATTTTAAAAAGGACACAGCTTAATTTAATTTTTTTATTAGTCTGACAGTTGTTGTCATTTTAAAATATAGTATTTAATCTGCTTTGATGGAGATCAAAGCTTTGAGGGAGTACAAATGTCACACATATTTGTACTTATTTTGTACTGCAGGCTTGTGCTTTTAGCCTATGTTCCAGAGTTTCTTTACTACCTTCCATTTTACTCCTTTTTTTCTTTCTTTTGGAAAGAATGAATTGCTTTTTTTCTTTTTTTTTCTTTTTTTTTTGGGGGGGTTGATTCAATCTGTTTTTACTCTTCACTAGTTTGGAAGTGATCTAATTCTGTTTTGGTTTTTTTGTTTGTTGTTTTTTAGTGGATACCTTAGAAATTTCAGCAAGAATTCTTAAAAGTGATCTAACGTTAATCAGTAACCCTGCTTTTGGACAAAACATTTAAGCCTGATAACTTATTTATGACATATTTTGGTCAACAATTTCACTTAATCTGCTTTTTCTCTATATATTAGATATTATTATTATTATTATATATTTTTGATTTATATATTTTTAAGATGTTTCCATTTCATTTCTACTGCCTTTGCTCACCATTTCTTTCGGGTATCAGGGATTCCTTCTGATGTCATTGAAATTTATCATTTTTTTTTAAGTTTATTTATTTTGAGAGACAGAGAGAGAGAGCAGGGGTGGGGCAGAGAGAGAGAGATAGAAAGAATCCCAAGGAGGCTCTGCACCGTCAGTGCAGAGCCCGACGTGGGGCTCAAACTCACGAACTGTGAAATCATGACCTGAGCCGATACCGAGAGTCGGATGATTAACTGACAGAGCCACCCAGGTGCCCCTGAAATTTATAATTTAGAAGTTTATTTCATGAGAACATTGTTGATGGGGAGGTTTCTTTATTGGTCTGGAGGGGAAAAACTCATTTACAAAAGACAGTTTGCTTGAAAATAATCTTAAATTGATAGCTTCTTTTTTTCCTAGCATTTTTGGAAGATGATATTTTACCATCTTTTAGGTTTTCGCTGTTGAGGGGTCCGTCCTCAGAGTCACTGCCAGTTCTTTGCACGCACTGTCTCTTGTTTCCTGGCTGTTCTCAGAGCCCTGTGTCTTTGGTGTTGCGCAGTTTCACTACGATCGGTCATGGTACAGAGTCCTCTTTTCTTTTTTCTCTCTTCTCTTTTCTTTTTTTTTTCTTTCTCTTTTCTCTTGTCTTTCTTTCCCTTTCTCATTCCCTTTCCCATTTCCTCTCCCTTTCCTTTTCTTACCCTGATTGGAATTCATTGTACCTCCTGAATCAAGGATTTGAATATTTTACCAACTCTGGAAAATGCTTAACCGTTATCTGAAAAGTTAAAAAAAAAAAACAAAAAACCAAAAAACTAGCATTGTTAGTTAACCTTGGTGGAATGTTTGTCCCAAGTGTCAAGTGTCCGTCATTTCCAGAATTGGGAGACACATTAATAAAGGGTTCAAAGGTCCCTTATTACCCAAAATAATAGGGAAAAAGAAACTTTTCTAAGTGGGACAGGTATAATGTCAACAGACCCCAGACTCTTCTCAAATGATGATTCTCAGTCTGACTAAATATATACACGAGTCTTAGAACTATTCACACGGAGTGCTCCCAGTCTGTGTTTTTGTTGTGTATGGAGGGAGAAGAAGGAAAAGGAGATGTTCATTTTTATCCTCTTTAAAGTTATATATAGGGGTTTTTTGTTTGTTTGTTTTTTTAGGGATTTCTGACCAACTTGTAAAAGTATCTCAGTAGAGGGTCCCTGGGTGGCTCAGTCGGAAGTGTCCAACTTTGGCTCAAGTCATGATCTCATGGTTGTGAATTTGAGCCCGCATCAGGCTCTGTGCTCTCAGCACAGAGCATGCTTTGGCTCCTCTGTCTTCCTCTCTCTCTGCCTCTTTCTCTCTCTCTGTCTCTCAAATGAATAAATAAACGTTAAAAAAAGCTATCTCCTTAGAGTTCAGTGTGTCAACAAGAGACCGCGTAGTATGAAGTGTTCTGACCTGTGATTTCTGTTGGGACATGTTTCCAAAAGGCAAAGACTGAGTTGACTCGGATATGTAAATGACCCAGACGATTGTGGTAAGTGCATATGTACTCAGCTCTCACTTATCCACATGAGAAACATACGTATGCACTTGATGTGTCAATCAAATGGATAATTTAAGTAGATCGTCTCTTAATCATCTATATTTAGGTTTGGTCAGATGCTTTTGTCGTTGTATTTATATATAGATGTCTCCTCTTCTGAGATTTTATAATAGTTCAAGCAAATGTACAGCAAATGTCAGTTTGTTTATCTTCTCCACTTGTCTACATTTGGCTGTGGGAATAGAATAAATCTGCTTTTCTCCTGATGCCTAAAGTAGGTCCTGAGCTCTTTTTATAAATTTCCCAACAGTGCCTATGAAACCTATTTTGCCTTTTCCTATGGTTATTGCTTTTAAGAGCAAACATATTCTAGTTAAATCAAGAATGTACTTCAGTAGAGTTAATGAAAATGTCGACTTAAACCCAGGCTTTATTCCTAATAATCCATGATATGAAAAAGGAAGAGCTGACCACATTTTTCCCTTTGTTTAAAAGCTTTACATACATAGCATTATTTTGTTCCCTGGAAAGCCAGAAAAGCAAGGAAATTAACTGACAGAAAACTACAGTTCACTCCTCTGATAAAAGTCAAGAAATAAAATGGATAAGCCCCAAAGATGTTTTTGTTGACCCCATAAGTACCTCCTTCCTATGGTCGTGTATCTGTCAAAGGATTATTATTTCTCTTTTTAAGAAAAAATAAATTAACTTTAGAAACAGAGATCTATGATTGCAAGCCTTACGGATAAAACTGAAAACTGTTTTTAATAACCCAAAATGTCAAGCTACTCACTAAGATTTTCCCTTGAGTCTGAAACTAGCTAAAGTTTGAACAAAAACAGCACATATATTCTATTTGAAGATTTAAAATTTTAAATATGACAGTAAACACATTTGTTACCCCCAAGATGCTTTTTTGTCATCCTTCCTTCTTGCCCTTCCTGATATCCTGATGTTCATTATATTGCTTTTGATAGTTACATAGTTATAAAAGTTAAAACCTATCAAGTTGAAGGGCACCTGGGTGGCTTAGTTGGTTGAGGAGCCAACTCTCGATTTCGGCTCAGGTCAGGATCCCAGGGTCGTGGGATTGAGCCCCACGTCAGTTTCTTCACTGACAGTGGAGCCTGTATTCTCTCTCTCTCCCTCTGCCTCTCCCCCCTACTTCTGTGCTCGCGCGCTCTCTCTCTCTCAAAAAAAAAAAAAAAAAAAAAAAGAAAAACTGATCAAATTGTCCTACTTCAATATAAATGTTTAAAAACAAAACTTAATGTAAAAATCGCAAAACAACATTTCATGAATCTTAGGAAGAAGAAATTTGCTCGCTTTGTGTTTCAAAAACCATGGGCAGTACAGCCAAAATAAAACTTTCAACACCACTAAGATAAATGATAGACGGTCTGTGTCCATCCCCCGTTATCACTGCCCAAGCATCTCTTCCCTTTGGGCGGCTACGTGTTGCGGTGTTGGCTAGTTTTTGAGCTTCTTAGGGTGGAGTTGTTTAGATGGTACTATTGATTCTTTTAAATATGTAAATATATATGTACATGTATGCATGTGTGTGTCTGTATATATGTGTTATATGTGTGGGGGGGGTATATGTGTGCGTGTGTATGTATATTTATTTGAGAGCCCACTAGCCTTTTGCCAGACCTGGGAATAGATATACAGATGATCAAGATAGGATGTGTCCTGTGAGGGGACGGGCATGGTGCCGAGAGCAAGATTTGTTTTAGGAACAGCAAGCAGGTTGATATACCTGGATCAGAGGCACAAATAATCCATTTCTCTTTTGTAAAATTAGGCTATTTTATACCTCAGCATTTCTCACATCCCACTTTTGGTGGAAACCAGGTGATGGGGTAGGTAAGCATCAAGGTCTGCATTGTGCGGACCACTCTTGGTTGTGATGTTAGGGTGATTAAGACCCAGCGTGTAAGAAAAAATAGGTATTGTTTCTATAACTCAGCCGCTTTGTGTGATTTGCTTTGGTTCATCATCCAGCGGGCCGTAGAATGGTGAGAATATCTAAGAATCCGTATGTGCTGATGCCGGCTGGTATTGATAAGCAAAGAAAAGCTGCTTCTTGTACAGCTGATAGATGGAATCAGATGATGGGTTTGTGGGTGATAGTTATGGTTAAATTTTAGAACTACATAAACACCCCTAGGACGAAATAAATTTCCTATGGCAAATTTGAAACTTCCTAGCCTCAAAGTGTTTCCCACAATCAAAACTATTGTCTTTAATCGTATGTTTGTTATTTTCGTTGCATGGAACTTCCTGCAATACAGCTATTGTGTGAGAACAAATATTTTTTTACAGTATTCATATCCATTTCGACAAGAGCTGTGGTAGAGTTGCATGGAATGCTGCGTCAGTGAATTTTGAGCTCCCTCTGAAAGGCACATGGCGTGTTTTATAGAAAATAACCGTTTAAAAATGTAGAGCACTGAAGGGCACCTGGGTGGCTCAAATGGTAAGGCCTCTGACTTTGGCTCGGATCAGGATCTCACAGTTTGTGGGTTTCGGGCCCCCTGTCAGGCTCTGTGCTGCTGACAGCTCAGAGCCTGGAGCCTGCTTCAGTTTCTGTGTCTCCCTCTCTGCCCCTCCCCTGCTCTCTCTCTCTCTCTCTCTCTCTCTCTCTCTCTCTCTCTCATAAATAAATAAACATTTTTTAAAAATTAAAAATAAAAAAATGTAGAGTGCTGAGCATTTGGTCATCAACTTGAATAGAAAATGTTTCAGGGTAGGTTCTTCTAAGTCATACTTAAGGGTACAGGTGGGAGTGGGGAAGAGATTTCCCACATGGTATGATTTAAATTTTTGTTTAATGTTTATTTATTCTTGAGAGAGAGAGAGACAGAGTGGGTGGAAGGGGCAGAAAGAGAGAGGGAGACACAGAATCTGAAGCAGGCTCCAGGTTCCAAGCTGTCAGCACAGATCCCGATGCGGGGCTTGAACTCATGAACCTGCGAGATCATGACTCGAACCGCAGTCAGACATTTAACTGACTAAGCCACCCAGGCGCCCCCACATGGTATGATTTTAAAGATTTATTTAAAACTAATTTACAGTATCTTGTACTGAGCATTACTTCAACTCTATCTTGGTTTCATCAAGAAAACAAAAACCACTTTAAATATTTCATGGAGGAAGGAATTTAATACAGGGAATTAGAAGCTTAGAAAAGTTAAAAGGGACTCAAGAAATAAAGTCTGGGAACGCTTTTCAGGTTTGCCAGTAGCGTTAGAGGAACCAAAAAGTTGCCAGAGCCAACGAAAGCCCCCACTGATCATTACAGCTGCCTGAAGTCCTGGGTGGGGAATTCTCCAGACAGTGCCTAGAAAGGCATTTCACAAATTTTTTGGTCTCAGGAACCCTTTCCGTTCTTAGATGTTATTGAACATCTCTAAGAGCTTTTGTTTATATAGGTTACATCTATTGATATTTATTGCATTTGAAAATAAAACAGAAAATGTAAAACACAAGCACACATTCCCGTGGCCATCAGAGTCATAAAGTCATTACAGGTCATATGGTTTTGGGAAAATTCTACCCTACAATCATGGGAAGAATGGATGTATAAAAGGCAGGGGCGCCTCGATGACTCAATCGGTTAAGAGTCCCGACTCTTGACTTCTGCTCAGGTCATGATCTCATGGTTCATGGGTTCGAGCCCCATGTCGGGCTCTGCGTTGACAGTGCAAACCTTGCTTGGGATTCTCGGTCTCCCTCTCTCTCTCTCTGCCCCCTCCCCTGCTCGCTCCCTCTCCCTCTCTTAAATAAATAACTTTAAAAAAATATGGCAAATAGCATCTTAGTGTGATTATGAAAATAATTTTGACATGGTGAATTCCTTAAAAGTGTCTCAGGGAGGGGCGCCTGGGTGGCTCAGTGGGTTAAGCCACCGACTCTTGATCCCAGCTCAGGTCATGATCTCACATTTTGAGGGTTCAAGCCCCACATCAGGCACTGCATTGACAATCCTGAGCCCACTTCAGATCCTCCATCTCCCTCTCTCTGCCCTCCCTGACTTGCGCTTTCTCTCTCAAAAATAAATCCACATTAAAAAAGAGAGAGAGAGTCTTAGAGATGTTTGGAGGTTCTTGAAGCATCCTTTAAGGACTGATGGCCTCATGGAACTGGAAAATCCCCTTGTCTGTTGGTGGTGTAGCAGCACGGCTCCTTCCTGCCGTCCATATGTCCCCTCCAAGGGCCTCATGCTGGGGGAACCCAACCAGGGTTCCAGCTGGCAGAAATTCTGTAAATATGGTTACTGGGTAGCCACACCCCCTGATACATGGGAGAGGGTGGGGCGGGGTGGGGAGTGATAGTGCCGAGCTGGCAATAGATAATCCACCACGACATTTCATTAAAAAACCCGATTGGACAATATAACATACATGTAAATGGTTAAGTTTTCTGTGAAGGTAGGGTCCTTTCCCTTCAACTTTGCTAAGCCCTTCCCAATCACCACCTCAGTCTCTGACAGCAATGAAGCTATGAAGTAGCCACCAAATAGATCTTCTACTATTTCCGCCCACATTTCCAATAGAGTTAGCTCTCCTGCAAGTTAGCGTGTGTGGGCTCAGGCACATGTGTATGGACACACGTCCAAATTGTTGAGATCTTCTTAGAGCTTGACAGATTCTAGTCCTCTTGGGAGAACCCAGTGAGCCCAGAATGTTAGCAGTTGTCCTGGAGATCAGGCCCTAGGAGCAGGAAGACTTTGTAAGCACTATAAACATATAGGGAGTGTTTTTAGAGAATTCTTAGAGAATTAATAAGGTTAATTTTTGAAAAAGGTTATCAGAATAAAAATGAATGTTCTGCCTTCTATGAAGACTGTTGTAAACGCTAACAGTTAACTAGGTACTACCCTGAAAATTCTTTAAAAAAATTTTTTTAATGTTTGTTTATTTTTGAGAGAGAGAGAGAGAGAGAGAGAGAGAGAGAGAGAGAGATGGAGTGAGAGCCTGGGAGGAACAGACAAAGAGGGAGACACTGAATCCAAAGCAGGCTCCAGGCAGACGCGGGGCTTGAACTCACAAACAGGGAGATCATGACCTGAGCTGAAGTCAGACACTTAACCAACTGAGCCTCCGGCGCTTCTACCCTGAAAATTCTTAAGCTGGGTGCAGGAAAAGAGTAAAACATAAACAGTGAATGAATTGAATTTTATGTTCATCAATAGTCAACCGATAAAAGTTTTCCCGTCTTCGGTGGAGACATTTAGAAACGTCTAATTTCAAATTTGAATAAAATCTTAGAAACCATTTCAAGTATATTTTGCTAAACTAGGAATTTTGGCCGCAGAGCCTGCATTTGAACCTTCTGGAATAATTTATTCACTGTGAACAGAAACCAGCAAGTAAAGCTAATCACCCAATCAAAACAATCCTCTTTCCTTTCTATTAATCATTGCCACATTTCTCCTCTCTGCCCTCTATCAGTAAATAAAAATTTAAAAAGGACTTGGAGGTCAAAATTGGTCTTTGAAAGTTTTTCTTAGACCACATATGCTGTGGATTAATTCTCTTTGACATACATGGCTTTATGATCAGAAGTACTGTTGTTTGCAAAGCATATTTGGTATTTTTTAAACACAAAAACACCTGAAAAAATAATCAGATTCTTATACGTACAAAATGTTACTAGGTTACCATTCCTTGTGGGTGCCAAAAGCAAACGAGCTTATACAACAGAACAAAAATAAATCATGTTTATTTTTTCCATATGCACTTAGAAAGAGAATATGTAAAAATAAATGCTCAGAAAAATAAATTTGCCGAAGATTACCACATATGCCTGAACATAAGATGGGCCTCTTCCCAAAACAACATTCCTCAGAAAGGAGTGAGTCACCTTGTATTTGATCCCTCACGGAATCTCTGCTGGGGCAGAAAGCACGTTCTTACTTACTTTTTTTTGAACAACAGTGCACAGTTCCCTGAAGATGCATCAGCCTAAATAATCTCAATCAATCTTATTTTGGGGAGTTTATAGAAGTCGCTTGATACAAATGACTTAAACATTTCAGTAGAGACTTCACATTTATTTCTGGGAATGCGACCTCAAAGTTGTAAATATTGGATGTTCCTTATAAACTCAAGGGTTCAAAAAGTATGGTTTCCAACCACTTGGATGAAAGTTTCCTCTGGAAAGGAGCTAGATGATTCTCTGTCTCTACTAATGTCCGTGAGATGGATGCAAAATCCAGAGAAAGTTGTGTTAGGAAATCTGAGTAAGAGTTTGGAAAGAGGGACATTTCTAAATTCATGTATGTTTATATACTATGATATTTGAATAGTGTTACGTGTAACTAAATTTTAAGTAAACGTTTGTATCGGGACAAGTAATACTACCTGTTGTAACAAACAATGCTAGACATCTCATTGGTCCAACACAGCGAAGACTTGCTTGTGTATGTCACGATCCCAATGCCCCTCGAGTGGCTGTCCTCCACACAGTGGCAGGGGGATAAAGACTCTGTAGGAAGAAAGTGTGATTAGCCAAGGATCTAGAATATCTCCCACAGCATTTGACTGTCTTTTCTGATCCTAAGAGTTGGCCAAAAAAAGGCTTAAATTTGTCATTGGCAAAATGTGAGGTCAATTCTGACAATATCTACCTGACCCTCTGCATCAGATGCCAATTCCAAGTTTAGTTTGTCACCTGTGCTTCTGACCGACTAGCTCTAGATTGGAGGGGGTTCTCGTGAACCTTTCCTTAGGTTTAATTCATTTGCTAGAGCAGCTCATAGAACTCAGGAAAAGTTTACTTATTAAATGACTAGTTTATTATAGAAGGATAGAACTCAGGAACGGCTAGACGGAAGAGATGCATAGATCAAGGTACGAGGAAAAGGGGCCTGGAGTTTGCTTGCTCTCTGGGGGCACCACTGTCCCCCAACCTTCATGTGTTCACCGACCTAGAAACTCGAACCATGTCCTTTTTGGGTATTTATGGGGGCTTCGTTATATAGACACGGGTGATTTAATCCCTGGCCATTGGGGACTGAGTCAGCCTCTAGGCCCCTTCCCCTTCCTGGAGATCAGGGGTAGGACTCAAAGTTCCCTCTCTAATCACTGGGTTGATTCTCCTGGCAACCAGCCCCCAACCTCACATTACCTTGGGGCCTTCCAGAAGTCGCTTCATTAACGTAACAAAGACACCTTTATTGCTGTCATTGGGAAATTCCAAGGGTTTTAGGTGTTCTGTGCCAGAAACTGGGAGGAAAACCAAATATAGATTTCATATTATAAATCGCAGTATCACAGGCATCTTTAGTAGTTGCCTGAAAACTCTAAAGTCCTGGAAAATTATTTATTATTAGATTTTAAAAAGATGGGGCGCCTGGGTGCCGCAGTTGGTTAAGTGTCTGACTTTTTAGCTCAGGTCAGGATCTCACAGGTGGTGAGTTCGAGCCCCCGTGTGGGCCTGGAGCCTGCTTCATATCCTGTGTCTCCTTTTCTCTCTGCCCCTTCCCCACTGTGCTCTCTCTGTCTCTTTCTCTCAAAAATAAACATTAAAAACATTTTTTAAGAGTTTATGTAATCAAAGAAATTAACATTGAAATAAAGTGGAAATTTACTAAAACTGATTTTTCCATCAGTATAGTTGGATTCAATGATAGAGTGAATGCCTACTTAATTATTTTAAGTTCCATTTTCAAAGTTTGGATATCTAGATTCCATATTCTTTCCAAAACGCTAGCTGGTAAATGATATCAAAGAATAGAATTTCAGAAGTAAAAGGAGACCAGATCTACTCCTGTGGCTTAAAAAAGAAAAAAAAAAAGTTCATTTATTTATTTATTTATTTATTTATTTATTTTGAGAGAGAGAGAGAGAGAGAAAATGCAAGTGGGGGGAGGGGCAGAGGGAAAGGGAGAGAGTATTCCAAGCAGGCTCCACACTCACCCTGGAGCCCAGCGGGAGTGGGTGGTAGGCGAGCTGGATCCCATGAACCCTGAGATAATGACGTGAGCCCTGAACTGAATTCAAGAGTTGGATGCCCAACTGACTGGGCCACTCGGGCTCCCCTATAGTCTCCTTATTAGTAGAACACGATTTTTTTTTCCCTGCCAAAGGAAATGTTCTATCAAACCTCATCTGGTGAACCAGATTCCAGGGCCGTAGTGGGAGACGCGGGGAAGAGGACTTAGAGCCTGGCTCATTTGGATTCCCTTCTTCAGCCTCTACAGTATACCTGAGCCATTGCCTCTGAACCTTGGGCTCCGAGGAACGAAGTTTGCCAACCACTGATGTAATTTACCTTACCTGACTGATGAGGGCCCAGATGCCCAGATCGGTCAGCTGGCAGGTAGTAGCTGAGACCACGAAGTTCCGGACCTCGTATGCACGGCGTATGTGTACACTGTGTCCCACCAGTGGTGATGCAGGCCCATTATCCATCTGCTTTCCTGCACCACATCCCTCCAAAGACCATCTCGCCTCCTCCTGGCTGGCAACCAGTGTCTTCCGCCAACAGGTCTTTTAGAGCACGCTGATTTCTATACGGTGAAAGTCTGCCTTGCTTTATTTAACCTCAACTCTTTGATCCGAGTTCCATCCCCTCTGCGTCCTGTGGAGTATATAATCGCCTCTTCCTCCTTTAGACATTTTCTTTTCCAGGCTAAAAATCCTTGAGTCATATGTCATATGACATGTTTTTATGCCTCTTTACCGATTCCTCCTGTCTGAATGTGCTATAAATATAACTCTGACAAAGGAGGGCTCACATTGAACTAAATACTTTAGTTGTGATCTGGCCAGGCACTAAATAGAATGGACGAAGAAGGCACATGGATCGTGGATCAGTGGTGAGGTGAAGGTCATTGGGAGGAAAAACCTGTCCTCTACACTCTTTGGCAAATTCTACCGGATCCACAAATAAAACCAACAAAAGACAGATTAGCAGGAGAAAAGGCATATAGTGTTATTCATTTTTTTCTAAAATTTTTTTTTTATTGACTTAGCATGGGAGGGGCAGAGAGAGAATCCCAAGCAGACTCTGTACCGCCAGCACAGAGCCTGTTGTGGGGCTCAGGTCCACAAACCATGAGATCATGACCTGAGCCAAAATCAAGAGTCAGACGCTTAACCACCTGAGCCACCCAGGCGCCCCAAGTGTTCACTGGAGTTTACAGAGAAGAAATGGGACTCAAGGTAGTTGTTGGACTGAGGGAATTATATGCCATTTTTTAACAGAGGAAAGAAGGTTTGGTCTTTGCCCCATGATAACTGTGGGGCAGTGACTAGGAAATACATAGGGGGACCCGTGGAAGAAAAGGCTTAGCGAGGTTTGCTTGTATAGACCCATCTCAGAATTGGCATTCCTCCGTCTCTGGTGATAAGAGTTGCTCTCCTGTTGCTGGTTCTGATGAGGGAGACGCCTTCACAAGGGGCATTGATGCCTTGGTTTGGGGCCAGGAAGGAGAGGGCAGAGAAGTCTTGCTGTGTCTGTGGGGACACAGTTGCCTTCAGCTCAAAATAACCTTTATGCCAAAGCCTATTTCAGAGTGGCGTCTTGTGTGCCCCTTCCAGAATACCTCATCCCCTTCCCTGACTCCATTTTCTCCCTACCGTTTTCCTCAGGGGCTTAAACCCCCTACCTCTCACTGCACCCTTCAAAATCATTCTGCAAATGTCTCCTTGGATGATCACACACACCATGAATTAGGATACTTGAGGTTTTCTTGTCTTTATGTTTATCAACCAGCTTCATTATTCTGTCATTTAGCGTCTCTTACAAAGGTAAGAGGTTTTATCTGATACTTAGATGAAATCTAGATTCACCCTTCATTCATTCATTCATTCATTCATTCATTTGTTGTGTGCCAAGCCGTGTCCCAGCAACAGGGAATAGAAGTAAACAAAATCCTTGCCGTTGGGGGGATTGTGGTGTGTTTGGGGGTAGCAGAGAGACCCGGACATACACATATGTAACTCGATGTAACAGGAAGGGCCGAAATACCAAATTAAGAAAGGCAAGAGGATGAGGAGTTGGAGAGTGGGCAGAAATAGCTTCTCAGAAGAGGTGATGTTTGAACAGAGACCTGAATGACGTGAGAGTGTGCGCGCGTGGGTATTTGGAGGCTAGAGTATTGTGGACAGTGGGAACAACAACGGGGCAGGTTCTGAGCACATCCTGGGGACAGCCCAGAGACTGTGTCTGAGTACAGCGAAGATGTACTCTGATGAGGCAAAGATCACGCAGGGACCCGAAGGTCATGGGGAGACCTTTGGACTTTCTTGTGAGTACTGGGGGGGCGTCCAGTAGAAGGTTTTGAGCAAGAGAGTGATGTCATTTGTTTAAATCTTAAATTTTAAGAACCCTGAAAGGAAAGGAAGAAGGAAAGAAAAAGGAAGACAAAGCAGTGGCTGTTTTGTGGGCAAAGGCTGTGGGATTAGGAGCAAGTGTGGAAGCAGGAAAACCAGTCAGGCAACCAATAGTCCCGACACATTGTGTTTACCTCATTCTTTGATCCATTAATTTAATAACCATCCAAAAAAGAGAATCAGGCTCACCTAATGAGGTTGGTTTTGCATTAGCATTTTCTGGCTCTAGTGATTCTGACTTTATTTTCTAAGTACTTTCAAGCTAGTCTCCTTGTAATTCCTTCTAGAACATTCCATGATTGGCAAACCAGTCCTCTGAATAAGGTGGGCATACAATGTCAGGTGGCGGAAAGACTTGCCTTTTGTAGTGGACACTCCTGATTTGAACTTGGCTCTCCTTAGCTCCGGTAGAGGAAGCAGAGGCCCAATTTCCTGTGTATAAATGAAAGTGTTAATACTTCTCTTAAAGCCCTGAAGTATGTATGGTTCCTGCAACTTAGGGGCTCAAATCAAAGTTCTCTTTTCTCCCCATTTTTATTTTGCTTCAGCTTTCATTTAACCCGATGGTACGGTCTGTAAGGGTATGAACTTAGAGTGAATCAATGAGTCTGTGCATTCGTTGGCAAGTTAGCAAACATCCCGGTGTCCTAACAGGAGGAGGAAGCTACGTCCAGGTGAGTCGTGCAGTGGCAGTGGCTGTCAACGGTTCGCCCAGAGTCCCCGAGGCTCACTTCACTGTCAGGTTGACTCGGTGACCCCTGAGGCTTCTGACGAACAGGGGAGTCACGTGCAGGGCAGCAGGGAGCACCGAGGACACTTTCTAGCACTTTGTGCTTCTCTGCTTGGTGTCTGCTACTGTTTGTTGTTGTTGTTGTTGTTTTATATAAAGTCTATTTATTTTGAGAGAGAGTGAGATAGCATGTAAGCAGGGGAGGGGCAGAGGAAGCGAGAGAGAATCCCAACGCAGAGCCCGACGTGGGGCTTGAACTCACGAACCATGAGATGACGCCCTGAGCTGAAATCAAGAGTCAGATGCCCAACCGACTGAGCCACCAGGCGCCTCTGTTTGTTGTTTCATTTCATCCTGTTTCCTGAACACTCAAGGGAAGTGTAGTGACCCAATTACTACCTCAAGGCAGCCTTGAAAGGCATCCACTAATGTGAGCGAATATTGTTCTCGCGGGAATGAGGAGCCTTTGTATCCTCTCTGGATGACCCAGGATAGACGACGGCGTTCTGTTCCCCCTCTTGGGTGCAGGGAGCTAACTGGATGGTTCTGCTCATGTGTGCACTCTCTTAGCCCAGACCCTGGAAAATGGTTTCTTTTCGTTACTCTCTCCGAGCACCCTTGATGATCCCACTCCTTTACCCTGTGGCTCCTCAAACCTGTCATTGGGATATGCACACGGCGGGGTCAGGCACAGTTGGGATGGGTCCACAAAAGGGTATGCTTGTGAAATATGTTTATTTTTAAAACCTATGAAAATTTTACCTTTACTCCAAAATATGATTTAAGAGGAAATATTTTAGATTGCCCGGCAGCTAAATTATTTAAAACGTTCTGCTCACCAATCTTCCATAGAATGGGCAGAGCCGGGAGAGAGTAACTCCTATTTATCTCTTAGAGGCCTCCTATACTTATAGCCTGTGTTATGGGCTGAATTGTGTCCCCTTCCCCCCAACCAAAGTCATATGTTGAAGCTCTAACCTCAAAAGTACCTCAGAATGTGACAGTATTTGGAGATAGGGCCTTTAAAAGAAATGATTAAGTTAAAATGAGGTCCTTAGAATGGGCCGTCATCCAGTATGACCAGTGTCCTTATAAAAAAGGAGATTCGGCCACAAGATGTTCCAAGGCTGAGAGGCAACAACGTGAGGACCCCATGAGAAGGCAGCCTTCTGCAAGCCAAGGAGAGAGACCTCAGAAGAAAGCAGCCTTGTGACAACTTGATCTTGGACTTCCAGCCTCCAGAAATGTCAGAAAATACATTTCCAGGGGCGCCTGGGTGACTCGGTCAGTTAAGTGTCTGACTTCGGCTCAGGTCATGATCTTGTGGTTTGTGGGTTCAAACCCCACGTCAGGTTCCGTGCTGACAGCTCAGGGCCTGGAGCCTGCTTCAGATTCTTTGTCTCCCTCTCTCTCTGCCCCTCTCCCCTGCTCTCATTCTGATTTATTCTCTCTCTCTCTCTCTCTCTCTCTCTCTCTTTCTCTCTCTCTCTCTCAAAAATAAACATTAAAAAGTTATTTAAAAAAAGAAGATATATAGTGAGACAATAAAATGAGAAGTACACTGACTGAAATATTAGTGAAATTAGTGAAATGGCAGTTGGAATTGTAAGTCAAGGGAGTGAAGGCTGAACGGTGAAATCAGGAAGAACAAATAGACAAGAGCAGACTCTGTTGAACTTTCGTCCAGTGGTTCTACTGACTTTGACTGGTTTTTACCCTTTGTTTTGTTTTGGAAAGATTAACTAGGATTTCCAAGTTCTTGGTTTTGTTTTTTACCAAAGCATTTGTGGCTCACTTGTTATGTAACAGATTGAACTCGCGTCTCAGTTTTTCCTTCTCGGAAGTATCACATGTAGCGAGGATGGTAGTAGGAATCATTCTTATATTTTGCTTCTGCCCGTGGTGTTTTGGGTAATAACTAATACATTGATGTTATTCGGTTATTTTTCAGGTCAGGACTGAAGTATTATTGGGACATTGAACACTCTGATTCCTCTCAGAAACAGGAGGGGACCTTCTAGCAGCTGGCCCTTGGGAATTGGTACCAATTACTGTGTCTGATAGTGTGTCTTGAACTGTGGTGTTTATAGCTACCAACAGAGCCTCAATCGAATGAAATTACAGCACTTAGTATTTAAAAAGGGCTTGCACTTGAAGGAAGAACATAGAGTTTTCTTTTCCATCATGCAAGTATGGACCACATTTTGATAAAGGAGTTTCCAATGTCATGGGGTCTGAATTGAAGAACATTGGTTTTTTTGTCTGTGTACAGGTCAGTGTAATTTGATTTTTATTCATAATCCAGGTTCTTTCTAGAGCTTTCTGAGAAAGGTACTGTGCTAGGAACATCTGGGGAAGTAAATGAGTATGCGAGGCAGTTTATGTCCTTACGGTGCCTCATTCTGAAGACAGAAGACCAGACCAAACAAGTACAGTGAGCTCACTACTATGGGATTTCAAAAGGAGCAGTGCCAGGGGCGCCTGGGCGGCTCAGTTGGTTGAGCATCTGACTCTTGATTTCAGCTCAGGTCATGATCTCATGGTTCATGAGTTCAAGCCCCTTGTGTGCTAACAGTGAAGAGTCTGCTTTGGATTCTCCCTCTCCCCACCTCCCTCTCCCCACCTTCCTCTCCCGCTTCCTCTTCCTCCTTCCTCTCCCCCTCCCCCCTCCCTCTCCCTCTTTTCTTCTGCCCCTCTCCTGTTTATGCTCGCTCTGTCTCAAAATAAATAAACTTAAATTGTCACTACTCCTTTTTTTTTATGACTGGAACATCAGGAAGCTTTCTAGAAGTGATGGTATTATAGCTGAGCTGTGGAGGATAGGTAATCTTTGAGAAGCTGTGTGGTTTTTTTTAAGCTTATTTATTTTGAGAAATTGAGAGTGTGTGTGTGAGTGGGGGAGGGGCAAAGAGAGAGTGGGAAAGAGTGAATCCCAAGCAGGGTCCACGCTGTCAGCACAGAGCCCAACACAAGGCTTGATCCCATGAACCATGAGATCATGACCGTAGCCAAAATGAAGATTTGGACACTTAACCGACTGAGCCACCCAGAGACCCTGAGAAGCTGTGATACTATTGGAGGGCTTTTCATGATGAGGCAAGAGAATAGCATGAGCCTGAGCATGGATCTGAGGACAGGTGAGGGTCAAGGGTCTGTTTTAGATTTGATAAAACAAGAGGGTACAGAAGGATGGAGGCAGGCCAAGGGACGGCAAGCAAGGGTTGCTCTGGGTTAGAAAGAACATTGACTGTTACTCTCTATATGATGATGCCTACTCTTTAGTTTTGTGGAGATTTTAAATCAGGAGTGAAATGTCTTGAGCTGTACTTTAAGAGAAGTAATCTGGTCTCAAACTAAGCCCACTGGATTCAGAGTTGAAGAGAAAGAAAGTGAGATGGTGAGTTGCAAAATTGGACAAGAGTTAGCAGGGCCTGAAGTGAGGAAGTGACCATAGGACCGGAAACAAGATCTCTACAAGGAAAAAGTCATCCAGGCTGGGCAAATAATCGGATGTAAGAGGCAGAGGTGAAGTGGTTGATAAAGGGCACATCGTGACATGTATTGGTAGGTGTGCTGCGTGACTCTGCTTCTATTACCAAAGAAATTGAGACCTTGCCCAAATTGCTTTACAATGGCATGCATCATTTTCTCTGTGTAGGATTTCTTAGAACTTCTAATGTGCTAATAGGTACTGTGACTCTCCCAAAAGAAGACGGTATTGGCCCACTTCTCAAACTTAGTTGTCCATGGACGCCTTTAAAAAAAAAAGAATTTCTAAATCATGTATTCTTCTCTGGAACATAATTTTGGGACATGCTACACTATACCTGGAGAAAGATGAGGTAGTTAATAAGAAGTGGAAAATTGAAATTAGTGTTTGGTTTGGGCCAGGGACAGTAACTTGGCATTGGGATGTGTTAAGTTTGGGCTGCTGTGGACAGTGAAGCCTCTGAAGGCTTTGAGGGACTGCAGCTTAGATGGAAGGTTCGGACATGAAGAAGAATTCGGAATTACTGTCTAGAGGTGACCGTTGAATCCATAAGGTGAGATCAGTAGGAAAGAGAACTTGAGTAAAGCTAACCAGAGAATGCCGGGGAACGTTTGTCCAAGATAGAAGGATGAGAACTGCCAAAGGAGGCTGAGTAAGAGCAGGAAAACTGGGATCCGGCTCTTTTAGAACATTAGGATAGGACTTTGAAGACCGAGGAAGTGCTTGGCAGAGAGATCCAGGAGGAGAACTTTAAAGATTGGAAAGTAAAGTATTACTGGCCTTGGAAAGAATAACTTTATTAGAACATGACACTGATGGGAGTCCTGCGTTGCCTGGGGGGCTCAGACAGTTAAGTGTCTGATTCTTGATTTTGCCTCAGGTCATGATCTCATAGGTCGTGGGATCCAGGCCCTCACTGGGCTCTGCACTGGCGTCAGAGAGGCTGCTTGAGATTCTCTGTCTCCCTCTGTCTCTGCCCCGCCCCTGCTGACATGCACGTGCTCGCTTTCTCAACATAAACAAACAAACTTTAAAAACAAGAGAAAGCGTGAATGGAAAGTATGTCATAGTCCTTCTTTAGAGAATGTTATTAATGACATAAAATAGTATTTTTTAGTTTTTATTTATTTTGAGAGAGAGAGAGTATGCACACATGAGTGAGCATGGGAGGGGCAAAAGGAGAGAGAGAGAGAGAGAGAGAGAGAGAGAGAGACAGACTATCCCAAGCAGGCCCCATGCTGTTAGTGTAGAGCCAGATGCTGGGCTCGATCTCACAAACTATGAGATCATGACCTGAGCTGAAATCAAGAGTCGGATGCTTAACTGACTGAGCCACCCAGGCGCCCCTACTAAAACTTGATAGGAAGAGCAGGATTCAGATTTTTCTTTTCTACCTTAAGAATATAGGATTAATGTGATGAAGTAGAACATGATTAAGTAGAAGCAAAGACAAGAATTGAGTGCTGTGGATTATGGGGATACTTGCTTTACTACTAAGTTTCTGGAGTAGTAGTTCTTCAGTGTTCACCTGTGTCAGAAGCCCTGGCATGGGGGCGGGGGGGTGCTCCTTAAAACACAGACTGCTCAGCTTCAGCCCCAGAGTTCCTAGATTGGCAGGTTCACGGTGGAGCCCAAGAAATGGCATTTCCAAGAAGATCCCAGGCAGAGCTGATGCTGTTGAGCTGGGGACCACAGTCTGAGAGCCTCTTCCCTAGACAAGGGGTAGTGTGGAGTCGAGGCGTCAGGTGGAAGGTGAGCGCTGGGAGGGAGAAAAGACACGTCTTTGTCAGAGACTGACCAGAAGTGAAAGAAGCAACAGTGGATAATGACACATAAAATGTTGAAGTTGGGTTAGAATATAGATGGCAGCCCCTGGAAATGAAGAATTAGGAGCTAGAGTCCCAAAAGTTGTCCCTGTGGATATTGAGACAAGGAAGAAGGGTCAGGGTGAAGAAAATGCTGTGAACCTAGGGGCACCTGGGTGGCTCAGTTGGTTGAGCATCCCACTCTTAGTTTTGGCTCAGGTCACGATCTCATAGTTTGTGAGATCGAGCCCCACTCTGGGCTCTGTGTTGACAGTGTAGAGCCTGCTTGGGATTCTCCTTCGTGTTTCTTTCTCTCTCTCTCTCTCTCTCTCTCTCTGTTTCTGTCTCTCTCTCTCTCAATAAATAAATAAGTAAACTTAAACAAAGAGAAAGAAAAAACAAAGAAAATGCTCTGAGCCCAGTGCTGAAACCATCAAGAAAGGTGGTGTAGGGGAAGAAAAATTACTTTACTCTCCTAGGTTCTCTGACTGGGGCTGTGTAAAATTAGAATGACTAAATGATTAATGAGAGAAAGACACTGCCCACACGTGTATCGCACTTCCTGTGGGAGATATCTAACTTAAGAGTAACTCAGGGGACAGTAGAATTTGGGTTGCCGCAGCATCTTAACAAAAGAACAGTAAATTTTCAGAACTGTGTAAGACGAAGTAAAAGAACTTGGCATTTTTAGTACAGCAAATTGTGGGAAGGCAAATATATGGGGGAAACTAAGGGAGTAAGGTTTATTTGTGCAGGTGTGTCTTGGCACCAACTTTCCATCTTCCTCACGGCCATAAACTTCCCCAGGAAGAGGGGATGTATGGCAGTCGCCATTTTTCAAAAGTTTCTACTTAACGGTCACATAGGGAAGCTCTGGGAAGGTATCTTTCTGCATCTCCTCTTTCTGGTGTCTCCAGATCAAAAGAATACTTACGCCAAAGTGGCATATTTTTGAGGGGCGTATTCTGGTCCCCTTTAAGTGGAAGGAATCTACCTTCTGTGAAATAGGTCACGGTTGTTGGGGTCGCTATCCCAGAAACAAAGGCCATAACAAACTCCTTCAGTTAAAAAAAAAAAAAAAAAAAAAAGTAGGAGAGCACAAGGCTTCCATTGCAGGAAGTCATGAGGAAATTGGTATAATCAGGCTATGTTACTATTTCAGACAAGGCAGAGCCAAGAGGGAGGAGGGTCTGATGAGAAGAGCGAGCTCTTGCATAGCGCTTTACATCTGCTTTCGTCTTCTCAAGGACCCTGTGTGGTTGATACTATTATCTCAATTTCACCGGAAAAGACATGAAGTAATGAGAAGTCAAGAAATTTGCCAAGTTCACACAGTTGGTAAATGAGGAAACCTGGGACTGGATCCAGTCTGTGGGGAGCTCGATAGAATCTCACTGTGCTCATTTGGCTCATTTGACTTTTCGTCGTCATCCTTTTGCTACGTCCCTTCTCCAGCCACCAGGGCCTGCTGAGGAGAATGCCAGGCACAGGCACTTGCCTTGAGGTGTTTCCCAGAGGTATTCTGGCTTGGGGGATGTTCCAGAGCTGTTTTACCTAGACATGATGGGACATAGGCTAGTTACAGCGCCAGCAGTGTCACACTTCAGTCCGGGGGTTAGAACAGGAAGCTGAATGAGGCAGAATGTTCAGGGTGCAGACCCGGAGCCCACGAAGGAGCCCAGTCCCTCCAGAATGGAACGCACAGGACAGGTGGCATAAGGCAAGAGAGCATTTCATTGGGCTCAGTGACACTACTTCTGTTCATCGTAAAATTTTTGTTGTCTCTGTTCTCGGGTCTGTACAATTCTCAAATTAAAAAGTCTGTAAAGCCGAAAACTGTACTATTCAGGCACGGTTCCAACAGTCTTAAGGAATGAATGGTTTGTAAAACACCTACAAGCTACATTTCTCTATCTGTCCTTTATTTTTTTTAAGTAAATATTTATTTTTGAGAAAGAGAGAGACAGAGCACGAGCAGGGGAGGAGCAGAGAAAGGAGACACAGAATCTGAAGCAGGCTCCAGCCTCTGAGCTGTCAGCACAGAGCCTGACGCAGGGCTCGAACCCATGAACCGCAAGATCATGACCTGAGCCGAGATCAGACGCTTAACCGACTGAGCCACCGAGTGCCCCTCTCTCTGTCCTTAAAAAAAGGAAAAAGAAAAAAAAAAGGACATGATTACTAGAATCACAAGATTTGATAAGAGAAAACCCTTCCTTACTGCCCCATGCCCGTTAACACATCCGACAGAGTGAATAGTGTCCTTTTACCAAAGTGATTTTTTCATTTCCTTGCTCGGTATTTATCTCATCACCTGAAAAACCAGTGCTTTTAGTAATTAATGAAAAAGAATTAGTAAGGACTGTGGTAAATAATGTGATGAGGTAGTCACTGGGGGCTAGCAGCTGAAGATAGAATTAGGAGGTAAGGGAACCCCAAGATTTGGGTGCTCCTTCCTGCTTCCTCATAAGAAGAAAGCATCTCAGGGGTGCCTGGGTGGCTCAGTCGTTCCAGTGTCCGACTCTTGGTTTCGGCTCGGGTCTCACAGTTTGTGAGTTCAAGCCCCGCACTGGGCTCTGCGCTGACAGTGCAGAACCTGCTTGGAATTCTCTCTCTCTCCCTCTCTCTCTCTCTCTCTCAAAATAAATTTAAAAAAACGACAACATTTCAGTGCAAGGGGAAAGAAACGATGCAGGAAAGACTCTCATGCTTTAGCATACATTTTTATAAAGAGAAAAAAGGATCGCTACTGCTATTCCACCTTATTACTTGGCACATATCTCCCATCATCAGGGAATCAGTGGCAAATTTTGTAATCTTAACGGTACATAAGATAGAAATCTATTCACGTGACGAGATCCTGTGCATCCTGGATTAGATGGGGGGGGGTAATTCTTGCAGAGCTGGGATCTGCAGGATGCACAGGACTTGGAAACACTTGAACAACTCCTCCGTGGTTCTTGCATTTCACCTTGCTTCTCAGCCCACTCGATGTGAGGAAAGCAACCTGTTCAACGGGGGCATCAGAAATCAAGAGGCAGCCATCTGGGTGATTTCATCTAATAGATTTTCTGTTCCTGACTTTGTTTCCAATATTGTTCACAGACCCTTCAGGGATAAATACAGTGTTTCAGTCATCAAGCTATATCCAATCTGTCCTGTCGATTTAGCACTGTTTTAAAGGGGATTGTGACAGAATTTATTCAATGTGAAGTTTTCTTGATTCCGTGTGGATTAAGAAACAAAATGGCTTTAGAATCATGTTTTTCCACTAAACCACCTTTTCCCCCCTACAGTTCAGCTTGTTACTTTTCCCCCACAAAAGAGGGAGGAGGCTTTTCGCAAAGAGGGAGGTACCACCCCAGTGTCCCCTACACCCATGTATTCATCCATGTCATAGCTCTGTGTGTCTGTCGGAGAAACCTTTCTGCTCCTCCAACCACTGGTGGCCACCTAGTTCATTATCAGCACTACAAATACAGACGCACTAGTGAAACCTGCATTTTCAGTGCGTTTAGCTTTGAAAGCATGTATATATCAAATAATGCTGCTTATGTCATAGTCCGCATATAGATAGGGTTCAACGTATTACTCATTTATGTATCCCTCATACTCTCTTGCGGTTTTCAGTTCAGCGCTTTAAGAGCTATATAAATTCAGTTCACCAAGGTAGTTAAAAGAGGTGGTCCAACTTCACATTTGGCTTTATTCCAACACCCCTACCCTTAGCCCCACTCCATCTTTCTTTTCCCGGTGCTCCAATTCCAACCTGTGTCCTAGTCCCTTAAGGCTACCTTCACAGAATCCCAGAGTTCAGGCTTGTGAACAACAGAAACGTATTTTTTACAGTTGTGGAGGCCGGAAGTCTTAGATCAGGGTACAGCATGGTCTCTTGTGCCGAGGCCTCTCTTCTGTGTTGCAGACGGCCATTTTGTTGTCAAATCATCATGTGGCAGAGAAAGGGCAAGATAGCTCTCTGGGGTCTCTTTTATAATGACCCTCAGGACTCAGTCACTTCCCAAAGGCCCCACTTCCTACTTATCATCAACCTTGCGGGTTAGAATTTCAATACGTGAGTATGAGAGGGACAAAAACCAAGTCCGTCACACCCTATAACATTTTTTATTTTACTGGATTGTTCTTAACTCAGTCGATTAACTTAGGTTCTTTCAGAACAAGCCAGAGGATGCATAAATAAAAATAAGCAGAACCATAGCAGCACATTAAAAAAAGAAGGAAAAAAAAGAATCTAGCCAATGACCACATTGACAAACTGCTTTTCTCCCATTGGCCTCTGCAGTGATGGAGGTCATTGAGGTTGGCCATATGAATGGAGGTACTCTCTCTACCTAGTATGATTATGTTTTCTGTTCACTAAAAGGGTTCTCTGTTCTACCAACAGCACCCTGGCTGTTTTTGTGAAATCTGATCATTCTTAATGAGCCTACCTGGTGGATCACTACTAATGTATAAATGACGTAGCGCGGATGGAGGTTGTCGTATTGCTTCCTGACGCGAGGCTTGGGTGCGGGGGCCAAGACAAAGCAATCAGAGACTGTCAGGCACATTTATTTTCTCCACAGCTTGGGTTAAAATCAGGCCTTGGTGTTACAGAAATTCATACTTTGTGGAAAAACCCATCATATCCCATGTCGTGAAACAGAAGTAACCTCAGGAAAAAAAAAAAAAAGAAATCATCCTTTATCCCCCCCTTCCTTGATTATAGGTATTTAAAAATTGTTTTTTGAAAAAATAGAAATTGTATGGGTCTTGCATGTGCAAATGGACTTTTTGTTGAAGCAACTCTGTAATACTTACGTTTACTTTCCTGCCAACGTTCCCTTTTACGTCAAATCGAAACAGTAGTTTCACAGATGTTGATTCTCAGTATTTGCTCCACTTACGGTGTCCCTCAAAGTGCCATGCCCCCAGATCAGTGGTGCCAGCATCATTGGGAAGTTGTTATAAATGTAAATTCTTCAGGCCTACCCTGTATCTACTAAGTCTTGAACTTGGGGTGAGATCAGTGTAGGCGGGAAGAGCCCACCCTCTGTGTTTCAACACACCCAGCAGGGGATGTTTAATTTAAAATTTTAGTTAGTTAACATATAACCATAATATTTGTTTCAGGAGTAGATATCAGTGATTCATCATTTGCCTACAACACCCAGTGCTCATCACAAGTACCCTCCTTAGTACCCATCACCCGTCTAGCCCATCCCCCCACCAACCTCCCTCCATCAACCCTTAGTTTGTTCTCTATTATTAAGAGTCTCTTGTGGTTTGTTTCCCACTTTCCTCTTTTTCCCCCTTCCCATATATTCATCTGTTTCTCTTTTTTTAAGTTTATTTATTTATTTTAAGAGAGAGAGAGAGAGAGAGAGAGAGACATTGAGAGAGAGAGAATGAGCAGGGGAGGGGCAGAGAGAGAGGAAGAGAATCCCAAACAGACTTGAACGGAGCTTGAACTCATGAACTGTGACATCATGCATGACCTGAGTCGAAATCAAGAATCAGACATGTAGCTGACTACCCCACCCAGGCACCCCTGTTTTGTTTCTTATAGGCCATATATGAGTGAAATCATATGGTATTTGTATTTCTCTGATTGACTTATTTCACTTAGCGTAACACTTTCTAGCTCCATCCATATGTCATTGGAAATGGCAAGATTTCCTTCTGTTTGATGGCTGAGTAATATTCCATTGTGCATATAGACCACATCTTCTTTATCCATTCATCAGTCAATGGACATTTGGGCTCTCCTGATAGTTTGGCTATAGTAGATAGATAGATAGATAGATAGATAGATAGATAGATAGATAGATAAAGAAGACAGAGTACTAGGTAGATACAGTTTGATACGTATATACAGTTTGGCTAATGCTATAAACATTGGGGTGCATGTATTCCCTTGAATGTGTGTTTGTGGATCCTTTGGATAAATACCTAGTAGTGCAATTGCTTTATTGTAGGGTAGTTCTATTGTTAGTTTTTTGAGGAACCTCCTTACTTTTGTCCAGAGTGGCTACACCAGTTTGCATTCCCACCAACAGTGCAAGAGGGATCCTCTTTCTCTGCATTCTTTCCAGCATATGTTGGTTCTTGTGTTGTTAATTTTAGCCCTTCTGACAGCTGTGAGGTGGTATCTCATTGTGGTTTTGATTTGTATTTCCTTACTGATGAGCGATATTGAGCATCTTTTCATGTGTTTGTTAACCATCTGGATGTCCTCTTTGGAAAAGTGTCTATTCATGTCTTCTGCCCTGCCTGTTTCTTAAATGGGCTGTTTGGTTTTTGGGTGTTGAGTTTGATAAGCTCTTTATAGATCTTGGATACTCACCCTTTATCGGTTATATCATTTGCAAATATCTTCTCCCATTCTTTAGGTTGACTTTTAGTTTGTTGATTGTTTCCTTCACTGTGCAGAGGCTTTTTATCTTGATGAAGTCCCAGTAGTTCATGTTTGCTTTTGTTTCCTGTGCCTCTGGTGATGTGTCTAGTAAGAAGTTGCTCCGACGAGGTCAAAGATACTGCTGCCTGTGTTCTCTAGGATTTTGATGGTTTCCTATCTCACATTTAGGTCTTTTGTCCTTTTTGAATTTGTTCTTGTATGTGGTGTAAGAAAGTGGTCCAGTTTCATTTTTCTGTGTGTCATCCAGTTTTCCCAACACTATTTGTTGAAGAGACTGTCTTTTTTCCATTGGATATTCTTTCCTTCCTTGTTGAAGGTTAGTTGACTGTATCGTTATGGGTCCATTTCTGGGATTTCTATTCTGTTCCGTTGATCTATGTGTCTGTTTTTGTGCCTGTACCATACTGTCTCGATGACTACAGCTTTGTAATATAGCTTGAAGTCTAGAATTGTGATGCTTCCAGTTTTGTTTTTCTTTATCAGAAGTGCTTTGGCTCCTCGGGGTCTTTTGTGGTTCCATACAAATTTTAGGATTGTTTGTTCTAATTCTATGAAAAATGTTGATGGTATTTTGATAGAGATGGCATTAAATGTGTAGATTGCTTTGGGTGATATAGACATTTTAACAATGTTTATTCTTCCAGTCCATGAGCGTGGAATACTTTTCCATTTCTTTGTGTCCTCTTCAATTTCTTTCATAAGTCTTCAGTAGTTTTCAGGGAATTTTAATGTACACTCATGGTTGAAAGCCACTGGTCCAGTGAAATACCTGCCTTGTATTTCTTCTGGTTCTTGTCATCTTTACCGTGTGGTTTTCAGCTTCTAATAAAATTCAACCTTAAATTCACCACCTCAACCAGATTTTCAATTTTCAAAGTATTTTGTTTTTTTCTTTTGAGGTACTCGTACAAATTTTATAGATGACTTATTTCTCTAGTAAACTGGTAAGGAATTTAAATTAATCCTTGGAGGGAGAAGGAAGTTGGGATTTTTCTGCCAATACTTAGTTTACTTACTACACTATATTTCAAATAATCCCAACCACTTCATATACACATTTCTAGTGATACCATTTAAAGATGCCAAGTTTAACAGAATTTGCTTGTCAGAGAGTGCCTAGTATAAATATAATGGAAGTTTCTCAGTATAAGAATGACTATTTATGTGGTAGGTCACTGCAAGAATAATACCTAATGGAATTATGGCATCAGTCAGAGAAGTTACAGTTTACATTTAGAATCTACTTTCAGATCATTAGAAAATCAGACACTTAATTGCCTTCTCTCTCTCTCTTTTTTAAGTTTATTTATTTATTTTAAGCATGAATCAGGGATGGGCAGAGAGAGGAGAGAGCGAGAGAGTCTGAAGCAGGCTCCACATTGTCAGCACAGAGCCCAACTAGGGGCTGGAACTCATGAGCTGTGAGATCGTGACCTGATCCGAAGTCAGACACTTAACCAACTGAGCCACCCAGGTGTTCCTATCTACTCTCTTTTAGAATTAAGGATTCAGAAGAAGATGACAATGACAGAAGCATACTGAGTAAAAAATAGGACTTCAGACCAGTGAGAAATTAAGACTTCATCCAGGAAAGGGGCGCCTGGTGGCTCAGTTGGTTAAGCATTTGACTTTGGCTCATGATCTCGCAGTTCATGAGTTCGAGCAGCTCAGAGCCCAGAGCCTGCTTCGGATTCTCTGGCTCCCTCTGGCTCTGCCCCTCCTCCGCTCATGCTATGTCTCTTTGTCAAAAATAAATAAACTTAAAAAAAGAATTTAAAGAATTCATCCAGTAATCTCTCTCTCTTTCACTAATGGTTGAAGAGAGTTCCACCACACTTGTTCAGTTAGCTTTCATTGATGGTTCAAATATGAAAAAGTCTCTGCTTTGGAGGAGCTCAGAGTCTGGTGGAGAAGCCAAGAACACTTACAGAATTGGACCAAACCTACCACACTAGGAGCCTTTGTCTGAGACTTGGCTTTACCATAAATACCTCAGTGGTTCCGGCTTCTCCGGGGAAGAAAGACTGGCCATGACCAGGAGCCCAGAGTACCATTTTACAGTCCTGGGTTTAAACTGGATGTGGCCCTGACCAGCTAATTGTATGACTTTAGAGACTTTATTTTTAGATCCTCAGCCTCCTCCTTTTAGGACAGGGAGGAAAAACAAAACAAAAACAAAAACAAAAAACAAAACAACAGGAAAAATAATACCTGTCTCTAGGTATTATGAAGTTGGCATAGCATAATGCCTTATATTTTTAAGAAATTTGTATTAAGTGCTAGCTGTGGTGTCAGGCAATGTGCTAGGGATGGATAAAACCAAGATAAAATCCCACTGCGACAGATGTCACCACCATCCACTTAGTTGTTCAAACTCACCCCATCCGCCATTCCTCTCTGTCCCACCTCCTCAGCTTCGGTTATTTGTACCTATCCATGTTTCTCCCTATCGGCCGCTGCCACGCTAGCTTGTTCACCTGGGCTATGAATATTGGAATAGCCTTCCCAACCGTCTCTTTCTTCCACTCTTGTCTCCCCTGATCTTCTCTCCCCATACAGCCAGAGTGATTTTCTTAACACTGAAGTTGGATTCTGTCTATACTGCCTACAAACCTGTTGTGACTTTCCACTGCTGTAAGGTAAGTGAAGACTTCTTACCATAGTTTCAAAAGCAGGGCATGAACTGGCTTCCGTTGGCCTGACTTTCCATGTCATTTCCTGCCAGTCTCACACTCCACCCTTCCCACCCCATTGCCTCACAGCCCCTCAGGTCTTCCTTCATGGCCTCCTCAGACCTGCCCCCCCCCCCCCACCAGGTCTTCTGTTGGCCTATTAGGCTTGGAATCTCTTCTGTCCATTGTATCACTGACTACCTTTCAGGTCCCAGCTAGGTATCACCTCCTCAGAGATTTCTTCTTGGCCGCTGTCTTTCCTACCACCTTGTTTATGTCCTCCCCAGAACTTTCACTTAGTAGTTTATAGATTGTATCATGCATGTGTTTACCTTTTTCCTAGCTTTTTTTGTCACAAGTAGGTTGTAAGTGCCAGGAGGCCGGCATTCTTACTTGTTTTTCACTGTACTTCCAGAACCAACCCCAATGCCTTTCCCACAGTAGAAATAAATATTGAATGAAGAAAGAAGTCACTCTTCTCTTGAAGGAATCAGTGTAGTGAGGAGATTCAGTCCAATGGCCATTTATCATGTAGCATGATGGCAATGGTAGAAGGAGGATTCATCCCTTGGGGGCATCCAGGAGAAAGTATTACCAAATACTTACGAGTAAGAGAAAGCATCTTAGAGAAAAATCATGTCTAGAGAGTTCCAGGATCTCTAACAAGTAACTATATTGGAGGTTATAGTATTAATATTTAATTTCTTACAGTTTTGACATCAAAACAGTGTTTTCAGTCTTTTTTGTTGTTGTTATCACCTCCTTAAGGAGGAAGCTTTTCTAGACAATTTTTTTTTTCCTAATCACATCCCCTCCTCCCACTGAAATTATATACAAATATACAGTCCATCTGGCTATGTACTCTGTGTATATCTGTGCTTTATACATAAAAAGAGTTAGGGTTTTTTTCCACCTTCTAAGAGCACATTTTTGGCCCCTTAGGGGTACAGTTGCCCCCGTTGAAAATGCATGTATTAAAGCATTTAATATAGATCATGGGACTAAGTTTTAAAGAAAATGCCATTGATAGGCCTTTGTAGTACTTGACATTTAAATGTCAAGTGGACTGTGGATTGTTTTAAAAAAAGTGTTTTTCTTCCCCCCATTGAGGGGAAAAAATGAAATTGTTTTTTTCAAAATGTGATATACATGCTTCCTGAAGTAAAAAGTCACCATCAGAATCGTAACGGAAGTTCACATAACGATGTCTGCCAGTGTGTGCTGGGCCCCTGCCTCCATGAAGAACATGAAAAGATATATTGGAGGAACTTGTATTTTTAGGGGGAAAAAATGTGACAGACAAATGCACAGTCATCATTGCACAGTTCGGGAAGGAACATGTGGGGGCTGGCTGATTCCGAGCGTACGTGATGATATATTAAGGAACATGACTTAGTAAGAAGGTGTTGCCTAAGAGATGATTTAGAAATGGTAATTAAATTATTAGGTAAACGAGTGCTGATAAAGTTACCTGGAAGAATTAGGGCTAGGAGAGCTGTACTGAAGGTTCACAGAGATGATAAAACATTTTCAGAGAAGGTCTGTAATCTGGCTTACATCCTTTTGCTAGAGGTCAGTGCTGTTTGGAACACGTCCATTAACACAGGTAGATACTACACGGCTATTCCCTGGACAGTGAAGAGTGAACAGAGTCGGTGTGGAAATGTTCATAGAGGAGTTTTTATCATGGAAGGTGGCCCGAGGGCAAATCGTGTATCACTCATCGCGTTCCACTTGCTTATCTTTCAGGAATTTTAAGAAGGCTAAAGCACTGGTTGGTTACATGGTTTCACTCGGCAGGCTCCAGTTAAATTCTTGCTGTTATTTGGCCCCTACAAATGGACTCTGCTTCAGTCTTATAATAAGAAGGGCATAACCCAGAAAATGGTGGGCTTCTAATTCTGGACTCTTAGCAGAATTGCTTTTCATTAGCCAAGTGGAATTGAGCTTTACTGATGTGCAGTGAAATGAGGCGTGACTTAGCTTGATGGTCCATGAAGGATGCTCAGTTAGGGTGACATTTAGTTCCTTTGTAGCCGATGTTTCTATTTATACCAAGGCTAGTTTTTGCAGTAACACAAGAGACAAGCTATTTCCCGGTTTTATGGACATATACACCCTTTTATTTCATTTCCCACTTAACCAGCCTCCTTGTTGCCAATTATTATTCTTTCTCATCTATTTAACGTAATCTTCACTTTCTTGACAGATTAATGTACATCATCACTTTCATAATGCAGCTCCCTCTCGAAACTTCCTGCCAATCGGATTGTGCGTAGACTGCTGAACTTTATTAACTGCTAACCCACATGGCTCTTCTTTTTCACCATTTTGTTGCTAAGACTCCAAGATTTAATCTGTTCCTTTTCCTTAATGCCTCTTCTGTTCAGCTGCCTCTCAAATCCTCCAGTATCTCAAGCTTACAGCCTTCCTTCTGTGCTTTCTTAGAGTGCCCCTGACCTCTGCCTTCTGTTCCTGGGCATAAGATACGTGCACATCATAGTTACATACATAATGATTCTCCTTTCCTACTGACTTCAAAACAAAGTGCCCTCCGCCTCCGTTCTAGCAATATTTGGATACATGGTGGTCATCCCAGTTCATTCTTCCTTTGATATTATAGAAATTAATCTCGTGAATTCCTTTAAGACCTCCTGTGTCTCTTTACCCAGTGTTCCAACCCTGGAGATGGCTGGCTACTGTGTATCTTGACATATTATCTACATGTAGTGATGACTGCACTAAATAAATGGACATTACATGAATTTTATTTGTTACTTGAGCACTTAACTAACAAATCATAAAGGATATTGGATGACTGTTGTTCGGATGAACACATAGCACAGAATTTGCCCTATAGAAAAGTTTTCCCCTGGGATACAAATTCATAGATTATTACTATGATATTGACCTCTAAGAATTTTTTTTCCATTTTTACATGATATTGGGATTTTTTTGCATTTTATGATGCGGGGGGAGGGGGGCGGAGTGCAAGGGAGAGAGAGAGGGAGGCAGACACAGAATCGGAAGCAGGCTCCAGGCTCTGAGCTGTCAGCACAGAGCCCAACACGGGGCTCGAACCCACAAACCATGAGATCATGACCAGACGCTTAGCTGACTGAGCCACCCAGGCGCCCCAAGTTTATCATTTTAAAGTCTACTGTTCAGTGCCATCAAGGCTATTCATTCACATTGCTGAGCAGCCATCACCACTGTTCCTCTCCAGAACTTTCTCATGTTCTCCAACTGAAACTCTATCCCCATTAAACACTCCTTGCTTCTTCCCCTCTCCTGCCGCCCCTGGCACCTACCATTCTACTTTCTCTATGAATTTGACTGCTCTGGGAGTAATACTGCCTCATATAAGGGGGATCGTTCAGCAGTGTCCTTTTGTGATTGGTTTATTTCTCTTAGCATAAGATCTTGAGGGCTCATCCACATCGTAGTATATGTCTTTTATTTCATTTCCCACTTAACCAGGGAAGTGAGTCATATTTGCTTTCCTTTCCCGTTTGAAGCTGAGTCATATTTGCTTGCCTGTATCATCCGCATCTTGTTTATACATTCATCTGTCGGTGGACATGTAGGCTGTTTTCAGCTTTTGCCTTTTGGAATAATGCCGCTATGAACATGGGTGTGCAAATACACCTCCAAGAACTTTTATTTATTTATAATTTTTTAATGCTTATTATATTTGAAAGAGAGAGAAAGAGACAGAGCACAAGCAGGGGAGGGGCAAAGAGAGAGGGAGACAGAATCCGAAGCAGACTCAGGTTCTGAGCTGTCAGCACAGAACCGGACATGGGGCTTGAATTCACAAGCCATGAGACTGTGACTTAGCTGAAGTCAGATGCCCAAACCTCCAAGAACTTTTCAAGAAAACTCTATTATTTACAGACAACTTATGCTGTTATGTTAGAGTATATAAATTGAGGCCTAAATTGAGTTCCTCCTACACAATATAATCCCTCATTTTAACATGCTGCTGGGTAATAGTACTTTCTAATTTAAATATGTACCATTTCCCCCTGGTCGAATAGTGTGCTATTTTTCAGCAACTTCTTTTTACAGTACAAGAAAATTAGGGAAAAACTGTTTGAAGAACTAGATATAAAAACCAACTTATTTTTAGTAGAATACGTTTGTTCTCAACATGGCTAATTGCTGCAGATAATTACCAATCTTGAACTATAAGTATTGTAAGCTATGCAAACATTAGTTTGAAAAATAAATAATAAGGTCTGTTAAGGTGTTTGGTTGTAGGTGAATTGATTTCTTCCTACACAGTAGCATTTCGAGATAAAAATATTGAGATCCTAGCTGGAAAACAAATTTAAATATTGTTTACACAATATTACACAAATAAAATATTGTGTAAGTCTAGAAAACATGTGAAAATATCATCCTAATTAACTTTTATGTTTCACTATTGATTTGCATGTGCTAAATTTTTACTTGGATTGATTCTAAGAGTTTTTATAAATTCCATGAAGATTTTTTCTGTTTATTGAACGCAGACATCATTAGATATTGAATGCATATAAATGAATAATTATATCATTTGGAGAGTGTTCCATAGATTCCCTTATGCCTTAAAGTGAAATGAATAGGCAGAAAGTAGACCCCCCCAAACAACCACAAAGTACATAAGTAGTATCAGTAAAGTTGTGATTTTTTTTTTCACGATTTATTACCATTCTAATTTGAATGACTGATTCAAGGCCTATACATTCTAGTATGAAGGAAATAAAGAGATGAACTTCTACAAAGCTTTTTCAAAAGTTTTGCCTTTAATAGTAGTTCAACATTGATTCACATTATGAGACATTTTTATGTGACTTTTTAAATGTGTATTTATTTATTATGGGGGAGGGGCAGTGAGAGTAGGAGAAACAGAAGCCAAAGCAGGCTCCATGCTGCCAGTGCAGAGCCTGACATGGGGCCTGATCCCACGAACCGTGAGATTGTGACCTAAGCCGAAATCAAGAGTCAGAGACGCTCAACCAACTGAGCCACCCAGGCACCCCCATGTGACATTTTTAAGAAATGTATAGTTTGGGTTTTTCTAAAAAGTCTAAACATGTAATAAATAAAGAACAATAAAAGAGCTCTAATTGCTGCCTTGAATTTACACTTGTAGTTGTCAATATTATAATGTCATATACTGATGGCACCAGGAACGTTGGACCCATTGCAGCCATCTTTGCTGTGCTCTGCAGAGATGTCAGTGTTCCCTGGAACAGTTGCAGAGGAAGGAGGTGACCAAGACCATCCAACTGGACACATGCTTTTCTGGGCCATGGCCATCCTATGAGAGCTGCATGGGGGTAACCTCCAATGCAGGGGTCACCCCCTGTGCTGTGGCGTACCAGATCCTTCAGGCTTCAGAGAGTCGCGCAATAGTGCTGCTGGTCAGGAGCTAAAGATTTTTTTTACTCGAATGTATTACATGGCATGACCAATTTTGAAAATAAATTCAGCAAACATAGCAAATAATCCTTTCTCCATTTATATTGTTATCTGTATTATATAGCTCACTTAAAATACTCATAATATCCTGGATACTGTATAATCGACTGGGCGTCCTTACCACCATTTTGTAAAGGTAGAAGTACTAATATATTTTGGGGCTTCTTTTAAGAAAATCATATCTTATTGCTTGTTTTTATGCGTGTGTGTGTCACGCATCTTTTCAAATGACAAAGGAAATAATGGAAACCCATAATAAGACATGGAAGAAATTGGGGGTGTTGTTTTAATTCATGTTTTACCTCATGTGTGGTTTTCGTTAGATGAACATAAAGCAGGTCGGGAAGAAGCAGAGCTAGTCTCCTAGCCCAGTATATTGGACATTTGCTTCCACATTTATAGTCTTTCTGTCATTGGCAAGCTCTTGAAGATTGAGTTAGGGATGAGTTCTGATGGAAGGATCCCCAAATCCGTTACTTTACAGGATTTATACAGTAACGGTTCTCATGTTTAAGTAGGAATGATTTTTTTTTATATCTGTAGGAAGATTCCAAAGTATTCACCCTTTATTCCTGTAGGAGTTCTGATATACACAGATGTGGAGGTTGAGTTCATTAATTGTTCCAGGGAGAATTGGGCAGATTACAATGTGTTTCTAAAAAAGGGACTTCCCTTTTTGTCAACCTCTGTATACCAGTGTTCCTTCTTCAGCTACTCTAATGTCTGGAGGGCACTGTCCTCAGGGTGCTTGGTTTGTCCAGCCCTGTCTTCTGACTGTTGTCCAGAGTCAACATCCTCTCTGGACTGACCTTACTCTGGGTTTCAGTTTCTTGTTTGGTACCACTCTCCCCCTTGAGGTCCCTCAAAATCCAATGTCCATGATTTTCCCCTTGATTCTGTTTACATAAATTTATGTTTTCAAACGGATCGCCCTTTGTTTATAGCATTTTGATAAAAATCTCTCTAATTTTTGGCCATTGTAGTTCTATCCAAGTCTAGACCTCCTCAGACAGTACAATTAGGAAATGGCAGTGGCCCCCAATCTGGCATGTCTCATCCCAGGATGGAGTTCATCCATTATCTGGTAAGACCTAGCTACCTCTGGGTACTAGAGTCCTTCTGGAGCTCTGGAGAGGGCTGAGGTGTCATTTTTTCCCCCATCTTGTATGTTCATTTATTCCAAAACCAGACACCTCTCCACCCTCAGTCAACTATTGATCCAGTTTGGGGGAGAGGCTACTTCGTCTTGGCCACTTGCCTCTGTAGACACTAGCAGCATAGTCAATCCCAGCAGCCTTGACTGCACAGTGCTTCTCCAGAACCTGCAAAATATCCAAGGATCCTGGGACAGAAGAGTTACAATAAAAATTTAGGAAAATATGTAAAAATAGAAATAGTTTCTCACACTGCCAGGAAGAGAGAAAATAAAAGCTGTTTATTAAGCAACCATAGGTCGTGTTTACTTCCTTCCTACCTTCTCCTCTCTCCTCACACTAATTATTCATTCACTTTTAGGATTTTTTTTTTTCATGTATTTAGTGTATTGATCTCACTTCATACCGAGAAAACAAATGCTAGCGCTTGGTAGCACTCTCACCTTGCCACCAGTCTGTAAACTTGTCTTCATCTTCTCTTTCCTGTAGCAACCAGTCTTTCTCTTTCGACTGGATCATTCCATCAGCATGACACATTGTGGAGATACCTGTCCTAAAAGCCCTATATCCCAGTTCCTTCTGCCGAAGCTTCATCTCTCTACTCCCCATCCAAGCCAGACTCTCAAATGAATTGTCTGCCCTTAACCTCTCCTTCCTCACCCCTCTCCCCTCTCCAGTCCAGACTCTATCCCCTCAATTCCAACAACTCCAACATATTGTCCCGAGCAAGGTCAACAATCTGTGTGCTGCAAATAAGTCAAAAGCTTTGTTTTATCTTATTCAACCTGTCAGCATTCAGAATCGTTGACCACTCTTTCCAACTTGAAGTGTTGTCTGCCATTGGCCTCTGTGATACCATGTTCTTTGGCTGTCCCTTGTGAAGTTTCTTTTTCTTTCTTTCTTTACTTCTTTCTGTCTTTCTTTCTTTCTTTCTTTCTTTCTTTCTTTCTTTCTTTCAGGATGGGGAGGGATAGGCTTCCCCCTTTATACTTAACCTCTCAAAGTTAGGATTCTTCAGCACTCAGAACATGGCTCTCTCTTCTTTTCTCTCCACTCTCCCCTCTGAATTCCGATTTATATTCATAGCCTATATAGCATCTCCACTTATATGTCAATTCAGACCATCTTCAAAATGTTTCCATCTCCAGATCCACCCAGCTTTATCACTACAACCCTAGTCCAAGCCACCATCATCTCTCATCTGGGCTCTGCTTCTTCCCTTCCTCCTTTCCAACTTGTTAAAGAAGTAAAATTAGAGAAAATTGACGCGATGAGAATTTAAGTGTGGGGCAAGTAGAAATGAGGGAGGAGAGAATACATTGGGGAAATATATATATATATAGCAAGTAGAACAGACTATAGTGAGTCAGTGGGAAGGAGCTAAGAGGGAGGAGTCCAGGCTAAGGTGCTATCAAAGAAAATGGGGAAAATATAAAAGTTTTGACTAGAAGACTTAATCCTTGGACATGTAGAGCTGTGGATAGTCTGTTGGAAATTCTTGGAGGCAGTTGGATATAGAACACTAGACCCAAGTCTTCGGGGCTAACTATATAGACCTAGGAACCAGCTATTTTAGGTTATCCCTGGAGCCATAGAAGTGGATCTAATCACTTAGGAAACTGTATAGGTGAGTAAATAAGAGTGTCAATCCTGCTTCCCTGCCTCCTGTTGATTTCTTACACCTCCCTTCTGTTTCTTCGTCCAGACCTAAATCCACATCCCTCCCGTCTTCCTAACTGCACGTCACCTCCGTTTACCCCTGCGTGTTCCCCTCCTAGGATACATTCAGGGTTAAGCACGGTGTCCTGTGAACCTTTTCAGTCTTGTTATTCACAGAGATAAGCACGTACATCCATGTTCTTTATAAAGTTTTTGGCCCTTAATAATCTTGAATTATCTAGACCTAGTTGGAAAGTGACAACACTTGACAAACAAACAGAGTCACACCCTCCCGCACCCAAACAGGGATGGATTATCTGACATTCCAGTTACGGTGCATGAGGCCAAGAATCTCAAAGCAGCAAACAAAACCTTCCAGTCCTGAAAGTAATTATAGCATCTAGGAACTGGAACTGGAGTCTGTTTTCGTCTATTTTACTTACACAGCTAAAGAGCTTGGTTTTCCAACTGGCTGTTGATTTTGAATTATAAGAAAGTCCTACATGGCACTTTCTCTTGTGTTTTGGCAGAAGGAAGCAAATCAGATTCCTTTGTGTCACTTCATTTGATCATCCATTATGGGTACTAGCAATTGATAAAAGACTAAGAGACTCTCACTTAAGTAGGACTTCACAATCTTCATCCCAGTGCCTGGCTTTCTGGGGGCCCTGGGGTGGCTCAGTCTAAGTGTCCGACTTCGGCTCAGGTCGTGATCTCATGGTTTGTGGGTTTGAGCCCTGTGTCAGGCTCTGTTCTGACAGAGCACAGGAGCCTGGAGCCTCCTTCAGATTCTCTGCCTCCCTCTCTCTCTGCCCCTCACCTGCTTGTGCTGTCTCTCTTTCAAAAATATTTTTTAAAAAATTAAAAATCCTGGCTTTCTGGTCATAGGACAAGTTCTAGACCAACAGCTATTAGAAACATATTAATAGGGGCATATGGGTGGCTCAGTTGGTTCAGTGTCTGAATTTTGGTTTCAGCTCAGTTGCTGAATCTTGCAGTTCTGGGCTTCGAGCCCCACATCAGGCTCTATGCTGTCAGCACAGAGCCTGCTTGGAAATCTCTTTCTCGGTCCCTCCTCTGCTCACTGTCTCTCTCAAAATAAACTTAAAAAATAAAAACCGTGTTAATGAACTGGACCATATGTTGAAACAAGTTGAAACAAAATGTGGAATTTAAGATAATGTTGAAACAATGTTTTAAGTGCAATAAAATGAAATAAAAAGGCATACTGATTTTTTTTAAAGAGTCTGAAATAGGGGTGCCTGGGTGGCTCAGTCGGTTGAGCGTCCGACTTCGGCTCAGATCATGATCTCACGGTTTGTGGGTTCGGGCCCCGTGTCGGAATCTGTGCTGACCGCTAACTCAGAGCCTGAAGCCTCCTTCAGATTCTGTGTCTCTTTCTCTCTCTGCCCCTCCCCTGTTCACACTCTGTCTCTCTCTCTCAAAAATAAATAAATGAAAAAAAAAAAAATAAGAGTCTGAAATAAAGCCATTCTAAAGCCATCCAGTTGAAATGATAAATTGACATCACAATCTCCTTGTGTCACAAACCTCAAAAATTCACTGATTGTGGTTGGCACTAGTGTTCACACTTGACTGTTAGATGCTTCACGCTCGAAGACCCATCTGTATTCTCAGGGAATGTTGAGATCCAGAAATATTTATTGAGTGCCCAGTAAATGGCAGGCCCTGGGAAAACAATGATGAGTTAAGAGGTAGTTCCTACCTCGACAAGCTTACAGTCTGGTGAATTTACAGCCTAGTAAGACAAGACCTGCATAACAGACGCAGGGCAGAGCAACGTGGGAGGCGCCCGGTGCCAGTGGAAGGGCATACACCTGAAGTGCTACAGGACTTCACGGGGGGAGAATCGTGTGGGCTGCAGTAGAGTGGCCAGACGCTAATTGTCTGCTGGCCACACAGCAGCAGCGGCCAGGAACCTGGCAGCCCAGGGTCTTTGACTTTCCAACCCGACTCAAGCGGCTTTGCCCTGTGGAGCTTTCCTGTGTCCACGCGCTCCTCTTCTAACCCCCTCGCCAGGTGCCAGGCAGAGTCATTCAGTTCCTTCTCAATGACACTGACGCTTCGGTTCTTTGTTCTCCACTTTACTGGTACTGGGTATCCAGGATGCATGGCCGTTGTTGGCCTCTGTCTTTGAGGTTCAGATCTCCTTGAGACAGTGGGTGTGTCTCGTTCACCTTGGAATCTCTCCTGCCTGACTGCCTGGTTTGGCACCAGACTCTTGTTAGTGCCCCTCCAAACAGTGTTTCTTCCGTGAGTGAATAAAGAATTAAATGAATTCGCAAGGTGCGAGTTGGCGCTGAAGGAAAGGTGCAGCTTGGCATTTTTTAAATCATTAAAACAAAAAGCCTTTACCCAGGCGCTTGGTAATCAGAAAAAATTTAAATAGACTAGGGGCGCCTGGGTGGCTCAGTTGGTTAAGCGTCCCACTTTGGCTCAGATCATGATCTCACAGTTGGTGGGTTTGAGCCCCGCGTCCAGCTCCGTGCTGACAGCTCAGAGCCGGGAGCCTGCTTCGGATTCTATGTCTCCCTCCTTCTCTGCCCCTCCCCCACTCCCCCACTCATGCTCTGTCTCTCTGTCTCTCTCTGTCTCAAAAATGAATAAACATTAAAAAAATTAAATAGACTATAAAGAGGGGTACTCAAACCTCACTGTGTCTGAGTTACTTAAAACTGTTTATGCAGATAGTATGGACCCCCACCTCAGACTTAATCAGGCTGAATCTCAAAGCACCTAAATTTTTTAAAAGCTCCATCGGTGATACATACCGCCAAGGTGGAGACTCACTGAAAATCTTCTTTAGTTGACATTTTGGGGAATGAGGCATTCCATATTCGCTTTATAGATAACTGGCCCTGGCTGTTGTGGACAAGCAAATATTTTAAATTTGATGGAAGTGTATGTAAAATGCTCTCCTGCATTCTTAAACGAAAGCACCACACATAGTTTGGTATTGCCTTTGGGAGTTGATGGTAAGCACCGGGACGTCACCGTTGGATGCCTTGTTTTTTCTTATTGCTTCCTTCATGCCGGTCTATCATATCCTGTCTCCTGACACCACTGTTGTGTTGCTGATATTTCTGCTTCTCTCATGCCGTCGACATACTGCTTTTAATGTGCCATTGGTTTAGGACAGTGGATAGCCTAACTTGTTAGCAACTGTATTTTGAGTGAAAATCAACCTTACGGACTCGAGGAGCTTTCTCGAAAATTATTTTAGGTGCCCCAAGTTGCTTTTGCTTACTTCTGGCAAATTTCCAAAACATACCCAACCCCAGAAGGCCGACCTCTAAGTTGAGTGTTTATAGAATTACTTTGGAAGAATGACATTCAGGCAAACTGAGGCTTAGAGATCTCATGACTTTCCTGAGTCATTGTTAATAAACCAGGTTCAATAGAATTTGAACGATTCGAGACAGCAGTCACTATAATTTCAAACTACACCCATGGCAAGAGTATCTGACTACTAGCAAGAATACATTTAATGTTTGGTGCAGTGTCTCTGAATTTCCTGTGCTTTATTTTAAAACCTCTTTAATAACATCTGTACTTAATCATGTTCAGTGTTTTCCACCCTGACAAGTCACAGATACCGAGAGGTTAGGGGACCTGGTTCTGTTCATTTTTGTATGTAGCCCAACAACTTACACATAGAATATGTTCACTGTTCTTTTTTTTTTTTTTTTTTTTTTTTTTGGCCTTGTCCTGCTATAAATCCATTTTGCAATCAAGAGTGGATGTGAATTGGAGCACCTGGGTGGCCCAGTTGGTTGAGTATCTGACTCTTGATCTCAGCTCAGGTCATGATTTCAGGGTCGTGAGTTCAAGCCCCGCATCGGGCTCTGTGCTGGGTGTTGAGCCCATGTGAAAAAAAAAGGGGGAAAAAAGAATGTATGCGAATTAATAAATGAACATTTTACATAAAATTTCTAACTTAGGAATTGCTACCTGGAAATACATATACAAAACAGCCCAACAACTTAAACATAGAATATACTCACTGTTTTGTTTTGTTTGTTTGTTTTTGGCCTTGTCATGCTATAAATCCGTTTTGCAATCAAGAATGTGTGTGAATTAAGAAATGAACATTTCACCTAAAATTTCATACTCAGGAATTGCTACCTGGAAATCTGTGTATGAAATGCATTCTATGTAAGGAAGTCAGATGCTTGCAGTAAGCAGAAGAATGCAGGTTTTTGTTTTTTTAAAAGTGTACGCAGGGGCACCTGGGTGGTTCAGTTGGTTAAGCATCCTACTTCAGCTTAGATCATTAACCTCACAGACTGTGGGTTCAAGCCCCGCGTCGGGCTCTATGCTGACAGTTAGCTCAGAGCCTGGAGCCTGCTTCAGATTCTGTGTCTCCCTCTCTCTCTGCCCCTCCTCCGCTCACTCTCTGTCTGTCTGTGTCTCTCTCTCTCTCTCAAAATAAAAATAAAGACATAAAAATAATTTTTTAAATAAATAAAAAATAAAGTGTACGCAGAAGGAAAAAACTGCAAAATTATCTGAATGACCTTAACATAAGTGTAAAATGTAGCTTAAGGTTTTCAATGAAAGCGTCTCTTGGGGGTAAAATGCCAATGATATGCTTAGGAAGCTAAGTAATGATGTGAATAAGCTTCTTACTGGGTTTTTAAAAATAAATGTTCATTACTTTCTCTTCATGTGTTTAAAAATGTCTCCATCCCTGCATGTTTGTGTATATTATGAATGTGTGTGTATATGTGTATCTATTTTCATCCATTAGTATAAACTTCTTCAATACGGCAAAGCCTGTATATGGTTTAGAATCTTTCTCCTTGGCTTTTCTTCTTCTCTGAGCCTCCCTCCATTCATTCGCCGGAATTTTACAGTTCAGCTGATTCTTTGACACTGTGTGCGCTCCTGTAGACTGATCTTCATAAGCATCTAGCTTGGCGTCTTCAGGTCTAGCATACAGTATGCATGGCAGTGTGGGGAGGGCACTGATGGCAAATAAAAAGATAAAGGAAACACCCGCTGCCCTTAAAGGAACCCAGTCTGGTCAGGAGGACAGGAGGACAGGAGGACACCACTTCAAGTCCCACACGCATAGCACGGTCAATGATGAGGTATGAGCAGTACAGGCTGGGAAGTTAGTCAAAGGAGTATTTCCGCATGACCTTAAAATTGAGGAATTCTGATGAATTATGCTTAAAAAAATTAACTATCTTTTCCTCACAAAATGTTCTTAAAATACTTATTTTAACATCTTAACAGTTCGTTCCTGTTACTCTGAGGTTCTCCCAGATAGGAAATCATGATCCTGTTGCCACTTGTTTTGTTAAACTGCCCTTAGTTTAAGCCTTTGGATTTAACACTTCCTCTGGAGCACTTGTTAGCAAAAGCCTAAAATTAGAGCAGAAATTGCCGTGCGGTGGAGTTGGAATTATGGGTTAGCTAGAGTCCAATCTCTGTCCCAAATAGCCGTGTGGTTTGGAGCCTGCCGTCTGATTTTCCTCGTATGCAAATGGAAGTAATAATACTTAATTTATCTACCGAAAGCATTTGACCTTTGACTCGGAAGGGGTCTTGAAATTTCAGTGTACGGTTGAGGTGAAGAAATGATGTATGAAGGCTAGGTGGAAGGATGTGTGTAGTAAATGATGAAATGCCTGTAAAGGTGTCATAGGAATTATAAGTTCCCATACAAACACCATGTACCAATCATCCGGCATCATGACGTCACCATGTATTTTTCTGCTTAACTGCTTGTAGAGTACCTACATCTCCAGTAACAGTTGTGTCCCACCCCAGTCCCGTTAAACTCCAGAATCTCCCTGCCTCACTACTCCTCTCCCTCTATGTCTCCTTCACAACCGTCATCCCTCCAACATCTGCTCTTGGATCTCAGGTGCACCTTTGAGGTCTAGGTTCCTCCATTTTCTTTTGGTGGAACATAGCTTGCTGGCTTCACTTCCTTTTCGATCTTCTTAAACCCCGTGATTGACCAGCTGATCCATTTCTGGATAAGGAATCTCTGTTTATTCGAATTCAACTGATCCTTCTCCTCTACCTGCCCATCTTTGGTTCCATGATGAAAGCCACCGCCTTAACCTAATGTTAACACCACAAGTGAGGGGGTGGGGAGTTGATCGAAGAGCTTCAGTGGCCTTGGTTTAAATTAGGTCTGGTTTAGCGGTGCCTGCGTGACTCAGTCGGTTAAGCGTCTGGCTTTGGCTCAGGTCATGATCTCACGGTTCGTGGGTTCAAGCCCTGTGTCAGGCTCTGTGCTGACCGCTAGCTCTGAGCCTGGAGCCTGTCTTCTCCTCTCTTTCTGACCCTCCCCTGCTCGTGCTGTCTCCCTGTCTCTCGAAAATAAATAAAAAACATTAAAAAAATTAAAAAAAAAATAAATTAGGTATGGTTTAAAACTGTGTCTGACACAGCTATGTCTCTTTAATAAGGTTCATAGTTGATGGTTTTCAGTTCAATTTTTAGGAAACAAGTGGCCTTTTAGGACATCTTCCAGAAAGTTTTAGTCTTCAAACTCTTTATGCTCCTGCATATTCTTCATAGCTTTGTTAAAAATGCAGTGTTTTAGGTTGGGGGTGAGACTCGCCATTTATATTTTTCACAAGCTCCACCCCCAGTGTTTGAAGATGGTGCAGAACAACGTTTGAGCAGCAGTTATAGGATACATTCTGTCTTCAAATGGAGATTTCCATCCTCCATGAACACGGGAGGTGTTAAAACAGCACAGCAGAATTTGCATCACTGTCATGCGCTATCAGTGGTTCTTCATGGAAGACATGCTCAAGAGTGATTTTGAAAGCCGTCAGTACAAAAATAATTCATGTTTTGGCTCCCCCTGCTGGCCGTTCCGTGCAAGGTTTTCAGGTGGGACTCTGCGCCCTTATTTTTTTGGGGGTATCATAGGTGCTTCTATTTGATTTACTATGGTAGGATACAATGGAAGTAAATGCAGGCTTTGGGTAGTAGTATTTTGATTTAAGTTAATATGTTAATAAGTGTAAGGTCAATATTGGAATTGTAATTCAAAGAATTTATAAAAGTAATATCTTATACAAGAATCTTATGGATTCGCCACCCGTCCTTAAAAAAATATATATTGCCTCTACCCAAGCCTTGAAACAATACATGTTATGGTTTCTCCTTCCCTCAATGAAATCACATTTAAATTCAGAATCACCAGTGCTAGTTTATATTCAATTCAAGACAGCAAGCCCGAAAATAGCCTTAATGACTCATGCAAAGCATTTTCTGAGGAACAGACTCTGGACTTATTAGTGTCTGAAGCCATCAGTCAATACTCATCTGGTCCCCTGGTGTGCTAGAAAGCGGTGCCAGAAATGTGTGCTTTCTCCTATCTGTTACACTGTCACACAGAGAATTAACGTAACTTGCTTTAAATAGCCAAAGTGGAGAGGGAGATTGACTTCTCAGTTGTTCTTGCTTCTTAAAAATACTTCTATTTTCCTGGCTGTAAAATAGCAATCGAAAACTACCATGTAAAGTTAAAAATAATTTCCTGAGGTTTCAGTTGTGTTTTCCACGTATCAGAACCAGGGCCAGGGTGTAATTGGACACGGAGCACAGAACCCAGATGCGGCCGCCTGCCACACTACTATCTGTGACCTTGACTGAGACCCAAAATTGCTAGGCTTCATCTTTTCATGTTTAAAACGAGAGGGCTGGATTCACTTGCGAAGGACTCTTTTAGCTCTAAACGTCAAGATGATGAAACATCTATGCGTCCAGATTTTTCACTGCAATTTCTCACCTTGAAAACGAGCCTTTGACACCTATTTAAGACGACTTTTTGTAGGAAGGAGCTCTCCTTGGTGAGGTAGGGGAACAATGGCAGATCTGAACATGGCCTCAGCTCATGGGATGATAACATGTCAGTACTCAAGAGCACCCACAGACCTGTTATCTCCCATACAAGGAAATGAGGGACAGGGAGGCAGGGATTTTCAGGGACTCTGGTTCTGGACTCACTGTCTGGCAGCAAGCCAGGCGTTTAGTCAAGCTCATGAACTAAGGTGCCGTTAGTCAATCAGTGTGGTTTGCTAGGCTCTATGAAGGTGGGGATGTCAACTCACCAACTGTTTCCCTTGTTCACGCACTCTTACTTAGAAACAGCTCATAGCCCCTGGAGAGATGGTCTGGGTATACGAGTGCGTATATGGCCTGGTATATGAACGGGAGGCCCTGGGAAGCACCCGGCTTGCCTCTCGAAAGATCAGATCAGACTCCATGTTGCCTTCTTTAGCCTTGTGATGGCTACTGAATGTTGGGCTGTGCACTCACGCATGGACCATACTCTATGAGTATGGCTGTAATTGTTGCTCTTTGGATCAAGAGGTGCCTTGTCCATACTTTCCCTGACCACCCCAGCCTCCACCTCTTCTTGGCAGAAGTCAAGATTGGTTAGGAAGGGTCCTCTGTCACTTCCTATTTTGATGGTTACCATTTTTCACGTGTGCCAGGCTCTGTGCTGAGAGCGCTGTGTATCCCAGCTCGCTTCAGATTCACAAAACCCTCTTTAAGATGTGGGAACTGGGCTTAGAAAGGTTTACATGCACCGGGTCACACAGCCCGTTCATGGCCAAGGCTGGTCCCCCCCCCCCTCCGGCTTTCTCAGTCAGGCCATGACTGCCTCCTCTTCTACCTTCTCACAGAACCACTGGGGAACCCCACTGACTTCTAGTTAACCCCACTTCAGGATCCTTAGCACTTTTGCGATTTTAATTTTCTTTTCAGAACAGTACCCAATTGTCATGTTCTCTAGGACTTGTTCGAGATTTAAAATGTATACAGTGAAAAATATGTGGCATGGTGGCATAGCCGGTTGACATTGAGCATGAAGTGCATAAGTAAGTAAAAACTTCCTTAGGCTGTGAAAACAAGGGAAGGGATGTCAGTTGCGAGCTCAGCCGATAGTGGTATTTGTGTTTTTAGCCGCGTATGACCCAGGTGGGAAGCTTCTTTTTCCATAAGAGTACCGACACAGATCTGGCTGCGTTTAAGCTTGAGGCAAGCAGACCCTGGAATACAGGAAGAGCACAGAGCAGGAGGCGAAGAGCTTCAGGGCCACATGACAGAAAGGAAAGACATTTTCTCGTTGCTGAGTAATTGACATCAGGATTTCTGAGCCACCATGCCAGAGAAGGAATAAAAGGCAATTAAAATAAAGTTATTTTTAATATTGATAGAATATGAAATAATTAATAAAATTATGTTAGTAATTACTGTGGAACATGCCCTTAATAACGCACTTAAAAATAATCATACTTAGGCTGCGACAGGATTTGTTGAGCACATTTTTCTTTCTAAAAGGGGAGTTTCATTTTTTTAATTATTTTGTGGCCTATAGAAAGTTCCAGATGAAACGTTCCCCCTGGACTATCAATAGCTATTCTGGAGTTCAGAGTGGGCCTGCCCATTAGAGACAGCTTTTAGGGGGTGGGGAGAAATAGGGAGAGGTTGATAAAAGGCTACAGACTTTGAGTTATAAGATGAATAAGGTCTAAGGATCTAATGTATAACATGGTACCTATAATTGATAACACTGTGTAATTGAAATTTGCTAAGAGAGCAGGACTTAAATGTTCTCAGAAAAAGTAAATGTGGGGGGTAATAGATTTGTTAATTAACTTGATGGGGGAGTCCTTTCACAGTGTGTGTGTGTGTGTGTGTGTGTGTGTACTTGTGGAATCACGTAGTCTACTTTAAATGTCTTATAATTTTACTTGTCATTTATACCTTAATAAGGCTGGAGAGAAAAAAGAGATCCATTTAGAAAACAATAACAAAAAACAACTCTCTTGAAAGCTTTTCCTTCCCCAGGTGCTCTACAAATTAATTAGCAGCCTAAATAATTATAGGGAACTTAGCAGACGTGAATTTAAATAAAATGAGCAGAAGAAGTAAAAAGAAGTAGATCATTTCTCTGTTACTATTTCTCCCAAATTCTTCTATTATACACTGGAGGGGGAAAAAAATCTTATAGATCTATGACAATTTGGGTGCTTGAAATTGTGGTTAATATGGGCTCTGTGGTGTGGAGTCTGCCTGGGATTCTCTCTCTCTGCCCCTCCCACGTACCCCTCCCTCAAAATAAAGAAATAAACTTAAAAACAATAAAAGCAGAAATACTTGATTTTTGTGGAGGAGATAGAGACCTGTATAGATATATTACTGAAACCCTTTCTTTGATTTTTTTTTTTTTTCCTGCCAAGAGTACACACAGAGCTTATGATCCAGTCTCATGATAGGTCTGTGCTAAGAAATTTCTGTAGGTGGACCTGGAGTTCTTAATAAAAATTCCAAGAAAAGATGGCTTATGGGAAGCAATAAAAACTAAAAAAAACTTGGGGGAACCATGGTAGGGACTAACTTTCTTTCCAAAGTGTTGACAAATTGTTAGGACTGTCCTCGGAGGCGATGCATTAGGTACTGAAGGAAGACAGCTCTTTACTTTTACAGTCAAGCAATGTTTGTAATGTAAAAACATTGATGTCCCGTGATGACCATTATCCATTAAACTTGGCTTTGAATGACTTTGGGCTATTTCAGAAAAACTAAATTGTACTCAGAGGAAATGAGTTATCCATGTAAAGGCCATGCGTAATATATTTTTTAATTTTGTTTGACACGTTAAAAAATGAACTTTAAATAATTTTCAAACAACGATAGCAACTATGGAATAAATATAAGTATTTTTTTCCAAGAATACTCAAAGGGACCAACACTAACTTGGATACGTTTATGTATGCTTGATTTTTTTTTTTTTAAGTTTCTTTGAAATTCCACACTGTCATCGCAGAGCCTAATGTGGGGCTCAAACTCACAAATTGTGAGATCATCACCTGAGCCGATATCAAGAGTTGGACACTTAACCACCGGAGTGACCTAGACCTAGCTCCTATGTATGCTTAATATTTTGAAAAATTACTCAAATTATCTGAGAAGCACAATTCGTTTTTTATTTTTATTTTTTGAAATATTGGAGGTGTGGAGTTTTTTTTCTCTCTGGGTTACCAATCTGTTTTCTAAAAGACTGGGTCTCCTCTAGAAAGGCAACCAATAGAATAAGGCAAATCCCTCTATTTAAGTGCTATGCTAAGTACCATCACATACAATGCTTCCCTTTTATAAAACCCATCATGACTGCAGTGAATAATGTTGTCAGGCCGGTATTTCTCTCCTGCTAGGATACTCACCTCACAGAGCAAAACACCATATTTTTCCTGTTGATCTCTGTGTTCCCCTACAGAGAGAGACTTGCGTATAGAGGAACCGAATAAACACTTGATGAATTCAAGAGGAAATTCTTTTTTTTAAATATTTATTTATTTTTTGAGAGAGAGAGAGAGAGAGAGAGAGAGAAATAGGGAGAGGGAGGAAATCCCAAGCAGGCTCCATGCTGTCAGTGCAGAGCCCAACACGGGCCTTGATCTCATGAACTCTGAGATCATGACCTGAACCGAAATCAAGAGTTGGATGCTTAACTGACTGAGCCACCCAGGCGCTCCAAAAGAGGAAATTACGTATTTGATTACGGAGCTGTCTGTTTCTTAAGTAGTTAAAATGTAGAAAATAGAATTCAAAGCCTTTCTCCAGCTTATCATCTTGAGACCTAGGATACAGTCTGCGCTAAGAGAAAATAGAGAATTGTTTCCCCCCGTCAGTAGGCAAGAGAATTAGCACATCTTTCTGAAGGGAAATTTGGTGACACATATCACACCTTTTTGGATATAAACACCTTTTGATCTGAGAATGTATCTGAGGAAGTAAAAAGGCATAGGTTTGCATTCCAGATCCTCACTTCCTAGACACATGGCCATAGGGTTTTTATGGAGACCAAGTGAGTTCTGTTGAAGCATAGTGGCTTCGTGTAGTAAGGACTTAATAAATTAAGGCAGTTATTAATTATTACAGTCCAATCATATTTGAAAAAAAAGTCTGCTTACCAATCTACATCATATTTTTCTGTTGCCACAAATACGCCCAAGTAAGTAAAGGTTGCTACTTCTTACATTCCCACTCCTTGGCCAACAGCTGTCTCTGAAACCTTGACTCCCAGAAGGCCATTAGGAAGTGGAAAATATCCCCTGACTTGCCTGAAGATGTTTGAGCAGATACTTGAGATGCCTTTAGTAAAGGTCTTTAGAGTAATTACAAGTGTTACAGTAATTAAAGAGGCCATTAGACTAGGGTGGCACCAATGCCTTGGGGTCCTATGAAAGCACCCTGAAATTAGGCCAGAGTTGATTTCTGTAAATGCACTTGTATCCCAGGAAACAAAACAACCAATCAACGTTCGCAGTAAGGCGACAGCTGACACCGGAGCCAATCACTTTCCTTGCTTTGCTTCACTGTCTTCTCCATGAAAGCTTTTCCCCCAGTTCCTGCTTCTGGAGTGTTCCCAACCACTTCTGGAGCTGATTTGAGTCGGTGTTCGGTCAAACGCGGTCTTGAAAATTGTAATACGCCTCAGTTTATCTTTTAACACAAGTTAGTATCTGTTTCATCGTCGACGTGCACATGGTAACCTTGCACCTAAAAATCTGAAAATCCGACCCAGCCCGTATTCAGCATTTGCCATTATTACAGATTTTTTTTTTCATGAATCAGAGTCAGTTTCTGCTTTCTTCCCTTATTTGCCCTTTTGGACCCTGTCCCACCCTCTCAAGCATCGTGCTAGTTAGTGACTAGTGACTCTTCCTTCGGATACTGGTCCAACATGGAAGGAAGGGTGGCGAGACCGTTTTTAAAAGTCTACAGAGTAAATGATCGGACAGCGGCCCCTGTTGAGAACTTGCCACTCACAGCTCTCTGTGCTGAGTGATTCCCTGCAATAACATTTGGTTTCGGTCACCGAGATCGTTTGCCCCATTTTTTTTTTTCTGTTTGGGAAAAACAAAGCACTCAGTGTGACATAAACAATAACAAAACACACACACACACACACACACAAACCTGCCTAACGTTTGATCACGAGAGCTGTGTGGACTTAGCTAAAATTGCAGCTGTTGGAGAAGAAAGTGAAGATTAAAGAATAAAAACAATGCTATCTCTGTCTCCCCAAGTTTGTCAGCTTGTACTTTGTACAGGCTTTCCTTGCGTTTGTTTAGAACGCTTCTTGGGAAATTCTCTGTGGCGTATAATTTTCCACGGACGGACTAGACATTTTTATACCAGCTTCAATGCAAAGCACTTCAGAAGCGATAGCACCATTGGTTTGTCTGAATTCTTTCATTCGTATCCTTGCAGTGGTGGAATAACAGTACCGAGCAGAACCTTGATGGCAACCTGTCCTCCCGCTCACGTTAGAGGTTCTGGATGTTTCTGGGCTGCACCTTGTGGACGGAGGCCTTTTGGGGAATGATGGGCCTGGCTCCTGTTGTTATGACCCCACATCACCACACTTATTTTGTTTTTACTTTTTGCACTTTAAGAAAAGTGGACACGATATAATTCAGAGAAAACTGGCTAAGGAACGGGAAAGCTAGGTGGGTTTAAGCATAAGATGCAAGGAAACAGAAAGTCGTTATTCAGGAGTCGAAATAGCAACTACATAGAAGATACAGGCGCCCAACAGCATAAGAAAGCCAGCAGGTATGTTTGGACCCACCCATAGGAATCCAGACTTTTGTTTCTTTTTATTTTTTTTAATGTTTATTTATTCTTGAGAGAGAGAGAGCATGAGCGAGGGAGGGGCAGAGTGAAAGAGGGACACAGAATCCGAAGCAGGCTCCAGGCTCTGAGCTGTGAGCACAGAACCGGACTTGGGGCTTGAACTCACAACCTGTGAGATCGTGACCTGACCCGAAGTCGGACACTCAACTGATGGAGCCACCCGGGCGCCCCAAGAATCCAGACTTTTCAGCTGCCTTTGCTAAAGTGCGTTGGTCTGGTGTAGACACAAGCTCTCCAGCTAGAGAGTTTATAGGTTTAAGGAAGGAAACCCTGCATCCTGCACCGTCCTGCCCTTTGACCTATGCGGTGTTGGATTTTGAACAAGGTACATGTTAAGTAAATGTGTGTTGGAAAAAGGAGTGATTTTTTTTTAAATTGACTTGACATTTTCCTGATTTCCTCCGAATTTTGGGTAAAGAAATTCTCCTTGGTTATGAATGACTTTTATGTCAAAATAAGGTAGATTCAAGTGGTGCTTATTACCAGAAATAGAAACCAGAATGTTGATTTGGTTAAGGCAACGGTGCTAGTCCGCTATGGTGATCATAGCAAAATACCATAGACTGCGTGGCTTAAAGAGGGACATCTGAGTGGCTCAGTTGGTTAAGCGTCCGATTTCGGCTCAGGTCATGATCGCAGAGTTGGTGGGTTCAAGCCCCGCATCGGGCTCTGTGCTGACAGCTCAGAGCTGGAGCCTGCTTCCGATTCTGGGTCTCCCTCTCTCTCTGCCCCTCCCCCACTCGCACTCTGTCTCTCTTTCTCAAAAATAAATAAACATTAAAGTTTTTTTAAATGTTTGTTCTTTCTTGTCTTTTTAATACTAGCCATCCTGACAGGTGTGAGGTGATATCTCACTGTGGTTTTGATTTACATTTTCCTGATGATGAGTGATGTTGAGCATCTTCTCATGTTTCTGTTGGCCATCTGGATGTCTTCTTGGAAAAATGCGTGTTTAGATGTTTCGCCCATTTTTTAATTGGACTGCTTTTTTTTTTTTATTTTATTACTGTTGAGTTGTAGGGTTTTTTAATAGATCTTGGATATTAACCCCTTTTCAGAAACATGATGTTTCAAATATTTTTCTCCCACTTGGTAGGTTGCCTTTTTATTTTGTTGATGGTCTCCCTTGCGGTACAGAAACTTTTTTAAGTTGGTGTGGTCCCACCCACTCATTTATTTTTGCTTTAATTTCTTTTGGTGTCAGATTCAAAAAATCACGGCTAACACCTGTGTCAAGGAGCGTATCACTTCTCTTTTCCTCTAGAAGTTTTATGGTTTCACGTCTCACATTCAGATATTTAATCCACCTTGACTTACGTTTTGGGTATGGTAGAAGATAGTGGTCCAGTTTCATTCTTTTGCATATGTGGCTGTCCAGATTTCCCAGCACCATTTATTGAAGAGTCTCTCCTCTCCTTGTACTTTCTTGGCTCCTTTGTCACAAATTAATCGCCCTCTATCCCTGGATTTATATCTGAACTATTGGGTTCCATTGATTTATGTGTCTGTTTTTATGCCAATACCATACTCTTTGATTACTGTAGTTTTATAATATAGTTTAAAATCAGAGAGTGTAATGTCTCCTTCTTTGTTTTTTTTTCTCAAGATTGCTTTGGCTAATTGGGGTCTTTTGTGATTTCATATACATTTTAAGACTGTCCTGTTACTGTGAAAAATGCCATTGGGATTTTAATAGGGGTTGCATTGAATCTAGAGATTGCTCTGGGTACATGTGGACATTTTAACAGTTTCTCCTAGGGCTTGAGCATGGAAGAGCTTTCCATTTATTTGTGTCTTCTTCAATTTCTTTCATTAATGTCTTGTAGTTTTCAGTATACAGATCTTTTACGTCAGTGGTGAAATGTATTCCTAGGTGCAGTTGTGAATGGGATTGTTTTCTTTCTTTTTTTTTTATGTTTTATTTTTTATATTTGAGAGAGAGACAGAGAGAGAGAGAGACAGAGCACAAGCAGGGGAGGGACAGAGAGATGGAGACAGAGTTAGAAGCAGGCTCCAGGCTCCAAGCTGTCAGGACAGAGCCTGACGCGAGGTTCGAACTCACGAGCCATGAGATCATGACCTGGCCACCGAGGCACCCCAGGATGGTTTTCTTAGTTTCTCTTTCTGATCGTTTGCTATCGGTATATAGAACCACCACAGGTTTTTGTGTATTGGTTTTGTATCCTGCAACTTTACTGAATCTATTTATTAGTTCTGACAGGTGTTTTTGGTGGATTTGTTAGGGTTCTTGCTCTATAATATGTTACCTACAAACAGTGACAGTTTTACTTCTTCCTTTCCAATTTGGATGCCTTTTATTTCTTTCTCTTGCCTAATTGTTCTGGCTCCCAAAGTCTCTTTTCAATTAACAGCCACTGTAGTACTTTGAACATGTCATTCCACTGCTCAAAACCCCCCAGTGACTTCTCATCTCATTTAGAGTAAAAGTTGAATGTCTTCATTGTGACCTGAAAAAGCCACATAAAACCTGAGAGCTCTGACCTCATCTTTTGTTCCTTTCCCTGGTTTGCGCCCCTCAGCCTTTCTTGGCCTCGTCTTCCTCTGACACGTCTCTGGTCTGCTTCTGATTTAGAGCCTCTGCCCTTGCGATTGCCTCTACCTGGAGTTCGGATATCTGCCTCCGCTCACCCTCTTCATGCCTTTTGTTCAGATATCACCTGCCCTGTGGCTTGTACTCTGGCTTTCCTTTAACCTTGTTTTGATTTTCCTTTTTCCACAACATTTATCATCTTTTAGCATATACTTTGTTATTTAGGATTTCTCTCCCCCCTCTAGCATGTAAGCTCGTGGAGGGCATGAGAATCTTAGTTTCTTTTTTGTTTATGTTTTTATTTATTTTTGAGACAGAAACAGAGCAGAGTGGGGGAGGGGCAGAGAGAGAGGGAGACACAGAATCGGAAGCAGGCTCCAGGCTCTGAGCTGTCAGCACAGCGCCCGATGCGGGGCTCGAACCCATGAACCGTGACATCATGACCTGAGCTGAAGTCGGACGCTTAACCTACTGAGCCACCCAGGCGCCCCGAGAATCTTAGTTTCTATTGTTCACCGTCCAGAACAGTGTCAGACACAAATAACGAACGAGAGCTCCGAAGAGGCTTTCCCTAACTACCCCATTTCATGTTGCCTGTCCTCCTGTCCCTCATGGTTACTCTCTACTCACATAACTTTTTCTACTTTATCCGTTATTTGATATCCCTTCTACTAGAATATAAAATAAAGCTATGTGAGGGCAGAGACTCAAGATAGTAAACACATTCTTATAAATATTCATTAAAGTGAATCAGTTCTCGGGAAGAACTTTGAATTTCTCAAATCAGTTAACAGCATACGTAAATTTTATCTTGTGACAAATCTGATTATTCGCTTTTTCAGTTCGAATTAGCTGTCAGAATACATAATTGGTCACATGCCCTTTGTCGCCATGGCTTAATGCATCTTGCTATTAAAGAATTCGCAGACTGTCTTTGGTGGCTCATAATAAATTAAGCAAATATTTTTTAAAAGTTGAATGATTGGTAAGACTCAAGGCAAGATTTTTCACAGCATGCTTTCGAATCCTTAACCTCTGTGGGTCAGGAGTAAAGGTGAAGATTTTTATTCTACATTGGAAGGATTTTTGATTATCACTGAAGTAGCAAAATGGTTCTGAGAAGCTGTAGAGAGAAGGGTAACTGGAAAGTGCAGATGTAAAAAATCGATAGCTGTGATCTTATTCTTGAAAGTACCTTACCATCTCTTCGGGTCCTAAGTATTTCCTGTGGAGGACTCAGTAGTAATCCTCCCATTTGAGTCATTTATAATTATAGAAGACTGTACCGTGTTTTATAGGAAATGATGATGTACAAGTAGATCAAAAATCCAATTTGATTTTTAAGCTCTCTTTTCTATTGTCTCATAATAGGTGTCTGGGTCATACTTTTCTTGCTTTTTTTTTATAATTTTTTATGTCTTTATTTTATTTTTGAGAGAGAGAGACAGAGAGTGAGCTGGGGAGGGGCAGAGAGAAAGGGAGACACAGAATCCAAAGCAGGCTCCAGGCTCTGAGCTGTCAGCACAGAGCCTGATGCAGGGCTTGAACCCACGGCCTGTGAGATCATGAGTCATACTTTTCTTTAAATTTCTTTTAAAAATATTGGGGCTCCTGGGTGGCTCAGTTGGTTTAAGCATCCGATTCTTGATTTAGGCTCAGGTCATGATCTCATGGTTCATGGGATTGACCCCCACGTGGGGCTCTGCATCAGCAGCATGGAGCCTGCTTGTGATTCATTCTCTCTCTCTCTCTCTCTCTCTCTCTCTCTCTCTCTCTCTCTCAATAAATAAACATTAAAAAATATATTGAAAGTTGACAGTAAATATTTGGACAAATTCATTAGAGACATTAAAACATAAACTATGGATTTTTCTTTTATGTTATTAGATATGACAGTTTCAGAATGAAAATGGAAAAAACATACCTTGCTATTGAGCATAGTAAAATGCATCTTTATATAAAAAAGTCAGTGCAGGAAAATTCAAGTGACCCTATTAATTGTGACCAGAGGTTTGTTTTATCTGAGTGAATTTCATTTTGCTTTTTAACAGTACATATTCTACCACTAGCACATTTTTAATAAACCGAAGGTAAGCATTTTATTGCATCCATTAAAATGATTGGTTCCATTATTAATTTGTTAAGTCATTGTTTAGGAAGAAAACTAGAAATAGTGCCATAAACTCGTGATAATCTGTTTTATCACAGTTACTTTTTGCTTTGTTTTTTGAGATTGTACATGTGAGATCATATGGTATTTGCCTTTTCTGACTTAAGTCACTTAGCATAATGCCCTCGCGGTCCATCTATGTCGTTACAGATGGCAGGATTTCCTTCTTTTTCCGGCTAAATCATATTCCATTCAACCCTGCTTCAGATTCTGTGTTTCCCTCTCTCTTTCTGCCCCTCGCCCACTCACGCTCTCTCTTGCTCTCAAAAATAAATAAACATGAAAACAAGTTTTTAAATAATACTCCATTCATCCGTCGATGGACACTTAGGTTGTTTCCATGGCTTGGCTATTGTAAATATGGTGCTGTGAACATGGGAGTGCAGATATGTCTTCAACATAGTATTTTTTTCTTCCTTTGGATATATTCCTAAAAGAGGAATTTCTGGACCCAGATAGAATTTTTTTATGTTAACTATCTCCTACTTATAATAATTGTCTCCTAATAGCCTTAGGTCTAGTGATTCCAGAAAGTTGTGAAAATAGAAGAATTCGCTTCTATTCTAGAAACCTCACACGTTCCTCTAATTGGAATCTGTGGGCTCACACAGGCCCGGCCTCTGGAACACTAACGCAGCATCCTTTGGTTGTGAGAAAAAAAAAAACAAGGCCTGTGCCCCCCCGAGCTTCCACCTGCACCTGCTCGATGGGCTCCCGTACCTGCGCGGTCATAACTGGATTCCGGCATCCACGTCTCAGCAGAGTAGAGCATCAGGTGACAAGGTGATGGACCACCTTAAAGGATGCTAGAGCGCATGCGTCTGAGCAAAGGCAGCGAGGAAGAGGAACACTTGGGGAGTTGAGATCCTGCTGGGCCACCCTTCCGGGTGCGCAGGCTGGACGCCAGTGACACTGGATTCCTCCTGGGGCTGGCGGTGGTGAGGCCAGCGTGGTTTGGATCTGCAGCATCCCGCTGTCCTTCAAACTACGTGTCATCATCCATCAGGAGAGTTCCACCCCAGGCTATAAACTGACAAAAACTCCCCAAAAAACCACAAGCGAAGCCCAAGAATCCCTAGTGATACTGCAGCAGCTGCCCGGGGAAAGGGACCTAGAAAAGGAATCTTTCCAAAAGTAACAAACTTGCGAAGTTAGAATGCTCCCAAAATAACTGTAAGGCCGGTTAAAATCCTTAACGTTAGTCCAGGAAACGTTTTACCGTAACTTTGCGTGGCTTTTTCTTACCCTTTTCAAATATGGTATCAGACTATAAATTCCTTATGCATATATTCCCTATAGTATATTTCTTCTATATATAGTACCTTATGCTCTAAATAGTAGCTCTGGTCTTTTAGCTCTCCCTCTGCAACATCCTCTGTGGCATTTTGGGAAGCCGTGAAACTGCATATGGTTTAACATCTCAGTCCTCTGTGCGTGAAATATGGCTTTATATGTTGTGGAAAACAGAAGAAAGAGGAGTCCTATACAAGTAAACAAAAATCACGATTTGACATTGTTACTGATTTATTGGACCACAAGTGGATTCGAGTGCAAAGAGGCAGAAATACGTGACCTTTACAGTGATTGCCCGCAGTTCCAACACGTGGAACTGCTCAGTATTAGCTGTTTTGTTTTGTTTTTTTAATATGGACCAGGGGAGGGGCGCCTGGGTGACTCAGTCGGTTAAGCGTTGGGCTTCAGCTCAGGTCGTGATCCCAGGGCTGTGGGATGGAGCCCTGTGTCAGGTTCTGCCCTGTCAGAGCTTGGGATTCTCGCTCTCCTTCTCTCTCTGCCCCTCCCCCCACCAAATAAATTTAAAAATTAAAATGGATTAAATTATACTACAAGGCAGACTTTAACCTAATTTTTTTTTACCTTTTTCTGTCCCAACCAATGTCTGAGCATTGTGTAAAAATATAATTTTCAGGTGTTCAGAATTTCACAGACTTTTAAAGTTCTAAAATTACCACCATTGTATCCCTTTGAGTGAAAGGCAGCCAAGGGCTGCAGAAAGAACCCAGGCTTTAGAAAGAGATCATTGGGTTTGAACATCACCTCCGTTTTTTGTGGCCTAGGAGAACTTTTTATTTTTAATTTTTTTTTTAATGTTGACTTACCTTTGAGAAAGAGAACGTGCGCTCGAGCCAGGGAAAGGCAGAGAGAGAGAGAGAGAGGGAGACACAGAATCCAAAGCAGGCTCCAGGCTCTGAGCTGTCACCAGAGAGCCTGATGTGGGGCTCGATCTCCCCAACTGTGAGATCATGACCTGAGCCCACACCAGGAGTCGGATGCTTCACCGACTGAGCCCCCCAGGTGCCCCAGCCACAGTGTTTTAAAAACATGTTTGCATAATAGTCTGGATGATGAGATGCTCTGCTCTTCTGCAAGCTGATACTCACTGATTGAAGAATCCGCTCAGCTTTAGTCCACAGGGTGCAGTGCAGCCAGCATTTAACTCCGTGCTCCAAAATCGCAAATACAAGACAGCAGTGGTTTCCCATTCGCCGAAGGCTGTACAGCATCTGCCGGATAGAAAGGACCACCGAAGGCCAAGGAATCCGTCGACCTTGTTAACCTGTGCACAGGGGAGTGAGAAGCAGAGACTGGTGGGACGTATGTCCCCACCTCCTGTGCCCCCCACAGCCACCAAACAAGTTAGCCAGGAATCCAGATAGAAGGAGCCAGCAAAAGTAGACTCCAGTGATGGCCCTGGCCTGAGAATAAAGTTCTTAGGCTATTTATGAGGTTGAAAGACAGTGGAATTGAGGATCACGTGGTCTCCCAGTCAACCTGCTGCCCCATAGCTTCTGTGGCGTAGGGTGATTGTAAATCTAAACCTAGGAAGGGGAAAAGTAAAGCTTCAAACAAAGAGGGAGGCAAACCATGAGAGACTCTTAACTCCAGAGAACAAACTGAGGGTTGATGGGTAGGGGGGCGAGGAAGGGAAAATGGCTGATGGGCATTGAGGAGGGCGCTTGTTGGGATGAGCCCTGGGTGTCGTATGCAAGCACTGAATCGTGGGAATCTACTCCCGAAGCCAAGAGCACACCGTATTCACTGTATGTTGGCTAACTTGACCATATATTTAAAAATAAATAAATCTAAAAACTAAGAAAATCTAAATCTGCATTGGGATTTAAGTACCACGGCAGTCCTATAGGACGTCACCTAGGGCTGTGGGCCACCTTGATATGTGTGATTCCCCCCCTTTCCCTACAGCTGTGACCAAGTCTTTTCGACCGACCTGTGAGGCCCTGAGTTAGAGACAACTTGAGCGGAGCCGATGACCTGGGGCAAAGCCCACTCCTCAGAGCCCACCGTTAACTTTTGGTCTGGAGGCCTGGACCAGCCTCACTTCCCTCAAGACCCAGAACAGTGTGGGGGCCCAGTGTGTCTGACAGCTCTGGAGCAGTGTGTCACCACAGTCCCCTCTCTCCTGCTTTTCCTAGGAGGCCTCTGTAGGCCCAGGCCTCCCTGGCTTCTCTTTGTTCTTCCTGTTCAGGACTTTGCCTTAACCTGAGGAAGGGAGCAAAAAAAAAAAGGGGGGGGGTGTGGGGAGAGAGAGAGAGAAAGAGAAACATCCACTGGCCTCAAAGCATCAGTGCCCCAACACGCAGTGTTGGAGCCACAAATTGTTACAGTGGCTCCTGTGAGTGCGGAGTGGGGGTCAGCTGAACCACGTCCCGGGGTCCTGATCGGAGACCTAACACTGGGAGCAGAAAAACAAGGCAGGCTTCCGGGCTCTAGGTGCATGTCTGAGTGGGAACGAGGCCGAGAGGCCTGAGTGACGAAAGGAAGGAGTCCTTGAGGCCTGGACCTTTCTGCCAGGAGGCCAGAAATGCAGAGGTCAGCGCAAAGCAGGATACATTCGGTTTTTAAAACTGGTTTCATGGGATAAAAATGCAAAGATTCCTTAAGACATGTTGCCTTGGGACTTCACATTGATTAAAAAAAAATAAAAAATAAAATAATGCCCCTATGGCTGAGGACTTCAGAAAAATCAGAGAAAATCAGAATTAAAGAGTAGGATAGTGTAAGCAAAACAAATCTGGGAAAGCCCTACCATGTTTTCATATCCGAGAGAGTATGAAGGAATCCACGCTGGGAAAACCTGACTGGCATTCACCTGGTGTTTTTTGCTTTTTGTTTTTATTTTTTTTAATGTTTTTTTTAAATTTATTTTTGAGAGACAGAGACAGCGCGAGCAGGGGAGGGTCAGAGAGAGAGGGAGACACAGAATCTGAAAACAGGCTCCAGGCTCTGAGCTAACTGTCAGCACAGAGCCCGACGCGGGGCTCAAACCCACGAACCGTGAGATCATGGCCTGAGCCGAAGTCAGACGCTTAACCGACTGAGCCACCCGGGCGCTCCCGCATTCACCTGTCTTAACTGGTTTGGTCTGAGCACAGTGGAAGAGCACAGAGAAGTCAGTTCGTGTAGGGCCTTAAACGATGGGTGGATATGGGCAAACATTTATCTAGGTATGGCGTTTATTATGGTGGACGGCAAGCCCAGTTTTTGAGCACTCTCTCTATTCCAAGCAATGGCCTGGCCTTGGGCATGCATTTTTTATGAGTTTGGATTTTCAGGTGGGGGGTGGTTAGATTCCACATACACGTGAGGTGATACAGGAATTTGCCTTCGTCTAACTCAGCTCAATGCCCTTGGGGTCCAGCCATGTCGTTGCAAATGGCAGGATCTCCCATAACTTGCGACATGCATTTTCTGAAATCTGCTAATCACCCTGCCATATGGGTGTTACAACTCGCATTTAAGCCATGAGGAAACATTGCTCCGCGAGAGTTAAGAAAAGAAATAGAGCCGGGCTGCTTACCTGGTAAATGGCAGTATCAGCTTTCAAATCCAGGCCTTTTAAAATTCCAGACACATGAACCCAGACGCATGGAACTGATGCGGAAAATGTCTTCCACATAGTAGGTGCGCTGCCTGAGTTAGTGGTGAAGTGAGTTCAGGGCACCCAAAGGGACGGTGTCAAGTTTGGTCCCTTTGGTTGGCATCCTGGGGTCTTTTTCTCTAGCAGGTAAGCTCTCATATTTTGGCAAAGCCTTTTTCCTCCTCTCCCCTTTCATTGTTGCCCATTCTAATCTTAGAAATGCAGTTCCTGAAGGGAAGCTAGTAAGGGATGGGATTCTGCTGTTCTTTCCTCCCTGTGTGTTGTATAAAGCCGATTCCGTATAGAACTCCATAGCCAGTGCTAGAATTGTTGGTCACAGGAGGTAATCAAGGAAGGACGCACGTTCTGCACTGATGTCTTACACTGTCAGAACAGAAAATTATGACCTGTGGCCCTTGTTACTACATGCGAGCCTTCACCACACCTCTAGTTCGTTTTTCTGTTTTTCAGTGTTTCCTCTTCCTGCTACTACAGTCTTTGAAAAGTTAACGTGTGGAAGACATGAGATTTCCATGGGATCCTCTGTAGAGTTGTACGTGTAAAATGTATGTCTTCCAGGGATGAAAAACCATACGCCACACCTAATCTCTATATCCTCCGAGGAATAAAAGACCTTGAGGGAGGGGTGCCTGGGTGGCTCAGCTGGTTGGGTGTCTGACTTCAGTTCATGGGTTCGAGCCCCGCATTGGGCTCTCTGCGGTCAGCGAGGAGCCTGCTTCGGATCCTCTGTCTCCTTCTCTCTCTCTGTCCCTCCCCCGCTTGCTCTCTGTCTCTCTCAAAATAAATAAATACACTTAAAATGAAAAATGAAAAAAAGTCCTTGAGGGAAATGATCATGCTAACATAAAAAATTTTTTTTGGATCTACATTTTTATGATCTGAAACTCTCCTGAGTAATAGAAAGATCTATTCAAGAAGATTTTATTCCTGGGGCACCCGTGTGGCTCAGTTGGTTAAGCGTCCAACTTTGGCTCAGGTCATGATCTCACGGTGTGTGGGTTCAAGCCCCGTGTCGGGTTCTGTGCTGACAGCTCGGAGCCTGGAGCCCTGCTTCGGATTCTGTGTCTCCCTCTCTCTCTGCCTTTCCCCTGTCTCTATCTCTCAAAAATAAATAAACATTAGAGAAAATTAAAAAGAAAATCCCATTTCTGGCAGCAAACCCAAGTCTGATTCAGACTACATTGTTTTAAAGGGCATCATTACATAGTGCTGGTTGCAGTTTAAAATGGAACGGCCCATTTAGACAGTAGTTTGGAACAGAACTTAAGTTTTGATAACTCATGGCTTACTCATGCTACCCCTGGGAATCTGTCCCAAGGAAAGAATTCTAAATAGAAAGAAGCCTTTCATATGGAGCTTTCTCAAAGTAGAATAGTTATCATAGTGAATCAAATATAAACCTAAGTATCAAGAAAAGATAAATGGTTTGAATATTTTTTTACAGGGCAGATTTTAAAAGCATATCACGTGAAAAAAATAGTACGTTACTTTAAAAGCTGGACAAAAATGAAATACCTTTGATTGTAGCCGTGGGAGTAAAATCTATGTACGTAAAGAAATTTCAAGAAAAAATGGAAGCACCGTCACTATCAAGGATTGTTTCGCTGAGACAATTCTGGACAACTTTTTTTTCTTTTTCTTTTTCTTTTTTTACAGTCTCTGTTTCCATTTGAGGAAGAGCACCTTTTATATCAGTGAAGATCATAGTGATACCAAGAATTAGACTTTAGATATTTATGTCCAGTTTATGTCTACTGTGCTCTTATCCAGAATGTGGTACCCTTTCTCAGTCTACATATTGTGGATGCATCTGAGTGACCATGGCTCAGTCCTCAACCCAGACAACAGTCCCATAGAACAGATTAAATTTGGAAATAAAGATGGACTCTATTCCAAATCCCTCCTTTCCCTCCTGACGGGAAAAGTCGAAGAAGAACCCCTTCAGTAGGGAGAAACTGCTCAGAAAAAGTCCACTGGCCCATAACATAGAGAAACACACTGCCACTTAAGACAATACCACTTTTGTCTTTCTCTGACTGACTTATTTCGCTTAGCATATTACATTCTAGTTGCATCCAAGTTGTTGCAAATGGCAAGATTCCATTCTTTTTGATCACCGAGCAATATTCCATTGTATTTATATACCACATCTTCTCTATCCATTCATCAGTCGATGGACATTTGGGCTCTTTCCACAATTTGGCTGCATTTCTATAAACATTGGGGTGCATGTACTCCTTCAAATCAGCATTTCTGTATCCTTTGGATAAATAACTAGTACTGCCATTGCTGGGTTGTAGGGTAGTTCCATTTTTAGTTCTTTGAGGAGCCTCCATACTGTTTTCCAGAGTGGCCACACCAGTTTGCACTCCCACCAATAGTGCAAAATTGTTCCCCTTTCTCTGCATCCTCGCCAACATCTGTTGTTTTTCTGAGTTGTTAACTTTAGCCATTCTGACAGGTGTGAGGTGGTATCTCATTGTGTCCTTGATTTGTATTTCCCTGGTGATGAGTGATGTTGAGCATCTTTTCATGTGTCTGTGGCCATCTGGATGTCTTCTTTGGAAAAGTGTCTATTCATTTATTCTGCCCATTTCTTCCCTGGGTTGTTTTTTGGGTGTTGAGTTTGATAAGTTCTTTACACATTTTGGACACTAATCCTTTATCAGATATGTCATTTGCAAATATCTTCTCCCATTCTTTTTTTTTTTTATTTTTTTATGTTTTTTATTTATTTTTGAGAGACAGAGATAGCACGAGCAGGGGAAGGTCAGAGAGAGAGAGGGAGACACAGAATCTGAAGCAGTCTCCAGGCTGAGCTAGCTGTCAGCACAGAGCCTGACGCGGGGCTCGAACCCACGAACCGTGAGATCATGACCTAAGCCAAAGCCAGATGCTCAACCAACTGAGCCACCCAGGCGCCCCCCTCTTCTCCCATTCTATCGGTTGCCTTAGGAGGGCACTTGTTGGGGATAAGCTCTGGGTGTTATATATCAGTGATGAATCAGCGGGTTCTGCTTCTGAAACCAATACTACATGTTAACTAACTTGAATTTAAATAAATAAATTTTAAATATTTTTTAAGTTTATTTATTTATTTTGAGAGAGACAGAGAGATGGAGCGGAGGAGGGGCAGAGAGAGGGAGAGAGAAAATCCCAAGCAGGCTCCACAGTTGAGCCCGATGCAGGGCTTGAAGTCACGAACCACGAGCTCATGACCTAAGCCGAAACCAAGAGTCAGACGCTTAACCGACTAAGGTACCCAGGTGCCCCGAAATAAATAATTCTTTGAAAAAAGACAATACCACTTTTCACCATTTCTGAGCTTACTTAATTTTTCACCTTGTGGATAAACCAGAATTGCCTAACTAGAGGACAAATAGCTGTAAATTTGCAAAGCATCAAATCATGAAGGGTGGCTTCATTCATGTTACCATCTTTAATGGCTGACCCAACTCAAGGAGGAAACATAATAGAATTAAATGTCCTTGATTTTCTTAATTCCCTGCAGCCTTCAAGAAGATACATTCTCTGGTTCTTTTTTTCACCCAAAACACTATGCTTCCTACCATTATGCCATTAATTATTAATTAAAGTAGCTGTTTGGGGTGGGAGTGGTGGTTGCTAAGTCTATTTCACTGAAACTGAAGAAGGGGACACTTTATATCTTGTGCTTTCAAAGAGAACAGTGGCTTTTTTCTAGTTCAGAAATGGGTGGTAAAATAACATTAACGAAGCCACCCTTCATTATTTGATGCTTTGCAAATTTACGGGTATCTGTCCTCGTTAGGCAATTCCTGTTTATCCACAAGGTGAAAAAAATAGGTAAGTTCAGAAACGGTGAAACAGTTTTATGTGCTGTGAATACTAAAGCAAGGCAGAAAAACAGCAACAGTGACAGTAGAGGGGCACCTGGGTGGCTCAGATGGTTGGCACTTGATTTCGTCCGACTCTTGATTTCGGCTCAGGTCATGATCTCACAGTTGGTGGGATCGAGCCCCGCATCAGGCTCGGTCCTGACAGCGTGGAGCCTGCTTGGGATTCTCTCTCTCCCACTCTCTCTCGAAATAAATAAATAAAAATTTGAAAAAAAAAATGACCGTAGATATTCAGTGTGTGTTTGTATGTTGGAGGAGAAAAGGAGGAACACCGTTGTTTCTTTTTTATTTTTTTCTCCCTTTCTTTTCCCTCTGTAGACAAAGCCCGTTGCGTTTGCTGTTCGGACAAATGTCAGCTATAGCGCAGCCCACGAGGATGACGTTCCGGTGCCAGGCATGGCCATCTCCTTCGAAGCAAAAGATTTTCTGCATGTTAAGGAAGTAAGGAAAATAATTCGAATGTCTACCCACACGATTTTTCCACCTTGGAACATCATTTCTTATTTCTTATTGCTGTGAACTAGCATCACGTCGATCACTAGCTTGTGTAACATGCACAAAGTCAGTGCCTCTCAACCTTTTCTAATAGAAATACCACCTTTTTAAAGAAGAAAGAAGTCACAGGCCTCTGGCAGTAACCTCAGGGCTCCCCTGGGCTCGGTGACCCAGAAATTGGGAATTACTGGAGTAGATGATCCTTTTTTATGCTTAACCTGTACTTTTTCCTTTTAATTTTTAACCTTGGCTCCATGTCGATTTCCCCTCATTTCTCAAGTTTCACCATCTGGGGAGAGTTAATAATAATACCTAGAAGTCATGATCTCTCCTCTCTGCTGACAATGTCTGAATGCAGACCCCCCGTGCCCTGATCCTCCTTTTGGGGTTAAATGTCTGCAGCAGAGGGAGAATGGCAGGAATTGGAGTCACTGATGCAAGCAGCAGACAGCAGGGCACTCCCTTTTCCTCCGTGACAAAAGTCTCCACCTGTCAGTTAACAACGACTCCTGTCTGTACATTGGAAAAATTCACCCTTAATTAAGGTTTATTTTGAGTCAACATTTACCAAATGCTAGCTGTGCAGAGTGTGATATTACCTGACCAGAAATTCCCCCTGAGTGATATTCTCCGTGTGTGAGCATCAGGCTTCTTTGGACGTATAGGAATGACCATTGGAACGCGCTTCCACGTAAGGGACGATGTGTTGGGAAGAACGTATGTAAAGTTAACTGCTCGCTGTGATAAAGGCTATAAGTGAAGGAGGTGATGACTTCGAATTTAAAAAAGCCTAGACAAAAAAATAAATAAAATAGCCTAGACAAAACTCAAATAAAAATTTTATTAAAGAACAAATAAATCCGCACTCTACAACTCTGTGTAGTAAAGAGGTGTGGAGAAGGAACAGTTTTAGCCTCGATTCAAAAATGTTTTTACATAATGCAAGAAAAAAATGCTAGAGAATTTGGAACGTACCATTTCGTTAACATCTTAGAAAGAGGTATGAGATACTGGCTGGAAAGGAAAGATCGTAAACGCTGTCAGAAATGACGGAATGCCTCGAATCTGACTTTCCAGCCAGAAGTTGGGTTAACCCAGAGTCTCCTCCTGAGGGCTGATGCTTAAAGACAGTTCTCTTCCCTGCCATGGAAGGGAAAGAAAAACAGAGCGGATATTCTTCTTTGAAATGTTCAGGAATACACTGGAAAAGTACTATTCCATTGAGAGAAGTAAAACCAAATCATAAAGACGTAGGATAGACATTCTATCTGCAAGAGGGAAATTGTCAACATCCACGTAAGTGGAGAGATCACCGGTGAACACCGTACCATTGTAATGATAAACCTGTTTGCACACAGGCAGATTTGGCTCGGCCCCAAACCATTTCAGGTAGATTTCAGGATTTATCTCTGACTCTTACTATTTTTAAGTAATCTGATTACAGAAAAGAACTCTGTAACACTCCCTGGTTCTTAATGGGAAGAGCTGTTAGTATTTGAACAAGGGGCCTGCAGAGGCCGCACTGAGGTTCAGGCTAGGCTGGAACCAGGAAAGGCAACGCAGGGTAAATCCTATGGTGAACTGCTGAGCTCACGGGCAGTAATTTAGTCTTAGGTGTTCAACCCATGAAACCCTTAGGCTTTCTCCACTTACGATGTCGAGGCATAGCTAACCGTATTCGCCGTAATATTTCTCTCCCCTGAAAATAGTTCAGGTAGAAGAAAACCAATCTGAACACACGAACTTCTGTGCACTGATCGTAACAAATTTTGATTTTGTGTTTAGAAATTTAACAATGACTGGTGGATAGGGCGACTAGTTAAAGAAGGCTGTGAAATCGGATTCATTCCAAGCCCAGTCAAACTAGAAAATATGAGGCTGCAGCATGAACAGAGAGCCAAGCAAGGGAAATTCTACTCCAGGTATGAGAAAGACATCAAGTGTCTGTGCAAATGTCCCGATTGTGTCATCATTCATGTCTTCTTGTTTTCTGTGTTCCACAGTCTTTATTATGTGTTGAAAAGCAGACTGGCGATATGGTTTACTAATGGGCATCACAAATCCTGCATTTTAAAGGCTTCGTCCCAGCATCTGATTTTCTTCTTCTTTGGGAGAGAATCAAATTAATTATTATCATTAAAATAAGGCATCAAGGGTTAAATTTGGGCTTCAGTGCAGAGGAAATTCTCAAGGTCTCATTTCTTACTGAACGCATTCTGGCCCGCAAGCAACCTCGGTGACTAATCCCGGTGCCTGTGGTATAGCTGCCTGGCATGGCACGAAGGTGTTTTAGAGATGATGGTCTCAGACTTCACCGGCAAAGAGCAGGTCTTGTGATCCGTTACTTTCATTTTCACTTAGGAAACTCAATTTTCAGGTCTGCCTACTGCTAAGCACGTAAAGGGAAACTTGGTACGAAACGAGTTAACACTGCCTTTGCAGAGAGTAGTTAAATGAGTTATGCAATAAGCTGGGGCTGCATAATCCTTCCGAGGATTCTTGAGATTGCATGCCCCTCATTAAAAGAATCACCGGAAGAGCTCCTCAGACGTGGAGTGAATTTGAAATTGAGCCCTGTGCAGGCAAGTCGGAGAACATGGCCTGCTTCTCCTTGGGCGAAGGGATGTGATTTGGGCAAACCTTTCCATTAATGTGAATTGTTAGGCTTCTATTTTCTTGGATATATTTTGTTTCTATGATGCTGCAAGATCCTTTGTCACTGGTAATATTTTAGCCTAAGCAAGATTTTTTTTTTCCCCAAGGTGTCTGCAATAAGTCAAATAGAAGATCTGTTTTTTGGTTTGGAACATTCCTCTTTTTTAACTAGTATTTTGTAACTGTCAGGCTGTTTGAGTTCAGGTGGATTCCTCCCTCGTTTGAAACCTCTCCCCCGTATTTGGCTTTCATTAATCCTGGGTTATTGGGGGCTCTCAGATTCTGAGATGTGTTTAGTCATATAAAAGTGGATGCACGCAGATCAAGAGAGCATGCGCATTTTACTTATAGGGTATTGGAGAGGAGATCCTATTCATAAAATTTCCAGGGTTCTCCTGGCATTACTGTGTATTTTCCTATTCTCTATATTGATAGTGGTCTCTCAATACTAGCTAGTAAAATCTTACAGTGTGGAAAAGTTTTGTTTTCATAGAACATAGATATTGCTGTTTTAAATTTGGTGGTATATAGTTTGTTGAGGTTTGAAGTAATCTCAGGGGATTGTTTTGATTTTATTTGTTGAGGATACTTTAGTATTTTCAAGAGTTTGCCTGGTCATACAAGTTTAGTTAGGACAGCACTAGGTAATAGGAAATTCCCTTAATAAATCTTTTCCCGAGACTTTAATCTCTTCAGCCTCTGAATCTGGATGGGGTTATTTTTCATGTATAGACTAACATTACCTTGAACTTTTCTTGGTTCACGTCTTTGGAATAACGTTTTGTAGAATGCATTGTGGAAAATTTGGGATGGGTTTTTACAGAGATGGACGTGTATATCTGTCTCTGCTTATTCACGTACAAACTGAGAATACTTGTCAAGGAGTAGGAAGGGAGGAGGTTTGTTAAGGAAGCACTGTGTCCTCCCAAGTGGACATCCCTGGTCTGATGTCCGTCATCAGCTCAGCTTTATAGGAACCTACGGGAACAAGAAGTATTAGAACTTCCACTTCACAGATGAGGCAACAGGCGAAGAGAAGGTAGGGAACTTGACCAAGCTTGCACAACTTGTAAGTGGTAGAATCTGGATGAGAACTCGATGGATCTGACCGTAGCCAGACCGCGGATGGATGACTGTTCTACGCCGCACATCATGTGGCAAGGGCCCAGGCACAGCAAGGAAAGAACAGATCGCTGTTATTATTGCTGTCTATTATTAGTTACTATATTAGATTGTTTTGCTATTGCATTTTTTCCCTTAAAAGACTATATGAACTTTTATATTAGGGGAGTAACAAATACCTCATAACTTATTTTAGGGAGCTAGGTGACCTTTCCTATACTTGTGTATCTTTTCTTTTGATTTTCTTGATTTTATTTTGTCCTATCTACTTACCGTGTTTGCCTCCGTATGTAAAGGTATTTTTACTTGGTTTCAGAGATTTTACATTTGCCTTCTAACACCTGAAGTACAGTTTTATTCTGAGGACAGAACCAGAATTCAGCAGTATGTAAAAACTCTGATTTTTTTTTAATTATAAAAATCAACCGAAATCAAAGGCAGTAAATGGGGGACAGAGCTCAAGAATGTGGCATTTGTCTAGAATTAAAAGTTAAGGGCAAATTTGCATTTTGAACATTTTGACTATTTGCAGTGGTTGTCGAAATTTTACACAATTCAAATAATACTTTGACTTTTATTAGACTTAGGACTTTAGAAGAAGTAAAAACAAAAACCAAACAAACATAAAACTTCTGGAAGAAAATGTTTTGGTCCTGGTGATGGGTATTCTTACTGCTTCTATAAATACCACTTTATATTAATTTTATATATGGTCTAGTATTCTTGTTAAATGTATTGGAGTACCTCTTACGAACCCTTAAAAAGATACAGCAGCCTCCTGCTAGCTACTTAAAGTTTTTGATGTTTGTCTATTTGATGCATGAAAATACCAGAATGGCAGCACTACAGTTCACCCTGGTTATTGGTGTTTTAGTGGAATTTACATTTTTATCTTAATATGTGTGTAACTTAAACATTGCCCTTTGGTGCATAGACATTGTGGCAAACCCTTTCAACCAGACCCACGATTGGCTCTGATAATAAATGTTAGGCACTAAGATCGTCTTGGCAAAATTGCCTGTCACTCTTGTATGCTATACCTTTCCATCTTCTTCATCCGTGAAAGGGCCATCTGGTAATAAGATATTTAGCATGCTGGTAAAACAAACAAACAAACAAACAAACAAACATAAACACTCTTATTCCAAAGTTCACTCTAAAGTTTCTAAGACACTGGTGTGTCTTGTTTCAGATTTTAGAATTTGGTGGCTCTGAAGTGTACGCTTTTCAACTTGTGCCTCAAATAACCAAGTTGAATCCACCATGGTCATTAGGCTTGAGACATGTTTCGAATATTAACTACTGTCAGAGGGTTAAATCATATAACACTGCGTGTGTCATGCTCCGTGGTAGACCTTTTAAAGGTCTACCTTAACTGGGTGGTAGTGGGGGTTTAGTATGGCTGTGTTTTTCTTTTGTAGGTTGCTCATGAAAGCTTGGGTACTTTCAATTAAAAGTAACCAAGCTAAGCCAAACAACCAGGAACCACACAAGAAGAAAATCATAAGTTTTGGTGTTAACGTTAAGGTTCTATGCATTACTTCAGAAGGTCTCTAATATCAAAAGCCAAGGAAATGTGCTATTACCTCTCTGTAATGCTGGCAGAGAGTTTAAGGGCTGTAGAAATTACCCTAGTTCTCTTCCATTCTCTCAGGGCCTTTTAAAATTAAACCTTGAATTTGAAGCAGAGACTATTACGTGGCTGTTTCAAGTACTCCAGGAATCTCCACTGGGAAATTACTCTTTGCCTCCTTGTAGGAAAGACAAATTTAAAGTTCAATAAAAAGACAATGACTAATCATGTTTATTGAGCAATAGAAATGTTTTGATGTCTGAAATAAGTGTCAGGTGTAATATAAATTTTTGCTTTACTTCAGTAAATCAGGAGGAAATTCATCATCCAGTTTGGGTGACATAGTACCTAGTTCCAGAAAATCTACACCTCCATCATCCGGTAAGTAGGTAATAAGTGCAAAACGGTGTATTCCGCATTTCATGCTTTCCTCAGTCTTACCTAGTTATGTGAATTTGCATACACAGAATCACTGTGTGAACCCTAGAAAGGTTCAAAGCGATCAGAAATAAGAATGCCCACATGGAGTAAGAAACAATATGGGGAAATTGTGGCAGGGCTTTGAAAAAAGGAGATTTGTCAGTGTGTTCGCTGGAAGGGGCTTGGATGACCAAAGTGATGAATGTACTTACCTTTTTATCCCTACGTACCCCACCGTGGTGCCCGGTACATCGTCCTGGGCAGTAAATGGATGAATGCCCACCATCGGACACAGTGTAATGTGTGTTGCTGGCCTCAGTGTTAAATAAAAAGAAAAGAAGGAGAAACGCTTTGGAAAGGCAACAAAAGAATAAAATGATGGAATGATTGGTCCGACATGAGCTTTCCCCAAAAGGCTCTTTGGAAGCTGTAAGAGGTGTCTTGAAAAAGACAGGAGCACTCGTAGGAAGAGTAACTACTGTTTTCTTTCCAAAGCAGTGGAGAAGCACACCACATTAAATTTGAATTCAGGTAAAGAATAATTTTTTTAGTATAAGTAAAGCATTGTTTGAGAAATACTTAATAGTAAAAAAAATTATTATTTGTCTGAAATTCAAATTTGACTGTATTTTTCTTTGTTAAATCTGGCAACACTGGGGACGCCTGGGTGGCTCAGTCAGTTGAGTATCCGACTCTTGATTTCAGCGCAGGTCAATCTCACAGTTCGTGAGATCAAGCCCCATGTTGGGCTCTGACAGTGTAGAACCTTCTTGCTTGGGAATCTCTCTCCTCTTCTCTTTCTGCCCCTCCCCTGCTCTCTCTGTCCCTGTCTCTCAAAATAAATATACATTAAAAAAAATAAATCTGGCAACTCTACCATTCTGTGTACAACTTGGAGTTCTATGCAATTAGGAGACCAGTTGGTAGAATTGCAGAAAGCCCACGGTCATCAGAATCTTAGTTTGCTAAGATTGGGACTCAGAGGAAGACTGCAAGGACTCACCCACAGAGCATTTGAGTGAAATGATTCCTCGTGTGATTCCAAGAAGTTGGAAGAGGGAAGCCTGTACATCCATGGAGAAGGTAGGGAAGCAGTTGCCCTCTAACTGGTGTGTCTTCAGAACAGGATTCCCCTTGACTCCTGATCACGCCTCGTGGCTGAATGTCAGTGGCTTGTAGAGACTGATCAGAGGCTTCTTGATAAAACTCATGGAACTTTCTGAAGTGCGAAATCTGAGCACAATACAAAACAAATCATTTTAGGATGCATATTGATTTCAAAACACCATGTATGTACAACTTGCAGTAATTCTGAGTTGCCCCAAATTAAGTAAAATCGTATGTTTGAAATGAAAATTGAAGCCCTTTTAGGTATTACGTAAGGCTTATGCCTTCCCTTCATCGGCAGAGGGTAGCTATTTACTGAAGGCACACGGGAAAAGAGGCTTATCTCCACTCCTTCTCAAACAGATAAAGTTACCGATATAATGGTATAAAGCTGTACCTTTCATATATATCTTAAAGACTGCCTCCGAGGCTCCAGAGGACTGGAATGGGGAAATGTCACATCATATTGTGACAGAACTGCAGCCCTGTGCCCAGAGTCCACGCCCCTCTTTGTAGACCAGGAAAATTCTTCCATTTCCATCAACTGGGCTGTGGCCTTCGAACAGTTTTGGCAACGTGAGAGCAGGCCACGTGCGTTTTGAAGAGTGCGTTCGTGTGCTTGTAAAATACCATTTCATTTTTGTCGGCAGGTATTTGTCATGCCTAAAACAAAAGTTCAGTTTACTACAGCGAGGTCAAGATGATTGAAAACTTGACATGAGTTTTATACAGATAACGGGGCTTTGGAATAGCATTTCTTGGATCCCAAGAATAGAAGACACTTGTGACTGAATGGACTGGAGACATTTGCCAACCACAAAAATGTGTAATAGGCATGTCAGGAACCCGCTCTAATTTTCAGATTTCAACTTCTCTGAAGAGAAACTTCAGAAAATGTTTACAGAGATGTTTCCCCCACCCCACCTGCATGGTAGACCGCCTAACTCATCCAGTGTGGGTCGGCCTGCAAATGTAGCTTTCCTCTTTAGTTCCCAGAGACCCTAGCTAAAGTTCACCTCATCCACCACTAGACCAAGGAATATAAGCATTTGCCTAAAGTAAATATTCTTGGAGGTTCTCAAGGATTTGGAAAAGGAAAAATTTCCACTTCATATCTGAGTAACTGGGTGGTAGCCAGTTACACGTACACCCCGCCCCAACACGCACACACTTGCATGTGTGTGCCCACACGGGTCGTCCCAGGACGCCACTCCACTTGACCCAGGGGGGTCTTAGATGAAGTTACAACTTAGATTTTGCAAAATGTTTCCGAGGCTCTCTACCAGAAAAAAAAAAAAAAATTCTAGTGAGGACCAATGAAAGAAACTATTTCCGTATTTATGGAAGTAGTTTTTCCCCACGTAAATACTAATGTTTGCCAAGGTCATACACAAGTATGAGACAGAAAAGAGGTAGCCATCTGAGTCTAATAAAGTGTATGGAACTATGAAAAGAGTTACACATGCTTCTTAACTTAGTAAATTTCTGGAATGTGTTTTGAAAGTGGCCAAATGCTTTAGAATTCTCTGCGTTTCAGAGTGAACCCAGATGGCTTTTAAATTTAAGTTAACCATAAGTCAGAACTAATCCATTGGGAAGTTCTCAGTTTGGGATTTTGTGCCCTTGTGTCCAAACACAGGTATATTTCAAACCCGAGTCGGGGTTTGAGGCTATGTGTGGGTCGCCAAACATCTGGGCAATATCACAGCTAACCTTTTTATGTATATCCACTCTTAGTATAAATTTTTTTTTTTAATCCATCCACTGGGGTGCGAGGGTGGCTCGCGTAAGCATCCGACTTCGGCTCAGGTCGTGATCTCCTGGTTCTTGAGTTAGAGCCCATGTCGGGCTCTCTGCTGTCAGCCTGGAATCCACTTCAGATCCTCTGTCCCCCTCTCTCTCTGCCCTTTGCCCACTTGCGCACACTCTTTCTCTCTCTCTCTCTCTCTCTCTCAAAAATAAACACTTCAAGAATTAAAAAAAAAATCCATCCACTGATCAGAGCAGACTACATTCAATGGCCAAATCATGAAAGCGAATTCATGAACTTTGCCATCCCAGTTGAACTTTGCCTGTCACCTCTGACCTACCGGTAGGTATCCTCAATTTCAGAAAGGCTCTCAGGAAGCGCTGCTCCCTGAAGGTGGCCTTTATAAGCCCAAGAAAAGATGAGGAAGGTAAAAGTATATGGGAATGTACCACCAGAAGGGAAAGTTATCTGATGTTGGTTAAGATAGATATTAGAAACAGTGAAAAACTGACCCCAGTCCTCTCCATCGTATCCAGGAAGAAACTAACAACCTGCTTTCTAAGTTGGGATACGATGGAAAGCGTTACAGGGTTGTATCAAGGCATCCATTCAACCCCTGGGCGCATTTTGCAGTGTTTTCCGTCACACCCAACACGCTGAACCTTTTAGTGCATCAATATGTGTGGCTGGTGCACAGAGAGCGACTTGGTTACTAGGGAAGTCTAAATCCCTGGAATTAACTCAGCCTGTTATTACCTTCACTGGAGAGAGAATCTTACCTGCCCTTTCCGCAGGCAGTAGTTGCTCCGGGCAATATTGTGCAAACAGTGTCAGGCAGTTACTTCATCACAGGTCTCGACCTAATCAGATGAATCAAAGGAACAATGAAACAAGAGATCTTGGTTTTCAAAAGGCGGAGTCACCGAATATCCATAATAGCTTCCGAACTGAAGAGTGAGGGGATGGCTGGCGGGTGATCTGCCACCATTGAAAGGGTCAGCAGCGGCTGCCGTTGTGTGAACCCGATGTGTTTGTTCCTGGTGTGAAGGAATGGGAGCTGCTTTGTAGCATCGAACTCTTATTCCTAGATGGCAATGTGTTCCTTATCTGAAGGTACTGTGGGGTTGTGTTCGATAGAATAGATGTTCTTCTTTTCCTTTCCATGGCCTCACCTAAGCCCTAGACTCATTTTCTCCTGAGCTCACCTCTCTGGTGTCTTCCTGAATCCTGACAGTGAGGACGCAACCCCACTTGGAGAGCACAGGGGACTGGAGAAGGAAGGGTACCTGGGTGGAGAGAGGGTGCACGGACGGGGCAGGGGCTGGCAGAGGCAAACCTTGGTTTCGAGACCTGGCTCTGCCGAGTTTTTGCCAGACCAAGACCCTTAAACTCTTCAAGAGTTGATCATCTCCGTCTTAAAAATAAGAGGGTTGAAAGCGATCTTGCAAATACTTTGCAGCTCTGATTCTGCAGTTGAGAAAATTCTGTCGTCGTTGCGTGTGGCAGTGTTTTATAAAGTTCCAGATGAGATTATGGATCTTTTTTCACTTACCGCTTAATCTTGACGTGCTCCAGTTTTCAAAGGCAAAAGATTTTAAAAAGTGAAATCAGGTTGAACCGCCCATCGAAACCTCTCACTCTCCAGACAAGGAGACCAGTGCCATATTCCCTTGTGTCTTTCTGCCCTTCCGCTCTGCCTCTGCTATTAAATCCAGTGGCTTTATATAAGTCATCGGAAGTCCCCTCACGTCATCAGACTCATTTCATTTGGAGATCGTGGGGTCCAGTGTTTTCTAATGAGTAACTCATTAGGGGGTACATACCATCTTGAAATCGTTTTAATGTTGCCCATCCTGGAATGCTCCCTGAATCATCTGCCTCATGTACAACTCCGTTCTATGCGCTGCCTGAATGTAGGATTTTCTATTCTCGCTTTCCCCCAGATGCCTGTTGCATTTTCAGTGAAGCTTTTCACATTGCCCTCATTTCCACACAAAACCAAGCAAAAAATAAGAAACCTGAGGCGCACTGTGATACAGGTTGCTCATTATCTAAAAGCCGAGTGAAGGTATCGTGAAGCCAAATGTTCTGAACCATAGTTCTATACGGTCGATGTGGAAAAATGCCATTGTTTTATTTGAAGCTACACCTTAAAAATGTTTCTCTAAAAATATTATTGAGAGATCTTAGCATAACTTTGTTCAAGCAAGCCTGTCACGGAGGGGATCTTTCGGTTTTGCTCGATTGGATTACATGGCATTCTTAACGTGCTTTACCTTTAAATTTTACTTTGTTTACTATGCTGAGCACTCGTGATAGATCTTTTACTATGGTTAGTTTTATTTGCTTTCATTTTATTTTTTTTTATAACCTGTTTTTCCTCTCCTGTCTACCTGATGATTTTTGAATTGTTTGTCTGTATATAGCTATAGACATAGATGCTACTGGCTTAGATGCAGAAGAAAATGATATGCCAGCAAACCACCGCTCCCCTAAACCCAGTGCAAACAGTGTAACGTCACCCCACTCCAAAGAGAAAAGAATGCCCTTCTTTAAGAAGGTAACATGAACTTCCAAGCTCCCATCTGCTCAACTGCTCAACCGCACTGCGCCACACTTCTCGTCCTGTTGACTGTCTGTGTCTTTTGATAAGCCAATAACGTGCATGCTCTGTTATTCTTTGTTTCTTTTCCACGCTGCTGTAGCTAAGCAGAAGCAGAGATCGGTAAGTTCACATTGACATAAGCTGTGTTTATCCTGCCACTGGCATCATTAGCATTAAGTCCCACGGTTTTATGAAACGCAATCATTTCTGCCCTGAGAAAAGAACGTATCAAACAGCTCATGGAGTCCATGCATTTCCAACCGACTAAATTCAGGGAGTGACCCGTTGAAGCGCTATTACAGTACTTATCCTTTTTGATGGAATAATACCTACCACCAAGGGAATTTGTTTAAACCTTCAAAGATGTCAAACACCGACAACCCCATATAATGCACCTGTATTGTGCATGCTTATTCTGTCTGTCTTTGTCTCTTTTCTTTTTTCCAGAAATTTAACTTATATCAAGCATATTAAAAAACATGATTAGATTCTGATTGATGATATCCAGATACATAGCTTGTACTAAAAAAAAAAAAAAATGATTCAATTTTTAATTTAGTCAGTATTTAAACTTCTGATCCACTAGGTGGAAACTCTGCAGATGAACAAGACCAGTGGAAAACTGCAGGCTTGTTTTGGCGGTTTACTGTGAGTTTTTCCTATTGTCATATATAAATCCTCTCCCCATGTTCTTGCCTCCTCCCGCAGTCAGGTCACAGCATCTCACCTGTTGGATAACGGGGCGGCGGCCGTGCGTAGAGCCTTTGCCACCGGCCCGCCAAGATGCCACACGGGGACGCCCCTTTGTCCCCTGACTTGGAAACCAGGGTATTCCTGAGCGCCCTTCACTCCAAAGTCTGTTTCCTTTCACACATTTTGTAGCTTGAAAGCATTATTTTTTGAAGGACATCCCCCCGCCCCCTCCACACACAATTTCCATTTGTTCCTTTCTTCTCACACACGCCCCTTCCCACGGCCGACCGCTGTGCTGTCTTTTGGAATTGTACTTCCTAGCGTCACCATGGCCAGCACGGCGATGGATGCGTCATGACATGGACGCAGGCATTTTGCTACATGGAGGGACTCTACCATAATCCATGAGGTGTCAGCAGCTGAACTGTGAAGTTTGTTGTTGTTTTTCTTTTTCTTTTTCTCTTTTTAAATAAATGATGGTTATGCTTACAATAGAAGACCTCTGCACTCCAGGCAAAAATGAAAACCTGGATTTTTGCGTTAACACGGGCGGCCCCGGCCTGACGTACGTCCACACCAGTGGACCCATGTCGCTGGTCCTGTCTCCTCGGCGCAGCGAAAACCTGCACCCAAGTGACTAGCAGTCTTCCTAGCCCAGATGCCTAGAAACTCCGCATCCTTCAGATGCTCTGGAGTTTACAGAGCAGTGACCTGAACTAAAACCATGTCAGTCAAGATACGTTTTTTGAGGTTTGCTTTCTCTTAAGTTCCCAAGCTTCACAGATGTCCGTAAACCACGATTTTTTTTTTCAACTAAATAGTTGGAACAAAATAGGTCTAGCGGGAAAGGGCAGATCAAAATGATGGTGTCGTTATCCGTAGGGCACAAAGTACCAATATTCCATCAAATAAGGTAATTTCTGTAGCTACCCTATCGAATAAGAAGCTGATTGATGACCGGCATGGGTAACCCTTTGCTAGTTGGTAGCCGCAGATCGAAGGAACCAAGACCTTATGTATGAAATCCTGGGCCACTTAGGCTTGAAATAAAATTTCTTGGTAGCCGTTGCTGAAATACGCTCAATTTCTATTCCTGATTCCAACAGTGGAAAAGGTATTCTCCTACTGAACAGTTCTAAGAACTCGGCTTCTAAACAGTTGCAGTATGATCCCAGGTGGTAACAATGTAATAACAAATATGCTTATGATGCCTTCGGCACTGGTATTCATTCTTCTTGTGTTCCTGATTATGTGGTGAACTTCAATGTAGAGCTCAAAAACAAAAAGCCAACCTGACATTCACCGATAAGATTGTTTTCCATCTTTTAGGTTGCTTTTAGAGTGGTGCTCGTGGCATTTGTGCTGTTACTGTATTATGTTTGTCTTGTTTTTTTTTTCCTGTTTGAAAATGTATTCTACCTTTCTTGTGTCTATTAAAATTAATTTTGAACACTAGGTAAAATTTTAAGGAGGGAAATTTGACAGCACAGTGGCAGCATTATTTTTGCCCCCCGGAAATCTGTCTGCTACTATGGGTGGAATCTCAGGTGGAAACGACGATGTTTTTTTAACTACCGCCCACCCCACCCCCACCCCCCACCGGAAACAAGTGGAAGTCAGTCGAAGTCAGATAGTTTTAAGCAACCCTACACTGTTCTTGAGCCACAGGCTGATGCAGAAATGACATTCATGTTTGTGCATCCGTTTTTCAAATTCTTAAAATAGTTAAAAAATATTTTTTTTGTCTGTGTGATTCCTTAAATATATTGTTTCAGGCACTCGTTAATGCAGGAAACTTCGGATAACAATGATTTGTGTGCCCCAGTGTGGGAGACCTTATCTCTCTCTTCTGCATTAAAAAAAAAAAAAAAAAGTCCTCTGGGGTCCACGTAAGCATTTTCTGTTATGGAAACAGCCAGTTTTAATGTGATCAAGCAAAGTAGCTATTACCTGATTTTTTTTGAGAAAAGTTGTATCTTGATCATTTCATGTGAAGCAGTTAAAGCTGAACATTTTTGGAAGTTTTAGAAATCGCTACAAAATTTAGCTCATTCCCCTGCTCTTCCAAGAAAGAAAGAAACTATCGTGGAAAGGCATGAATTGGTTATGTAACAGAGACGTGACCCAGGCCACTCTGGAGAAGCAAGTTGATAATGAACCTTTGAGGCCCCTACAGCATGCTTGAATCTGTTATCACACATTAACCACCTTCCTTCCGAGACACGCAAATGCTACATTTTAAGTTTTCAAGTTCCGAGAAACCCAGAACTCAAAACCATGAGTCACTCACCTGGGATAGGGATCCTTACTGGAACCGGCATGCCTGTCACTTTAAACTCTCACAGTAACATAGGGATTTGCTAGTATTTGGTAATGGACGTTATAATGTCTTGAAAGTAGGCTTTATCCAGGTAAGACCAACGTCCAGGATGCATAGCTGATAAGACCTTTCTTTTCTCCGTAATTAACCACGTTAGGTCTGATCATTCAGCTCTTCAGAAAACTCTCAAATGCATTTAAAAAGCAGTATTAACCTCCAGTCCAGCCTGAACACCTCTTCTGCATGAGGCTTGTTTCTGTCCTTCCAACTAGATTTTGCTGAAAAGCAGCACTTCCTGCTTTAGGAACTAATACGTCAGTAGTATTTCTTGAGGAGAGCAAGAAAACGGTAGACAGTTCAGTAACTTGAAAAACCTTAGGAAAATAAGCCCACCATGCTTTGATTGGGTTTATTGAGGAAAGAGGCAAGTAAAAAAAAAAAAAAGAAAGAAAAAAAAAAAGAAATTTCTGGAAAGCCGGTGCCTCCTATGACAGAGTTCAGAAAGAACAATTTATACTTAAAATATCTAAGCTCCGCCCGCCTCTTAACCATCTGAAGCCCTCTCCTCTCTCTCTGCAGACAGAGCATACTCCTCCTTATGACGTGGTACCTTCCATGCGGCCCGTGGTCTTGGTGGGCCCATCTCTGAAGGGGTATGAGGTGAGTGGCCGCCCTGCGGAGCACACTTGACCTTCACATGCAGCGCTGCTTTGTGACTCCGCCTCCCTCTTGAATTTAGAACTTAAAGAGCTGGTAGCCGCAAAGCATGTTGTTTTCCAGGCTGTGGTGTATAGTGCTTCCTGTTTCGTTCTGTTATGTTTTTATGGCTGTTGCTTGGGAAGTTTTGCAACAGTTTTAGTTTACTCAGTCTGGGGGGGGGGAAAGAGTATCAAATGGATTGTTGCCTGAAACCACTCGCGATGTCATGTTATTGTCACTAAAACATCAGGATAACTTTGGGGAACGTCCCTGTTTTAACTGACACTGTTGTCAGGACTCAGCAACGGAAACAACGTGGCAGTCTCCCGTGCTCCTTTTCCCAAAGGGGAACCGTAGGTGTTTTAAACAGTCTGAGGAGTAGAAGTGTTTTATCATAATTAGGAATGTTTTTATTGTGCCTTATTAATTTACTGCTTGTTCAATTGCAGGTCACAGATATGATGCAAAAAGCATTGTTTGATTTTTTAAAACACAGATTTGAAGGGCGGTGAGTATTTCAGGATATCGGATGTTGTGGATTTCTTCTGGAAGATGACAAAACCCGGGTGGGCCGGGCATGTGATCCCAAGAGAAAAATGTCCTCTGAGGTCTATATGGTGATGGGCAGGAAGTCTTATTCAGTTCAGTCTGATTCAGTGAATATCTGTCATACTTGCTCAGCACATCCTCAACCCTAGATAAGCCAGCTCTCTGTCCCTGCACCTGCACCTATAAGCTGAACTTGGCCTGTTGACTAGTATCACCCCAAAGTCAGCTGGTGTCAGTGCTGCACAGATAGACTCAATATCCCTCTTCTTTTCACTTTTCTGACTTCTGTACCTTCTCCTCTCTCACCAGTTCCCAACCGCCTTACCCTCTCTCTCCCCCATGAAGGCAAACAGAGGAGAACTTCCAAGAGTTCCCACCCCCACACCGAGCCCCACTTGTGTGGTTGCTTGAATGCTCTGTTTTTTCCTGTCACTGTGTTCTTAGCAATGGCCAACCCAATGATATGGGCACTCGATCCCATTCCTACCCCAACACAGCTGTAGACTCCTTTCCTTTCTCTTCATCGCTACTTCTCATTCTCATGGAAACTCCCATCAGCAGCTAAAAAGGTATTTTCTCCCTCTGACGGAAGTTAGAACGCCTGTTCCCCTCTAGCTGCTCCATTTTTCTCCTTTTCTTTACAGCAAAACTCCGTGAGCACGTAGTGCATACTTGTTCTCTCATACTGAAGTGTACTCCAGTTAAGCATCCATCGCTCAGCCGAAACTAGTCCTGTCAGATTCTCCGTGACCTTCACCATCGCTAAATCCAGGGGTGAATCCTCAGCCCTCCTCTTAATTGACATGTTGGATTGCTTCATCATCATTTAAATACTTTATTTGCTTGTTCCCTGCAAGCACACTTTCCTGGTTTTTCTTTTATCTCACTTTGTCTCCTTTTTCTCCTTGGCTGGTTCTTCATCATCAGCTAGACAATCTGAGAGAGCCCAGGGTTAAGTCCTTTGGTCTTTTCGCTTCTGCTTACACTCATTCCATGAGTGATTTCATTTTGTGTTAGACGTGTAAATAGCATTCATTCACCAGTCCATCCTCTGAATTCCAGAGTAGTCTGACCGCTAAAATGTCTAATGGAGTTCTCAGACGGAACCTCCCAACTCCCCCCTAAAGTCTGCTCCTCTCATAGTCTTCCATGCCTCAAGTATAGCTGCTTCATCTTTCAGTCCTAAGACCCATCAGCCCCAAATTATTGAATCATTCTTTTTTTTATGCTTATTTATTTCTTTTGAGGGGGGAGGGGCAGAGAGAGAGGGAGAGACAGAATCACACGTAGCCTCCATGCTGTCAGCGCAGAGCCCGACACGAGGGTCGACCCCACAAACGGTGAGCTCATGACCTGAGCCTACATTAAGAGTCAGACACTTGGGGCGCCTGGGTGGCTCAGTCGGTTAAGCGTCCGACTTCAGCTCAGGCCATGAACTCGTGGTTCATGAGTTCGGGCCCTGTGTCAGGCTCTGTGCTGACAGCTCAGAGCCTGGAGCCTGCTTTGGATTCTGTGTCTCCCTCTCTCTCTGCCCCTCCCCCCTTACACTCTGCTCTCTCTCAAAATTAAATGAAGATTAAAAAAAATAATAAAAAAATAAAAGAGTCGGACACTCGGCCAACTAAGCCACCCAAGCACCCCGAATCATTCTTGACTATGCTTGTCCTCTTACATTCCACATCCAGCTGCTGTCGTCTGTCTCTTCAAAATATATCAAGAATCTACCGACTTCTCACACATCCTCTGCTATCCTTTTGGTCTAAGACACCAGCATCTCTTCCCTGGATTATTAGCAAAAATTTCCCCCTCACTGGTATCCTTGCTTCTATCCTTACTTCCTTAATGTCTCTTCTCCATTCAGCAGCCTGAACCACCCTGCTCAACTGTGAGCCGGATCCCATCACTGCTTTGTTCAGACCCATCCAGTGACTTCTCTTTTTACACAGAGTGAAAACCAAAGTCCTTATAGTGACCTTTAAGACCCTCTCTGGTCTGACCATGCACATCCCCACGCCCCTTCTTAGTTTTGACTTCATCTGTTATGCTCTCCCACTTGCTCATTCTGCTCCTGCTATACCGACTTCCTTGTTCCGTGAGTGTGCTCGACAGCCGGATAGATGCCCACCTCAGGGCCTTTGCACTTGCAGTTCCCTGTGCCAGAAACTCTTCTTGGTATATGTGCACACATACACACACACACATTCTGTCTTCCTTCCTTGACTTTTTCCATGACTCTTTTATGTATTTTATTTATTAATTGTGTTTGTTGGCATTCTTCCATAGTTGGAATATAAACTCCATGTGGGCAGGGTTTGGTTTTTTTTTTTTTAATCTGCCATGCGAACTGTTGTGTTTTCAATGCCTGGAAATGTGCCCGTTGTGAACAATACTTGGGGATGACTGAACGTCTCCTGTGTATGCCCTGCTAGAGAAATGCAGAGATGTTGAAACCATCCACTGTCTTTGAATGAAGACACCATCAATTGAAACCTTGACCAGTGAAATATAAAGTAAACGAAAGGGCAGCTCAGGGTGTGTGTGCCCCGGGGTACACAACGTAAAGAGAGGAGGGATCAACACTGACAGGGAACTCATCTCTAGGAAAGATTTTCAAGTGGTAGCTAAGATTTCACCAACTCCTATTAGAAGGCACGTCCAGTAGAGGGTGTTAAGAGTGTGAAGCCATCAGGATGTGATAGAGCATCATGTGGCAGGCAAGCTAGCTAGAGGTCTTCGAGTCAAATCTCTAGACAAGGAGTGACTGGTAACAAAGCCACGGCCATATCTAGCGGGTCATGTTGACTGGCTTGGCCTTGATCCTTTTTCTCTTTTCCCCTTCCCCTTCAGCTCGCGCCAACAAATTTTATGGAACGTACTCTAGGTGCTAGGCATTGCGAGGAGTAAACTCCGACAAGGACCTTGGCTTTATGAGCTTACTTCTAGTTTACTGCAAGGAAGCCTTGAGTCAAATAAGGGATACTGTGGTCAAAGTGAAGCCAATTCCTGAAGCATCAAAGATATGACAGGAGTCTAAAATGGAGACTTCGAAATTGAAACAAAGAGTTGATTACAGCGGACCTGGGAATCTACTGGGCTAGTGTATTCACAACACAAAGTTGGTGCCTCTCCTCCACACTCCTTTCCTTCTCACATCCTAACAATACAAGTACATTAGATGGTGTCTGTGGGTTTCAGTGTTCTATTTTTTCTTAATATACTGCTTTTTTCCTTGACCACACCTGCTTCTACAGCCATTTCTAATTTATACTGGCTTTCAGCAGGCGAGGCCAGGACAAGCAAAGGACTGAAAGAGACAGGAAAGGAAAGCAGGAACTGTGTTTCGAGGTACAAAAAATGACTTGGTAATCAAGATCCACCTAATCAAACGCTCCTAATTTGATGTTTTCCCCATAACCTTATGAAATATGTTTCAGTTTGTGCCAGGAAAACATAGTCTTTGGCTTGGTCCAAGGCCGTCTGGCACTGGCCAAGTGAAAAAGGCATAGCCCTGACCAGGCTCATTTACTTTTCAGTTCTGTCTTCTTGGCTCTGTCGTTTATCCTAGTTTGGGATGGTCTCCTTGACCATTTTCTTGCACACCCAGAAAATTCTGTTAGACAAAGCACTATGCTTTCCATGACTGAGTTAACCCACTGTCCTTTCCAAAATCCCGAAGATGGAGAAATGAGATGGTATTTCCTTGCTGTCTAAACCTAGTAAGTTCTGAATTTGGAAGACAGATTCCAGCCATAGGGTATACCTTGGACCCATGTTCTAAAGTATTAGCCATCCAGACTGATTTCATTTAAGAGACAAATGAACCAAATATCTGAATGCCGCACTGGTTTGCGGCTTCTGGCCAGAAGTAATTGCCACGTGGCTTTATGACTGGACCTGCCTTGGCGCTTTTGACCCATAGAGCTCACGTTTAACACTCTAGGCTTGGGATCACCTATTAAAGATCCTCAAGGGAATTAATAGGGTCCATAAGATACACTTACAAAATTCCATGCGAAAATTTAACTTTTTAACACAGGGCAAGACATCCCGAGCCCCTGAATCCTTAAGTGTCTTTGGTTTTGGCACCAATAGGGGAAGGAAGCTCATCACAAGTATCTAGTATTTCCCTATACATGGAATTTTAGACGGGGAAAACTAATTACTCCTTAATTATCTAATAAGTAAACTAAATTTATTTTTAAAACTTTGAAGCCCACGGGGAAGAAAATAGGAGAGAAGGGTTGGTGAGGAAGAGACTGGACAGGAATTCTTTTCCGTTCTTAAACCTAGTTAGGCTCATTTGTCGAAGCCCTGGAGAGTTGTCAGAATCGTGATCCTTGCTGTTAAATGGCATTAAAGTATGTCAGGTCAATGAAGAGATGAGAAGTCATTATCTTCTCTCTGTTGCGTGCGGTGGAGTAGCCCATTTAAAATCCGATCCATCCTAACCAACTGTGTCGTGTAAACAAAGCAATCTTCGGATTCACCTTGTAGGACATTGAGAGGTAAATTAACAAGGAAATTGAGGACAGGAAGGAAAGGGACCCTCAGTGATGAATTTGGTTTTCCTCCCTAGTGACTTTGCAAATGTTAGCTGTCAGCACTGAAGTGTCCGGAATGCGAACTGAATTGTAGGGATATGTACACTGTTGAATCTTCTGCGAGGGAATCTGATTGGAAATCAATAGTTCTGGGAAACATTACATCACTGTATTCTGTCGTGTAGATAATTTGCTTGGATGTGAAGACAGCTTCTTCCACACTGGTGGTTATCTAGCCTGGATGCATATTAGAATCCTCTGCAGCACTTTAAAAATAAATTAGAACAAACAACCACCAAACAAGGGCTTTTCTGCCGCCTGTGACTGAGACCCAATCGCTAAGGTAAGGTAGGACCTAATGTAACTTTCAAAGCCTACGTGGCAGTTTTGATATGCCAAGAAGGTTAAAAACTCTAAATTGAACTGTCCCCCAAATTTTGCCCTTATGATTTTCAAGGTCCCTTTTTTGGCAGAACCCAAATAGTGACAATCTCCAAGGCATCACTTGAGGATTTGAAATAGGATGGTGACCCAACTTCACACAGCTTAGAGTTGCCCACAGAAGGTCACTGGGTTCTCGGCTGAGCATACCATCTGCGGAAAGGTCCAAGCATGTGGTGGAGGGAGGAGGATGTGTTACTAGAGAAAATCCTGTCCTGCTCCTGAATCAGTTTCCCCACAGGCTGACTGTGTGACGCTCTCTGGTCTCATCTGTCTGGTCACCATTGTTTCCCCAGGATGGTGCCCGTCACAGGGCAGCTTGCCTCCCAGGAAGTGCCCAAGGCTGTGTAGAGCACAGACCCCGACTGTGGTCGCCAGTGGTACCTGGGTCCCATCCAGCTGTACGGCTCTAATGCCCGCCACTTCAGATGCTCATTCTTCCTTCTGCCTAGAACACCCTGCTCACGGTGTCCGTGTGGCTCTTTCCCTCACTTCCCTCATGCCTCTGACCAATGGTCAACTTTCCTGAAAGGTCTTCCCTGAACAAAAATGTGCCCTCCACCACACCCCATCTGTGTCTTCATGACCCTGCATTATTTTTGTAATGGCTTTATTACCACCTGACATCAGACATGGGTCTGCTCCCTTCCGGTCTCCCTCCATCCCACAAGAATTTGAGTTCCAGAATAGCACCCTTATGACTGGCACATAGTAGGCACTCAATAAACCCATGTTGGATGAATGACACCGTCCGTGGTCGCACAGATGCTCGACTGTCCCCTCCCTTGCAGCTAGAGCTTCCCAGATTGTGTCACCCTAGCTACTAGACCCGCCCCCAAATAAATGAAAACATGTTAAACAATTACTAAGCATTGGGTGTTTCGCCTATAGCCCGATTTCACTTGTGAATGCATTTTGAAATAATAATGAAACTATGTTTAAATTGATGTTTTAGTGTCTCTTTTCTGGTTCTTGCTTTTCATGTGTTAAAATTTTCCTCAGAGTGCAAACAGCCCAATAATCCAATACTGATTTGTAAAAAAAAAAAAAAAACCAAAAAACAAAAAAACAGTCCCACTCAGCAGTAAGAAGAAATGGAAACGTAGAACAATATGGATGGATCTCAAATCCATTACAAAAAGTGAAAGGCACTCCATTCAGAAGGCAACAGTGGTATTCTGGAAAAGGCAAAGCTAGAGGGATGAAAACCAGTTCTGTGGGTCCCACGAGTAGGGAAGGAGGGACGAGACTGACAACCAAGGGGGCAGCATGCGGAAATTTTGGCGGGTAATGGAACCATTCCCTATAAGGACTGTGGTTGCAGAAAGAGAATTCTGTGAATTGGTCCATGTTGATGGAATCAGACGCCAGAAAGAATGAGTTTTGTGGTATATAGGTGAACACACATTTCTTTACAACAGCCGGGGGTCCCTTGCCCCATTTTACCAAATGCCCCGAGCTTCAAATAGCAACCACTCTAAACTATGGTAGCTGTGTCTTGTGGTTATTTGCTCCTTAGCTCTAGACAATGTGCTCGATTTGCTGCTTGAGTTCTCAGTGGTAGACTTTATCCATCGACTTCCTACCTTGCAACGTACTTACCCGTCATGCATCGTCTCCCGGTTTCTCCCGTACCTGCCCCCATCTGATCCTTCTCGTCTCCCAACAGTTAAATCCTAATTTCAGCTGGCTCCGTTTCTACTCTGTATGATAACCTTGTGGGTAATATTCAAATGAGCCATACTGTTCGCTTATGGTTCTTTTTTCTTTGTTTTTTTTTGTTGTGTGTGTGGTTCCCGTAAGAGAAATAATTTTACTTTTAATGCTTAACTTTCTCTGTACTTGGCACTAGTTCAGCCCTGAAGTCCCCAGTTGTCTGAACCCTCCTCCCTCTTCCCCCTGCAATGTATTGAAATGCATCCTGTATTCACTCAGCTTTGTCTTCCTGAACCTCTGGGGGCCTTCTGTCATTGTGCCACATCCTTTACCTTTATTCTTGGGACTCCTTTTGCCCTCCTTTTGGGTCGGAGCCCCCTTTCCTTGGATCTGCTGATCTCTTTCAAGGTTTACCTTGTCATTGCAGTCAACAACGTCCTCTAGTAGTTTCCTTAGAAAAGTACAGAACTTTCTGAGGCCCTGAATGTCTAAAAGTGTCTTTAAGCAACTCTCCCGTTTAACTGAGAATTAAAATGGCTATAGAATTCAGATTGGCATAATTTCCCCTTAAAATTCTGACACTTTTTGCCCCATTATCTTCTGGATTCCATTGTTGCCATTAAGAAGGACACATGGGGTCCGACTTCAACTCAGGTCATGGTCTCACGGTTTGTGGGTTCGAGCCCTGCGTCGGGCTCTGTGCTGACAGCTCAGAGCCTGGAGGCTACTTCAGATTCTGTGACTCCTTCTCTTTTCAGTGTGGAAAATCAGGCTCTTAATTCTGGAATTAATAATTTTTGGCTTCCTCTCCTCTGCTTTCTCGATTCTCTTTTTTTCTGGGACTCTTGTTATTTGGAAGTTGAATCTCCTGGGTGATTCTCTTTGATACCTTCTATTTTCTCTCTTTGCCTTTTACTTTTGCTGTTTTACCCTTTAGATTTTCTTAACTTATGTTTCAGGTGTTCTTTTGAATTTTCATTTCTACTCTTAGTTTTAATTTCCAACAACTCAGAGTTTCTAAATAGAAATTTGTTACAGTTTTCTGGATATAATAATCTCCTAGCTTTCAACGTTGAATACAGCTGGCCCTTGAACAACATGGCTTTGAACTTGTGTGGTTCCACTTATATGAGGATTTTTTTTTATGTTTCTTTATTTTGAGAGAGAGAGACAGAGCAAGCGAGAGCGAGCACAGGAGGGGCAGAGAGAGGGAGAGAGAGAATCCCAAGCAAGCCTCACGCTGCCAGCACAGAGCCTGCTGTGAGGCTCGAAACCATGAACTGCAAGATCGTAACTTGAGCCAAAACCAAGAGCTGGATGCTCAACTGACTGAGCCACCCAGGCGCTCCTGCCTCGTTTTTTGAGAAAAAGAGAAAGGGAGCATGTGTGCACAAGCAGGAGAGGGGCAGAGAAAGAGGAAGAGAGAGAATTCCAAGCGGGCTCCATGCTGCCAGCAGAGAGCCCGATGCAGGGCTTGATCCCACAAAGTGTGAGATCAGAATCTGAGCCTAAATCAAGAGTAAGACACTCAACCAACTGAGCCACCCAAGTGCCCCTATGAGAATTTTTTTCAATAAATATATTGGAAAACTTGGGGGACAAATTGTAATCATTTGAAAAATCTTGCCAGTGAACCAATTAGAAATACTGGAAAATTAAGAAAAAGGTATAAGAATACAGAATAATATATAGAACATATAAAATACGTGTTTATAGCCTGTTTAGCTTGTTGGTAAGGCTTCCAGTCAACAGTAGGCTATTAAGTTTGGGGGGAGTCAAAAGCGCTATGTGGATTTTTGACTGTACAGGGTGTTGGTGCCTCAAACCCTCATGTTCTTCAAGAATCACCTATACTATTCATACTATTGATTTTTCTGTGTGTTTTGGTCTCTCTCAGAGCTTTTCCTCAGACGCTCAGTGACCGCTGCGGTGCTCCCGTCTAAGAATGGGGGTATCGCATGATCACTTGGAAGTCCTGTGCTCACAGGTGGCACTTGTCAGCTTTGTGCTTCCCTATAGGACACCCTCACTGGACCATCTACATAGGAAACCTCCAATGTCATTGTCTTGGGGTCTCTTCTCTTTGGCAGTCAGTTGTCCCAAGGAAAGGTCTTCCGTTCTGACCCCCGGAGGATGGAAGCCTGGCTATCAAAACTGTTAAGACAGGGAAGAGGGCTGGGGGCTCAATGTTTAGAATCCTTTCTTTTCCATCTAGTGTCTCTGTCCTCACCTTGCCTCCGGTCTCCTGGTCAGAGGCCCTGCCTTTTATTGCCTGTAGAGAGTCAACCAGTGGTCTTATATCACATGGGGAAGGGAGTATCACCTGGTCAGTCTGTGTAGTACAGGGGAGGTGGGGGGCTCGAACTCTTCAACAGACTTTTCACCAAACCTCCTGTTTTTAGTTTTACCTTCTTCTTCAAACGTATTTGTTAGGCTTCTGTTTTTACTCAACTGTACCTGTTAGTGACTTGTACATCTGGCTGTCTCTGGTCTAAGTCATCTTACTGTTTCCAGCTTCCAAATTATGGTGCTCTCATTTCTACCAGACTTAAAATGACCCCCCCCCCAAGATCCTTACTGTCACAACACCCTATCTGTCCTCTCCACAACAGCCATCTTGATCTTTTAATTATTTTGTCAATTAATTTTCTTATTCATTACCCATCTCTTCCGCTAGACTCTTAGTTTGGTAGAGTGCTTGGTACTTGGTAAGCAAACAATAATGCTAAGTGAGGACGTGCAGGATAAACAAAAATGAATGGCTAATTTAATCGTCAATAATTCATTAAAAGTGAACGATTTTCATCTGAAGCTGATGTTCACCATATATTTCAAATTTAGATGCATTTTGGGAATGTATGTCTATCCCCTTTTATTCAACTAAGTAACCTCAAGGTCTTCTGTTACTTTTCTCCCAACAGGATCTCCATCACAAGGGTCACGGCCGACATATCGCTCGCCAAGCGCTCAGTGTTAAACAATCCCAGCAAGCACGCAATAATAGAAAGATCTAACACAAGGTCAAGCTTAGGTAAGTCTGTGCAGTCCTGATGAGCTTAGGCTATTGGAACATTTCTCTCCCAAGGTTGCCGATGAGAAGCGCTAACTAGATGGTGATTCGATGTGTCATAGAGCAGGGAAGAAACGGACCCGTGTTGCCAGCAGGTGCTCCAGTCTTATTTCATGATATGGAAGGATTTGTTAGGATAGTTGCGACTTAAATAGTCCACTGGGTGTCAGCATTAATGTTTTGGTTGTGGTTTTCTGCCCTTCCCCCACCAGTGTGAGCTTTGGTGTCTACAGACTCTAAAAATTCCTGGCTTTGCATCGGTGTTACCGTGGGCAAGGTCATGGATATCTTCAATGCCTAGTTTCCTCATCTAAACAACAAAAAAAGAGACTGTATTAACTACCTTGTAGTATTGTAAGGATTAAACATAGTATGTTCTCCATCAGTGATGGCTATTATCCAAAGACCCTCAGTAACTGAAATACATCAGTGATTATGTGATATTTAGGATAGTGTGGGGGGGGGGAGGGGGAGCGTTGAGATAAAAGATCAAGTCAGTTCTTGGCCATTTTTAACAGATCTTATTTGTAAAAACAGTATAGAGATTTTAGTGAACATGTTTACAGGGCTGTGTTTGGATACTGTTTATAAACATGTGATTTGCTCAAATGAGACAGTTTGGCAGCTATTTTGACCCTCTGGCATGTGCTTGACTTTTCAGATTAATCACCGTCACACATTTAACTCACTGGGTTGTTAGGTTTCTGTTATTATGAAGTACTTTTCTGAGAGTTTGAGATCTTTAATCTTAGTTCATATATTATGTAAATTATTATATAAATCATAGAGAAACTTAAAAATAATAAAGTTTATCTGTTAGTAATATGTAGAATACCTTATAAAACTCAGTTTTGTTCCTCATCTGACAACTCCTCACTGACTACACTTAGGTAATAGAGTTTTAGAAATACATTAGGTGGGGGAGGGGGGGCACCTGGGTGGCTCAGTCGGTTGGGTGTCCGACTTCGGCTTGGGTCATGATCTCACAGCTTGTGGAGTTGAGCCCCGTACCGGGCTCTGTGCTGACTGCTCCGCACACATCTCAAAAATAAACATTTAAAAAAAAAAGTTTAGGGGGAAAATGTGATGGTACCTTTTGCTTACAGTAATTTCCTTTCATATCAGTTTCATCTGTGACCCTTCTATACATTTTTGATGTTCACAGAGATTGATACAAAGTGTTTATTTCATTTGATTGAACTCATTAATAGTGTCAAGTTGTTTAGACTCGCAAGTTAAATCAGTGACGTAGTAGATTTGTTTGGATTGCCAAGGCTTTTTGTCACCGCCAACTCGGTATTATTTGTCAATGGCTGTACCACTTCATGAAGTAGACACTGAGCGTCATGCTAAACAAAGCCTGGAAATAAAAAAAAAGATGAATTAGGTGAAGGCACTGCTCCCAAGGAGGCTGGGTTAGCAGTGAGGCAAAGAGGTTAACGGCTCACTGAACTACCAAGTGGTGAGCGCAGCAGGTGTGCACTGGACTGGCTGCCGGACAGCGGATGCTGCGGGAGGGTCTAGGCCGCCAGGAAGGGCTCTTCTGAGGAGCTAACTCTGACCTGAGACTTGAAGCGTGATAGGGATTAGGCAAGACAAAAGGGACAGGGCGCCCGGATGGCTCCGTTGGTTAGGTGTCTGACTCTTGGTTACAGCTCGGCTCATGATCCCGTGGTTCTGGGATCAACCCCCATGTTGGGCTCTGAGTTGACAGTGTGGAGCCTGCTTGGAATTCTCTCTCTCCCTCGATCCCTGCTCCCCCCCCCCGCCCTCCCCCATCACTCTCAAAAGTTTTAATTAAACTTTAGAAAAAAATGGAGGGAAAGAGGTGGAAAGGCTGATGGGGATTGAAAACGAGAGTTAAAAGAGGCTTCTGGACATCATAGGTTCTTTGTCTTAGCTGTGAGTGTATGGTTTAAAAGAAGGAGGGAGGACAGAGAGGGCCCCCGAGAGGCAGAGACAGATTAAGGAATCTGGAGCTTAGCCTTAGGGCATTATAGAACCATGTATAGGCTTTAGGCATTTATTCATCCATGTAACACACACTTGAATGTACCAGCCATGTGCTAGGCATTATTGTAAGTAAAGATTAAAGATGTAAGGGACACCAAATCCTCATTCTCACAGAGTTCTTACTTCATAAGGAACGTATGACAGAAGTGAACAGATGGAGATGTGGGAGTCTGCGGTTGAGGGGTCTGGAAAGAAAAAGCAGGCCAAGGGGTAGAGAGAAGCCGAGGGGAGTGATTTTTCCATGGGGAAGTCAGGGGAGCCTCTCTGACATTTTAGCAGAATGATTAATGTTGTGAACTCTCTGGCCTCGCAGCTACCGGTGAAAAGACTCTTTGGGGCAGAGGGAGCTGAAGGTGCGAAGGTGCGAAGGTCCTGTGGCAGAAGTATGTGTGATACGTTGAAGGGATAGCAAGGAAGCCAGTGTAACACGTGTGGCACGAGCGGGGGCGGGGGGAGTGACGTCAGAGAGACTGTGTCTGATCATGTAGGACCTTGTAGGCCTTTTATTGTGGATGCGATAGAAAGGTATAGGAAAGCAGATGGGACACGATAGGACCTGTGTTTTAGAAGGGTCACCGACAGCACTGTGAAGAAGAAAACGGAAAGGGGCAAGAGCCACGTCAGGGGAAATTCAGATTCCGGTGAAGCTGTTTCAGGGAGAAGTAAGGTACTCCGTGCAGTAACTAACACAACTGGTGCCTTTAGAAGCATCTGCGCAGCCGCAGGGTGGAGGCCGGGCAGGAACTGGACGGGGAGGTCATTTAGTAGGCTGTTGCCACTCATCATTCAACTTAGTAAGAGGACTGAAAGCAGACAGCGGTGAAGGGAAGGAGCAGAATGAAAGGAATCCGGAGAGGAGAGAGCCGGCCTCTGGCAATCTGTTGAAGCTGGAACTGGAAGAAGTCGGCTCCAGCACCCTCTGTAAGGTGCTGCTTTCAGGAACTGGGTCGTCGATGGTGTTACTCTGCGGAGAAGTCAGGAGGGGGAGCTTGGCTCAAGGAGTGGACCAGGTGGGGGATAAGGAAGATGATGACTGCATCTGTGCTCGGGCTGGATTTGCAGTGTTAGGAAGCACGCAGATACCCAGCCGGCAATCAGTTGTGTACACAGATCTGGAACTCGGCAGAGGACGGGGCCTAAGGTGCATGACTGCACCTTACTCAGTTCTCGCTCAGTAAAGTCTCCGGGGACATGGAATGAGCAAATGCTGAGCCTCTGCTCCCAGGAAAATGCAGGGGTAGCTTTCTCTGGGGATTTTTAGTTTTTCTTACGGTAGCGCTAGGAAGTAGTACTTGTAGCAGGCAGGTCCAGTGATGGCCCCTTCTGGGCCCATACAGCATGTGACGTTTCAAGTTGTGGGTGTTACGTAGACTGTGTTACAGAGGAAACATGTTTTGTGTTCCAACACAGTCCAAAACTGACACTTTAACATTCCAGGTGTGTGTGTGTATATGCTATGCCTGATGATTCTTCTGTATTTAGTAGAGCTGAAATTTGAGAAGATCTACCTCACCTCCGATTTAATAGAGGAGATCAATTTCTGCAATTACTTCTTTTCCAAAAGGATGAAAGATCCAGTATAGGGAAGATATAAGTCGACAGGTAAAATTTTGCTTTATGCATAACAAAAGTATAGTATGTGGCCTTTGGAGTTCATTATGCTGATGTACCACTGTATGACATGAAGGGAAAGCAAACTCCGAAAAATTAGAAGCTTCAAGTACACCTTTTGTACTGTTTTGGGGCGGTACACGACTTCTTTGAATGGACGGATGGCTGTATTCGTACTCGTAAGATTCATACAAGTTCTAACTTTTATTTTTCAGTTGTAATGTTGGTCCAGCATCAGAATCTAAGAAGTCTACGTTAGCTGTTCAAACTTAGAGAACACAAAATAAGAACGTTACACTCTTAGAAATAAAACTATTACTTGAATTTAGATAGTTAAGCCGCAAAAAGGTTATAGAGCCACAGCAAGGTTATAATTGGAATAAAAATTGAGAGATCAACAGAGAATATCTAAACAATGTGAGTAATGTTGTAAAATGCTTATGAAAAAGATAATCAGAATATACCATTTTTATTTTTAAAACTGTTATTTCTTTAATAATTTTTTTAACGTTTTATTTATTTTTGAGAGAGAGACACACACAGAGCGTGAGCGGGGGAGGGTCAGAGAGAGAGGGAGACACAGAATCTGAAGAGACAGGCTCCAGGCTCTGAGCTGTCAGCACAGAGCCCAATGCGGGGCTCGAAGTCATGAACTGCAAGATCATAACCTGAGCCGAAGTCGGCTGCTTAACTGACTGAGCCACCCAGGTGCCCCTTAAAACTGTTATTAAAGGAAATTCAAATATATAGGGAAGTAAAAAGTGTAAGGAACATCAGGTGTTCATCACCCACTTTGAACATTCATGGCCAGTCTTGTTTGTTTCATTTCCAGCCCTCCCCTCTGTCCCCCAACTGTCTCTGTTATTTTGAAACAAATCCCAGACGTCATGACAGATTTTATATGTAAATATTTCGGTACAGATTTCTAAAGATCAAGGACTGTCTTTATTTAAACCATAATGCCATTATCATATCTTAACAGTACGTCCCTAATATCATGAGGTTTCTATTCAGCCTTGTGTCATTTCCCTAATTGTCATATGATTTTTATATTTACATTTTACTCATTTATGCATCAGAAATATATAAATTGAATCAGGATGCAAATAGAGTCCACAGTGATTGGTTCAAAGGTCCTTAGGTTCTAGGTCTGTAGACTCCATATGTCTTTTTCCCCCGGCTTCTAACTTTTTGCTTAAAGAGTCTGCGTTGCTTATCCATAGTTTTCTTTAGTCCAAAGTTTGCTAACTGCATTATCCTAGTGTAGTTTATTTCATTGTTCTGTTTCTTATAAACTGGTAGATCAAGAAGCTTAATCGGGTTATTTTTGTTTTCTTCCTGCAAGACCGTCACGAGTGGCATGTAACCAAATATTATTTTAAAGCTGGTGTTGCAGACGGTTTAAGCCCAGATTTTAAAGACCTCCAGGTAAATAAAAGGAGTCCAGTCATAACATATTGTGAGGCAGATGATTAGTGACTTATCTTTTCCGCAGTACTACACAAGTTGAAATTATCTCCAGGAGTCTTCTGCACGGAACCAAGTAAGAGGACTTGGAAGGTATTCTGCCGCGCTAGGAGGTTCGTGAAATCTGCCTTTCGTGACTGTAGTGAGCACTGCTGGCTGCAAGCTAGGCTTTACAGCTCTGGCCTTCTGGAGCTTCTGGCTCTTTCACTCCCAGTTTAACATTTGGAGTGCTCAGTAGCCGTATGTGCCTAGCAGCTATCCTATGGACGGCATTGATATAGACTATTTCCATCATCACAGAACACTCTGTTGGACATCCTGTTTGAGATTCTAGAGCGATCATGGGGTAGACAGACTGAAATTTTCTTGGTGTTCAAGCATATTTTTAGTTGATAATTTTTCTATAAATCTTACGGTTTGGATTTCGGTAATGCTGTTTTTTTTTTTTTTTTTCTTAAATGTTTATTTTGAGAGAGAAAGAGAGTGCAAGCAGGCTCCACGCTGTCAGCACAGAGGCCGATGAGGGGTTCGAACTCACAAACTAACTGCAAGATCATGACCTGAGCAAAAAATCAAGGGTCAGAGGCCCAGCGGCTGAGCTGTCCAGGCTCCCCTGCAGGGGTGCTTCTAATGCATAACCACCCTTTCAACCTAGGAATCCTGCAGGACCATCCATCTGTTGATAGAAACCATGAGAAGGGTGTTTTGGGGACAGATTTGTTATAGATACTGTTAGCGTCTCTCCTGTTTTTAATGTTGTATTTCAGTTTGTTAATTTATCGAGATTATCACATCCAGAAAGCATACCAATAGGTGACAGTACAAACACAGATTAAGCTGATATAGTGAAAAGAAAGAAAGGTGGGGATAGTTGCTATGGTAACATGGTCAGAAACACATTTTCTATTTTACAACATTTTTAGGAAATGGTTTCACAGAGTGAAGTTGTATGGCACAAAAAGTTAAATCCGCACAGATAGTCAAATATTTTGATCCTCATAGACAAAGTGGTACCCTGGAAGCAAATTTTGTAGCCGGTTAGAGGTACTTTGGAGAGATGGCTCTTTCCGAAGGATATGTTTGTTTTATCAGCTCGGTCGCCCGTAAACATTAGCCTGTTGGCTGCCCTACCTCGCAGGTGAAGAAACCATACTACCAACCACCTTACCTTATTTCTATTTGGTCTAAAAATACTTTAAGTCATTGAACTCTGCTTGATCTTTTACAGCGGAAGTTCAGAGTGAAATCGAAAGGATTTTTGAACTTGCAAGAACACTGCAACTGGTGGTCCTTGACGCAGATACTATTAATCATCCGGCTCAACTTAGTAAAACTTCCTTGGCCCCCATTATAGTCTACGTAAAGATTTCTTCCCCTAAGGTGAGTAGGGGTGCTACTGTCGGCTCTCTAATCAGACTTCACTACGGTGTGTTTCTGCTGTGCTTTACAATTATAAAAGGCTATGTTTCTATCATCAGGAGTCTGAAGAGACAGGGTCGTCAAGAGTTTTTAATAGAAGCAAACACCATAGTTAGTTTCATGGCTTAGAACAGTGATTCCTAGAAGTGTGGTCCATGGTTTCCTGGGGGAAGGTTCTGAGAAACTTCCTGAGTCCACAAGGTCAAAATTATTTCCGTAATACTATGAAGACGTTATTTATTTTCCTTCGTCACTGTTGGCATTTGATGCTGCAAGAGCAACGGTGGGTAACACCGTTGGTGTCCATGACTGGAGGCTGGTCCCAAGCAGCACCCACAGGTAAAACCACCACCGCCATACAGTTTTGGTGAGGAATGTCCTGACAAAGGAGTAAAAATTAAGCCTTTTCCATATTTTGTGTAACGAAACACAAAGTACCTTTTAAAGTGCTCCGGCTACAGTTTTAGCACTTATCTTGAGGATACCTCGAATTATAAATTCACGTAGCTTCTTTTCTCACGGAGCACCATTTTTATTTGAAAGAACAACTGGCATCCTATGTTTATTCAGACTTGCTTATCTGACAGATCTTTCCCCATTTGTCACCAGCGATAAAACTGAAGGTTTCAAACAAAAATTAGAATTTCAGAAAATTCGCATCTCTCTGAGAGCTTAGCTTCTCAAAAGACAGACTTTTCTGAGGTTAATGGTAATAGCAAATACGTGGTTTTAATGTTGTGTAAGAAATGTGTCAGAAGATCTGAAGTACTCCGTGAACCATTATTTTCCCAGATGAGGAATTAATGATGTTACAAATCATGCATAGTAAAAGATCCATTCAATTTTCAGGACAGATCAATGGAATTTAAAAGTTCATTGATTGATAGGGTTTTAGCTTTCACGTGCAAATTGTTGTGAAGAAATGGAACTGGTAGTTTGGTGTAATATTAAAATAATATCCACAGTTACCTGCAAAGGCTATTGAAATATCCCTCCTCTTCTGAATTCCCTGTCTGTTGAAGGATGGATTTCTTCACGTATTTCAACCAAAACACACAGTAGCAGATTAAAAGTAAGGGCAGCTGGGAGACTTTGCAAAAAAGGTAGCTAGTTGTACAAAAGTAATAGGTTCACATGTAATGGGGTTCTTGTTCGTTAAATTAACAAATGAATATTTAAACATTTTTTTCAGTTTTAGTTTCTATGGTAAACGTTACAACTTAACACACAAAAAAGTTCTCGGGGTTCTCAAGTTTTTTAAACAAAGGAGTCATGAGGCCAGGAGTCTGGTAAGACTCAGGATAAGCTCCACGCTAGGAAGCCTGCACCCGAGATGTGTGTTAACATGTGAATTCTGCCATCCTAGACATTTTATAGCTCGATCTTTGGAGCTGGTTCTCTACCTGAGTGCAGATATTCTTCCGTTAAACCTTATCATTCGCAGGTTTTACAAAGGTTAATAAAATCTCGAGGGAAATCGCAAGCTAAACACCTCAACGTCCAGATGGTGGCAGCGGATAAACTGGCTCAGTGTCCTCCCGTAAGTTAAGTTGTCTCCTTGCCCGGTACAGTCCCCTCCAAGACCTCAGACCCGGCACTGTATGTAGAAAGCAAGCACACAGAGGCCAGACAGGGAAATGCGTCGGGAGAGAAGTCTCTCCACGGAGCTGTGGTCTTCACTCCCAAGAAGTGAACTGTCCTACCCGTCCCCACAAGCACTTGTCTAGATCATGGCTTACGAAAAGCTACAGTGTATTCGGTGGTGACCTGGCGTTGTATCTAATTAGCTTAAATGAAACAAGATCGTGGTTTCAAAAAGCCCGTTTATAAAATGGATCTATTTGGGATTGATTGATTATTCACGTCTAATACTAGGGAGCAAGTTGCTGGCTCTTAGCAACTGAGAAATTGATTGGAGACCACGTGAAAACAAATTTCTACCCATCAGAACACCTTCCTCCTCCTAAGCCCTGCTTTACCCATCATGCTTTGGGACTCCCGATCACCTTTGGGTGTTTTGATACGCAGGTAAATGAGAAGCTGTAAGAGTCCTATTATATTAATTTTTTTATTGCTCGGACTATTTTGAAGTTTGGACCCTGTCACATCATCTGTAGTTTCAGCTTTTTTCTGCCAAATTTCATGTCCTAATCTGGCCTCAGTAATTTCCAAGATTAAGTTTTCCATGGTTTCAACAGGCCTCTTCCTGTACTGTTGAGGTTGTATTTTTGTTTTCTTTTTTTACCTCTTTTCTATCGTGTCCCAACCAACCTTTCACGTTCCGGTGATTGCTACTGGGTAAGCATCGAGGGCTGTTAAGCCGTGATCTGAGGTGGGCAGACACTCACCACCGGACTCAACAGTCAGCCAGCCAGTCTGATAAGGAGAAAGCAGGAGCGCACAAGCCCCTTCCTCGTGGGAGCGTGTGTGGGGTGCTCATGCAGCGCGGGGCTGGGTACGGGCACCACCTCAGCCATCTGTCCCTGCAGGAGCTGTTTGACGTGATCCTGGACGAGAACCAGCTGGAAGATGCCTGCGAGCACCTGGCCGACTATCTGGAGGCCTACTGGAAGGCCACCCACCCTCCCAGCAGCCATCTCCCCAACCCTCTCCTCAGCCGGACTTTAGCCACTTCAACTCTGCCTACTAGCCCCACTCAAGCCTCTAATTCACAGGTGAGAGGGGCTCTTTCCTACGCTCTAGAAACTGGGCTGCCTTGTGTTACCACCCCCAGTTACCCAGCACGGCCCTCCGTCCTGGCAGAGCAGCTCCGTGCACACTGAGGCAAACACTGAGTCATTTACTGTCGTCAGTGGAAGCGGTGTGCCTGTAAAAAAAAAAAAAAAAAAACAAACCAGGTAAACAGTATACTACAGACGTATATAAACTTTAAGACTCCCTAACTAAATGTTCTAGAAGACACGACAGAATTTTCTATAGCAGCTGTAGCACAACTATGGAATCAGACTGCTCAAGGTCCCCTGCCCACTCCGCTCACTGGGTACGTAAGTTTGTGTAGGTTCCTCACGTACCCCTTGCCTCACGAAGACCGATGGCCACCTGTCCCCTGCGGCTGCTGCATTAATGAATACACAAGACGGAGGACGGTACTTTCCTCATGTTAAGTGCATCTGACATTTTACTCTCTTCCCCTCCATTCAAAGCCAACATCTTCAGCATTTTTAATTTTCCCACGTGTACTCAGCTAGAAGTAGTTAAATGTGCCTTTGTGGGCAGAAAAATCTTAGGGACGTGAATCTGATCTGAACTCCAAGAGAACATATAAAAAAGGATGCCCTCCGCCCTTCATTTACTCATTAAGGGGGGAACAAAAGTTCCTCTGTGCCCCGTTGTAGGCACTTTCAAATCAAAGTCCAGTACAACGTAGTACAAACCTTAGAAATGCCACTGGGTGTTAGCAGAAGAACGGAGGAACGGAGCAGGTTAGATTGCATTCTAGAAACTTCAAGGGGAATAGACCTGAATGGATGGGCTTGCTTCTCTGACCTGTTAGTTCTTGACAGTGCGGCCTCGGCTAACGCCTGCGCTGGCTTCCTCCCCTGCCAGGGATCGCAAGGAGATCAGAGGACCGAGCGCTCTGCTCCTGCCCGTTCCGCCTCCCAGGCTGAAGAAGAACCCTGCCCGGAGCCCGTCAAGAAATCCCAACACCGCTCTTCGTCCTCGGCCCAGCACCACGGCCATCGCGGGGGCACGAGCCGAGGCCTCTCGAGGCAGGAGACGTTCGACTCGGAGACCCAGGAGAGTCGAGACTCCGCTTACGTGGAGCCCAGGGAGCACTACGACCACGGGGACCACTGTGCCCCACACCGCGACCACAACCACAGAGACGAGCCCCACGGGAGCAGCGAGCACAGACACCGGGAGGCTCGCCACCGGGCCAGGGACCTGGATCGCGAGCAGGACCACGGCGAGTGCAACAGACAGCGCGGCCGGCATAAATCCAAGGATCGCTACTGTGACAAGGACGGAGAGGGCCTGGCCCGCAGACGGAACGAGGCCGCCGAGGGCACCCGGGATGTTTACGTCCGCCAGTGACTTCTGCCCTTTTTTGTTTCTTTTTTTCTTCAGTCTTGTTATGACCCCACCCTCAGACTAAACCGTTGGGGTCTACGTTGCAATCATACGTGATCTGTCTTGTGTACTTTGTGCTGCTGTTGCTTGAACAGCAATAGCATGAGTGGTAAGGGGTATTAATATACTTTTTCTTTCCTGTTGCAAGTGCTACGTCAGCTGGCCCGGCATGGTGCCCTGCGCCGGTGGCATACTGGACTTCTCAAAAACTGTCTCGGAGAGCTGCCACTTGAACAAAATCTGTTGCCGTCCGGGTGGCTTTAGTATTTTAAGAAAAGAAACATAGTTGATGTTCTCAAAAATGTACTTAATGTATCCAGCAAGCCAGAATTGGCCCAGATTAAAAAGTGGAATTTCTTGATTCTCCAGATTTTGTAATACGTAGGCACCTGATTTGCATACTCATTTCTCCATGGACCACTGTTTCTTGCTTGTACCTCTGGCTGACTAAATTTGGGGACAGATTCAGTCTTGCCTTACACAAAGGGGATCATAAAGTTAGAATCTATTTTCTATGTACTAGTACTGTGTACTGTATAGTTTGTAAATGTTATTTCTGCAAACACCTTATGATAATTATATATATAATATATAAATATATAAATATATATATATATATATATCAGTTTGATCACACGATTTTAGAGTCTTAATGCCAAGTCAGCAGATTTGCTTTATGAATTACAGGGACTAGAAATGCCCACCTTCAGGAAATTTGTTCTATTGTCTAGACACCTTTCCCCATTCTGGTAGAAAGTCTGTACATACTGTAAATACGTGTGATTGCCTGACTTGAAAAGGTTTGATTTCTGAAATGTTTTACCATCCTTGTACGTTTATAATTTTGACCATAAATTATGGTAAATATAACCAAACTCCAAAGGTTGTTCTAATCCATGCAGTTCACACTGATCGTGACAAACACGTTCTCCGTAGTTAGTGTCTTATGTCACTGCACTGGACTTTACGAGCCGGACCTCTCTGGGTGCAAGTGCGTCTGGGTGCGAGTGTGTGGATGCGTGTGCACGAGTGACTGGGCTGGACCTGAGTGCTGCAGGTGCGAGACTGATGACTTAGACTTCTACCCACCTGGCTTTGTATTTAACTGTGCTATGTGTCGCTTTAGTAATCCATCGAGCAGTCAGGGAATGGGACGAAGCTCGCTGCCCAGGTGATGAGGAAAGCATTCGTGTGCTGGCTCCCGGGTTTTCCTCCTAGAGTAAGAATACAGGCAACTTTTAACTGTGAGTGTTTCACTGGAAATGTACAGTCTTTGTGTGCTTGAGTATTTGTTTTAGTAAGAAATGTTTACACAGCTTGTAGAACTATTTCGTGGGACAATAAATTTTTCTAACTTCTCCCCCCTCCTTTTCTAAACCTTGCCTATCGTTCCTGTTGTTTGTTTCCCTCAAATGTACCCTCCGTTCCATTCCCTACCACCAGCTCCAACATGTCCACGGTCTGTCCAGCCTAGAAGTGCTTCTTATAACCAAAGTTTCTGCTCTTCAGATGTAATCAGGGCAAAACGAGAGGACCTGAAGTGAACAAGATATTCTTGTTAAGAATTCTTAAGATATTCACTTAAGATATTCACTTAAGAATATCTTCCTACGTTAGACACCTACTCTGAAGGGGAGCCCGGAAGATCCTATTCCCCACGCCTCAATGATAGCACTGTCAGCTGCTCACAGTGTGCTTGCCACGCTAAGGCTAAAACCTTTTCCGTGTCACTTATGTGTCCATTTTGTCCAGTTATGACTGGACAGGTAAGACAGTATTAGGTGTGCAAGCACCTAGCACCCCAAGTTTGTCCCTGGAAAAGGCCGATCTCTAATGGCCTAACTTCAGCTCTACGCATTGTAAAATGATTATTATTTTGTTAAATTGGTTAATCTATTTTTGACTATTCCACGTTCTTGCCAAATATTCTTGGACCTTTATATGTACAATTGTTTCACATTTAACTCATTTCCCTCCCTCCACAAAAAAACTCAGTTTTACAAATGAGTTATACAGTTTTATCAGCTAATGTGAGAGACATTTTCCTCAGAATTAATCTTTTTGTTAATTAGCTCTGTACTGTTGACAATTTACTGAAGATAAAAACAGCAGTCATACACATTTTTGATGTAAAATATTTGTACCGCTGGGACACCATATTCCAGTTAAAGTTACTTGTTTAAAATATTTCTGAAACTTTCATCCCAATTAATGGCTTTGGGATATATAAATTCTCCAAGTATAACTGGTATTTATCTGACTTGCTGCTACCACTAATCCCTTTCAAAGAGTCATGCCAAGATTCCAGTTTTAAAATTTTATATCTGGATTCTTACTTTTTCACTTTACTGTCAAACATATTAGTCCAAATCAGAGTATTCCTCAAAACACTATCTTGCAGGATTTGACACAAGCATCCATATGTGAAAACTGTACAGCAGACATATGTGTAAACAGTGTGTTCCAAATCTGTAAATGAAGAAATAATCCCAAGGGCAAGGGGAGATTTACTGACTTGTGGAATGTAATATTAGTCTTTTCACTCGGCAAAGGCTTAATCTTAACCTACTCAGTTGTAGAATCCTGATCTTTGTAGTCAACCTAGAAAATGCTGGAAATGTCCTTAATAGTTCTGTGTTTTATCGTCAAACCCATTTCAATTTCTCCTATGCTCTTTCTCTACTGCTCATTTAAGTTACTGTTACAAAAAGGTGCTGCTAAATGTAGGATGTCTTAGTCATACTGTACTTTGGGACAACGCCACATTTTTTAACATGGTCTGCTATGCATTCCTGTTACACATTCACTGTCAGCTACACTGAACTGTTCCAGAAATCTGGTTTGAAGTCAATTCATATAAAACAAATAAAGAGCTGGCTTTCTGCACTGTTGTTAGTGGTGGTGGTGATTGCCATTCTAGGGATGGTTCTGATGGCTGACAACACGTCCGGGTTTTGGCACTAGTGCCCACTTGTGGAGCAGGGATCGCAAGGGCAACGCTAATCACTGACCTTACTTTAGTGAGTCCCATCATGTCTGATAAAACGATTGCGTGCAGTAGGTAAAGATCCTTTAAGAGCGAGCACAGCAGAGTCATCTTTCTCCTTAGTTCTACGTGTGTGGCAATTCTTGATTCGGATTTTTATTAATCCTTCGTTTTTAAAATGAAGATGCATCTCGATGTCCCATTTAAATCCTCGCCCTCATCCCCGGCTCAATGATACAAGGCTACCAGTCTTGCAGACTCTCATCCTACTAGTATGTCAAGAGTCACACTTGGAGAAAACAGTAACTAGATCGTTCTGGGTCAGTTATTTAAGTCCGGCTACATTGTATTTTCAACACTTTAGGATTTAAACTGTGATACAGGGTTTTGAAGTAAAATGAACTCACTGTTCAATTAAAATGCTTTTCTTGTTTTACAAGAATATTTATGTTGACGCTAAATATGTTAAGAGATAATCTATTGTCCTCCACATTTCCCAGATTTTTTCCCTTTTTATTTTTTTCTCAAATTTGAGTCCCTTAAATGTGTTTTATTTTCCAATTTGCCTTATTTTTTGAAGGAAAGAAACCCACTGAAATTGTCTCTGTCAAAGCAATGATTTTTAACAATATTCTCTGTCCTGCCGTTTTTAATATGCAGATATTTTTCATCAGTTTTGCCTGCACTGTTTGTATTTTGATATCTGTCAGTATTAATGAACAGTTTACATGTTTACTCCTGGGCTCCCTGTCCATGATTTTCATCCCACCTTAGCACATAGGCTTTGCAGAGAGCAGGGGAAGGAAAGGATTCTTTAAAACATCCTGAAAGTCTGGAGAAATGTGTTGAGCCCTGGAAACAGAAGTACCACAGATAAACGTGTTTCTCTTTAGTCCAATGACATCTACTGGATAAAAGGCAGAATGAGGGATATAAAGAAGTCACTCACATAGTTGGATCTTGTGGAGCTTGAAAGATCTTTTCCCTCATTGAATAAGCATGTATTGATGAACTGCTCTAAAGCAGCGACAGAAAAAACAGAGTTTCTGCCTCCAAGACTTTCCCAAGCATGGGGGGAGGGGTAAAGGGCATGCCCAGCAAGTGTGTTAAGTACCATGACAGCAGCAGAGGTGGGTCCTAGGTGTATACGGAAAGATGGACATGCCTAAGCCAACCTCAGAGAAGACTATTCAAGATGCCTGCTACAGATCTTACCTGATCCAAGAGACCTTGCAATCTTGATGGACACAAAAGAAGAAATTCTGAACAGAAACCTAGGAAGGGGAGGGGCGCCTGGGTGGCTCAGTCAGTTAAGCATCCGACTTCGGCTCAGGTCATGATCTCACGGTTCGAGGGTTTGAGCCCCGCATCGGGCTCTGTGCTGGCAGCTCAGAGCCTGGAACCTGCTTCAGATTCTGTGTCTCCCTCTCTCTCCGCCCCTCCCCCTGCTCATGCTTTCTCTCTCTCTCAAAAATAAAGTTAAAAAAAAAAAAAGTTTAAGAAACCAAGGAAGGGGGAAAAAAAAGAAACTCTTAAGTAATTGTTCTCAATTGTCCACCTTATATGCCCAAGGCTGAGAGATCCTGGGGTGATGCAAATGAAGTTAACATTGAAATGTATTTAACACAGTACGAGGGCTTATTGAGTATTTTAATATATCTTACCTAAAAAGCAGTAGAGTGAAGCAAGCCTAAGGTTATAATTTCTAATAAGAGCAGTCACATTGCCACCAACAGTGGCATGTTTGGTCACTTTTGGGGGATGTTCGTGGTTTTGCTGGACTCCAGATTTGTTCATGAGGTGCTCTTTTTTTGTCTTGATCTACCATACTCACCATTACTTTGTCTGATGTTGGGAGTTCTGTGAATGTGTTGATGTTCAATAGAACACCGAGGCTTGGCTCTAAGTTCCCAGCGATGGGAAGCTGGTTTCTTCTTTCTCGCCAATCATCTCACAGTAACTTGCAGAACAGGTTTTCCAAGTGGACGATAAAAGGTACCCAAACTGTTGTAATTTTAATCTACAGAGTGAAGAAAATACTGTAGTTTTCAGTTTAAAAGCATGGAAGAAAAAAAAAAAAGAAAACATGGTGAAGGCACACTACCATTTAGGAGAGGTCCAGACTTCATTTCAAAGAGTTGACTGATCAAATAGTAACTCAGACAAAATGCTCACCTCAGTTATGAGTACACGGAAAACGTTATGGTTCCCAGGCCCCGAATTCTTAGGGAACTATACCACCACTTAGGAACTCTCAGGAACAAACACCACTTTTTACCAAATTCAGTATTACTTATTTTATTCCTCTTGTTATAATCACAGATTTTACCATTAAAAATGATTTGTATCCTTCGCACATTAAAACACAAAAACGTAAGGAAAATATGCTCCAGATATCTGTAGGCATCTCCTTTTCTCTATACTGTGCTAAATCCTTAAGAAAAAAATTAAACACACAAAATATAATCTTGTACCACCCCCAACTACCTCCTCCGTCAAGCAGTCTCTTGATCAAGTAAGTCTCTTGGTCCCTGGTGCAACGGCAGCCTTTTCTGTTTCCTTAGCAACTATGCCATCAATCACCAGGCCTGGCAACAGTTTGATTAAAAAAAAAAAAAAAAAAAAAAAAAAAAAAAGGAAGGTAGGAAGGAAGGAAGAAAACTAAACAAAACCAAACCATACAGCTGATGTTTGGAACTTTCATTTCTATGGATCCTTCTATGTGCTTTTGCATTTTATGAATTTTGCAATAAAAAACCCGATACAATCTTTATTTGCCAGCCAAACCATGTCTTCTACCCTGGCGCCTCCAAGGGAACCGATGTACGGCACAACAGATGGATCAAATCGCTGCAGCTGTTTCAACTGCTCAAATGACAGGCCAGCTCCCAGCATTCCTTCTCCTCCGATCTGTGGAACCTGTGGGAGAAGATGAAAAACGTATAAACCTCCTATAAATTAGTAAGTGTGCCGGTGTACAATTTAAAAGACAAAATTGAGGTGTAAGTACCACCAATTCCAAAAACAGATAAATGGTACCTGTGGAACGTGTGTGCGGTTCTCCTCGGTGGTACAAGCGGTCGCCTGATGAGGATCTATGAGGACCCATCTGCTCACTAAGTACGGCGGCTTTGCCACATTTTGCTGTATGCATTTTTCTTCTTTCTTTTTAATGGTTTTTTTTTTTTTTTTTTTTTTTTTTTTTGAGAGAGAGGAAGGGAGACAGTGGCCGTACAAGGGAGGGAGACACAATCTGAAGCAGGCTCCAGGCTCTGAGCTGTCAGCAAAGAGTCTGACACGGGGCTCGAACCCAAAAACCACGAGATCATTACCTGAGAAGTCGGACACTTAACCGACTGAGCCAGCCAGGCAGCCCTGGCTGTGTGGTGTTAAGCAAGTAACTATCCCTGTTTCATCATCTATAAAACAGATAAAGTACTCCATTCTAAGACTTTAATAAGGTGGTATTATGCCTGCCATATAGTGGCCAGTCAGTGAAACATTATCAACAACAGTAATAAATACAAATTCAGCTTTATCATCACACTCCGCAAAGCAGACCGAAGTTCCTTAGGCACCAAAAGGTGTCTTTCTCTGACCCACACCAACTGGATGATAAAAGTTTTCTATTGTTGTTTTTGAATGTACTGGAACAAATATTACAAAAAGATAAATAAAGCCTGTGTTAATTGGTTTAGAATACAGAATCATAAGGAACTGAGGGGTATATGTGAACCATGAGCACAAAAGAGCCATAATCCTAACTTAAGTCACCACTGCACAAATTTTTATGCATTACTTAAAAACTACCGTTTATTAACTCATGGGGAAAAGTTTTTCTCTTTTAGGTATATATTGAGTGTTGTGTATATATACACACATGCATAAAATTCTACTGAATTCTGAAGTCTTCCTTTTCTCTACAATGCAATTATCTTAATTTCTGAGTCTAGAAACCCTTTCTCGATCGCTCTGTATTCATATATTCCAATTACCTACTAGAATTCTGTATGGGAAGGTTACTGAGGTTAGATGTTCAATGTATCTAATTGAATGTGAGCATTGTTACAGATTTAAACTTAATCTCAAACATGGGTTAAACATACAGTCCTAAAATAGTTTTGATAAACACCAAAACAGGTCAAATAAAGTGTAAGAAAACTTTTCAAATGTTACCTATTTTACGTAAGAAACTGTGAAGAAACAATAATCCTGAACATTTCCCCCCCTTTGCTAGTCTTCTGATAGCCCAGTTATTGAAAGCCTATTTGATTGAGAGAAAAATGCTTAACATATTCCATACCAGCAAAATGTAGGACCAGAAGAGGAAAGGAATAAACAACGTTTTAGGGAAAAAAAAGTTCTGCATCAACTGAATGAACAAGAGCCACAGGTGGAAGAAACCTGTAACACAAGTCCACCTGGGCTACGTGGCGTTTTAACACAATGGCAAGGAACGAAGACAGGGAAAAACGGAGGGGACGTGGGAATTCTCTACGGGCAGTTCTCCAACGGATCTCACTGGAGAAACACGCTTGTTTATTGCAGTTCTTGTTTCTGAAGTTTTGCTGGACGCATTTCTTTATATGACAACCTTGTGTTTACCAGCACACTCATGTTTCTGTGATCGGTCACATTACACAGGGAAAACTGAACTTATTCATACCTGGGGCTGAAGCTGGAGGCAAGGAAAGGTTGTGAGGGCCCAGGCCACCTGTTCTTCGTTTTCTGCCAGCGTGATGGTGCACGTGCTGTACACCAGCACGCCTCCCGGCTTCAGCAGCTCGACTGCCTGGAGAAACATGTGATCAGACTATGGGGCTACCGCAAGGCCAAATCAGCATTTTACAGGATTTTCTATCTATAGGACACCTTCCAAGAGTTGGGGATAAATGTTCTGTATGATCAAGATTTGTTCTCTAATTAGAATGTTCCAACCCAGGTGCATTTCATGGTCTTGGAACTGTCAGTCCATTTAAACCAAGACTTTCCTAAATATAAGCATTCACTTTCGCTACTTTCGATCCCACTTTTGAGGCCCGACACGCACTCATGTACACTTTGTAAGCCATCCTCCTTTCTGAACTCTGTACTCGTATACTCAATTGCCTTCTCCATTTGCCTACTATCAAATTTGACATGTCTCCAACTGAACACCTGTCTTCCCTCCGACACCTTTTAGAGAAGTGCTACTTTCAAGCCCCAAACCAGACATCATCTCTTACACCTTTCTTTCTCCTACACTCCCATCCACTAGCAAATTCCACTGGCTCTACCTTTAAAATATACCCAGTTGGCCACCTCCCCTGTATCATTCTGTCTTTTGCCTGGATGACTGCGGCAGCCTCTCTCTTGGTCCACCTGCCTCCTTGTCTGCTCTGCTGTCATCATCTCCAGACAGCAGCCAGAGACCAGTGTTTTTAAAAGTTGTCAATTCTCAGCTCAAAAACCCTTCAAACGTCCTGACTTATCACTCAAAGTCCAAGCCCAGGTCTTTCCAATGGCTTCGAAATCCCTACATGGAGCAGGCCTCTGGCTGCCCTTCTGACCTCACCGCACACACCTTGCTCATTCTGCTGTTCCAGAACACACAGGGCACGCTCCCACCTCAGGATCAGTGTGCAAGCTTGAAAACTCTTCTAATTCTCTGCAGCTTCTGCACAATCCTCCTACCGTTGTGTAGATGTCACCTCCCTGACCATCCCGGGTGACACTACAAATCCAGCACTCCTAGCCTCCTTTAGTCTGCTCTGTTGCTATACATAGTAACTTACTCATCTGCTCACTTGCCTCCCCAGTTGGAAAACACACTCCAAGAATAAGGCAGGGATTGTCATTTTCTCACTGCTATACTGGTAGCACCCACAACAGTCCCTATTATATGATCATCAGGGGCTCAGTGAATACTTGTCCAGTAAATAAATGAATCAAAAAATAAGGTGTTATAAGAAAATAAATTTTCCCAAATAACTAAAAAAGTGTACCTTTTCAAACTCCCGGATATTTAAAAACATTAAAAAAATTTTTTTTTACTGCTTATTTTTGAGAGAGAGAGAGAGAGAGAGAGAGAGAGAGAGAGAGAGAGCACATGAGCAGAGGCCGAGAGAGAGGGAGACAGAATCTGAAGCAGGCTCCAGGCTCTGAGCTGTCAGCACAGAGCCCGACGCGGGGCTCGAACCCGCAAGCCGTGAGATGGTGGGTGACCTGAGCCGAAGTCGCATGCTTAACTGAATCGCTCCGGTGCCCCAATATTTAAAAACGTTTTTTTAAATTTTTTTAAATGTTTTATTTACTTTTGAGAGAGAGAGAGAGAGAGACAGTGTGAGCAGGGGAGGGTCAGAGAGAGAGGGAGACACAGAATCCGAAGCAGGCTCCAGGCTCTGAGCTGTCAGCACAGAGCCCGACGCGGGGCTTGAACCCACGAACCGCGAGATCACGACCTGAGCCAAAGCCGTACGCTCAACCGACTGAGCCACCCCGGTGCCCCTATTTAAAAACACTTTAATGAAAGCCTTTAATATGCAGCCTACACACAGTATACTATCACATACACACACTATATATGCTGCCTGATGCGTGTAAGTGTGCAATAAACTATTTAATAGTGTACACCATCTATACTACACACACTATATTTTTATTGCATAGGGTATATATTTGTGCTTTCCTGACCACCGTATGATCAAAATTTAAACTTTGGTACTGGGTGCCAGGTATCGTTTTCAGCATTCTACACGGATTTTCTCAGTTTACTCATAACCAGGAGGTACAGTTACGACCTCCAGTGAGGTGCCCCTCTTAGGTGGATTTATGGTCCCATTTCTCATACACGGAAACCAACGTCCCTAAAGTCACTCATGTGGAAGAAGCACAGTTCCAAACAAGACAGTGTCTGATTATCAAGTCCACGTTCTCAATCAACACAACCCCGTGCTAACCGGCAAGCCTGCTATATTCTGAATTCTCTCCCGTACAGTCAGCTATCCCTTGCCACTGAGATCACTGCATCTACTTATAAGCAGCCTTTTAAAAGGTTCTTTCTGCTTTGACCCAAAAGAGAACAAAAAGCGCAGTCTTTTAAAACAGTGTCTTAATTTTACCCTCAGGTCAGAGTGGGTTCAACCACAAGTAAAGCTTCCATTTTTCTGTTTGCCGTTTTAACGTCAGGATGTGCTCTTTGGGGACTGTACGGAAGGAGAAAAAGTTAAATAATCTACTACGTGTGCCACCTTTGCGTGTAGAAGGACACGAGAGAGACATGCGCAGAAACATGCTCAAAGGTAACTTGAGAGATCGCATATTACAGTGCGTCTGTTTGCTGCGGCCTATGCATTTATAATGGCAGGGCTGAGAGAAAATAACAAAGTCATCTTTGATCAAATGTTCTCTACATTCTGTGAAGTCCACCGCATCATGTTCGCAAGCCTGACAGAAATCCTCAAATGTTCTGTTGGGTTTCCCCTGAAACGTGCTAGAGACCAGTGAAATTGGCCAAGTTTTCACAGTTCTTCTCCATCCTACACCGAACAGTCGCTTCTCATTTTTATCGATGTGTTTCCCCTCTAGTGAACTTCCCACTTCTAATACACTATCTAAGATGATCCAGGAACACTATAAAAAAAAAAGAGTAACTCATTTTATATCCCATTCCTTACACAACAGTTAGTCGCTATGATGCTAACAGCTCAATGACTCCTTAAGATGTATCAGAATGTTAGAAACTCATTAAATGTCTCAGTGAAGAAATTCTGCTATTGCTTGTAATGAAAGAGTGATCAACATAAATGAAAGCTTCGTGTATTTAACACTAGGTTTTTTCTGTCCTTTTTCGTGTGATAAAGTAACATAAAACTTGCCTTTGTAACCATTTCTAAGTGTACAGTTCAGTGGCATTAAGTACATTCACACTGTCTGCAACCCTCACCATTACCCATCTCCAGAATTTTTCATTTTCCCAAAAGCAAATTCCGTACCCATTTTAAACACGAATTCCCCATTCTCCCATCCCTCCAGCCCCAGGCAACCTCGCTTCTGCTTTCTGTCTCTATGAATGTTCCTATTCCAGTTACCTCATATACATGGAAAGAGACAATATGTGTCTTTCCGCGTCTGGCTTATACCCCTGGGCATAAGTTCCCAAAGTTCACTCATGTTGTACCAGAATTGCCTTCCTGTGTAAAGCTGAAGAACAGTCCACTGTATGTGTACACATTTTCCTTACTCATTCACCTGCTGATGGACAAGGGAGTCGTTTTCCTATTTTGGTTGTTGTGAGAAATGCTGCTATGAACACTGCGTCTTAATCTTTGAAACATCAAACTAGCAAAGGTCAACTGTTTTCTCACATCAAAGTATCATCACATACCACAGTAAAGAGTTTTCTCTGTAATGGTTGATATGATGTCACTTCTTTCAAAGTCCAAGAACAAGCCATGTTTGGTCTCTGTCCCATTCCACTGCAAGGTGCATCAAGAAGAATTCGGTCAAAAGATTCTGGTGAGAATGGAGGTTTTCCTGTGAAGAGAATTATAAACACACTTGTTATCTGCCTGTAGGTCTAGAATAGAAAACTCCTCTGAGAAGGGCACCTGGGTGACTCAGTTGGAGGAGCATCCGACTGTAGCTCAGGTCATGATCTCACTGTTTATGAGTTCGAGCCTTGTGTCGGACTCTCTGCTGTCAGCACACAGCCCACTTTGATCCTCTGTCTCCCTCTCTCTCTCTCTCTGCCCCTCCTGTGCTCATGCTCTCAAAATAGATAGATAGATAAAAAGAAAACTCCTGAGATAGACCCAATTATCAGGAATTTAAAATCATAATCTTCACTACAAAGAAAAACAATTTCTCCTTTCAAGTGGCTGGTAAAACTAATTGCGACACATGTAAAATGGTTAAAAACGTGATTATTATAATGGAGGGTCATTCTGTCGACAACGGTACAAATTAAGGCCTAGTCAAATGAGACTTTGTATCCCCAATGTCAGAAGCCACAATTCATCAGAGCGAGGACCTGGAATTCATTCTAGTCACACTGAGAGCGGACACTTCTCTCGGCAATCCCTACTGCAGACAGCCCCCAAAAAGAAGAGGACCTTTTAGGTTCTAGTCAAATACACTGGTTCTGAGGTTCCTCACTCTCCTTGCTTTTGTGGCCATCAGCAAGGCTACACTCCAGAGTATCTCCCTGTATCACACGAATCATTTTCTCCACTCCAACTTCTGAGCTATTTAGTGTTACTGGAGAAAATCATGAAACCGGTCTGCTTATATATTTCTGCTATTTAATAACTGCAAGGTATTGCTGCTGACTACTCTCGCAGGAAGCCAGCTGACGGCCTGGAGGAACCAGAGTCAATGGTTCTGAGTATCACAACAACATCACCTGCTTTTCTCCGATTGCAAAAACTGTCAAACACACGATCTTATCAATTTAACTCACCTCCACCTGAAACCATCCCTGCTTTCTTACCTATGGTCTCAGAATATCTTCTCAAAGTAAACAATTATTTTTAAGGTTCTTGATACATACTGAAAAAATGCTCTAGAATGACTATACCAACTTACACTTTCATGACGATTATACGTATTCTCCCAAAAATCTTCATCAAAGGATTTATTACTTTTATTATTATTATTGTTTCATTGGCCATTTGTATCTCTTTATATGGTCACTGGTTTTGCCCTTTTTTTACTGAGGCTGTTGTCTCTTTCTTATTGATCAGAAGAGCTACAGGGGGAGTAGCTGCTTTCTGTGTGTGGTCAGCTCTAGGATGCCTCCATGATCTCCTTTTGCTTTTCCAGCTCTCTCACATCCATTTAACAGATTCCTTACATTATTTATTTACACCAAATTGTCTCTTAGAAAACCAAAAAATATTCCCGCAGCTACCTACATCTCTTGAATAAACTCCTTACACTAACAAATACAGACCTCTTCTCTACCTTCTCTCCTACCCCATCTACTTCTCCAGCCGCCTTTCTCAGGACTCGGCCATATTCACCAATGTTAAAAAAAAAACAAACCAAAAAAACCACAACATCATGTTGTTACCCAAAAATATCATGAGCTTTGCTATTCCCACGCTTCTGCTAATTCTATTTGCCTGAGATGCACCTGGCACTCATTTCCATTTGTCAAAATGCTATCTACCCTTTCAAGGCCTAACAAATGTCACCTCCTCAACCTAAACTTTTTTCTATTGTCCCTAGAAGAAGTAATCCATCCCTCTGAGTTCCCACAGCAGTAGGTGTCTTTTGAATGTATAATCTTTTTTTTCTTTTTTGGGAGAGAGAGAGAGAGAGAGAGAGCAAGCAAGCATGTGAGCAAGGAAGAGATGTAGAGGGAGAAGGAGAGAATCTTAAGCAGGCTCCATGTTCAGCACAGAATCCAACATGGGACTCGATCCCATGACCCTGGGATCGTGACCTGAGCTGAAATCAAGAGTTGAGTGGCTCAACTGACTGAGCCACCCAGGCGCCCCTTGGATGTTTAGCCTTATATATTCACTAGTGTTCAAGTCTTTCTTCCATCTAGGCACTAAAACTTCCTAAAAACCAGGATAAGCAAGTCCACAAGACACCTTTGTATGAACTAGAATTATCCCCATCTCTAGAGCACAGGCTGGAATTCAGCCCCTCAACATTCCCTCCACCAGGTGCCCTTGTACAGACCAGAACCAAATGCCCTATCGTGGCATGACAGGGATAGGGGCAATGCCAACTCACTGAACTCACTGCTCTTGATTAGGTACCATTTGCACAGAAAGTACTGGGTAATTATACGAAAATTGAGAAATTCCTACAAATATTCTTGACCTGTCTTAGATTAGACTAAGATCACCAAATGACTCCCTAATGTACCTGGTCCAAGAGAAATCTCTCTTGTTCTAACCTAGAAAGCCATGGAATGAACATTTAAGGGTCATATGCAGTTTAAGAGTACCCACATTTTTATTCAATCAAAGCTTTTTCTCAATATATAATCTTCGAACTACCTCCAGTGATTTCTAACACTGCATTCGTTTGGAGTGCTGTGTAATTTAGGAGTAATTTTATGATAAAAAAAATAGTAAGATTGGACAGTATTTGGAAAGAGGGGATACACACCTTCTCCCCCAGTGCAAGATTTATAACTGGTGAAAATTATAGCAAAGGCAAAAACCACCATGTAAAGTCTCTAGAAAATGCCCAGGACAGACATCAAATGAAGAAACACTTATTAAAGAAAGTCTTAGAAATGTGAGTATCTGTTGTATCTGAGCCACAACCCATTCCTTCCTCTGCCCCAGCAGCCTCTCCCTTCCCTGAAGGTCAGAGCGAGGAGGGTCCACTTCATGGGGTGGGGGTGGGAGGACTGCCTCCCTCTCTACACTCCCAGTCAAGAAGTACAGTATCTCACTGGAAGGGGCAGGCCTGCCAGCATTTCTCATCCTCAAGTCCCATGTTACAGAGGCCCAATTCCAGGTAAGAGCAGCTGAAAACTCTGGGGCTGCCTTCCTGCACCCAGCCCCCACTCACATGTGGGTGGCTCTACCCCAGGCACAGCAGCACAAAGCCCCAACTGCCCTTGACCAACCACAAAAGAACCTTCAAATATAGAAGGCAAAAACTGGGAGAACTGAAGGAAGAAATACACCACTCAACAATAAGAGTTGGAGACTTCCATCTAACTTTCAATAATAAAAAGAGTAACCAGGCAGAAGATCAAAAAGGAAATAGAACACTTCAACACAAGGAAGACCTAACAGATTATCTATAAAACACTCCACTCAACACAGTTGAATACATATTCTTTTCCAGTGCACATGGATCATTCTCTGAGAACATAAGTGAGGCCATAAAATACAGATCAGTAAGTTTTGTAAGGCTGAACTCATTTGTTCTCCCACCAAAATGGAATGAAAATAGAAGTCAGTAACAGAAGGAAATTGGGGAAATTCACCAATATGTCTAAGTTAAAAAAACATGCTCCAAGGGTCCCCTGGGTGGCTCAGTCGGTTAAGCCTCCAACTCTTGATTTCGGCTCAGGTCATGATCTCACAGTTTGTGAGTTCGAGCCCCACACTGGACTCTGTGCTGAGAGTGCAGAGTCTGCTTTGGATTCTCTCTCCCCCTCTCACTCTAATCCTCCCCTGCTTGCTCTCCCTCTCAAAATAAATTAACTGAAAAAAATTTAAAACAAAACAAAACATAAAAACATGCTCCAAAATAACCATGGGTCAAAGAATTAACAGGTAAACCATAAAACGCTTTGACATGAATAAAAACAAAAACACAACACATCAAAACTTATGCGAAGTAGTGAGACACAGCTTAATGGGAAAATTATAGCTATAAATACCTACATTTTAAGAAAAGATCTCAAATCAACAACCTAGTCTTCCATTCTTAAGACAATGGAAAAAGAAGAGCAAACAAAAAAATGAAAAAGAACATAATAAAGATTAGAGCCAAAATTAATGAAACAGAATTAAAAAAGAGAGAAAGGATCAGCAAAACCAAAAGTTAATTCTTTGAAAGAAGCTACAAAATTGGTAAAACTTTAACCAGAAGGACCAAAAAAAAAAAAAAAGGGGGAGGGGGAGAGAGAAAAGACTCAAAATACTAGTATCAGGAATTATTAAAAGAGGACATCACTACTGACCTCACAGAAAGAAAAATAATTAAAAGGAATACTTTGAACAACCGTATAATTCAGATGATATGGACAAATTACCAGTGAAACACTAACTACTGAAAATGATTTAAGAAGAGAAAATCTGAATGTAAATCTATAGTAAGAAGCTGAATTAGTGATTTTTAAAATTTCCACAAAGAAAAGCCTAGGCTCCAGTGTCACTGATGAATCTCCCAAACATTTTAAAAAGTTTTAATAATAGTCCCTAATAAATTCTTTCAAAAACACAAGAAGAAAAAGGAATACTTCCCAACTCATTCTATGAGGCCAGAATTACCCTAATACCAAAACCTGACAAAGACAGCACAGGAAAGATAACTACAGACCAGTATCTCTGACGAATACAGACACAAATACAAACAAACCCAACTCTAGCAATATGTGAAAAAGATTATAGAAGTGGGATTTATTCCAGGAATCCAAGGTTGGTGTAGCATCTGAAACTTAAATAAAGGTCAAACACCTTAATCATCTCAAGAGACACAGAAAAAGCACTGGACAAAATCCAACACTATTTCATGATTAAAAACACCCAGCAAACCAGGAACAACAGGGAAATTCCTCAGCCTGATAAAGCTTATCTGCAAGAAACTATAGCTGGCTTGAAGGCACTTGAAAGACTTGATCAGCAACAAGACTGGATGCCGTCTGTCACCACGTCCATTTAACACCGTACTAGAGGTTCCAGCAAGGACAATGAGGCAAGAACGTGAAACAAAAGGCATCCGAATTAGAAAGGAAGAAGTAGACTTATGTTTATAGGTGAACAAAGCTGGAAGATACCGCACTTTCTGATTTCAAATTTACTAAAAAGCTACAGTAATCAAGACAATCCTTACTAGCTACTGGTAGAAATACCCATCAATGGAAAAGAACTCAGAGTCCAGAAATAAACCCTTACATTTGTGGTCAACAAGGGTACCCAGGCAATTCAACAAAGCAAAACAATCTCTTATTTTTTTATTTTTTAATGTTTATTTTTGAGAGAGAGATAGCACAAGCTGGGGAGGGGTAGAGGAAGGAGACAGAGGATATAAAACAGGCTCCAGGCTGTCAGCGCAGAGCCTGATGTGGGGCTTGAACTCACAAACCGTGAGATCACGACCTGAGCCAAAGTCTATGCTTAACCAACTGAGCCACCCAGGCGCCCGCAAAACAGTCTTTTAACAAAAGGTGCTGGAACAAATGAATATCCATGTAAAAAAGAATTAAGCTGGATTCTTTCAGCATACCATAAACAAAAAAATCAATTCCAAATGGATTCTAGATCTAGATGTAAAAATTAAAACTATAAAATTCTTGTAAGACCTCAGAAACACAAATAGCAAAAGAAAAAATAGGTAAATTGGATATCAAATTAAAAACTTTTGAGCTTCAGAGGACATCACTGAGAAAGTGGACGATGCACAGAATGGGAGAAAAATATTTGTAAATCATAGTCTAATAAAGGTCTTGTATCTAGAACATATAAAGAACTCTCACAACTCAAAAAATAAAAAGAAAATCCATTTTAAAAATGGACAAAGGATCTGACTAGACAAGGAGATATATTTATTTATCCCACAGACCTTATCCCACCTTATCCCACAGACACACTAAACCAACAACCGTATCTACTCCAGCTGAAAATCTGAAGACTGGGAGAAGAGCTCTCCCACAGCTAGTCATAGAGAGAAGGCCACATCAAAAAGGGTAAGAGGGGTGGAGACAAGGTCAATAACCGAACTCCTACTGTGAAAAGCCACAAAAGGAAGGGACATCACAAACATGGAAGGTGAGTGCATCAGAAGCCCACAGCGGGCAACCCCAGTCCTGGGCACTTACTGGGAAGATGAGTCTTCCTGATATCTGGTTTTGAAAATCAGCACAACCTAAAAATGGGAGCTCTGAAAATCAGGCGTTATCAGTTGATTTTTCTATAGAAACTCCGCAGCCCAGAAGAGTGTGGCATGATGCATTCAAAGTGCTGAAACGAAAAACCTAAACCAAAAATACTCTACCCGGCAAGGTTACCTTGAAGCAGAAATGAAGGAGAGATAAACAGTTTCCTAGACAAACAAAAGTTAAAGGAGTTTATCGCCACTAAACCAGCCTTATAAGAACTGTTAAAAGGAATTCCTTAAGAGGTAAGAAAAGCCGGTAACTAGAGGAAAATTATAAAAGGTAAAAACTTCACTGGTAAAAAGAAACACACAGTTACCATGGTAAATTAATCACTTATAAAAGCTAGTATGGAGGCTATAACATTAAGGTTGTAAAATCACATATACCTACAAAAATCAGTCAAGGAATACACAAAATAAAAAGATGTAAATATGATATCATATACATAAAATGAAAGGGGAGTAAAAAATTGTGCTTTTAGAATGTGTTCAAGGGACGTATGGGTGGCTCGGTTGAGTGTCTGACTATTGATTTCAGCTCAGGTCAGGATCCCTGGGGTTGTAGGCTTGAGCCCCACATCCAGCTTCACACTAAGCATGGAACCTGATTGGGATTCTCTCTCTCTGCCCACCTCCCCAGCTCATGCCCTTTCTCTCTTAAAAAAAAAATGTGTTTGAACTTAAGAGACCACCAACTTAACACAGACTGCTATACACAGGTGGATGTTCTAAGTGAATGCCATGGTAACCACAAATAAGACTTATAATACACAAAAAAATTAAGGAGAAAAGAATCCAAGCATAACACTAAAGAAAACCACCAAACCACAAAGGAAGAGAGCAAGGAAAAAAGAAAAGAACAGAGAAGAACTACAAAAATAACCAGAAAGCAATTAACAAAATGGCAATAAGTATGTATCTATCAATAATTGCTTTTAAGGTTAAATAAATGCTCCATTCAAAAGACAAGTGACTGAATAAAAACCAAGACCTGTCTCTATGCTGTCTACAAAAGACTTGCTTGAAACTTAAAGACACAGAGAGACTGAAAATGAAGGGATGGAAAAAAGATATTCTATGCAAATAGAAGCAAAAAACTACAAAGCCAGACAGAAACACCTATGTCAAACAAAATAAAGATTTAAAACAAAGATTCCAATAAGAGATAAATAAGGGTATTACGTAATGATAAAGGGATCAAGCCAACAAAAGGACATAACAATTCTAAATATCTATCCACCCAACATAGAAGCACCTAAATACATAAATCAAATATTAACAGACATAAATGACAATACAAAAATGTAAAAATATACAGTAATAGTAGTGGACTTTAACACCCCAATTATATCAAATGATAGATCATCCAGACAGAAAATCAACAAGGGAACAGTGGCTTTGAAATACACATTAGACCAAATGGACCTAACAGATACAGAACATTCCATCCAAAATGAGCAAAACACACATTCTTTTCTAGTGCACATAGCATATTCTCCAAAACAGATCACATGTCAGACCACAAAACAAGTCTCATTAAGTTTAAAAACACTGAAATCATATCAAGCATCTTTTCAACTACATCAATATGAAACTAGAAATCGATTATTTAAAAAAAACAGAAAAGAGAAAAAACACAAATGCATGATGGCTAAACAACACGCTACAAAAACAGTCAGTGGGTCAATGATGAAATCAAAGAGGAAATCAAAAAAAAACCTGGAGACAAATGAAAATGGAAACACAACAGTCCAAAATTTGTGAGCATACCAAAAGCAGTTCTAATAGAAAAGTTTGCAGTGATACAGTCTACCTCAAGAAACAAAATTCTCACACAATCTGACCTTATAACTAAAGAAACAAGGAAAAAGAACAAAGTTCAAAGTTAGTAGAAGGAAGTAAACAAAAAGATTAGAGAAATAAATTGAGACCAAAAAAAAAAAAAAACCCACAATGGTAAAGATCAATGACACCAAGAGTAGGTTTTTTTTGAAAGAATGAACAAAATAAACCTTTATACAGATTCATCAAGAGCAAACTCTAATAAAATCAGAAATGAAAGAGCAGAAATAACTGACACCACAGAAATAAAAAGGATTCTAAGAGAACACTACAAAAAATTATACGCAAACTGGACAACCTAAAAGAAACGCATCAATTCCTAGAAACATACAATCTCCCAAAAACTTAGTAAGAGATAGAAAATTTGAACAGACCAGTTGCTAGTAATGAAATTCAATCAGTAATCAAAAAATGCCCAACAAACACAAGTCCAGGGCCAGTTGGCTTCAAAGGTGAATTCTACCTAACATTTAAAGAAGAGTTAATACCTATTCTCAAACTATTTCGAAAAATAAGAGAGGGAGAAGAATTTCCAAAATCATTCTAGGAAGCCATCATTAGCCTGATACCAAAAGCAAACAATGACACTATAGAAAAAGAAAACTGCAGGCCAATACCCCTGACAAAGACAGATGCAAAAATCCTCAACACAACATTAGCAAACCGAATTCAACAATACATGAACAGGATCATTCACCACTATCAGTGGAATTTATCCCAGGCATGCAAGGATGGCTCAATATTCAAGGATGGTTCAATATTCACATATCAATGTGATATAACACATTAACAAGAGGAAGGATGAAAACCATAGCGTTGGGCACCTTAGTAGCTCAGTTGGTTAAGCATCCAACGCTTGATTTCAACTCAGGTCATGATCTCATGGTTCGTGAGTTAGAGCCCCCATATCGGGCTCTATGCTGACAGTGCAGAGCCTGCTTGGAATTCTCTTTCTCTCCCTCTCTCTCTGCTCCTCCCCAACTCACATGCACGCTCTCGTCTCTCAAAATAAATAAATAAACTTAAAAAAAAAAAACACCATAGGATCATCTCAATAGATGCAGAAAAAGTATGTGACAAAATTTAACATCTCTTCATGATAAAAACTCTCAATGAAGTGGATTTAGGAGAAACATACCTCAATATAATAAAGGCCATATAGGAAGCACGCACAGCCATTATCATACTCCCTTGCAAAAAACTGAAAGCTTTTTCTCTAAGATCAGGAACAAGACAAGGATGTCCACTCTCACCACTTTTATTCAACATAGTACTGGAAGTCCTAGCCACAGCAATCAGACAAGAAATAAAATGGATCCAAATTGGTAAGGAGGAAATAAAACTGTTACTCTTTGCAGATGACATGATACTATATAAAGAAAACCCCAGAGATCATTAAAAAAAAACCTATTAGAATAAATGAATTCAGTAAAGTTACAGAATGCAAAATTAGTATAAAGAAATCTATTGTGTTTCTATATGGAGAAGAGAAATTAATAAAACAATCCCATTTACAACTGCACCAAAAAGAATAAAATACCTAGGAATAAATTTAACTAAGGAGGGGAAGACCAGTACTCTGAAAATTGTAAGACACTGAGGAAAGAAACTGAAGACAATATAAACATATAGGAAGATATGCCATACTCATGGATGGGAAGAATAAAATTTCCATACTACCCAAAGCAATTTATAGATTTAATGCAATCCCTACCAAAATAACAATAGCCCTCTTCACAGAACTAGTACAAAAATACTAAAATTTGGATGAAACCACAAAAGACCCCAAATACCAAAACAATCTTGAAAAAGAACAAAGCTGGACGTATCACAATTCCAGATTTCAAGATATACTACAAAGCTATAGTAACTGAAATATGGTACTGGCACAAAAAAGGATCAATGGAAAAGGACAGAGTGCTTACAAATAAAACCATGCTTTTATGTTCACTTAACTAATGAAAAAGGAGGCAAGAATATACAATGGGAAATGGGGGGAAAATGGTCTCTTCAATAAATGGTGCTGGGAAAACTGGACAGTTACATGCCAAAGAATAAAACTGGAACACTTTCTCATACCATACACAAAAGTAAAATCAAAATGGATTAAAGACCTAAATAAAGACCTGAACCCATAAAATTCCTAAAAGAAAACACAGACAGTAATCTCTTCGCATCAGCCTTAGCAGCATGTTTATGGATACATCTCTCAGTAAGGGGAAACAAAAGCAAAAATAAACTATTGGAACTGAACCAAAATAAAAAGCTTATACAAAGTGAAGGAAACCATCAACAGAATGAAAAGGCAAACCTACTGAATTTAAGATTTTGCAAATGATATATCTGTATACTGTTAATAAAACCAAAATACATACAGAACTTCTACAACTCAGCACCAAAAAAAACCCCAAAGAAGACAGTTAAAAAATGGGCGGAGGGCCTGAAGACATTCTTCCAAAGATGACATACAGATGGCCAGCAGACACATGAGAAGATACTCGACATCACTAATCATCAGGGAAATGCAAAATAAAACCACCATAAGATCTCACCTCACACACCAGTGAGAATGGCTAGTATCAAGACAAGAAATAATATAAGGATATGAAGAAAAGAAAAATCTCTTGTGCACTGCTGGTGGGAATGTAAATTGGTACAACAGCTATGGAAAACAGTATGAAGATTCCTCAAAAAATTAAAAGTTGAAATACCATATGATCCAGTAATTCTAGTACTAATTACCTTACGAAAATGAAAACATGAACTCAAAAAGATTTATGCACCCCTACATTTACTGCAGCATTACTTATAGCAACCAATATATAGAAGCAACCCCAAGTGTCTACTGATAGATGAATAAAGAAGATGTGGTGTACACACACAAACACACACACACGGAATTTCAGTCAGCCATACAAATGAATGGCATCTTGCCATTCACAACAACATGGATGGACCTAGAGGATACGACACTAATTAAAATAAGACAGAGAAAGACAAATACCATAGGATTTCGCTTATGTGTGGACTCTAAATGTCAAAACAATAAATAAACAAACAGAAATAGACTGAAATACAGGGGACAAACCAGTGGTTGCCAGCAGGGAGGTGGGTGAGTTGATGGGCAAAATAAGTGAAGGAAATGAAGGGGTACAAACTTCTGGCTATAAAATGAATAAGTCACAGAGATAAAAAAGAAAAAAGAAAAAAGAAAAAAACACAGTGTAGGGAATACAGTCAATAACGTAGTAACATTTTATGGTGACAGAGGGTGACTTAATTGTGTTGAGTGCAGAATAATGTACAGAATTGTAGAATTGTTATGTTGTACACTTGAAACTAATAACACTATGTCAACTATACTAAAATAATAAAAATTTTAAAAATCTTCTGACTAAATGTAAATGGTCGCCATCACCACTTTCAGTAATACAAAGCCTTGGTCAGACTCCTAGGTGCTCTTCAATGCCCATTATCCTCTCTTCCTACAGTCACGGTTTGCACTGGGCGCACGGCTACACAGCTAACGACTACATTTTCCAGCCCCACTTGCAGCTAAATTGATCACCAAATGAGTAATCTGGCCAGCTGTAGTATGCATTACTAAGAATTCTGATTTCCTTTCCCTTCCCCTTGAAAGAACCAGAACATCTATGTTGGACCAGGGATGAAACTACCAGGGCCGAACGACCACTTCTGCTCAGTGAGACCAAAATAAACAACAAAAACAAAGAAACAGAAAATGCTTTTATATTTTCTAAGCCACTGAATTTTGGGTCTCTCTGATACAGCCTATGAGTCTATATGCTAAAAAAATCCCCTGGCTAAATCTTTTGGGTTAACAATCAACTGACCATGAAATGCTGTTCTCATATAATCAGGCAATTAAATCTGACCTATTCCCACCTCTGTAAGAAGATAAATCCTATAGTCCAGAGCTTGTTCCTCAGAACAATCCCTATTTTTCTACAAAGACTTCCATGTGTTGCATCTGTTTATTCCCGTGTGTTTATTACTAATACATTAGGCAGGTGTCACAAAATAATTCCTCACTTTCCAGGAATCTCAAAGATATGGTGATGTTCACATTACTACTAATACATTTTCCATCAGATATCTATTGCCTGACATTCTAGGTTTAATACCCCAAATCAAACTAGCATCCAGTATCTGCGATGAAACAAGTCTTAATGAAAACAAGAGCTAAAGATGACAACCGAGGACCATTAGCTATAAAGTGATGTGGATACTGGATCGAATATTCCAAGTCAGTTAATACGTCTCCCTATAGCACCAGAGACTGACCACTAAGGTGGCCACCCCTACATCTCGAATGTTCTTGCCCTAATCTCAACCTATTACGCTTACAAGTATGATCACTTTATTCAATGATACGTAAAAATTGGTCACCTACCAGTGATTTCAGTAAAGTAACCGTAATGGGTTATATTGAGCTGTCCATTGTCTCCTCGTCATTCTTATGAACAACAGCTTATATATGGGAAAGATAGATGGTCTGTTAAGGGGTAGGGAATTAAAACCATGGCCTCAGTTTTTTAAAAGTCATCTTTAAGGGCACCTGGGTGGCTCAGTCAGTTAAGCATCCAACGCTTTATTTTGGCTCAGGTCATGATCTCATTATTTCGTGAGATCAAGCTGCACATCGGGCTCTGTGCTGACAGTGCAGAGGCTGCTTAGGATTTTCTCTCTCCCTCTCTCTCTGCCCCTTCCCAGCTCACATGCTCTCTCAAAATAAATAAATAAACATTAATAATAAAATAAAAGTCACCTTTAATCAAGTAGCATTTTTCCCCCTGGACAATTTTCATTCCCTCAAAAAGGTGCACCGTTCCTGGGAATACTGCAAACACAGGTCGATGCATGGAGTAGATGGAGCAAGCTCCTATTCCATCTCCTGGTGCCAAAAATCCTTGTAATATATTGTCCTCAGAGAGAGGACATATCTATCGGATATTAAACTCATGATAGCAGATACTACACTTGATCTTAGCCAAAAGGCCGAGAAGTGATTAATCAAGTAGCTTGTTTAATTGATAAACATTTTGGGAACACTAATGCCAATTTGTTCATTAAAATATGCAAGTTTCTGGAGTAATTCATGAAATCAAATCTAAACAAAGAAGGGACACCTGGGTGGCTCAGTTGGTTGAGCATCTGGCTTCGGCTCAGGTCATGATCTCACAATTCATGGGTTTGAGCCCCGTGTCAGGCTCTGTGCTGACAGCTCAGAGCCTGGAGCCTGCTTCAGATTCTGTGTCTCCCTCTCTCTCTGACCCTCCCCTGCTCATGCTGTCTCTCTCTCTCTCTCTCTCTCTCTCTCTCTCAAATAAATAAAACATTTAAAAAAAAAACTAAAGAAAAAGAGCAATCAAGTGACAATAAATGCAATATTTTATTCTAAAACAAAATATGTGGCAGTTTTCCCTCCCTTCCTAGCTCCAAAGCCCCATTCTCTCATGAAAAATGAAGAAAACAGAATAGCTCAAGACTCATAAAATTAAAAGACTAATAAGCTTTCTGAGATATAACATGAAATTAAGATAAATACAGAAAGACCAAAGGGTTTGACCAAGTCTTGGGGATTTGGTTCTACATTGTTAAAATCTGACATTTAGAGATGAGATGAAAAGCAAAATGATATCTACTATGGCAAAATAGCTTAGATTCATGCCAGTTTCGAGGTCTTGTGGACATTTTAGGGCTAGAACAATGTTATTAGCAAAATCTATTTGTTTCTAAAAGCCAATTACAGAAGCCTATAATGATAAAATTTAACTCACCTTCAGCATCCTTAACCATATCGAGTTTAAGAGCCTTTGTTCCATCAAAGCAAAATGCCTTGATGGAATTCAGCCCTAACAATAAAGCATTCTGTTTTATTTTTTCTACTTTTTTGGCTATTTTATCCAGTGCTATTACTTCTCCCTAAAAAACAAACAAAAACACACATAAAAATAAGGTGGATACCCAAAGCAGTCATGAAAACTATTAATACTAAGGAAAACTGATGAAAAATTATGGTCTTTCCCTATTTTTCTCCACCCCTAGTTTTAAAGTTGAAGTCATGGGGCACCCAGGTGGCTCAGTGGGTTTAAGCATCTAACTGTTGATTTCGGCTCAGGTCATGAGATCGAGCCCTGAATCGTCCTCCACTGGGTAGGGAGTCTGCTTGGGATTCTCTCTCTCCCTCTCTCTCTGCCCATACCCCACTTGCTCGCTCTCAAAATAAAGTTTTTTCTTTTAGAAGGTCAACAAGAATGATACCACATTTATACAAATGCCTTGTGACATTCATATGATTTTTACAATACAGTATGAAATGATATTGCAGAGACGGCGAGATTAACCCTTCAGTGTCTTTTCTTGCTTTCTTTTGCTTTTATATACACCATCCCTGTATGACATGCACATCGGATGCATAGACAACAGCGCTGAAAACTTCCTGATGATGTTCCTAAATGTGACACCAGGTTCAGTGGTAGTAACAGTTCCTATTAATATTCTGACCAACAGGAAAACCATGTCAAGAGAGCTGAACTGGAAAAGGAAGCAACAACAGCCAGAGTAAGTTTCAAATGTAGTACTGTGGAGATGGCTGAAGGCTACTTTTACAAAAGTACAAGACTGGAGGCTATACTCACATAAAATCTGCTTATCAAAGTAAATAACAGATCAAGAGCAGCAACAAAATCTGGAATTCATAAAAGCTCAAATATTTCTATTCAAAGTTGTTCATTTCTGCTGGTGGCTCACTATGGGGGAACTGCCTAACTCCAGCTCAAGTCTCCACACACACCCCCCATCCTCTGGCATTCACCGTGCAGTCCGGTGCCTTTCCTACTTGAACAGAGCCACAGGATTTGCACCAGCCAGTGGGAAAACGGTACAAGTGATGCAATCAGAGATGTGGAAAGGACCTGGCTTTGCTCTCTGCTTTGCCCTCTGCTGGGCTAGTCCCCTGACCGCCGCAGGAGGAAGATGAGAGAAAAGGAACCAGCGGCAGGGAACCCTAGTGGTCTCTGCTGAGCTCACATTCGATAAGCCAACACCAGCCAAACTCAAGTGTTTGAGCCCCCCAAGATCATGAGAACCCCTAGCTGACCTGCAGCTGATCAGCTGCACAAGCAAGGCTTGCAGGGATCAACTGCATCCCAGACTCCTGAGCTGAATGAGTGTTTAGCTGTAGGCTGCTAAGGTTTTTGTGGTCACTTTTATGCAACACTAGAAAATGGAACAACAAAACACGGACACACTTAAAATACCGAGACTCTCTTTGAAAGGACTCCTTATTAGAAAGCATAAAATATCTGTGGATAAATACGTCTAAGCAAACACAATAAATATCATATACCATAAATTAAGGGGGGATTATGGTCACTTCTTCAAGGCATATCATAATCTTTACAATTAAGATTTCAAGTAAACTAAAAAATGATCTGCATTACATACCATAACTCCATAAAATGGATCTTGTTTGCATTTTATGCACTGGTGGTATTTAATGCATTTTTCCTTAAACTTTTTACTGTTACCACCTTAAACTGTTTTTGGACAAACAACAATACAAGTAAACAGACAAGTATATCTCCTCTATGAACCCAGAGTATTAATTCCCCAAATTTTAAACAACAAATATCTTTTTCTTCCTCAGTTACTTTAAAGCCACTCACTGAAGTTACACTAGTGCTATGGCAGGAGTGTGTCTGTGCGTGTAGGGTACCTGCACACACACACAGAGTACATATATGTAGTGTATGTAGATACACACACATACGATGCAGAGATAGGTTTTAACCCTTCAATGTATTTACTGAAAATATACATTTATACATGTTTTATCCCTCTGCTTGTGACATAGTGAATGTTTCAGAACTTAGACTAGTATTATATACTAACACGCAAGTAATGTGAATTTTCATCAGAAGTCTTTGGATAAAATGATTTGCACCAATGAAAGGGAAAAGTTACAATTTCACCTTGACACATTAAATGTTCCTACTGTTTTCTGTGCAAGATTGCTTGTAAATCGCTTAAGCATCCTAAAAACCATCAAATACAGACCAAAAATGATTACCTGGCAAAGTCCAACACCTGGCACTTTGGGGAGTGGGCAAATATTACCTCCATCAAGTCAATCAGCTAGAGCAGAAGGGCTTTGGTAAGCCTTACAGAAGTGTATTTCTATGCCAGAAAGTCTTACACCTCAGGTGGGTTAAGTTTTTTCTTATCAATTAGTACCATCATTAAAATTGCTGAGATTCCTAGGTGCCTAAGAAATCCTCCCACGGAAGAAACGTGAGCTAATTTAGAAAATTAAGGACGGACCCACTGGCTCAGACTTACTGTCCTGGCTACGCTCTTTACCCAACTTAGATTCCCTGTTACATCAAATCACTCTCTTCTACGCACGCTTTTATGTCTTAGACGTAAGCACGGCAAAAATGCTGCTGTGGTTAAACCCAATTCTTCACCAACCTCCTGTCTACCCCCAGGCAGCTTAAAAATAAAAAGCCCATCATTATCCCAACTAATCCTGCCTTAAATTCATGACTGTTTGTATTCATGGAGCCCACAGTACAAACTGGAATTCCTACGACATACCCATAGCCCATCCTCACTGCCACTGTCCTGGATTGGTATTTCCTACCTCCCAGCTCTTACCGCCTCCTTCCTCATCCCCATTTTCATCTGATGACCTGGCTTCCTACTTCACCGAGTAGAGTGAAAGAGTCAGAAGAGACTGTCCAGTCTCTTACCACACTGACCAGCCCACCAACATCTGCACCTGTGTACTCAGCCTCGCTTCCAATTTCCACGGATAAACTGTCTCACGCTACCAACTAAAGCCACTTGTGCGTCAAAGCCTAGCCCATGCCGCCTCCTCAAAGATACTGTCCAGCAATTTTCCCCGCTTCCTCTGGTGTTACCTATTTCCCCTTTTACGCCATCTCTCATTAGCATATAATCATTATCATTTCTCTCATCCCCAAAAAAAGTATTCCCTGAGTTCATCTCCCACTACCGCCCCATTTCACTGCATTCCTGTACAAGTAACTACCCCCCGGCCCAGGACCAAAGGAGTGGTTTTGATTCACGTTTCAGACCCCTCTCATTCTCACTCCAAGCAAACATTTCCACGCACCAAAACTGCTCCTGAGAAGCTCGCTCATCACCTACATGGTGCTAAGTCCACTGGTACTTCTTAGTCCTCCTTTTACAGGGCCGGCAACAACATCTGACACAGCTGACCTCTCCACTGCCTTTCAGTCCTTTCCTTCACCTAGTTTCCAGGGTAGCATACTCCTCTGGTTTCCCTCTGACATCGCTGGCCCCTCCTCCACCTTCCCCCAACCTCCGAATGTCAGCACAGGTACCCAGGCGGCTCCGTCTTCTGGCCTCTCCTGCTCTCTGTTGCCACCCGCATGTTTTACGGCGTTACGCATTATCTCTATGCTGACGACTTCCAAATTTCTATTTTGTGTATATTTACATTTCCAATCCAAGGTTTTATTTCCAGTCAAGACCTCTCTCCTGAACTCCAGGCTCAAATACCCGATTGCCTACTCAATGTCACCCCCTGGAAGCCTGACAGACACTTCATTGCTTATTACCTCCAAAACTCAGTTTCTGACTTTTTCCTACAGAACCTGCTCCTCCCAGTCACCCCTACCTAGCTCTCTCTCTCTCTCTCTCTCTCTCTCTCTCTCTACTTCCTCAGGCCCAAATCTGGAAGAGTCACCCTTGATTATTTTCTCATTTCCACAACCCACATAAGGTGCGTCTGCAACTCCTTATAACACCACCTTAAAAACCACTCCAGACCTTATCGCCTCCATGACACTTCCCTGAATTATGGTCTCCTAACTGGTCACCCATGCCCTCTTACAGCTTCTTCTCGGTGCAGTGGCCAAAATGATACTTCAAATAGGAAGGAGGCTTATGCCACTCTTCTGTTCAAAACCTCCAACGGCTTCCCATCACTCGAGTGCAGGTGAAGTCCTGTCAGGCCCTGCAAGCTGCTCTACCCAAACGTCCTCCCCCGGGCCCTAACCTTCTGACCGCTCTTCCCCTTCCCGTCCTCCTCAGCAAACTGCAGAGGCTCCTCCAGCAAGGCAGGTGCCCTCCTGCCTCGGCGCACTTACACTTGCTCTTCCTCTCACTAAAACACACGTTCCACAGACCTCCATATTGCTCGTCACCTCCCAGCCTTTCCTCAAAGTCCACCTTCCCAGTGTGGATCTCCCTCACCATCCTCCTTCAAACTGCATCCTCACCCTCCCTTTCCTCAAGAGCCCCAATTCCCCTCACCTCCCTTCATTTTTCACCGTAGCCCTTCCCACAGTCACAGAGGCCATATCCTGTACTCATTTGGTTTAGCATCAGTCTCCTCGTAACTAGAATGCAAAGCTACATGAAGAAGGGAATTCCGGTCACTCTGGTTTACTGCTGCCCTCCCAGGACCCGGCACATGGAAGTACTAAGTATCTGTTTAATCAACCAACCAATCAATTAAAATCTGACTTCAGATCAAAGTAGGTGAAGATACCAGCATGTCTCAGTATTTTAAGAACCATTTAATCTTATGGAATTTGAAACAAGAAGAAAGATGGCATCAACTGGCCGTATCGTCTTGAGTTGAAGAATCACAGTTGCAGTCTAGGATGGTTACAAGGTCACACTGAGTTCTAAACAGATAAGACTAACCCATAATGAAAGAAAACATACTGTCATATATATAGACACATAGGTAGAAGCAATAAAATCTGAGATAAAGTTATCCACGACTCACTCTATTTTGTGACAATAAAACAAGCTTTATAATTAAGACAGATCATAACAGTTTTTTTATAAATCTCAAGATGTGTTTGATGTGTGTGGATCATGTATGTACATATGTGTGTATCAATATATAATTTCATACTTCAATAATGTGCTGTCAAATTAACTTTTAATGGCAAAATTGAATAGTTTAAAAAGTATCAAGTCTTATACTTTACATAAAAAACCTCTTAAATGTTTCATTTCAATGTGTATTTATGAAGAAGACTTCTACTTTACAAATGTATTAGCAAATTCGGGATTTAAGAAGATCTTCAGATAGTCTTCACGAATAATAATTATCTACTAAATTCAACAAGTGATGAATCCCATCAATGAAGAATCTTTACTTTGGCTGGATCTGAAATAATTCAAATGATAAACATCTGTATGTTTCCTAAGTTATACGTAGTTCTATTTTCAACACTGAAATACGTAATATGTTGAGAGTAGTGTCTGCTGTGAAGACAGTCTTACCTGATCATGCATTAAGGCTGCAATGTGTGTTGTTTTGCCTCCGGGTGCTGCACACAAATCTAGAATCTTCTCTCCAGGTTGAGGATCCAAAACATGAGTTACTACGGTAGATGGCAAATTCTATAAAGAAAAAAAGATCAATTAACAATGATTCTAAATTTTGTTTTTTCAAAGTAGGCTCCACGCCCAGCACAGGACCCAGCACGGAGCCCAGTGCTGGGCTTGAACTCAGCACCCTGAGATCAAGACCTAAGCTGAGAGCAAGAGTGGGGATGCTTAACCGACTGAGCCACCCAGGGGCCTAATGATTCTAAATCATTTTAAATTTCAGAATCACATAACAGACACAAATCTTTGAAGGTAGTCCAGTACAGCATCCTCTGCCAAAATATGGTTTTTAAAAACATACTAGTGTCAGGAAATCACAATTTCCTAGATTATCTATCCTATGATTTCATAGGAACTTCACATGCAACGAGCATACGCACATACAGATGCATTTCCCCAATCAATTTAGCAAAATCATTGTTTTTTCTCAACAATTCAGTATCTTTTTAAGTTTGTGTATTTATTTTGAGAGAGAGAGAGCGCGCGCGCACGCAGGGGAGGGGCAGAGAGAGAGGGAGAGAGAACCCCAAGCAGGTCTGATGTGGGGCTCGAACTCATGAACCCTGAGGATCATGACCTGAGCCAAAGTCGGATGCTTAATCGACTAAGCCACCAGGTGCCCCAACAAGTCTCAACATTTTGAAGGCCAAAGCCCTTTTAGAAATGTAAGAAAGCTCTAGATTTTTTTCTAAGACAATGTACAAAATTTTGCAATTCAGGTGCTTCACCATCTAACACCCACTTAAGAATTCTAGTTTTATGCTAATGCCACTCAAGGACGTTTGGGTTCCCATCTCCCCACCTTTACCACATTTCTGCAGAAGAAAAGTGAAATGTAAAAAAATCTTACTATTTCTGATTGGCACCTAGAAAGGTATTATGAGACTGGACAACTCAAATACCCCTAGCAAGTTATAGTGCAGTAAGTTATATGTCAACTCATTATTAGTACTGACCATATTAGGACTGCTATTCCAGGGTAACAGTTTGCCTCAAATAAAATAGAAATACCGGGGCACATCGACGGCTCAGTCGGTTAAGTGTTTGACTGTTGATTTTAGATCAGGTCATGAGCTCACAGTTTGTGAGCTCAAGCCCTGCATTGGGCTCTGCACTGACAGCACGGGGCCTGCTTGGAATTCTCTCTTCTCTCTCTCTGCCCCTCCCCCACTCGTGCACACATGCTCTCTCTCAAAATAAATAAATAAATATTGTTCAAAAGCTAGAATATCACAAAGTAATGCATTTTCTTAAAGTAATGCATTTTTTAAGTTACTTGGCAAGAAAAAAAAATAGAGGCTAACAAGCACAGAGCTATTTAAAATTTAAAGGTGTCAATCGTTCTCACACCGGAATTGTATCTATTAGTATGTTCTCAAGGACTGGGAGAAGGTTACTATGCTCTCAAGTGAATCCAAGATCACCACTTGAAAACAGGAAATCAACTGTGCAGTGCGAGGGGGACACAAATGCGCAAGTGCACCCCCTATGGATATAGGAAGCATTCAAATCAATGCAAATCATTTCAGCATCTGAAGAGCAGTCCCTCCACATTAAACACCAAAATCAGCTTAACCTGTTACAGAGTTTCTCAAATGGTCTAATTTCTTCCAAAAATAGTTAAAAATTGAACTCCAAAATGAACACACTAAAACATGTATGTGGCTATGGGAGATTTGGTGATTCTTTATCTAAAGACAATTGGTTATGCCTCTTGCCTAATAACATTAATGTATTGGTCAAAGAAGACAGAAATTGATAATCAAATGTAAGTAATACATTAAGAGTCTTCTGGCCATGCAATAAAATGAAATTATCAAACAGTCCAAATGAAAAGGCTTCATTAAATATTTAAATGATGACAAAGTTTTCTTAAAATAATTTAGTCTACTACCTTTCTCTACAGTATGTCTTAATCCTAGCTACACAAGAGAATCACCTAGTGAGTTTTTCAAAAATGTCCAGTCCTGCTCTAGAATAGTTAAATCAGAATTTCTGGCAATATGGCCTAGGCATCAGTGTTTTCTACATCGCCCCAGGTGATTCTAACGTGGAGCCAGATGCACCCCACTGCTCTGCTATAGTGATTCTCAGCCTTAACTGCCATGAAAATCCCCTGGGAGAGCTTTTAATCATCCTGACCCAGGCCCCACCCCAGTCAGACCAAATAAAACCAATTCTGGTGCTAGTGCCCAAGCAGTATTTATCTATTTAAAAGCTCCTTAGGTTGCCCAACCTCATCTGGCCCTTAAATTAATTATTTGCAAGGAACCGGCAATGAGAAAATTAAACTTCAGGCACTATGTTTTATTCCAGCTAAACTAAAATGTTATTAGAATATAACTGAAAATAGTTCTTGTAAGTATTTAAGTGCTGAACTTTTAACAATTATTTCAAATGTGAAGGACACCTATGATTATTTTCAGATTCTGTGGACTGTGTTTAAGCAATTCAAAAGTTTCCTTTTGATTTTGAAAAACTAAATGGCATTATACAGTTGTAGTTTTAATGCTGTATACAACACTCCAATTAACTCTGAAAAATATATTTTAGTATAACTTCAGGTGCTAAAATGAAAAACAATCAGTTATCAATAGCCCCTTACACATACACATACCCCAGAAAAAAAAAAAAGTCCACAATGCAAAGCTTTTGCATTAGCTGTCAGAAGCAATAAAGAATATAGATTTGGAGATAATGGCAAGGCCAAGAGGCAGCCAAAAAAGAAAAAGAAAAAAATAAGCACAAATTTCCCCAGGAATTTTTCCAATAGCTCTGTAATTCCATCCATTCCATAAAGTAACTTCACTAAGTAGGTAGAATGGACAAAGACTACCAGTTGCCAAACTCTTGCTTATGAAATATGATTTCTTTAAGGTGAATTTCTTCAGCCAGTCATCCTAGGAACTACCTTATTTCACAAGTTAAATGGTTACTGAACATAATTCAACAAACAGTATCAGCTGTCTTAAATTGTAAACCAGTGAATGCTTGTGATAATATATTCAAAGCACCTAGCACAACATCAAACTTTAAAACAAAGGTGGATTTCATGTTCCTGGATAAGAAAAATTAATATTGTTAAAATGTCAATACTACCCAAAGCAATCTACATATTCAATGCAATCCCTATCAAAATAACACCAGCATTCTTCACAGAGCTAGAACAAACAATCCTAACATTTGTATGGAACCAGAAAAGGCCACGGATAGCCAAAGCGATCCTGAAAAAGAAAACCAAAGCTGGAGGTATCACAATCCCAAACTTCAAGACATATTACAAAGCTGTAATCATCAAGACAGTATGGTACTGGCACAAGAACAGACACTCAGATCATTGGAACAGAATAGAGAACCCAGAAATGGACCCACAAACATAGGGCCAACTCATCTTTGACAAAGCAGGAACGAATATTCAATGGAATTAAAGCAGTCTCTTCAGCAAATGCTGGGAAAACTGGACAGCGACATGCAGAAGAATGAACCTGGACCACTGTCTCACACCATACACAAAAATAAACTCAAAATGGATGAAAGACCTAAATGTAAGACAGGAAGCCATCAAAATCCTCAAGAAAGCAGGCAAGAACCTCTTTGACCTTGGCCACAGCAACTTCTTACTCAACACCTCTCTGGAGGCAAGGGAAACCAAAGCAAAAATGAACTATTGGAACCTCATCAAAATAAAAAGCTTCTGCACAGCAAAGGAAACAATCAGCAAAACTAAAAGGCAACCGACAGAATGGGAGAAGATATTTGCAAACAACAAAGGGTTAGTATCCAAAATCTATATAGAACTTATCAAACTCAACGCCCAAAAAACAAATAATACAGTGAAGAAATGGCTAAAGACACGAAGAGACACTTCTCCAAAGAGGACATCCAGATGGCCAACAGACACATGAAACGATGCTCAATGTCACTCATCATCAGGGAAATACACATCAAAACCACAACGTGATACCACCTCACACCCGTCAGAACGCCTAACATTAACAACTCAGGCAATAACAGATGCTGGTGAGGATGCAGAGAAAGAGGATCTCTTTTGCACTGCTGGTGGGAATGCAGACAGGTGCAGCTACTCTGGAAAACGGTATGGAGATTCCTCAAAATATTAAAAATAGAACAACCTTATGAGCCAGCAATTGCACTACTAGGTATCTATCTAAGGGATACAGGTGTGCTGTTTCGAAAGGACACATGCACCCAATGTTTATAGCAGTGCTATCGACAAGAGGCAAAGTATGGAAAGAACCCAAATGTCCATCGATGGATGAATGGATAAAGAAGATGTGGTGTGTGTGTGTGTGTGTGTATACCACATATATATATACATCTTCCTTATATTTTTACACACACACACACACACACACACACAATGGAGTATTACTCGGCAATCAAAAAGAATGAAATCTTGCCATTTTCAACTGCGTGGATGGAACTAGAGGGTATCATGCTAAGCGAAATTAGAGGAAGACAAGTATCGTATGACTTCACTCATATGAGGACTTGAAGACACAAAACAGATGAACATAAGGGAAGCGAAGCAAAAATAATATAAAAACAGGGAGGGGGACAAAAACATAAGAGACTCTGAAATATAGAGAACAAACAGAGGGTTACTGGAAGGATTGTGGGAGGGGGGATGGGCTACATGGGTCAGGGGCATTAAGGAATCTACTCCTGAAATCATTGTTGCACTATATGCCAACTTGGATGTAAACTAAAAATACATAAATAAAACAAAACAAAACAAAACAAAGGCGGAGGGTGGCTGGCACAGATAACTGAAGAAGAAAGAATTTGTATAATAGTGTATAACTATATAGCAGGTTAATACATTCTATGTGTTACACCATCACTATTACGGAATCAGATAATAAACGTAAATGTGTTTTCCTATTTGCTCCCACTAGAAATAATCTTTGGATTTATGTCTTTCGATTAAATACTGAGCAGACCAGAAAGTAAAGGCATGTGCATTTAGATGAGGGTTCATCAGACATTACTAATTACTAATTGTATATGACCTTGTTCAAGAAACCTAACAGATCTGGTATTTGGTGTCTTCATTATATATTAGGAATAATAATAACAGCACGTAACCAGTGAACTGCAACAAATCAAATGAGTTACCACCTGCGAAAGTATGGTATAAACTGGACACGGCAAAACAAACTGTCCTATCACAGAAACTGATAACACCTGACAAAAATGTGTCAGTAGTAAACCATTTGCATCTCACTCAAAGTTACCAATACAACACTTATATGTATATCAATACATACATTATTTCAGGATTAATATTTTGAGATGGAAAATGATTACAATAAGCTATTAAAGCCCCTTTGGGCAACATAAGGTTGAAAAAAAAGTTTAAAATTCAATTGAGGGGCGCCTGGGCGGCTCAGTCAGTTGAGCTTCCGACTTTGGCTCCTGTCATGCTCTCATGGTCCATGAGTTCAAGCCCAGCATCAGTTCGCTGCTGTCGGCGCAGAGCCCACTTCAGATCCTCTGTCCCCCCTTCTCTCTGCTCCTCCCCCACTTGCACTCTCTCTCAAAAATAAACATTAGGGAAAAAAATCAGTTGAGAAAAAGAGAGTACATACACAGTTTTTCTTACTGCTTATTAAACAAAAGGTAGATCAGAAAAATAAATCACAAAAAATATGGTAATAGAAAAACAACACTGGATTTGAAATAACTCACTGAAGTTATGTTTCAATGTCAATAAATAATTTACTTTGACAAATACTTACCTGTAAAAATAAGTAGCTGGGCAGTACATTGTCAAATGAAGGGCTGAGGTAGATTGGTTCTGTCATTCTTATGCCTATACCTCTGAAAAGCAGAAAATCTGACATTAGTCTGTGTCAATTCCATAGTCTATACAAACTCCATTTCTGGGAACATACCCAAGCAGCCCAACAAATATAGGACGTTCTGCCTTTTTAAAACCTCTTTAACTCAACACCACAATACTTAGGATATTCCTGTGAATCATCTATGACTCATTCCCTGCAGCAGAAGGCCATCAGGAAAACTAAAAAGGATTATGTTACATAAATTTTTCATTTAGGCACAAAGGAGTTTTTTCAGAGATTTGAACAAACTGAAAAAAGCGAAGAACATCTTGAGTCTTAAAAAAAAAAAAAACACACACACACAGTTATTTAATTAAAAATGTTATTTACATTAACATACAATGGTTTTATTATTTTATCTTTTAATTCCATTATACAGTGCTGTATTATTTTCAGGTGTACAATACAGTGATTCAACAAATCTATACATTATTCAGTGTTCATCAGGATAAGAGTGCTCTTAATCCCCTTCATTTATTTCACTCATCCCCCATCCCCCACCGACCTCCCCGCTGATAACCATCAGCTTGTGCTTTATCGTTGAGAGCCTGGTTTTTGGTTTGTCTCTTTTTTTTCCCCTTTGTTCGTTTGTTTCTTAAATTCCACATGAGTGAAATCATATGGTATTTGCCTTTCTTTGACTGACATCAGAGTGTTTATTTATTGATTCATCCTAATCTTTCAGGTAACAGATTCATGGTCATGTTAACAGCTTTTAATTCAATAAACAGTTTCTGAATCCTTCAGCTTGCAAGGCTCTATGCTAGTACTTGTATGAAAAACAAAAATATACTTAAGAATCATGCCAATGTTAAGCAACAACAAACATGCCATACAACTAACTCTCCTCTCAACTTTTTAAAAAAATTTTTTATGTTTATTTATTATTGAGACAGAGAGAAACAGAGCATGAGTAGGAGAGGGGTAGAGAGGGAGACACAGAATCCGAAGCAGGCTCCAGGCTCTGAGCTGTTAGCCCAGAGCCTGACGCAGGGCTCGAACCTACCAACCGTGAGACCATGACCTGAGCCAAAGTCAGAGGCTCAACTGACTGAGCCACCCAGGTGCCCCTCCTCGCAACTCTTTAGAGACTAATTGCCCAGTACTGACACAATCCTCACCATGAGCTTTGTCCCATTTTATAAGGAGCAGGGGAAATGATCAGAGCAGGAAGGGCAAGGGCCCAGGAAAGCAAGGTGGGTGGTGATTCATTAGGACAAACACTGCAATCTGAGAGAGGCTGTCAGTGACTATCAAAGGCAAGAGAAAGCACACACAAATAGTTAAGAGAATGCCAAACATGGCCTCGTGTATCAGGCCACACCACCGAGAGGAAGAAAAAAAAGCGCACCAACACCATGTTCCAGGGATTCAAGGAGCACAGAAAAAGCACAACGTAATAATAAAGGCAAGGATGAGAACAGGATTGAAAGCAGGTTCGGGAGTACAAGTGTAGCGTCTAAGCACGGAGAACAAGAACAAACTCACAGCTTCTGAACCGATCCTGGCCTATCCCTGGCAGCATCTATCCCGATGGTCTGCCCTCTGCCTGAGGTAGGTAGACGGGCTAATTTTACTCACCACGCTCCTGCCACCAAATGCGCAGCATTTTCTCTCCCACCACCCCGGGGTCCTGCAATTGCGTTGTGTTCTCTAACTGCCCGGGGTGACTGCACAGACTCAACGGCTCAACCCAACGAGGCTGGTCTCACTCCAGATGCCTGCTGCACACCCCCAGGTGCCACCTGCACTTCTGACCACCTGGCCGTAAGTCTGGGGGTTTCCACAGTGTCCTCCTCAGGTTTGTAAATTCGCTAGCACTCACAGAACTCAGAAAAGCACTTACTATTACTAGTTTGCCATGGGGGAGACAAGTTAGTCCTGGCCAAATCAAAGAGATGCGCAGGAGAAGGTAGGGGAGAGGCGCATGCATCAGCACCCTCCCAGCACCTCCGTGTGTTTCTCACCCTAGAAGTTCTCTGAACCCCACTGTCTAGGAGTTTTTATGGAGGTTTCATTACACAGGCATGATTGATTAAATCACTGATTAAGTGAATCTCCAACCCGTCTCCCCTCCCTGGAGGTCCAAGCATAGAGCTAAAAGTTCTAACCTTCTAACCACAAGGTTGGTTCCTCTCTCAAGTGTCATCCAGATGCTACCTAGGGACCCCCAGCTACCAGTCTTCTCATTAGCATACGGAAGACATTCATCACTACGGAGAGTCCAAGGACTTGGGGAGTTGTGTGCTGGGAGCCCAAAGGCCAAATTATTATTATGTCTCAGAAGGATAAGTTTATCCCGCCCTTTAGAATGAAATAATTTCTGTAGCTATTCGTGGACTGCCATTGTTGTGAGTAGACTATGGTGTCCACTCAGTTCTAACACCCTTTGTCGTGCAATTAATATGAACTCCTTTCTCCCCCTTCCCATCCCTTTCATCTTCACTCATTTGTTTACCACTTGATATGTCTGCATCTGTACTTCTAATCAGAGTTAGTTTATCTGTTAAGTCTTTGGTCCTTGCTCTCCAGCCAGGATCAAATCTAACCACTTCCCACACAGGTGCTTGTCCCCAACCAGAAAAAACTCAAAGGAACCTTCTGAAAAGTCACAGCCTCATATTCAAAAGTCAGTCATTTGTTGGTACAACTGGTATGCTGACCTTGATCAACACCTCACGCCCCTGCCCGGAGTCCGGACCCATTATTGGACACCTTGAACGCCATGACTGACCTGCTCACTCTTCTGTAATTTAAATGACTTTCTGACTCGAAGGACACTTGTCCTCTGAAAAATATGCCAACGTTAACATTTATAGGCCTGCCTTTCTACTCCAGTTCCCACTTAAGTGTTTCAGGTTCTGCTATCTGGGTATTTGGGTATCTCCTTCTGACCTCCAGCACAAGTGTGTTCATCCGTCCAGTATTTAACTTAAAACTATTTTTGTAATGTCTATCTCCATATAATAACGCAAGGTACCAGATCTCATGATAAACAGGCTGTTAGTAAACTAATCTACCTCTAGGAAGTCTATGATTCAACTCTGCTATAATTCAAGAAACCAAAGGATACATACAAACTTACCAGTTGAGTAACAAAGTATTACTAGTAGATGTAGTTCTAAAATTCTACAAGAAACATGGTAGAATTTCCTGTGTTATGGAAACACGCTTTTCCTCACGAAGGCAGAGAAAGAAATCCTACCAGCAAAACTGGACGTGGAGTTTAAAAGTTGAGCTTAAAAATGAGCAGTTTTTTTGAAAGATGGCCTCCTGTTACTCCCACCAAGAAGCATTACTCAGAAAAGTCTGTCAGCAGAGTCACTGGAACTACTACTACTACTACTACTACTACTACTACTACTACTTCAGTGTAGTAGTTCTGAATGATGTAAGAGAACGAAGAGTGGAAGAAGGTTCAAGATGGCAGAATAAAGAGATCCTGAGCTCACCTCCTCCCACCGACACAACAAATGTACAGCTACGTACGGCATAATTCCCTCTGAAGGGGATTTAGAAACTGGATGAACAGAGCCCCCCCAAGGACAGCACCAAGATGAGTAGAAATGGCAGAGATACATTCTTGATAAGGAAAAAACCACACCCCAGGAACAACATTCCACGGTCAGAAGGGACCTCAAAGAAATCTTATCTCCCCGAGGAGAGATCGCAACTCCCCATCAGGTGACCCAATCCTTAGACCCTGCATGGAGAGATAAGCTTCCGAAACAGCTGTAAAATCCAACAAGGCATATGTCCAGGAAAACTACAGAACTGTAGGGAAAGGAAAACCCACTCAGAAAAGGCTTGCACACAGCCTCGACCCAGACACCCGTACAAATGGTTTCAGATCAGATAAAAAAAAAAAAAAAACATCAAAAAGATCAAAAAAGATCAGAGTCAGATCAAAAAGCACATACGCCATAGAATTAGACGTACTTCCTAATCTTGGAGCACCTACTGAAGGGCATGGGGAGGACTCTCCCTGGGGATGGCCTTGCTGATGCCGGGATGACAGGCAGCATTTTGAAATCCTCCCTCTAGACTGCGAACGCCAGCGTGTGCACCCCACCGAGAGCCCCTTACCGCCCTACCCCTCAGCAGGGCCCTGCAGTCTAAAGGCGATAACTGCATCCGGCAGCACACCTGGAGCCATCAGGGACGGGCCTCCAGCTAACCAGGCAGGGGAGGGAAGCCAGCCGCACCCAACAAAGTACCTGGAGCTGTAGAGGGGCTGCCACGAGACAAGGGCACGCACGGCCCCTCAGGGGACACCCCTGAAGCACCTGTGTCCGGTGGCCAGCATGAGGGAAGTGCACTTCTGGGCCCTACAGCTCATCTCTCACATAAAGCCACTCCTTTAAGACCAGGAGACGTAGATGACCTACCTAATACATGCAACTAAACATAGAGTTAGGCATAATGAGGAGACAGAAGAATATGTTCCAAACAAAAGAAAACAAAATATCAGAAAAAGAACTAAATGAAGTGGAGATAAGCAATCAACCCAATAAAAAGTCCAAAGTAACGGCCATCAAACTGCTCATCAAACTTGGAAGAAAAATGGACAAACACAGTGAGAATTTCAGCAAAAATAAAACAAAGTTCCAATCAGAGGTGAAGAAAAACAGAAATAAAAATACACTACAGGGAATAAACAGCAGATTACAGATATAGAAGAACAGAGCAGTGATCTGGAAAACAGGGTAGTAAAAATTACCCAAACTGAACAAAAAACTGAAAAAAGAATTGTGAAAATAAGGATAGTTTAAGGGGCCTATAAGCCAACATCAGCACACTAACATTCCCCTTCTAGGGGTCTCCAGAGGGAGGGGGAGAGAGAGAGAAAGGGGCAGAAAACTTATTTGAGAAACAGATGAAAATGTCCCTACTTTGGCAAAGGACACAGACATCCAGGTCTAGGAAAAACGAGAATCCAAAAAAAGATGAACCCAAAGATACCCACACCAAGACACATTATAATTAAAATGTCAAAAATTTAAAAACATAAAAACAGAATCCTAAGAGCAGCAAAAAGAAAAAAAAAAGCATCAGTTACATGTAAGGGAACCCACCAGCCGCCCCGCACATCACGCTATCAGCCAATTTCTCAGCACAAACTTTGCAAACCAGAAGGCAGGGAGTGCCATGATATAGTCAAAGTGCGTACAATCAAGACTACTCTACCCAGCAAGGTTATCATTTACAATTGAAGGGGACTGAAGGGTAGGTAAAGAGTTTGCCAGAGAAGCAAAACTCAAGGAGATCGGCACCACTAAATTAAGTTTATAGTATTAAAGGGACTTCTCTAGCAAAAAGGAAAAGGCCATAACTAGAATGAAAAACACATAAAAGAAAAAAAATCTCGCTGTAAAGGCAAATATAAAGATAGTAGATCAACCACTTATAAAACTAGTCTGAAGGTTAAAAGACAAGGGTGGTAAAATCAATTATATCTATAATAATTTAGATAAGAAATACATAGAATAAAAAGATGTAAAATATGATGGCATAAATATAAAGTGCTGCTGGGACGGGGGGGGGAATGTAGTGACTGTGGAATGTGTTCATACTTAAGCAATCACCAACTTAAAATACACTGTTATATACATAGATTATATATGAATTTCATGGTTACCACAAACTGAAAACCTATGACAGATATACAAAAATTAAAGAGAAAGTAATCCAGGCTTAACACTAAACGCATCAAATCACAAAGAATTACAAAAACAATCAGAAAACAAGTAACAAAACGGCAATAAGTACCATGTAAATGAAAATGAGCTAAATGAGCAAAGCACACGGCATGAGTGAGGGCGTCTGGGCGGCTCAGATGGTTAAGCCTCCTCTTGGTTTCAGCTCAGATTGTGATCCCGCAGTTCTGTGAGTTCTAGCCCCGTGCTGGGCTCTGTGCTGAGAGTGCTACGGAGCCTGCCTGGGATTCCCTCTCTCCCTCTCTCTCTGCCCCTCCCTCACTCACACTGTCTCTCTCTGTCTCTTTCTCTCACTCTCTCAAAATAAATAAATAAACTAAAAAAAAAAATTTTTTTTTAAACACATAGCATGAGTGAATGGATAAAAAACAAGACCCACTTATGTGCTAACTACAAGGGATTCACTTCAAAGCCAAAGACAAATACAGACTGAAAGGTAAGGCTACAAAAAAATATTCCATGCAAATGAAACGACAAGAAAGCTGCGGTAGCAATACTTATATGAGACAAAAGAGACTTTAAAACAAAAAGGCTGTAACAACAGACAAAGAAGGGCATTAAATGATCATAAAGATCATCATTAATAATAGTAATAACAGTAGGGGACTTTAACATCACACGTACATCAATGGATAGATCATCCAGACAGAAAAGAATACAACAACAGCTGTTAATAACACATCAAACCAGACCAACTTGTTACATACGGAATATTCCATCCCCAAACAGCAGACTACACATTTTTCTCAAGTGTACATGTAACATTTTCCTAGATACACCACATGTTAGGCCACAAAACAAATCTCGATAAATTTAACAAGACTGAAATCATATCAAGCTTCTTTTCCTACCACATCCATATCAAACTAGAAATCAATTGCAAGAAACTAGAAATCAATCACAAGCAGAAAAGTGCCCACTGAGAGATGTGAATGGATTAAGAAAATGTGGTATGTATACACATACACACAGGACTATTACTCAGTCACGAAAAAGAATGAAATCTTGCCATTCATGACAATATGGATGGCCCTCGAGGGTACTATGCTAAGTGAATTAAGTCAGACAGATAAAGATAAATACCATATGATTTCACTTGTATGTGGGACCTAAAAATCAAATGAACAAATGAAACAAACAGAAACAGAATCATAGATACAGAGAACTGATGGGTACCAGAGGGAAGGGGCTGGCAGTAATGAATAAAATAGGTGATTAATTTCCCAGTTATAAATGGGTTACCAGGATTAAGTCATGGGGGTTAAATAAGTTACAAATAAGATTAAATAAGTTATCAAAAGGGGTGCCTGGGTGGCCCAGTTGGTTAAGCGTCCGACTTCGGCTCAGGTCATTATCTCATGGTTCCCATGGGTTCCAGTCCCATGTCGGGCTCTGAGCTGACAGTTCAGAGCCTGGAGCCTGCTTCGGGTTCTGTGTCTCCCCATCTCTCTCCCTGCCCCTCCCTCTCTTGTTCTCTCTCTCTCTCTCAAAAATAAACCTAAAGAAAAATTTAAAAATAAAATAGTTATCAATAAAACATGGGACGTAAGGTACACCATAGGAAATACAATGATATTGTTACAACTTTGTGTGATCACAGATGACCATTTTCTAATGTATATAAATATTGAATCACTGTGCTGTATACCTGAAATACAATATTGTATGTCAATTATTCTTCAGGAAAAAAAAAAAAAATGAAGCCAGTCTCTCTCACTCACACACACACAGGATGAGGCAGGTACCGCTAACAGAACTGAAGGAGCTAATCAAAGCATCGATTCCCTATTTCAGACCCAAAGAAAAACACAACATACATATGCTTCATCTTCATAAGCCTTCTAAAGAGAATAAAACCTTTGTTCTTGGCCATTTGGAAAGTGCTGCTTTCTAGAGTTAGTTAATCCAATAATCTGTTTCTTCAGAAGCAGTAATTTTGATCATAAACCCAAATCACTGCAACGTGACAACTGTCCCAGGAATCAGGGACGTGGTCCAGTTCTCTGTGGACAAACTCGCAGCTTCCAGTTCATCCACATCAGCTGTCAACGGTGGGGTGATGGAGCCGTCCACAGAACGCCTTTAACAGGCTGAAACGTGAAGCAAAAGAGGACCCTGGATAGCCCACGGATTTGATGTGTTTAGAACCAGAAGCAACCCGAGATGATTTAACACTAACTGTATCTTAGTTTGATTTGAGTAAATCCCCCCAATATTAATTCTTGACCACAATTAGCCAGGTGGCTTTCTGGTAACATTTAATATAAATGTTTTGCTTTTTAATTTTTATTAAAATCATAAGCTTTTCCTTTCACAAAGTCAGATTGTTTAAAAAGCTCTGGATAGGTCACAATTTATCCTTTTGCAAGACGAGTACTGGTCCCCAAAGATGCAACCATTTTCCAATCAATAAAATTCACAAGGAAAACTGAAACTGACAATTACAGTGTGACTATGTGCTTGCTCAGGGCCCTTTAATCTGAACACTTACTCTTTCACCTAAAAGCAATTTTTCAAAAAACAACATGGAAAATATGCACTGAACAATTATTTTCCAGTTGAACTTACACCAAAAAAAAATGTTATAATCCAACTAGATGTATTTTTACATTGTTCTTATTTTCTCTGAATCACCAAAAAGGATGCACATTTCCCCCAAACAAAACTTGATGACATACTTCTGTTCAGGTAGCCCACTGAAGATTTCTTTGCGGCTTAGTTCAGAAATCCCATTGCCAAGAAATACTTTTGTTCCATCAAATTCTTTGGCTCCTTTCTTACATTTGCCTTTAATATCAGAGTATACAGAAACAACGTCTCCAGCTTTCATAACTAAGAAAGAAGAAAATTAGATTATACTATTATATATTATATATATATAATTAAACTAATTATACACTAATTAAACTCTAATTTGGTAGAATTTCACTATTTTGGAGAATAGTGAAAATTCTTTAAGATGGACTGGGGACAGCAAAGGGCATCAGCAGTGGGTGTGAAGAGGTCTAAACTGGCTCGTTATCTCAAAATAACCCCTTATAAAAAATACAACTTTTTATTTTTAAACGGTCTGTAACAATAAATCTAACTGAAGACTTTTATCCAGGAAAACAAGAAAACAGAAGTCTTCAAAACATTCTATCTAATTTGGAAGTCTTTAGCTAACCAGAAAAAAAAAGGATATCTCCTATTTAAATTATTTTCTCCAAACCTGACATTCCTAACAAATTTCATTTAAAGTTTGGTATCTTTGGCTCAATCCTCAAAGTTCTAAGGTTCCTTTAAAAATATCCCAGAGCACCTGGGTGGCTCAATTATTGAGCGTCTGACTCTCGATTTCGGCTCAGGTCATGATCTCACGGTTCATGAGTTTGAGCCCCACATCAGGCTATGTAATGACAGCAAGGAGCCCGCATGAGATATTCTCTCTCCCCACCTCCTGCACCCCCATCCCTCTCCCATGCTTTCACTCTGTTTTTTTTTTTTTAAAGGATTCCTCAAAAGAGTACACTAAAATCCCTCAAAGAAATATTTATAAATCCCATAACCCTCTTGGTATTTCTTTGCAGGTTTCCTATTATAGCAATTATGGCAGGGATTTTAATGATAAGCACAAACATTAATTTCAGTAACAAATCCTGGTGACTTTAATAATGGGAAACTATCTTCCACTTCTGGGACCTAGCCTGTCATAAGTTTGTCTGGTCCATCACCTTGAGAACAGTAGTGAGGAGCTGATCAGCTGGAGCTAGAGCTGCTCAAATCACACAGATCAGGGTTCAGTGAACGTTTCCTGTAAAGGGGGGTAAGTAGCTTAGGCTTTGTGAGCCACGTCAAGTCTCTTGGCCTATTCTACTTTTTAAAACCATCTTTTAAAAATGGAAAAGCCATTTCCAGCTGTGAGCCACGCAAAACCAGACATGGGCCAGACTCGGCCGGTGGATAGTAGTTTAGCACGTGCTAATACGGGTCAAATTATTGATTTCACAGACAAGATAACTGAAACCCACAGACTGAATAACTTCCCAGTAGATCAAACCTGTCTTGGTTTCGTGCCCAATAAATTAGGGCTGAACCACAGTGGCTAACTTATTAAGCATAATGTAGTATGTCATCAACTGAGTGAGTAAATTAAGAATATTGACTTTCACTCCAATACTAAAATTCCAGGTACCGAAGGTTACCCTCACAAATGACAACAGAAGTCTGAGGGCAATGGAGTTAAGAATAGAAAATAAAATCTCACTGACATCTTACACTCTAGTAGAAGATCATCTCACACACCCTTATAAGGAAAGGGAAAAACCGGCAGACCTTACACGGATGCCCCATCTGTTAGACCGCATCAGATAAATCTCTCGCCGGCTATCCCAAATGGAAAACTTGGAAAATCTCTGATAAACTTGGATGCATCTGAGTAATAGTTAAATAAAGTTTCCATTTGTTCGCGTACACAGATTTTAAAGAATCTTTTATTTTACGGACACACTTAAACATACTTACATTTCGAAGCTGACACAATGCCGGGAACATAGACATGGGCCCCTCTTAGGACTGCGTTGCCACACTGGGCTCCGACAACTGCTTCACATTGTTGCTTTTGTATATTCCTCCTAGGGATGTAAGATGAGCAATTTAACAGAGTAATACACCCCCAACCAAACTTTTTAATGTTTCAATCTAAACCCTAAAAACCTCTTTAGTCTTGACTGACCTAAGATAATCCCACTAATGAATAACTAAGAAAAAGCAAGCTACAAAAAAAGAATACAGAGAAAGTAGTTTGGGGTGGGGGGGTGGGGGAGGACACACTTGAAAAAAGAAAAAATAGAAAGATGTCCATCTGGTGGAAAGCAATAAAGTGGCACCAAAAACTGCTTACTCATTTAATGAGCATTGCTGTTTTCATAACAGCATTAGGAGGGAAGACGAAAAATAAAGTCCCTGCCTTCAAAGACTAAAACAGACACTAAACAGACAATAAAACATTTCTAAAATGGTAATATTGCTGCATGGGAAACTATTTGTATTTTAAAACAGACAAAGCTGTCTTTTATTCTTCCTTTACTGTCCAACTTTTCTGAGTGTTTTCCAATTTCTCACCTCCCGTGCATTCCTTGGACCACTAATACCTGGGGATCACTTCCAACACACAGAGAAGACTTTTCAAAAGTCAGGGGGTGCCTATGTGATCAGGCCCAAATAAAAATCAGAAGCACGGAGTCTCTGATGAGCGACCCTGGTTGGCAACATCTCACATGTGTTGTCAAAACTCCTCGCTGCAAGGAACTGAGTGTGTCCTATCTTCCTTCAAGATCTCCAGACGGTCAAAGCTCACTGAGCCTCTCGGCTTTAAAGCACTCCCGCGTATCTTACATTCTCAGCGTTCATTCTCTATCTGCGTCTCAAAGAGGTCCATTCCCCCATTCCCCCACATTTCAACACAGACTGCGTTTCTTCTCACCTTGCCTTCTACCCCTCAGTATTTCAATAATCACTTACAAAATGACCTGTGTACTCTAATGTTCGGCTTTGTAGGCCCTGAATTGGTATTTCTAACCACCTGCAGGGAGCTGTGGGTAGGTGTCCCCTGGTTACTTCGAGTTTACTAAGTCCTAAACAATGTTACTTTTCTCTATCCACTCCTCCATCTGCAGCACATCCCAAATCTTCCAGGCCCTCTGTTGCCAGTCTTGAACAAAGTGTTGTCACCTGCCTCAATAACCAAACAGGAAGCCTCAACATCATTTTAAATCCCTTTTTCCTAAAACTGCTTGCTCAACATACGTTGTGTTACCAAATCATGCCACCTCTACTTCTCTGACAGGTCTTCTGGACCCGTCCTCCAACACTGGACCTATGTCTGCTCTGGGCTTTATTACTCAAAGAGCTTCTTGGCTTTTTCACCTTTGGCTATTTTCAGATCTTCTTTTTATGTCTTTGGTGTTCTACAGTTTCATTCTGAAGTAGACATGGAATTATTTTTTTTTTAAACTATAAAGCACTTTAATGTAAGATGGTATTGCTGAGTATTTTTCTTGTAATGGGATTAAGTAATGATCTTTTAAATTTTACTTTTATTTTTTATAGTTTACTGTCAAGTTGGTTTCCATACAACACCCAGTGCTCATCCCAACAAGTGCCCTCCTCCAGGCCCATCACCCATTTTCCCCTCTCCCCCACCCCCATCAACCCTCAGTTTGTTCTCAGTATTTAAGAGTCTCTTATGTTTGCTTCCCTCCCTCTCCTTAACTATTTTTCCCCTTCCCCTCCCCCATGGGCCTCTGATAAGTTTCTCCTGATCCACATATGAGTGCAAACATATGGTATCTGTCCTTCTCCGCCTGACTTATTTCGCTTAGCAGGACACCCTCGAGGTCCATCCACTTTGCTACCAATGGCCAGATTTTATTCTTTCTCATTGCCATGTAGTATTCCATTGTATAGATGAACCACATCTTCTCGATCCATTTGTCAGTTGATAGACATTTAGGCTCTTTCCATGATTTGGCTAATGTTGAAAGCGCTGCTATGAAAATTGGGTTACATGTGCCCCTATGCATCAGCACTCCTGTATTCCTTGGGTAAGGAATTATTTTCACTTTTGACTTCAGACTCACTGTACTTCTTACATGTCTTTCATAAATTCTGGAAAATTCTTTGTATTACACTTTTGAATACTGTCTTTCCCCCATTATTTCTATTCTTTTTTTTTTTTTTAACATTCATTTGAGAGATAAAGACAGAGCACAAGCAGGGGAGGGGCAGAGAGAGAGAGAGAGAGAGAGAGAGAGATGGAGAGGGAGACACAGAATCCGAAGCAGGCTCCAGGATCCCAGCTGTCAGCACAGAGCCGGATGCAGGGCTCAAATTCATGAACCGTGAAATCATGACCTGAGCCAAAGTAGGAGGCTCAACCGACTGAGCCACCCAGATGCCCCTATTTCTATTCTTTACATTTGCAACTCATTAGAAATATGAAGTGTCTTTTCATTCTATTTTCCACTTGACTCAACTTCACATTTTCAATTTATCTATCTCTGCTTCATTTGAGATAATTTCCTACAAGTCATCTACTTCAATAACTCTCCATCAGTTGGGTCTAATCCACAGTTTAATTCAAGGAACAAGTTTTTAATTTTAATGATGATATTTTTATTTCTAGAAATTTTTTCAATTCTACTCTTTTCCTCTTAGGATATTTTATGCTTTAGATTCTGCTTTTGTTTTCAATCATCTTAAGAACTCTGATTTTTATTTTTTAATGTTTTATTTATTTTTGAGAGAGAGAGAGAGACAGAGACAGAGACAGAGCATAGCAGGGGAGGGGCAGAGAGAGAGGAGACACAGTTTCCGAAGCAGGCTCCAGGCTCTGAGCTTGACAGCTGACGCACAGAGCCCCACATGGGGCTCGAACCCATGAACCGTGAGATCATGACCTGAGCCGAAGTCGGACGCTCAACCAACTGAGCCACCCAGGTGCCCCTAGGAACTCTGATTGTACAGTTTCTACCAGAGAGCTCTACTCTGCTAAACTTTAGGGAGAAATCTGATGCTTCAATTTGCTCTATATGCTGTGCTCACTCATGGAGGTCTGAATCTTAGTGTAGCATTCAACCATGAGAAATGTGTGTGGCCTGCATTGAATGTTGTGTCAAGCACCTCAGGAACTGACTTGGGATCATTTTTATGTTACTTTCCCAGACTGCAGGTTTCACTTGGAGAGTATGGATTTGAATTCCAAACCATAGTTCCACATTCTCAAATTTGTCTTTTTCAACCCAGATTCTAAGACAAGAGAGATCAACTCCTTAATTATTGCCTTGCATTGACTGCTGGATACTTCTCACCTCCTAGGGTTAATATCCTCTTATTAAAATGAAAGGCCCTAGGGGCGCCTGGGTGGCTCAGTTGGCTGAGCATCTGACTCTTGATTTCTTCACAAGATCCCAGGGTCGTGGAATCAAGCCCCATGTTGGGCTCCATGCTAAGTACCTACTTGTAGAAAGTTGTTATCAATCTCCTTTTACTCAGTCATTCCTATTCTGTGCTCTGACGGCATGTCATCTATATCTTCACTGTGGTCCTTTTAACAGTCTGACTCACACCAAAGTTTTCTGTTTTTAAAGGAAACAACTATGTTTCATTCATCTTTGTAGCACCCTTGGGTCTTCCACATAGTGCCAATTCAAAATATGTCTTGTGAAATGCCAGAGTATCTTATGGGAATAATCATTTCACGGAGAGGACAGAACAAAAGACTATGGAAAAAAGAATGAAATCTTGCCATTTCCAACGACAGGAATGGAGCCAGGGTGGATTATGCTAAGCAAAATAAGTTCAGCCAGAAAAGGCCAAATACCGTATCATTTCACTCACATGTGGAATTTAAGAAACCAAACAGATGAACACAGGGGAAGGAAAGGAAAAAAAAAAAAAAAAAAAAAAGAGAGGGAAGCAAACCTTAACAGAGTCTTAACTACAAAGGAGAAACTGAGGACTGCTGGAGGGGAGGTAGGTGGGGGGTGGGCTAAATGGGTGATGGGTATTGAGGAGGACACTTGTGATGAACACTGGGTGTTATTACCTAAGTGATGAATCACAAAATTCTACTCCAGAAACCAATATTATATTATATGTTAACCTACCTAGAATTTAAATAAAAACTTGAAACAAAGGGAAAAAAAAAAGAGTTAACATCGCAGGCCTGAATTGCTAGCCTCTTTTGGGAAGGCATGGCTACAGGGTTGGTCCTTGGCGGGCGTCTGGGAACTTAGGTCTCAGGCAGGGGCTCACTGCTAAGTGACAAGAATAGCTCACTACACTTAAACTGTCTGTATAAATAACAGGGTTTGTGGCCAACACGGACTTGGCTTCCGGGAGGCCAGGATGCGGGCAGGTACCAGGCAGGGAGCGCCTACACGGCCACCCCCAAGTAAGAGCCCTGGACACTGAGTTGCTAATGAGTGTCTCTGGGTGACAACACTTCACATGTTGTCAAGGCCGTCCCTAAGGGAACTGTTTCCTGTGTGACTCCACTGGAAGCGAATTCTGTCAAGCTTTCAACTGGTTCTCCCTGTACCTTTTCCCACGTGCCCCTCCTTTCACGGATTCTGCTTCGGGTGATTTCACTGTCATCAATCACAGTCACCAGTAAGGCTGGGTCCTGGGAGTCATACTAGTAAGTCATCAAACCCCATACTAGTGAGTCATCAAAGCCAGGAGTGGCCTTGGGGATCCGGCAGCACGAGGACTAATTGTATAAAAACAAGTATCGACGTGTAATTCAGCTTTTCTAAAGGGGAGAGCTTTAGGCAGGAAAGAGAAAAGGAAACGCCAAAGTTGATGCAGGCCCATAAAACATGCTAAAAGCTTGATTTTTGTATTGCAATGTTCATGAATAAAGGAGTAAATCAACAACATTAAAGAGGATTTTCTGATAGCACAGAATAGAAGGGAAATAAATAGAATAAATAGAAGGGAAAATAGTATGAAGGTACTCAGATTAAGAAAAAACTGTTAAAATAGGTTTAAAAATGAGGGGTCTACGAATTAAAGACTGAGATTATGAGAATATCCCACTAAAACATATGTGAAAATATAAACTTATCTATCTGGCATTTCTTAACTGCACATATCAGCAACTCTGTACCAAACAGGAGATAATAAACATAATTCTAAGATGTTGCATGATATTACTGTATGCCAACAAATATTTCTTTTCAGGACTGCCATCTGTATTTAATCACCAATCTTTGTGCAATTACTTGAATATTCTATTGCGTTTACCGTATTATTTCATATACACAAACATTAATTGAAACATTAAAGTGCTGATACCAGCAAGACAAGAGAGATGGAAATCAAGCAGGCTGGGAGAGGCGAATCTGGCCTCATGTGGATCTCCAGAGATTTATGCTACTGGATTAGTTATTCAATTGTGAAGGAAAGAAAACGTTTTCTGAACTGCTAAAAATATTTTGTTGAGATTTTTGTCAGAAAGGGAGGTACACTAATAAAAAAGAGATCCTTAAAAATTATGAATTGAATATTAATCTAAAAAATTCTACTAATCTAAATTCAGTCTTTAGAAAATGCTGTTTGGGACACAATGTTAAAAACACTTTTTAACAAGCTTATTTATTTTGAAAGAGAGAGAGAGAGAGAAGGAGGAGCAGAGAGAGGGGGAGACAGAGAATCCCAAGCAGGCTCCTTGCTTTCAGTGCAGAGCCCCATGAGGGGCTCAATCCCAGGAACCCTGAGATCACGACCTGAGCCGAAGTCAAGAGTCAGATGCTCAACCAACTAAGCCACTCAGGTGCCCCTAAAAACACTTATATCAAGTGAAGCCTGGCACTCAATTTTCTTCTAGGTTTTTTGATAAAGTTGACATTGATACCAACAAATTCAGCATCACAACCTAATGTTCAATTTCCTTATGTTACCAATGATAAGATCTTCCCAACATTAAAATATACTTTGTCAGTATATTAAGTATCATTTTAACTATCATGTTAAGTAACATGAGGGAACCTGAATTTATGGTGAGAAATTACTTTTAAAATTGTTCACTACCTACAAATAAAGTTTAACCTCAATGTTTTGATTTATTTTAAGTGCTTATTTTGAGAGAGAGAGAGAGAGAGAGAGAACAAGCAAGTGAGCACAAGCAGGGGCAGGGCAGAGAGAGAGGAGTTCAGAGGATGTGTAGCAGGCTCTGTGCTGACAGCACAGAGCCCAATGTGGGGCTCGAATCCATGGAACACGGGATCACGACCTGAGCCAAAGTCTGATGCTTAACCAACGGAGCCCCCCAGGTGCCCCGGTTTTGGTAGTCAATAATTGCATGATACTGAGCATCTGGTAAAAGAGCAGGAAAAGATTAAGAGTGTGCTTATTTTTCTGAAGTCTGTAGAAATGCAGGAAAAAACACTCAACCTGAGAAGGACGTGCCACTTATAATAAAACTAAGGAACAGCTATATTCCCAATGAGGAGGAATAACTGCCTGACAGAGAGAAATTTGGATCAAACCTAGCTGTTCAACGGGGTGTGAAAAGGAAAGGCCCAATCAAGAATTCAGGACTTAAAACCAGGACATGGGGTTCAGGTGGAGAAAAGACGATCTGAGAAGGTCCTGTCAGTATGCCATTCACAGCAGGAAAAGCAGGAAGAGGACCAGGACTGACAACACTGGCAAGCAGGCGTCTAGTTTCCCTGACAAATCTGCATAAACTGCCTGGAAGGAGCTAAGGGAAGGGAAAGAGCCACCCAGCCTGGTGCTGCTCCCCAGAGTTAACAAAGCAGAAAACACAAGCGAAAGCCCCCGACAAAAACAAAAAAGCTGTGAGCTGGAAGCCTTCACAGAGAGCCTCAGTCTTTACTGGCTCCGCTCACCAGGACTAGACATTTGCCGCCACAGGAAACCTGGTGAAAGCATTTCCGGAAAACACATCTGTTTAGTCCTCTGGGGACACACTTTACCCCCATTCTGTAATATTTCTGAGCAACCTGCAAAGTAGATGAAGCTCTGTCAACGTCACTTTCCACTCCATGAATGACAAGCAGGAAAGATTCACTCAACATGGGACCTACACATGGGTAGTAGCCACAAATAAATAAACAAAAATCAAAAAATAAAAACCCAAGGAAAAAAACTTCAAATATGTCTTTGTACTTTTACAAGGAAAAACTCAAAAACTGGGATATAAGAAAAACCACATAAAAAACAGAAAATAGTGGGGCAACTCAGTGGTTTAGTCAGTTAAGTGCCCAACCCTTGATTTTGGCTCAGGTTCATGATCTCACAGTTTGTGGGTTCCAGCGCCGCATCGGGCTCTGTGCTGAGCGCACGGAGCCTGCGTGGAATCCTGTCTCCCTTTCTCTGCCCCTCCCCCACTCACACACTAGCACTCTCTTGAAATAAATAACTTTAAATCCATTAATGTAATGTTTTTAAATTCTGCTGTGTAACCAAGGAAGGCAAAAAAAAAAAAAAAACAGAAAATAGTGAACTAGGAAATAATAAAACCTCTGAACTAAGAACACAACAGGCTTGATGGCTATTTTTAGAAAGCCCTGCTCACAAGGTCGGCCCTTGGCTGGCATCTGGAAATGACTGGGAAACAGTTCCCAACACTGATTTAAAAAACCTTCCCTACTAAGAGTGGGTTATCGTTCCTAAGTTGTTTGTACAAGCAACGTGTTTTATTCCAAACACCTGTTTTCCATTTGGGAGCCTGAAATTTCGGTGCATGCTGGGCAGAGGGTGATCACATGACCAGCACCCAACAAAAACCTTGGCCACTGAGTCTAGTCTCTAATGAGCTGCCCTCCTGAGCAACTGTTTTACTTGTGTCACAATTCGTTGCTAGAGGAACTAAGCACGTCCTGATAAGTCCATCGGGGAGAGGACTCTTGGAAGCTTGTACCTGGCTTCCTCCAGACTCTGCCCCATGCACCTTTCCCTTCTAGACTTTGCTCTTGTATCCTTTCGTGTAACCAATCTTCCCCAGAAGCACTACTGCAGGCTGAGTGCTGACTCATTCTTGTCCATCGCGGCACCTGAGGGCTGTCTTGGGGTGCCCCAACACAGGGCTATCTGCACTGGAGATCCAACCTACATAGTCCTAGTGCAGCAACAGAGAATACTGAATCAAGCTATATCCTAGCCCAGTTTTTAAAGTGCAATGATGAATTCACAGATCTCCAAGGAAAAACTAAGATGCTGTTGCAGGGGGGGATTTTTTTTTTAATGTTTATTTTAATGTTTATTTTTGAGAGACAGACAGAGTGCGAGCAGGGGAGGGGCAGAGAGAGAGGGAGACCCAGAATCTGAAGCAGGCTCCAGGCTCTGAGCTGTCAGCACAGAGCTCAACTCGGGGCTCGAACTTACTGACCAAGAGATGAGATCATGACCTGAGCCAAAGTCAGACACTTAACCAACTGAGCCACCCAGGTGCCCCTAATTGGTAAAATGTTTTAGAAGGCAATAGGTCTCAAACTAAAATATGCACAGATCGATGAACCAGTGATTCCATGGGGTACCAATTTATCCTTTAGACCTGCTTATGCAAGTCCACAAAGAAACATCTTAAGAATATTTACTGTTGGTAATAATGAAAAACAGGAAAAAATTAAATCTCAACAGAGGAATAAAAAAGTTTTTGTTTAAGTATGCAGCTATTAAGAATGAAATAGCTTTACAGAATTAGGGAAAATTATGGACATCTTTCTGTCTTGACTGGGGTGGGTCTTAGCCACACAGCTACACAAATTTAGGAAAAGTCAGCAAATGATACACAAAATTAAGATCTCTCCATTCCACGGTCTGCAAATTTCACCTTAAGAAACAGAATAAGGAACTCACAAAACTCCTTTTTAAAGCAAAAGAAAAGACAGGCTTACAGTAAATATAAGACGGAAACGTTACAAGTGAAAATGTCCTCTTACCACTTCTCTCCCAGTCCAACCCTGTCAGAGTTAACCCCTCAGAATTAACCTCTATTAATAACAGCTGGGTGTGGGGGCACCTGGGTGGCTCAGTCAGTTAAGCATCCGACTCTTGATTTCAGCTCAGGGCAGGATCTCATGGTTGGTGAGTTCAAACCCTGAGTCGGGCTCTGTGCTGATAGTACAGAGCCTGGAGTTCTTTCCCTCCTCTCTGCCCTTCCTCTGAATGCACGCACACTCTTTCTCTCTCTCTCAAATTAAATAAACTAAAAATAGTAACTTTATAAAACAGTTAGAACATGAGTTCAAGCCCCGCGTCAGGCTCTGTGCAGACAGTACGGAGCCTACTCGGATTCTCTCCCTCCCTCCCTCTCTCTCTTCTTCTCCCCTGCTCGCGTGCTCTTCCTCTCTCTCAAATAAATCAACTTAAAGAAAGTAACTTTATTAAATATAAAAAATAGCTGGATATGTTTAAGCCTCCAGACTTCTTTCTAAATATAAATACGCGTAACTGTACAGTTGTTTTTGTAATTGCAAAAAAAAATGTAAATATCCTATGCATGGCAACCACCATTTGATAATTGTGAATTATCTTGTTATTGGTACATATAATTCTCCTCCATTAAAGACCATATAATATTTCACTGCACAGATAAATCTTAATTTACTAAACCACTGCTTTACTATTGACTGCTTTGCTAAATTACTTTAAAGCTTTAACAAAATGAGCATTTTTCTATTTAATAGAACTTATAGGGGAATAAAAATTAAACCATAATTAGGAATTTAAAAATGTTCTTGGGAAATAAATTCTTATTATAATATGAAAGGCTTTTTTCCCCAATTTTCAAATGTCTTCCAAATACATAAATGAGTAGACCATTGTTCCACAGAACATACATGATAATTTAATGTAACTGTGAATTAATGAATAAAATCTTACAAACGTATCAGGTATGAATGTAGGAAATGCATTGCTTTCTATTTCTGCGTAGCTCAAAAAAAAAGTTTTATATTAGCAATGGGAGCTTTTTTTTTTTTAATTTATTTTGAGAGAGAGAGAGAGAGAGGCAGAATCCTAAGGAGGTTCTGCACTGTCATGACCTTGAGCTGAAAACGAGCCAGACACCTAACTGACTGAGCCACCAGGCACCCCTTTCCTCCTACTTTCTAAGTAAATTCATTTTTTACTTATATGTATTAAGAGATTCCACTACTGGGGCACCTGGGTGGCTCAGGTGGTTAAACATCTTTCTCTTGATTTCAGCTCAGGTCATGATCTCATGGTTCATGAGTTTGAGCCCCACAGCAGGCTCTGGGCTGACAGTGTGGAGCCTGCTTGGGATTCTGCTTCTCTGTCTGTAAATAAATTAAAAAATAAACAAACTTAAAAAAAAAATAGGAAAAACCACCAAGCATTTCACCAAATGAACCTAAAATGCATTACTTTCAAGGTGTTTGGGCCCATTCCTAGTCTTTTATAACATCTTCCACGACAGAGTATGAAGTTGGCATTTATGAATTTATGAATTCTTGTCTATCTATAAGTGGCTAATAGTACAGAAATTTAGTGTTATCACCCAACAGTAAGAAAAACCTGTGACAAATTTTTAGAATTTAATTTGAAAATGGAAAAGTTACAAACCTAGGTCCAATAACAGGAATAAGTAAGACATCCTGAAGGTCTGGATGTTGAAGAATAGGAACACTTAATCCATTAAACTGCTGTTAAAAATAAACAGAAATAAGAAGCAATCAATATAATTGATAAATTTCAACTTACAGAGCTTTTCAGTGTCATTATCTAGCAGAGCATGAAGCTTGGTTTAGAATATTCTCACTTTATTCCACATAATACTGTGGAACAAACAAAGACTTCAAAACAACTATGTTTTCTCTATATTTTTCTCCATGTCTTTATAAGGTTCAATTTTGCTTACTGTTTGGCTTTATAAAAACCAACTCATATTTACATTAAGTTACTTATTTTGAAAACACAAATCCAATAAAGAATTGCATGTAGTACTCTTTCAATGAAAAACTCTAAGCAGGACATTAAAGAGTGGGATGAATAATATTTATTATAAACCATCAATACTGGATACCATGTCAGTTTTGGTGAGGAAAAGAAATGCTTTTTGGCAAAAGCTCAGGATTTTCAGCATCCTCTATCATCCTTGGGTCTTCACACTAGAAATGGGTGCAGGGCCAGGAGTAGAGGTGCTGAGGCCAACTCACACGGTCTCAGGAGAACCAATCATGTGCATCTCTTCCCAACTGTCTTCCAAAGCCAAACCACTGACCTTCCCACCTATAATGTATGAAGGTTCCAGTTTCTCCACATCTTCCCAGCCAGATGAAATTTTAAATTATTAAATCTGAATATAGGGCCCAGAGAACTCCGGGGACAAAGCACTCACTCCTCCATCATCCCACATGGGACATCTCTTTCGGACACACAGTTTTGGATCATGGAAGGAGAAAGAAAATAAATAGTCCGAGACCCTCTCCTGCAAGAAGCAGGTACTCTTCTACCATCAATTTCCTATCGAGTGCTTAGGGCTCAACCTTCTGTCTCACTCTAACTTTTACGGGACTCAAAGCCCATCCACAGTGAATGTCTGCCTTACCCTAGATACTAGTCCGTAAGATCCTACAGGCCCACTGGACTGGAACACTAGAATATCTAGACTCTGGGAATAATTTGCTAGAAAAGAAAAGAACCTAGATCTGCAGGAGTTACAGACACTTGTGATGGGCCTCAGGACATTCCTTTCTACTACCTGAAAACGTATGCATGACCACATAAGAGTCTTAATTTTAGTTGCTCAGAAGAACTGCTTATATTTTGTTATCTGTTACATTCAGTTGCTTAGAGGAACTGCTTAATGTCATTACTCTCAATAAGACCATCACTATCAGTAATTCAAAATCAGATTACTTTTTCTACAAGTCTTATTATTACACTAGTCTGGGTCTCATACACTCAGATCCCATAGCCAGTGGTTCTCATACATCTTCTCACAACTTAAAATTTAGAAAACTGTTCTTTTATATTTTATATAAATTATAATAAATATATATTATATATTTATAAAACTAGTAACACAGCCTATAACATATAAACAGGAGCCCTTTAGTCTTGCATCTTACTTTTAGTTTAGATAGTAATCAAGGAAGTATTAAAAAACCAGACTTCTAGGGTTAGAATGGACCTCTTCATTCGTATTTTAATGATGAAGCCACTGAGGCCACAAGAGCTGAGTGACCTATTCAGTCACTGTAATAAATTCAGAATCACAAGTGCTAGGTTCAAGTTCTAACACTACTATCTCTAACATTACCACTCGAACACCTGAACATTCATCATCTTCCATTTCCTTAGTTGTAAAATTGGAACAGTTCATAGGATTTTAGTGGGGAGCAACATGACATAGACTGTAGAAATGCCATTCTGTGTATGACGAACCCAGAAAATTTGTACATACCTTCTGAAGCTCATCCAACAACAGGTTTTTCACATGTTGCACGGAGGCCAGATGTGTATTAACTCTGACAGTGGTGAATGATGGAGGGTGTGACAACTGATTTAACAGACTTTCAAATCTCCTTTCTGCTTCCTGTTTACCTAGAGCAGATACAACCTGAAAGGAGGAAAATAACAAAATTAATGTTGCGACGTCCCTGTACGAATTAATGAACTAAAAATATTAAGGAGAATACCATCACCCATTTGTTCAACTAATGAAACATCTTTCAGCAACAGTTCAGTTCCATTTCGTTTTGCTAACAGTGTTTGTGTGTCAACAACACTAACAGAATGTAACACTTCACAGGGTTTTGGGGTTTAATCGTGGTAATGAATCCCTAACAAAATCCTTGACATAAAGGGTCTGGAAAAACCACTGCCTCAACGTCAAAGCATTGTTAACATTTTGAACATATTAATGTCTGCTACGCTTATTCATATAAATTCAAGATTTAATTCTATTTATAATATATTAACTGTTAACAACATTTTGTCAAGCTTTTACCTGCTTACCTCATATACTAGAACGAGGTTAGCAGCCTTTTACCACATGAATATTTTGAGTAAGTAACATTGATACTCACTGCCATTCAAAGGTCATCTACATCAGCTTTTTAATATGGTATTTTTTTTAATGTAACAAATAGATATCCAAAAAAGACAAGTAGCAAAGAAAACCTGTCAGAAATGGAGGCTTAAAGACTCAAACAACCCAGTTCCCCTCTGATCAACTGAAGCTTTACGAAACACCAATTTTCCCATTTTTTGTCATCTTTTTAATGTTTGTTTATTTTTGAGAGAGAGCGTGAGTAGGGAGGGGCAGAGAGAGATGGGGACAAAGGATCCAAAGCGGGATGTGAGCTGACACTAGTGAGCCCGATGTGGGGCTCTAACTCACGAACCCCAAGATCCTGAGCTGAAGTCGGACGCTCAACCGAGCCTCCCAGGCGCCCCGCATTTCTGTGATCTCTGAATATACCGCGCCTCACAGCATCTTCGTAAACCACTTGCCAACCTACTAGCCCACCAGCCTCAAGTATTGGTACTCCCTCTAGTTTACTAAAACCGACCTTTACCTCCAATACTTTTACAAAGTAATGGCTTTTCTTTTCATAAGATTATTTATAGGTAGTGGGTTTGAGGCAGAGATGGTGTCAAAGACAGACATTTGGATCTTTTTAAAAAATTTTTTTATGTTTATATATTATTGATACAGAGAGAAACAGAGCATGAGTGGAGGAGGGGCAAAGACAGAGGGAGACACAGAATCTGAAGCAGCTCCAGGCTGCGAACTGTCAGCACAGAGCCCAACGAGGGGCTCGAACCGAACCCACCAACCGTTGAGATCATGACCTGAGCCAAAGCCGGATGCTTAACCGACTGAGCCACCGAGGCGAGGCGCCCCTTGGATTTTCGTTTATAAAGCAGTATTTACTGTTTTTAAAATTGCTGGGAAAAAGTGCTGAGTGCCTCTATTTCTCTTAATATGCTCCTGTAGTTTAAGTTCTTTGAAATCAAGAAAATGTGTTTTCTCTTTCCAGGCTGTCTAATCCCTTCATATAATCTTTGGAAATAAAATGCAGAAATCCAATCTAAATAGTCACCTTCAGTAGTACCTCCACGCACGAGTAACATTCAAGTGCATTTACTCTGAATGGAAAAGCAACGATTTAGAAATGCACAGTTGCCCAGGGGCAGGATAGTAAAATGTCGAGGCCACAAGCTTGGCGATCAAAGACACCATTACTGAGGCTTTCTGTGCTGGGCACTGCCCGTGCCAGAAGTATTTGCTGCGGACCTATGTGCCAGAGCAATCCCAATTCCTTTCTCTTACGATTAGTATTTTAAAACAACCTTGTAATATTAAATATTTTTAACGTCCTCAGTCATCAGAGAAAAGGAAATTGAGGTTAAGCGCTAGGAAATGGTTTACTCAAAGCACAAGGACATAAATCCAGGACTCGGGATTCCAAATCTGTTTTTTTTTTTTTTTTCATTGTACCTGAGCTTTTCAGGCGTCAGATTTCAGTCCTGTTACTTCATGGCGGTGTCAGTTTGGACTCTTTGGGCCCTCGGGTCTCTCACCTATTGAAATGGAGAAGAAAGCTCTGGAAAGGAAAAGAGGAAAAGAGGAAAAGGAAAGCAAGCTAATACTGATGTAAAGGTCTGCAAGTCACCTAGCAAAACCGGGGGCAGTTGAGGCATCAGCAAAGCACCGTATACCTTTCACCGGACTATCCCACTCGGGGTGCAGGTGTATTTTCTCGGCGGGACTGAAATTCCCGACAACAGGAATCTTTCTTCGCTCATTCTTGCAACCCCGTCAGTGCCATGCCCACTGCCAGGCACAGACCCGCTTTGCTCCCCTCCCTTCTTTCACATTCCTAAGTGCTGAAACTTAAACCGCATTCCCCTCTGATCTCGGAAGCCTTAAAGCCCGGACGGGGAGACACCAGCAGTTTCCACATTCGAAAAAACAAGCCGCAAGGAACAAGGGCGTATAGATGGGTTTCGCTTTAGGGTTTTTTGTTGTTGTTGTTGTTGTTGTTCTATTTCTCCCGAGTGTGTAAAAATTTTAATGTTTGCAAATATCACCTACCAGGTTCATGTGACCTACCTCCTTATTCATAAAGCCCTCTTTAAGATACTTTTCAACCTCAAGTCTCAAAGACATCTTAGGGAAAATAGACATGTTTGTTATTGTTTTGTCCTCCTCCAAGAAAAACGCTGGGAAACGGTGATTTCTCTCTGTCCGAATGCACAGGGAGCAGCGTGCCGACGGGCACTAACCAGCCACACGCGCCGCCACCGCCGGGCGGCCGGGAAAACCGCGCCGCTCTTTCCACGTCATACTGGGCTTTAGCGGAGCTACATCCACGCTTTCTCGAGCGTCGCCAGGTCCCGGCAGCTTTCCGGCCTCCACCACACCCGTCCTCGGTCCTCCCGCTCGCGGAAATCACCGCGAGGCCACGTCACCCGTGTTGCAAGGAACAGCACAGCGGGGGGGGGGGGAAGGGAACAAAAAACAAAACAAAAACAGAACCCTGACGGGCGACGCCGTCGTGAACCAGCCTGGGAAACTGACGCGCACCTGCGCTATCACGTTCAGCCTTCCGGACCTAGTTTCCAAAACCGCGCCCCCAATTGCCCGGCCGAAAGCCGCTTCCGGCTTGCGTCACTTCCGGCGGCGCGACGCACCCTCCCAGGTGCCCCGACCCGCCGCCGCCGATTGCAGCCACGACACGCCTCCGGAGTGTCCCGGCGCGGCGGGGGGCGCGCCCACGTGCAGGCCGTTTGGGCGGGGGAGGGGGGAGGGGGCGGCCGGGGTGAGCGCCCTGGTCCCGCGCCTGCGCGGTGCGGTGGGTGTCGGGGCGAGTGAGGAAAGGGCGTGGGTCAAGTCGAAGGCCGTGCCGGCCTCAGTCGAGAGGTCCAGTTAGTTCTGTGCCGCAAAGAAAGGACAAAGGCAGCTGATTGGAGCCCAGAAGTCACCCTTTGATTTCAGAAATTACCTTATCTCTCTGGCGCTGACTAATCTGACTTGGGCTATGAATGAACGAAGTCGTTCAAACTTTCGAAAGCTGCGCTAATGGTGTGTTAATATCCATGAATGATCGCTTAAAACTTAAGAACCCACAATCTAGTATTTACACTTAGTTGAGGGAGGCTAGCAGTTCCCTGTATCATAGTTGATTTATACTTGAAGGCGTCGAGACCCTTGGCATAATTTAGGGGTATACAGATGGAGGGATTCAAAAGGAGGAAGTATCTAATGAAAGACATTTTATGATTGACTAGGTAGCTAAAAAATAATTGTCTCTTTGACTTAGATTTTTGTTTTTGCAGCTCACCGTGGCCATTTATACATAAGTACAGGAAAAGGTTTTTTCTAAAGTCCTTTTTCTCTGTAAGTCTCACACAGAGCTGTTTAAAAAGTTTAATGATTACTTTCTGTGATAAACGAACCAGGTTCTGTGCGAACTATTTTAACTTACAGCCATTATGCCGCACCACAATCCTGTAATGTGGTTATCCTTAACTTTCACGGAGGAGGAAAACAAGGACCCCAGAGCAGGAATAACTCTGTGGCCTCACAATTAGTGAGAAAGTCAGGATAAAGACCACAGACACCTGTCACCTAACACGAATACCAACTCTTTTCACCATGGTGTACTTCTTCAGTAAGTTCATGGGATTTTCCCGTGGCTAAATCATCTAAAAGTGATTAGAAAAACTGTCGAGATCAGGCATTTCCTGAGGAATGTTTGCAGCCTCAGCATTACAACCCTAGCACCAATAATGGTTGGAATCTGTGTTTAGGAGATGAGGGAGAGGAAGGAACGAGTTGGACTAGATTGTAAACTCCGCAGGGTAGAGACTTCATCTCCCCACTGCATGCCCACTGCCTCAGCGGGTAATAGGCACTTAAATGTTGAATGACTAGGTAAATCGTTGGGCATCTGTGTGAACTAGAGAATGACAACTGATAAAGCATGTCTCTGCTGGAAATGAGGTCACTAGTGAACAGTGCTGAGGACTTGCAGACTGTCCTTGTCTAGACACTATTGTAGTGACAGTTATGTTCATGAAGACACCTCTTAGTGTTCTCAGGTTGGATCCAAGAAAAGCATATGACAAATCTGACGTTGGCATAGTGCATATTGTCTAAGCAAAGGAAGAGCCTTATAGGAATGTACCCATGTGAGGGTCATTTAGGTTGTATTTTTCTCAGTGGGATGATATGGCTCCTGATGTGGGGGAGCAAAAAAATTTTAGGTACAATCTTCTAACCTTAAATTTCAGTTCGTGGGGCTCCAAAGCATAACCTTACCAAAAACCAAACATATTCCAAAATATTCAATTCCATGAAGAAGGTATGAGGGGATTAGGAAAAAAAAGTCTAGAAAGGCAGGAAATCTATCAATGTCAACTCATTTGGAGGCTAAAGTCAAAGTGGACATGATCTTAATTGTGTAGGAGAGTTGTTTGTTTTTGAAAAGTGTTGTTCCTATTTGGCCGAACCTGCCTCCTGGACTCTTGGTTCAAGCCATGCGTGCAGATTATCTTGGTTAACGGTAATAAATTGAATTCAATTCCTGCTGTAGCCAGTCTTCTAAGTATTATCTAAAGTTGGTTTATAATTAGTCCCTTCTGAGGAACAGTAGCTACAGTTTGTCGTTTTTAATTCCCTAGTTGTTCAATGTTTCATTTTTTCTTGAAATTTTCATTTCGTTGATTTGCTTTATGTACAGTACTTTTATCTCGTAGTTAAAATTTAGTGAACTGGAGAAAAATATTACTGGCGTTCAGTTTTTTTTTTTAATGTTTTTATTTATTTTTGAGAGAGAGACAGCATGAGCAGGGGAGGGTCAGAGAGAGAGGGACACACAGAATCTGAAGACAGGTTCCAGGCTCTGAGCTAGCTGTCAGCACAGAGCCCGACATGGGGCTCGAACCCACAAACCGTGAGATCATGACCTGAGCCGAAATCGGACACTCAACTGACTGAGCCACCCAGGCGCCCCTGGTGTTCAGTTTTAAAGCAAGTTATTTCCAATTAACACTTCGGAAAGTAAGTTATCATCCTAATGACAGTATTATCACGTTCTTTTTTTCATGACTTTTTTTCTTATTTCATGAATTCAAAATATACTTATATTCAAACAGTAACATTTCATAGAACAGCGATACCTTCTTTGGATGAAAGGCTACACTGAAATTAGTTTTTAAAGGGATGTTTTCAGAAAAAAATTAACAAAGGAGTTCTGTTTTTTAAGTACTATATTTAAAAAGTGTATTATTCAAAATTCTCTAGTTTGATTAAATTATTGACAAGTATTCCTACTATCACATATATAATAGAAATATACAATATTAACTAAATTGTACATTTTGTAAAAGATAATTCTGGTATGCCAGCATGATTTGTTTAGATAATGCACAACCATATTTTGTTAATCAATAATATTCGTTTTTCAGTTGTGACTAGTTTTCTTTACTTATAGCTAATAAAAATTTCAAATTCCTGAATCTGCAAACAACACTTTCTAATGTGAAAAAATATTTTAAAAATATTTCAGCAGTCCTGTTTTCTGCTACATTGTAGAGAAGATGATAAAAATTAGAACAGTTTTTTTAACATAAAAGTTTCCGACCTTTTGGGGCACCTGGCTGGCTCAGTTGACTGACATGTGAGTCCTGATTTTGGGGTTGTGAGTTCGAGCTGCACATTGGGTATAGAGATCACGCTAAAAAAAAAAAAAAAAAAAAAAAAAAGTTTCAGACATTTTGAAAGAGGAGAACCAAAATGAATATCAACAGCCCTGCTCAAATGTATTCATTCCACCACTTAATTAACAGTGAAAAAAATACTTCAAATTTACTTTCTAAAGTGTCATTGTCCCATCATAAAAATATTTAAGGAACAAGTAACTTTTTTTGCTCCGAAGCTCTGCCAAAAAAAAAAAAAAAAAAAAAAACTGCTTTAGTTCAGAAACTGTTTATTGGAGATCTAAAAGCCAGAAAATAATGGAATGTAGTTTATGTATAAATGTTTAACAATTGAAGATGCTAAGTTACAGAACCTAAAGTGTTTTTTTTTTATTAATAATGAAACTATGATTAGAAATATCCCTTTAAGCCTCTGTTTACACAAACACAAGATCCTTTATATTGGAGCCAATTCATGATCCTGACATAAACTAATTTACATAGGCTCAGTACATACCTTTTGCTCTGTAAGGGAGGTTATACTTGTCTTTAATATGAGAAAGTTGGAGCACATTATCCCATATAAAAGTCTTAAAGGATCTTTGAATCCTAGCACTAGGAGGATTTCGTTAAGTCATACATTTCAGTTCTGTTTGTCCAGCTAAGGAAAGTCTGGCCTATTAAAATGCCTTGCTACCTGAGTTAAAATCTACCACCGGATGCCAAGTCCAGAGGCATTTCAATCAAGTTCCCTCCTTTACTGATTTCAGGGGAATTAGGTTTCATCCCAGGCCGTGAACTTTTACATTTGTTGGCACTTAACAAGGAAAAGAAGGTGGAGTCGTGTCATAGGGTACAATGCAGTGACAGATGGTAGTTCCTTGCGGTGAGCATAGCGTTAGGGCTGAATGTCGAATCACTATGTTGTACACTTGACACCAGTGTAACATTGTGACAACTAGACTCAAAAAAATTAGAAAGCGAAATTGAAACACGTAGAGAATTGGCTTTTTGACTTAAAAGGTTAGCCAAGAAATAAACTGAACTCCATGCCAGCTGCAAACAGTTCTTCCAAGTCTTAAGTTCCTAATAAACATATTTTTAAACCTTTTCCTTGAAATTTCCGTTTCTTTGCTCTAGGTACATCACTTGGGAGCTTTTCCCTCTATTTTATTGAACGGGAGAGATTACCGCAATTCCGTTTTCAATCAAAGGAAGTTATTTCCAGTAAATGCTTCAAAAAAGTTGTGGGGGTTTTTTATTTTTACTTTTTTATTTTGTGGATTTGGGCTCCATGAAAATTCCGAATGCGTGGCAACGAGGCAGCTTTAAGTTGCTCCCACAACTGAACTTTGTGGCTACCGGCCTTCCACGGATCGTCTCCCAAGCAATTCCATTTCGAATTAAGACTCGCGGCGGAACCCAAGCTCGCCTGCCTTGGCCCAGGATGACCGTTGCGAAAGGAACACTATTTCAGGGCAACAAACGGCAGGGGAACTGCAACGGCCTCTAGATTTGGCCGCGGGGGCGCGCGCTTGCCCGACCGCCGCCACTCGAGAACCGGAACGCGAGCGGCCGCAGCGCTCGCCTAGGGAGACTCCCGACTCCCGGCTCCCACGCACCCAAACTTCCTCCGCGGGCGGTTCCGAGCCCGCCCCCCGGAAGTGAGACCGAAGGAAACGCCACGTCGAAAGCGTGGGCGAACGTAAGCGCGCCGGCGCCCGGCCCCGTCCTTCCGGCGATGGGTGGTCGGGAATCGGGAGGGGAGGCGGAGCGGAGGCGGGGCTTGGGGCTGGTCGAGGCTCTGGTGGGTAGGTGGGTTCAGACCCAGGGTACTACGGGTCGGCGTTGGGCTCAGTTGGCTCGAAACAAAGGACTATCCGGTACGGACTCGGCGCGGTGCCTTCTGGCCGGTCGCTGAGCGGCGGGTCGAGGCGTGTGGGCCAGCCGGTGCCGTCGCCGCGCGGTCTCAGTAGGCTTCTCCTCGGTTCCCTCCAGCCAGCGCCGCGGTGGGGGGCCCGGCGCAGCGGCACCTGCTGCTGAGGGACCCCGCGGCCCGCCCGGGTGCTCATGATGGGGCTGATCTTCGCTAAACTGTGGAGCCTCTTCTGTAACCAAGGTGAGAAGGCTGGAGCCGTGCCTCCGCGGACGAGGGTCTGGCCCGCCGTAGGCGACAGCCGGACGCAGGGCTGTCGGTGGCCGCTCGCGTTCTGAGACGCCGAGGAGTGATTTTCTCGAGGGGGGCGGGTGGAAACTCGGTGTTTGAGCCCGGGAGAAGGTGCCGCAGAGACGGGACGTGTGGGAGACCCGAGGAGTGAAAAAGAGCAGGCGTTTGGGATCCCAGAGTCCAAACTGAGAATTGTTGGTGGATTTTAGCGACGCAGATCGGAAAGTACCCAGTGATACCTGGAGGCATCTTTGCAGGCCTTTGCTGACTCCAGTTAAGCATCCTTGACCTGCCCTGTACGTGTGCGCCCAGAAACCTCTCCGCTTTTTTTTTTTTTTTTTTTAGTTCTTGTTACTGATGCTGCTTTGTTTACCGCCCGGTTCTCTAAGCCTTCCGGTTGGGTCTGATTTCGCCTGCCCCCTCGCCCTCGGGCCTGACTTGTCTTGTGCGAGACACGGGTTTCCGGAGATGTGCATCCCGAACCCAGTGTTGCTTTCGTAGGTAGTAGACACCTGCATGCTTCTGGTTCTGTACAGGAGATTGCGTGGCCGGAATTAGTCGGGGACAGGGTACGAGACGTTTGGAAGTTGGAAGTCCAAAGGGCCAACAAGTTGTACAACCTGTTCTGAGTCAGAGAGAATGAGAGGTGATATCTTCTGAAGAGAGAAAATACCCAGACCAAAAAAAAAAAAAAAAAAAAAAAAAAAAAAAAAGTCGGGGGTGGGGGAGGCTGACCGGAGGTAAACTTTTAGCCGTTCTTTGAACAGAATGCTCTTCTTAGTCACTGGAACTACTTTTTAAATTCAGTTTCGTTTTCTGCTTAATACCCAGACATAATAAAAACCCGTGTTTTATAATGATACCAAGTGTTATGGCTCATGTGGGTCCCCCCCACCCCGCCCCGGATTTGAGAACTCGGGAAGTGAATGACATGGCTTTAGTTCACTCGTTCCATAGCTGAGAACGCTGAAGTAGTCTTTTCCAGAGTTGTAAGTAAATAAATACATATATGTAGCACATGTGCATTTGTGTGTATATGCAATTATGTGTCTGTTTGCAGTTACCGCAGGTATCACATTTCAGGTGCTTTCAGAGTGCTCAGAATTTAACTAAAGACATTATCGATACTTTTAATATGTGATTTATTTTGCAGAAGTTTATATTTTCCAGTCCTTGTTACTTGGATTCACTACTATATATAAATGTATATATGTAAACGTAAAGCAGCATTTTAAGACCTTGTAAAAACTAGAGAGATCAACGCAGTTCTCACCTGCCTACCTTTTCCCATAGTTTAAGAAACACAACATTACCAAAGTCTTGGTTTGTCCTTGTATAACCCATCCGATTCCTCTTCTCTGCTGTTTTATTATTACTGTTTGTTTAATTAATTATTTATTTATTGAAGCTTCCAAAATCAGACTAGAAGGGAATGGAGGATCCAGGGGGGCGATTTAGGAGACGACGAAAAACATTCATCGGCTGCTTAAAGTCACGAAATTTGTCAGGCCTCCTCAGTCTCCATTACTATTTAGAATTCTTTCTGTTCCTTCAACTTTCCGCTTGAAAATTTAGAGCTAGTGGTTATCCTGTCATTTTATCTTCATTCATTCATGCAACTGACATTGAGTCAGGGGCCATAAGCCAGTCTAGGCATGGCGGATACAAAGATGAAAAACAAAAGCTAACATAGTTACTTGTTCCCAAAGTACTCAAAGATCAGTAAATGAGACCTATGGGGGGAAGTGCAGTGCGGTATAAATTTTTAACAGACCTGTATAAAAGTGTGGTGGTGATTGCCAAGAAGTGATTAATTTTTCTCAAGTGGTTCCTGGAAGACTGCAGGAAAAGGTATACTTGTACCTCAATGTAAGTAGGAGCTTACAGCGCATGCTAAGTAGACGGAGTAGAAGGGGCGTATTATTCTAGGCTGAAGGACTAATAATATGCAAATGGGAGAGGAATCGAATACTTTGGTCCAGTGAAGGAAGCCGAAAACAGTTTAGTTTGGCAGCATCTTCGTGTGCGTGTGGGGGAGTTAGAGGAGATGTGGTTGGAGAGGTAGCCCCTGGAACCAGATCACAGGGGGCCTGTGTGTCCACCAACCAAGACATTAAACTGCAGAGCAAGCCGGGGGAGCCGTGGAAGAGTTTGCTCGCTCTGTGTTGTTTTTTACACAGGGGAATAATGTGGTCAGACTGATACTTGAGTCTGTATTTTTTTTTTTTACTTTCTATATCAACAACATTAACTGACAATCTCAGCATTTTCCATTTTCACCGTTGTAATACAGCTCATCCGGAGATACTCAAATGACTCGGTCCTGGTTGCATATGAGAATAGTAAGCGCAAGGCCGTGCCTCAGACCAGTTAGACCAGAATGGGGCAGGGTGGCCTGGGCGCCGATGCCCCCCTAAGTGATTCAGACTTGCAGCCGGAGTTGAGAACCTCGTGTCTTACTTTAAGGACTCCCTTCCCCTGTCTTTTTTTTTTTTTTCTTTCAGTATTTGCCTCCCGTCTTTTTTTCCTGTAGCATTTTACAGTACAAAGCGTCTTCTCTTAAATTTGATACCTTTCTGGGAATAAATATGTTAATGGATGTTTGTCTAAGTGAAACTATGACAGAATACACAGTTTCAGCCATTTGTTTTGCTTAATCGTAAGGATACATTACTGGGATGCAGTTACCAACAAAGGAAATAATTTCAAATCGGATTATCTTTACAAACTTGTGTTTGCATCTGTTCCAGTACATACTTGCATGTTTTTGAATGGTATGTCCATGTGGAAATTTTAAGCATTATCACTTGTCCTTTGAGATGTGATGGACATAGATGGTATTAGTGTCAGGCGTCCTAATCATTTGTCTTATTACGGTAGAAGAGCTCTTAGGCCCTTTTCCCTTGTCATCCCAATAACAGTGTTTTGGTTTGACACACGCTGTCTTTTCATTTTTCAGTGATCGTAAAATGTAGTCCCTCCTGAGCCCCACAGTGTGCAAAGTTTAGTCCCTCCTGAGCCCCACAGTGTGCAAAGTTTAGTCCCTCCCGAGCCCCACAGTGTGCTCTAATTATGTTTCCCTTTTTCCTGTAACTTTTTTCCCCTGGAGTAAATAATTACAACATCCCATTGCCTTCGTTTTCTTTGCGTGTTTGACTAAGCCCTTTGATTCTGTCTCAGAACTCCGCGTACAGGTTTCCCCGTGTTACACTCAGCCGCATGATTTATCCTTCGTTGCAGCTCCGTGTTCCCTCCTGCTCCAAACTGCACTTGCTTTGCTCTGCCTGCTACGCAGCTGTGCTGGATTCGTCCACAGTCATCCCAGGAATTTCCTTTGCTTTTCTGTTTCATTAGAACTCATGTCTTTCTTGCTTTACTCTTTTTTTTTTTTTTTTTTTTATGAAGCACATCCTACAGAAATTTCCTGCGAAGGGGTCCAAAGCATTTTTTTTTTTTTGCGATTCCAAATGCCTGAATATTAAGTCTGTCCTAAACGTGTATTTGTCCTCATTTTTGAATTACAATTGGGCTGAATATAAAATTCTGAGTTGGAACACATCTCTTGCAGAAGGTATTTGAAGGTATTGTCATTATCCTCTAGCTTCTGGAGTTGTTGGGAAGACCAGTATCGTTCTTGCTCTGATGTTTTTCTTTTTCTCTTTTTAGTAGATTTTAGAGTTTTGCGATTCTCCCTGGCATTTTTATTTATTTATTTATTTTTTTAAGTTTATTTCCTTATTTTGGCAGCGAGAGAGGGGGAGAGAGAGTCCCAAGCAGGCTCCGTGCTATGAGCATGAAAGAGGATGCAGGGCTCGAATCCATGAACTGTTAGATTATGACCTGAGCTGAAATCAAGAATCCAGCAGACACTTAACCGACTGAGCCACCCAGGCACCCCGTCCCTGGTATTTTTAAATTTGAAATGCACATGCCTTGTTATATGTCTTTTTTGATTTCACTGTGCTAGGCCCTCTGGATCTTTTCTACATAAAGTTGGGCATTTTCAGTTGTAAGAATTTTTTTTTTTGTTTCTCTTAGGATTTCTTCTCTACTTTTTTGGAAGTACTGTTGGTCACATTGTGCTACCTGATTATCAAGTATTCTTTTCCATTTTACTGTCTTTTTTCTTCAGTTCTATTTTCTGAAATATTTACTTTGTCTTCCAGTCTTCTTATTGACTGTTTTGATTCTGCTATATTTTTAATTTATAAAAACCTTTTATTTGCTAAATGTTATTTTTTAATTTTCTTAAATTTTGTTTAATGCTTATTTTTGAGAGAGAGAGACAGAGCACAAGCGGGGGAGGGGCAGAGAGAGAGGGAGACACAGAATCTGAAGCAGGCTCCAGGCTCTGAGCTGTCAGCACAGAGCCCGATGCGGGGCTCGAACCCACGAACCATGAGATCATGACCTGAGCCAAAGTTGGACACTTAACCTACTGAGCCACCCAGGCGCCCCTATTTTTTAAATGCTCTTATGGCATTGTTTCATAATACTGTGTCTTCTAAGTTTCTTTGAATTTTTCTTTTCCTCCCTAATTTTCTGTTTCTGTTTGTATTAGCCTTTCCCACTGGAGGCTTTTCACAGATGTGTTATCATTTCCTCACGTGCATGTGCCATGGTTTGTTTATTCATTTGCGTAATGACGAGTTGTAATATGTGAATAGTCTAATGACTTCTTGTAGGCATGTTTTCATTTCTCTTAGGTGAATATATAGAAGTGCAATTTTTTATTTTTTAAGTATATTGATAAATTTATTCAAAAAATTTTTTAATGTTTATTTTTGAGAGAGAGAGAGAGAGCGAGCTCGAGCGGGGGAGGGACAGAGAGCCAGAGGGAGACACAGAATCCGAAGCAGGCTCCAGGCTCTGAGCTGTCAGCACAGGACCCGATGCGGGGCTCAAACTCACAAACTGTGAGATCATGACCTGAGCCGAAGTTGGACGCTTAACCGACTGACCCACCACCCAGTCTCCCCTAAAGTTTATTTATTTTGAGAGAAAGAGAGAGAGAGACCATGAGCAGGGGAAGGGCAGAGAGAGAGAATCCCAAACAGGCTCAGTACTATCAGTGCCTAACCTGATGCGGGGCTCAAACTCATCAACCCTGAGATCATGACCTGAGCCGAAATCAAGAGTTGGACACTTACCTGACTGAACGACCTAGGCACCCCCGGAAGTGCAATTATTAAGTCCTAGAGTAATTAGTTTTATATTAGGTTGTTTTCCAAAGTGTTAAACCATTTTTATACTCTGACCAGCAGTGTTTGAGACTTCTACTTTTAACATCCTCACCAATATTTGAAGTCACCAGTCTTTTTAATTTTAGTTATTGTTAGATGAGTAGTGATACCTCATTTTGGTTTTAATTTGCATTTCTCTGATGACTTTTGGGTAGTAACGCACTTTTTTTCATGTGCTGACTGAACATTTGGATTTCTTTTGCAGAACATTCAAATCCTTTTCCCATTGATTTTTCTTTGTCTAAAAAATTATAGATAATTATTTACATCTTTTGGAATTGAAACCTTTGTCAGATATGATTGTGAATATTTTACCCCGGTTTGTGGCTTCCTTATTCATTTTCTTAATGGGATTTTTGGCTAAATGGACATTTTAAATTTGGTGAAGCCTGATTTTTTTTCCACTTTTTTTTTTTTTTTTATGATTATTGCTTTCCGTGTCCTGTTCCGGTCACCTCCAAGCTTTGGCTTTTATGCTTAGGTCTGTGAACCATCTCAGATTATTTTGCGGTTATGATGTGAGTATAGGAGATTGGAACTCATTATTTTTTATTTTACAGAGATACCTGCTTGTTCTCGCATAGTTTACCGGGAGACTTTCCTTTCCCAGTGGATTGCTTTAGAGCCTTTGTCACAAGACTGGGGGTCTTCTCTCTGGACATCCCTCTTGTGTTGATCCGTGTGCCCATCCCAATGCCATACTACACCGCCTTAATTATTATACTACTTCGCAGTGAATTGTGTAGTCTGATCGTGTAGTCTGACACGTTAATCTTTTCAAAGATTTTCATTTCCTCTCTCGTTTTCTGTTTTTTTATTTTACTAATTCCTGCTCCTTCCTCCCTTTCATCTACTTACTTTGGGTTTACTCCGCACCTCCCCATCTCCATAAGGGTGGGGTGTGTGGTGTGTGTCATTGCTCTTGTCTCTTCCATTCGTATGTAACATTTTTTCAAGTTTATTTATTTACTTTGGGAGAGAGCGCAAATGGGAAAGGGGCAGAGAGAGGGAGAGAGAGATTCTCAAGCAGGCTCCACATGGTCCTTACAGAGCCCAACAAGGGACACGAACTCACAAACCGTGAGATGATGACCTGAGCCGAGATCAAGAGTCCTGTTTAACCGACTGAGCCACACAGGCTCCCCGTGTATATAACATATTAAAGCCTTAAGTGTCCTTCCTAAGAACTGCGTTAGCTTCATTCCACAAATTTTACTATGCCGTATGTCATTCAGTTTGAAATGTTTTCATTTTTTTGTTTGTGATTTCTTCTTTGACCTGTGGATTAAGTGTTTTCTAAGTGTTTTCCAATATTTATTTTTCTAAATAGCTCATTATTGGTTCCCAACTTAATTCCATTGTCAGAAGTATACTCTGTAGCATTTCCGTTTTTTGTCAGACTTCTTGCGGCTTTTTTTATAGTCTGTCCGAATGATCTCCTTGGTGCATGTACCATTTGTGCTTGAAAAAAATACGTAATCTGCAGTTGTGTGCAATACTGTATAAATGTTTATTAGGTTATGGTGGTTGTCAGCGTTGTTCCGATATTCTGTATCTTAAGCTGTATTTCTGCTAGCGAGCATGCAGTGTGATCTTGTGATTTTTTTAACGTGGTGTGAAATTCTCTTTTAATTGGAATGTTTAGTCAGACTTATCAACGTGGTACGATTTATGATACAGTCAGGTATTAAGGTGCACTATTATTTCTTATTCATCCCATCTACATTTGTTATGTTTTGTTGTTTATTCCTCTTTTCCCACTTTGCTTTGGATTAATGGTTTGGTTTTTTATTTTTAGAATTTAGAATTTTTAGAATTCCATTTTATTTACTGGCTTTTTTAGTGATCCTTCTTGCATTCATTTTATGGTTCTTCTAGGGATTGATTGCTACATCCATTGTTACCTTTTCTCAGTCTACTTAGAGTTAGTAATGTAACACTTGTAGGAAACTGTACAGTTATACTCTCCCCTCCCCTAGTCCTATATAACCATACAGGCTATCTGCCGCGGGTACGCGGTACAATGTAGATTGTATCTACATCTACAATTAGTTATAAATTATACAATACAGTGTTTTCATTTTTGCTATAAACAGTCACGTATTCCTCAATATTTTAAGAAAGGGTAAACTCTCTTGTATTTGCTTACATTACCATTTTTGATGTTTTGAATTTCCATCTAGTATAATTTCCCTTCAAGTCCGAGAATTTCAGCATTTTTGTCGTGTAGCTCTGCTGGTGATGAATTTTCCCAGTGTTCTTTTATCTGAAAGTGTCTCTATTTTGCCTTCATTCTTGAAGTTTATTTTTGCTGAATATAGCATCTTAGGTCAATTTTTTTCTCTCCTTTAGAGAATTTTTTCTCTCCTTTCTCTCCTTTCTGCTTTGAAGTTGTCATTCCATTGTCTTCAGGCCTCCATTTTCTTTCCCTGTGAAAAGTCCCCCAACATTCATATTTTGATTTCCCTGTATGTAGCTTGTCGTTTTCTCTTGCTGCCTTCAGGATTTTTCCTTTATCTTTGGTTTTTAGCAGATTGACCATAACATACGTAACTTTGCTATTCTTTGTATTTATCCTACTTGTATTTTGCTGAGCTTCTTGAATTTGTAAATTTAAAAAAATTTTTGTACTCACCCAGTTCACTTGTGTTTCTCAAATACAATTTTTCCCCAAATTGCCCAATATAACCCATTAGTAAGTTACAGAGTCCATTTAGTGAGGATCAGCATTTAAAAAAGAAATGAACAGGGGCATCTGACTGGCTCAGTCAGTAGAGCATCCAACTCTTGATCCCAGGGTCATGAGTTCAAGCCCCACACTGGGCATGGAGCCTACTTAAAAAAAGAAAAATAAATAAATAAAGGGATGAACATTCTAAAATAGAAACTATCGCAGTATATCTCAGTAAAGGTACCATTTTGTGAAACTTCTGTTTCAGTTGGGTGGGTCATGGGTCATAATGCAAAATATAGTTAACTGTGGTCATGGTCCCACAAGCTTGAAAACCGTGCGTTGTCTCTGCCCCTTAACATTTGCATTCCCGGGGCGCCTGGGTGCCTCAGTCGGTTAAACATCTGACTTTAGCTCAAGTCCTGATCTCACCATTGAGTTTGTGAATTCGAGCCCTGCATTGGGCTCTCTGCTGTCAGCACGAAGCCTGCTTCAGATCCCCTGTTCTTCTCTCTCTCTGCCGCTCCCCCTCTCACTCTCTCTTAAAAATAAAATAAAACCATTAAAAAAAAATTCACCTTCTAGATTGTAACCTTCCCCTGGGCAACATTTGATTTTTCTAGAGAACTGCAGGTGTTAAAATCAATTTCAGTATTTCCTTGTTGAGGCGTTTCTTATCATTGCCTCTGTTTGGCAAGTTGAAATCTTTGGTCTTAGACACTTCACTGTGGTCTGTGGCCTTAGAGTGTGCTTCTATCCGATTCAGATTTGTTTCCTTTTTATCTGTATTTAATCCCTGTATCTACCAGGAGAGGGTTTTTCTTCGGTCCAATAAGCTCTTCCTACTTATTATTGTATGACTGTAAGATTCAGTTTTGTCATAAAGATGGGGAGGCATCACCCTGGGAGACCATTGGCCAAACTTTCCAGCACATTATTTAACCTAAGGCTCAGTTTCCTCATCAGTAAAATGAGGAACGCCACCACTTTCTCTTGAGATGGTTGTGAGGATTAACTTACACACTGCCCATAAAACAGTCATACTGACACTCTGTAATATCCCTTTTTACTATTGACATTTATTTCCTCAGCTGAGAGTTGGATTCTAGATCTCAGTTATCCTTGGGAATATTACCATAGGATACTTCTGGGTCTTTTGCTTTGTACTAATGATGGTGTATTCTAAGTGCTTATTTACATACCCGCCTTTAAGATTTTGGAGGGTAGCGAGCTTGCCTTGTTAGTCTTAATCACAAATGTTACAGTCAGGCATAAAAGGAACTCAATAAATGTTGAATTGTTGACTCATCAGATTTATGCAGCTGCTCTTAACAAAATTTAGACATCCAGGAATATAGATACTGTGGGGGAGTGGGAGAGACCGAAGAATTTGGAAGGGGAGTTAATACTTTCTAGCAAAAAGAACAGGGAAACAAATGCTGGCTCTTACCAGTGTTTACTAGAACACATTACATTATTTAAATACATAGGACCTTAATTTCTTATCTAGAACAAAAGCAAGGTGGCCCAAGTCAATAGTTAATAAATGATCTTGGAGACGTTGGCTCCTCAGAAATGCCTTTAAAGGTGGCACATTTGTAGGTGAAGAGGTGGGAGAAAAGGACTAGGTCTCAAGTTCTGCAGTCTGTTCCAAGCTATGCGTAATGTTTTATGATTCTACATCCAGTATAACGTAAGACAGAGTTAGTTTTATGGCTTTCCCTTTTTTTTTTTCCCCCAAGAGCCAGACTTCCTTGGGTGCTCAGTGTTGCTGTGCAAGCCTTCGGGTCTCAGATTGTGACATCCTCTCTTCTGACTTCCTAACACCTACCCCTTGGCAACAGTTCAAACTCATTTTCTGTGTATGCGATACCCCAAATTTGCTGCCTCACCAAATTTCGCGTAGAGCATTTTTACCTGTTTAGTTGTGAAGTTGTTTACATGCTCTGTTCATACAAGGCTCTTGTTACGTGACAGTGTTGGTGCTGGTATCTATCTAGAAGGTAACAGTCCCTGTTTTGTGATATCTTTGGGGCTTTCTTATATTTTAAAAATAAAGGTTGATCATTTTATCACACAAATTTCTTTGATATTACCTCCACTTATTTTTTTGAAGTTTCTTTTTCCATCATTTTTCTTTTTAGCCGTCTTTTACCTGTGTTTGTATACGAGCAAGTGCTCTTAATAATTTTGTTTTGAAGCCTCATTCTGTATAGGCCTTATATCTTTATGGCCTGCTTACCACATAGTGGGAGCCAGCTTTTAAGGAGATCCAAGAGAACAAATACCATAGCCAAGAGTGCAGAGAAACTTTTGTGCAAACACTTGATGAAAATTAAACAAAAGCTGTGCAATTGGACCTTCATTTAGTGTAAATAAACATACTTTGTGTTGACCCTGGACAGGCATGGATTCCTAAGTAGAACTGGAAATGCTCTCCACTCAGACCTCTGTTCTGGGAAGAGGTGCAGCCTGGTGTCCTGGAAGAGATTTCTGGTAACATGGTTGCAGGGTGACTGTCGCAGGGTGTGCAGGCACATTTCAACATTTGGATTCCTTGTAACTCTGATATTTAGGGTCGTGTTTTAACCCAGACTTATTTGGCTGTCCCTGAAAGTTTGTAAGTTGGACGTACACACTCTGTCCCCAGCATACACATTTCTGCCTCCTACTCTGTGACAATATACCGATTGTAATAACGCTACTGAAAAACAGTGAAGAAGGTAAAACTTCTATAATTTCATTTGCAAAAATCATTCTAAAGAATTTAGTATTATACATGTTCATAGTTTTCCCCGTTTAAGGTTAAATGAGAATTGATTGTGCCTCAGTCTGTCAGCTAAATACTTCATTTTCATGGAGAGTGGTTGGAGGAGCTACAAGAATATACAGCTAATATATCCATGTTGAGGATCAGTTGAAATTGTAAAAGCATACCATTGTATGGTTTTCTCCTCACAACTTTATTTTTTTTATATTTGTTTTTAATGTTTATTTATTTTTGAGAGACAGAGAGACAGAGAGTGAGCAGGGGAAGGGCAGAGAGAGAAGGAGGCACAGAATCCGAAACAGTCTCCAGGCTCTGAGCTGTCAGCACAGAGCCCAACACGGGGCTCGAACTCACAAACTGCGAGATCCTGACCTGAGCCGAAGTTGGCCGCTTAACCCAGGCGCCCCTCTCCTCACAACGGTAGACATTTCAATTCTAGTGAATCAGAAATCGCCACTGCTGGCTCCGTATATAAAAGTGATGTGAAATGTCTGATGTTCATTTGATGGGCAGCAACTCAAAATCTGACCTTTAGGATAGATTCTTTCCCCACCTGACACTGAACTGAACTATAATGATGTATTTTGAAAGGTTCTTTTTTTGTAATCTGTTGGGTAAACAATAAAAATTGTTGGGTGACGTAGTACAAACTTACATGCGTCTTTTTTATACCTGCTTTAGTTAACTATGACAGGTAAAGGAAATTATTTTATCACGACTATAGGAAATCACTAACAGTTACATAATTTAGGTGATATTTTCATGTTTCTGTGCATAACATAAGGTCGGTACGTGGCCTGTCGATTACACGCAACCGAAAAGCAGTACAGAACAAGTACCTGAAGTCATGTTTTTTTAACATCAAGTGGTATCAGATGCCACTACATGATTTATCCTTTATTCATCTAGACACCACTTGTGGACATTTAGAGCAACATACCAATTTCCCTTTCTGCTTACAGTAAAGGTATGTGTCGTCGTCCGTGTTTTCCTTGAATCGGTAAAAACTTGGCTAACTAGCGTTTGTGAACTGCAGTCCTTGGTCCTTGGCATACTCCAGTGGCAGCAACGTACAATGGAGGCCTGTGAAGACAGAAGGAAGAATTGCAGTTATGCCGCGGAGTACAAACAGTTTTTATTTTGTATTTGGCTTTTTAGTAAATGCCCTTTGAACTTATTTCCCTCTCTTTGTACAGATGACGTTCAAGAGATGCTTTTTCCAAGAAAAGATTTAAAATACACTCTGTTGGGGCTCCTGGGTGGCTCAGTGGGTTAAGCGTCTGACTTAGGCTCAGGTCATATCTCACGGTTGGTGGATTTGACCCCGCATCAGGCTCTCTGCAGTTATTGCAGAGCCTACTACCGATCCTCTCTCTCTCTCTCTCTCTCTCTCTCTCTCTCTCTCTCTCTCTCTCTCTCTCTCTCTCTCTCTCTCTCTCTCTCTCTCTCAAAAATAAACATTAAAAAATGAAATATAATACACTCTTGTTATTTCATGCTTTTATTTGTTTGTGTTATTTCATACTTTAAAAAAACAACTTTTTTCTGTTGATGTTTTATTAGAATACAGACTCAGGTTGTGGATGGTAATATCAGAAGATAGGCCTCGGTTTAACTGAAGGATTGATATAATGCCTTTATTATAAGACCGAGGTGAAATTGTTTTGTCTTAATTGCTAGAATTCCCTATCACTGAGAGGAAAAAAGGAATCTGAAAAAGACCTGAAGTTAATCACACAGTTGAAACCGTAATGAAACAAAAAAATAAAAAAATTAAATTAAAAGAAGGGGGGTGCGCCTGGGTGGCTCAGTCAGTTAAGTGGCCAACTTCGGCTCAGGTCGTGATCTCACGGTTCGTGGGTTCGAGCCCCGCATCGGGCTCTGTGCTGACAGCTCAAAGCCTGGAGCCTGCTTCTGATGCTGTGACTCTCTCTCTGCTCCTCCCCCACTCCTGCTCTGTCACTCTCTCTCAAAATTAAATAATAAAACATTAAAATGAAACTGTAATGAAACTCATGTTTTCTTCACCTTCAGAGTTTGTCACCCCTGTCTTAGTTCAAATTGGGGACCAGTCTTTCAAAATGATGCATTATGAGGGCGCTGGGCGGCTCAGTCAGTTAAGCATCCGACTCTTGACTTCAGCTCAGGTCATGATCTCACAGTTCGTGCCTGGGATTCTCTCTCCCTCTCCCTCTCTCTCTGCCCCTCCCCTGCTCGCTCTCTCCCTCCCTTTTTCTCTTACTTAAATAAACTTTAAATAATGATGCATTATTTATGAGATTTGCCATCACAGGCCTTCAGTACTCCTATCACTGTCATCATACAAAATGTGAAGCCAGGGACAGGGCTGTTTGAAAATGGCCCTGGGTGTTGGTTCACTATAGTGGCCTCAACAGTGAGCCGTGTGGTGCTACCTTACATTTTCCTTTCCCAGCACAAGTGTCTGCGCCCAGGTTTAGCTTACTTCCAGACCAGTGGCTTCCTTCTCACTCCTGTAGGGACCCCCTGGTCTCCAGGTGCTGGGCAGGTGGCTTCCAGCTGTCCCCCAAATTTGGACTGCTTGTTCGTCCACTGAAAGAGGGTTCTCATTTTTGTACTGTAAAGGGAGAAAACTAAAGATTGGCTCCTTTAGAAATTAGGGGATATGAACCAGGAGAGTCCAAGGGGAATGACTGTGAGTTACAATAAGCGAACAAGTTTTGTTCTATTTCACGTTTTACAGAGCAGCTTCTGCCATAGAGAAAAAAGCCCCGGACAGAAGACACCTGTCCTCTGTGCTGCGGTGTTATCGGCAGTACCGCAGTGTTCAGGCTGTTCGAGACGCATAGAGACACACCGTTTGTCACCAAAGAACTTGTCTGTGAATAATGGCTCTCTTTTTGACTGATGCAATATTGACACTCCAGAGTAGGAATATGAGTGGGTGTCTGATTAGATGTATGATCCGAATTTTGATATTGATATTACCAAGATTAACAAGGGGAGCAGGGTTCTGATAGGAAATATGTCAGATCGTTGGCTAAAAATAAGTCGATTGTGCTGTGGTTCTTCTTACGAAGGTTCCCTGGTAGCTTTTTGAGCATTTCTGCCCTGGGGAAGAGAAGTTATCTTTAATATGTTCTGTGAAGGTTAAAACCTAGAGAAGATGATTCTAAAGTGTCTTCTCCTCTGTGCTCAAAGGAGGTTTCAGAGTATGTGCCACTTAACAGAATAATTAGATGGGCCTTAAAATCTGTCTGTGAAACAAGTGACTATCTTGTGCATGGCACCCGAGGGAGAAGACTCAGAGGTTTTTGCTGCATGAAGAGCAGAAACGGTACCTGCTCAAAAGAGTTGTAAAATCCAGATTGAAAAAGCATTGAGGACGAAGCAATTGTGTGTTTATCTTCAAGTTAATGGAAGGAGGGGCGCCTGGGTGGCTCCGTGGGTTAAGCGGTTAAGTGTCTAACTCTTGATTTTGGCTCAGGTCACGATATCCTGGTTCCCAGGTGCGAGCCCCACACCCGGCTCCACATTCACAGCGTGGGGCCCGCTTGGGATTCTCTCTCTCCTTCTCTCTCTGCTCCTCTCCTGTCGCCTGCGCGCACTCGCTCTCTTTCTCTCAAAATAAATAAACTAAAAAGAAGAAGATGATGATGATAATGGAAAGAATGAGAAACTGATGGACAGAATACATGTGTCCTGTTGGTGACAAGGAAACCTTTTCAGTTTTGTGTTTGAAATTGGATTTCTTCATGAAAGGAAGAAACCATCTCGGTGCCTGTAGGTGGGAAAACTTCCAGGTGTAAAAACAACTTGAGCAAAAGCTAATTTGATTAGCAGAGATGACAAGCACGGTGTAAAACAGTTTTTTGAAACTCTGGTTGTGCGTCATAGTGCCTTGTCAGGATCAGAATTTGTGTTTTCTCCCCGCACAGCTCCTCTTGTACTCCTCTTACCCACATCTCACATTGGTTTGTAAGCCAGCCAGCTGGGGACCATCGCACTAGATCGCCCCCTTCCCGTAGGGAACCTTGACGTTGTGAAGCTCTCTTGACTCTGTGTTTTAACAACCCAGTAATAAGAATCCAGGGAATGATCCTCATTAGAAAGCTAACTAATAATCATTGTGAAAGCATGTAATTGTAGTATGCAGTAGTGTTAAATGTTTCTGGTTTGTTTTCTCTTTTCTTTTTGTAGAACACAAAGTAATTATAGTGGGACTGGATAATGCAGGGAAAACCACCATTCTTTACCAATTGTAAGTATAGTTATTTATTTAAACAGTCTTCATTATTTTAGTTATCAGAACCGATCTGGTATAATTAATAAGCTACCATTGTAATGTAACGGAAAAACTTAAACATACGGTTTTGTATTTTACTGAACACAAAGCTTGTTTCAAAAGTGAATAAAACTGCCGTATGTTTGGTACAGGCTTCACAAACAGTCGTCTTTTTCCGACCTTGAAAGAAAGACTTAATATTAAACTAAAATAAATAAAGCATCCGTAATCGTGCCGCAGCGAGGTGATAAAGTGCATTTCACTTAATTCTTCCCACACCGAGGTTCACGCAAGTAGGCAAGTTTCTCTAGGAAGCTTATTGCTACTCTCTTGACTAATAGCTCTGAATTGTTTAACTTAGCCAGACTTGTCAAATCAAAAGAAAAGAAGATCACCCCTGAAAGTCCTGCTTTTGTAGCTGGCAGCCAGGAAAGGCTGGAGACTTCCAGAGAAATACGTTACTACTTGAAGGAAGTTTTAACAGCCTCTCAATCCACTTGTCAGAGTAGCTCCCATTATCCTTTCAGGATTAATGAAATGATCCGTGTTAAGCAGTGGAAATGGATCTACGTCCCACGCATTGTAACAAATAGTTATAAGACTCAGTGCACAGTTGTGTGGCCCTTACCTCCTTCCGCCTCATCCTGAGTGTATCGGCTGATGGCTCTCAGGAAACACTTCACGTAAGTGGTGCCGAATGTGGTTTTCAGCTACTTTGCTAAAAAAAAAAAAAAGCTCCTAACTTGGCTTCTTGTTTTACAGTAGAATAACTACTTGTTTTACTTTAAAACATTGATTCATTGTCCATTATCTATCTTAATGTGACTTTGCCTCTAAACATCAAATATAAACATTTCCTAAACCTGTCAGTTATTGAATTAACTGTCCACATAGCTTCAAAAACATACATAAAACCCAAGAGACAGTTGCAAGCTTCCCCCAACACAGTATCAGGATATTATAGGCAAATACTTATTTGTTGAATGAATGAATTCATGTATCTTAGTAATTACAATAAATGTGGTATGAGCATTAGTATCCTAAATAGATTTACAGTTAATTTTAATTAAAATTTTCATTTGCCTATAGCCTTATCTTTTTAACACTGCGGTTTAGCTTAATAGGCCTGAACTAAGTTTTATGGCTGACCCAAGTCTCCGTTTGCTCAGGTAGACAGTCTTCAGAATGATCCAGAGCCTGCTATTTCAGTGGTTGCTACTTTGCCAGCGTTGATGTCACTGTCACCTAGAAACTTGCTCTTTCAGGAAAGGGCACTGGTTCTGCTCTGATAACAAGGTCATGGTGGTTTGGAATTTTGGCCACAGGAATACAAACCCACACCACAGTGTTTGCATCTCTCCAGATCAAGCCTCTAGTTTATTCCATTAAAAGAAGAAAAAAAAAGTCTTCCGTTAAGAGTTGTTCTTTGCCTAGGTATTTGTTTGCACGAACGTCCTCCAAGGTTCTAGTTTTGATGTTGTCGTTGGTACAAATAAGGAAGCTTGATTCCTACTGAAAGTATAGAGATAAAACTTCCCTCAGATTCTCAAGATTTACCAAAGATTTGTTGTGGTGTCTTTCAACAGCTTAATGAATGAAGTGGTTCATACATCTCCAACCATAGGAAGCAACGTTGAAGAAATAGTCGTGAAGAACACTCACTTTCTTATGTGGGATATCGGTGGTCAGGAGTCCCTGAGATCGTCCTGGAACACGTATTACTCAAACACAGAGGTATACCAAGCTGATTTCTGCACGTTAATAAGAGGCAGCACAGAGTCAACCCAGAAAATAGATAGGCAGTATGCAAGAGGCGTATTGACAGATGCTTTTCAATAAGATCCTTTTCTGTAAGGAATTTGAGGTTTTCAAATACCAGAGAAAAGTCAAGTAGAAAGAGCTGTGCACACTGTTTGTGGCACGCCCACTGCAGGGCGGGCTCTGCCTTCATCCTCACGGCCTTCCTGTCTGGTCTCTGCTGTGGGAGAAAGTGTTAGGTCGGTTAGATAACCTGTCCCAAGATCGCACAACCCTATGAGGCCCTGGTTAGGGAGGAATAAAATATTTTAAGCGTAATTGAATACAAGATTTTCAAATAACATGAATTGAGCATTCAAAATTTTGCTGAGATTGTATTTTAGTTAAAAAACAAATGGCTTTGCAGCACCCACCCTCAACTTCTCTGTCACTTATTTCGTCACTTTGCTGCTTCAGAGCCAGCCCAGGAAACAATCTGGACTCACTTCTATTTCTGTGTTTATTTCTTGTTAGGCAGATTTTTTTAAACCATGCAGTGCTATCGAGAGAGACTTATCTGCGAATATACTAATGTACAGTTGCATCCATAATTTCTCTTTACAGATGGGGACATCTGACCAATTATTTTTTCCTAAAATGAAGCCCATTAAAAATTGGCTTTTTTGAAGGGTGTGTGCAGAGGAGGTGGAGAGATTCAAGGCATAATTGGGGAACAAGTTTCCTTTTTAAATAAACATGTATTCCTCTAGATTTATATTGTGATAGCATATGTATCTCTGTATATAGTCCAGTGCAGTGTGTGATTGGTCCAACCAAAATGGCATATCCTAGATCTTTAGCAGTTACAGTAGCACTTTTCTTATTTGTGGGGGGGGGAGGGATAAGTTGGAAGCAAATACGGTTAGAGGTTAGCTTAATATATACTTCTATAGTAAAATAATATTCTGAAACTAAAAATGTTAAAAAGAGAGAAACAACCTTTTACCCTATGGCTGCAATTGCTCCTTGAATAATGCAAGGGTTAGGGGCACCGACCCACCACATGGTCAAAAATCCACGTAGACCCGGAGTCCCCAGTAACTTTACTAATAACCTACTGTTGAGCAGAAACCTTACAGATAACAAAAAGAGTGGATTAGCACATACTTTGTATGTTGTGTGTATTATAAGTTCTGTTCTTACAATAAAGTAAGCTGGAGAAAGGAATGTTATTGAGAAAACCATAAGGAGAAAGTACATTTACGGTCCTGTACAGTTAAAGAATCACATTTAACAGGATCTGCTCAGTTCCAACCCATGTTGTTCAAGGGTCTCCTATTTAAGCAGCACAGCTCTTGGTGCCTTGTCAAAGCTCACAATCAACTGCAGCTCTGAGAGAGACGAGCCGTTATTTTCGTTGAAGAAGTTAGAGTTGATTCTAGCTGATCCATGTATATTGATAGCCTTACAAAAGGATAGTTTTTGAAGTTGCAGAAACTCTAGAAGACTTAGCACGGATCCAGAAAGACATCTGTTACTAATGACACCATTTGCATGAAATGTTTTTCTAATAAACTATTTCTCTTATTTAATGTTTTTCTTCCAAATTTTTACCTAAGGTCTAGTTAGTTAACATAGTGTAATATTGGCTTCAGGAGCAGAATCTTAATAAACCATTTCTATAAGAATTTCAGAATTACTGCAAAGAGCCTTTGGCCTTTCTCACTCACAGCACACCAGTGCGGCACCTAGCGTTTGGAATCTTTGATTCGAGCCTGGCCATGTGTGTTTCCCCCAAGGCATTCTTCACCCTTGTGATCGTCTTAACTTCTTTTCCTTAAGGAGTCCTCCAAAAACCCAGCGTCTCCATTATAATACAAAGAGTTCAGCTGTTGATGGATTCCTGCCACCTGCCTCTCTTTAAGCTCCCCATATTCTGTCCATGCGAACTTGCCATGTTTCTTACCTTTATTCCTTCCATGTTCTTCCCTTTTATGCCCTTCTAAGCCCTTCACAGTTTCTAGGCAGGTTACTCTAGTTGTCTCTTTGCCTAATTTTAAGGTCATCTGAACAATCTGGTTTCACCCGCCTCTCTCCCTTTATTCTGTGTCACTCTTATAACCTTTAGCATCGCTTAATCTCACTTCTTAATACTTTCTTCTGTCTAAGATATCCGATTAGGGGCCCTTTCGCACTGTATCTTATTTTTCTTACCAGAGATGCTTTTATTTTTAATGTGTAAGGTCCCACTTTTTTCATAGACACATTTACCCCTAAGTGGGTGTGTATCTGTTTAGCGATTTTTTTCTGGGGCTTTTATTGTTGGTATTGTTACGTAAAAATGTCTTGTTCATTAGTTGGTATGTGTGTGTTTCTCCTTTTCTTTCAAACTAACTTGTGTGTCCCTTTCTAATAGGCAGGAGGAGACGCCTAAACATAATTACTGATTGTTTTAAAAAAAAAAAAAAAGTACAGATTGCTTAAATGAGCAATTATACAGCTTTAGTGGAAGTTATTTAAATTACTGTGACTTTCTCTTTAAAAATTATTTTTTATTACCTGCATCTTAAAATAAATCTTAGTGTTACAGCGTATTATGTATTCAAACATCACCTCTTTAAAATAAACTTGGGCATAGTTTTTATTTGTTGAAATGATGAGTTCTTAACATTTGGATTTTACAGTATAATACAAACTCTTCACGATGAAAAAGCAGTAGACCGTTTTATAGTAATGATGATGTCATGAAGAAAGTATTCTATCACTTGAGAGTAGTTTTGCAGAAAACTTCAACATTTCATTCAATTTTCTTTCTTTTTAATTGTCTTCCAGTTCATCATCCTCGTGGTTGATAGCATTGACAGGGAACGACTAGCGATTACAAAAGAAGAATTATACAGAATGTTGGCTCATGAGGTAAATTTTGAAAGCAAATATAAACAGTGGAGTAAGGTATCTGTATAGTGGTTTTGCTCTTTTACAAAGATGATATGTTTTGTTGTGGGTTATTTCGTCATTAGCAAAATATTTTGATGGAAATCTTGAAGTCAAAAAGTTTCATTACATTTTCAAACTTGAAGAAACTTGAGGGACGCCTGGGTGGCTCAGTCGGTTGAGCGTCCAACTTTGGCTCAGGTCATGATCTCACAGTTTGTGGGTTCGAGCCCCGCGTCGGGCTCTGTGCTGATGGCTCAGAGCCTGGAGCCTGCTTCCGATTCTGTATGTCCCTCTCTCTCTGCCCCTCCCCTGCTCGTGATCTGTCTCTCTCTGTCAAAAATAAATAAATGTTAAAAAATTTAAAAAAAAAACAAAAACTTGAAAAAATCTCAACGACATTAATTTGTAGCCTATTATTGTTATTGATAAGATTTTTCAAAGTTAAAACTACTCATTCATGCCTTAAAGAGTCTGATGAATTGAAGCAAGAAAGGGGAAAACTTAAGTGTTTTTTTTCCAAGAATTTATAATCACTGAAAATTCTTTAGTGAATAATCTGAGACCACTTAATTCTAACAATTTAAGATAGACAAAAAATTAAGGTAATAAAACACATTCATACACCCACCATTCAATATAAGATATTAAATATCTTATGAGACCCCCACAATCCCATTTCCTTCCTTTCTTTCAAAGAGTCCTAAAAGAATTACATTATCCTAAAAGTAGTGAGAACCAATCCCATGTATATTTTTATACTTTCCCTATGTTTTCTTTGTCAGTTGTACAAAATATTATATTTCATTGTTCATAAAATCTTTTTTAAAATTTTATTTATTTTTGAGAGAGAAAGAAAGAATGCACATGAGGCAGAGAGAGAGGAAGACAGAGAATCTCAAGAAAGCTCAGCACAGAGCCAGACACGGGTCTTGAGCCTATGAACTGCAAGATCATGACCTGAACCTTAACCAGCAGCCTGACGCTCAACCAACTGAGCCACCCAGGCGCCTCATCATTGTTCATAAAATCTTATATAATGATATATATATATATATATATATATTTCTGTAACCCCGTTTTGGGGTTTTTTCGCACAACGTCGTGATTGTCCATGTCAGTACATACAGCGTTAGTTCATTCCTTTTAACAGCTACATGGTATTGTTTTGCATGAATATACCACAGTTGATGTGCTCTTCCTGTTAATGAACATGCAGGTCGTTTCTAGTGTTTGGATCATACGGGCAGTTCTGCGGTGAGCACACATGAGTGTGGTTCGCCTATGCCACTAGTCCTAAGTATTGCCCGGCCCTTCACCCTCTGTGCTCTTCCTTAAATTGCAGAGATTCTTGGGGCGCCCGGGTGGCTCAGTCAGTTAAACCTCCAACTCTTGGTGTAGACTCAGGACATGATCTCATGGGTTGTGAGTTCGAGCCCTGCGTGGGGCTCTGTGCTGATCGTGCGGGGCCTGCTTAGGATTCTTTCTCTCTGCCCCTCCCCTGCGTGCATGCATGTGTGCTCGCTCGTGCTCTCTCTCTCTCTCTCTCTCTCAAATAAATATACTTTAGAAATAAATTTGGAAAAATTCTGTAGTATTTGGCAACATATTACCATATTTGCCTATTAGAATATTGCTTATATAGTTTTAAATCGATGTTTAAGATGCATGTTTATTTTCCTTTTAGTCTGACCCCTTTGGCCCAACAATATAAAAATAACTTTTAATTATCTAGCTTATGTAATTAGCCTATCTTTGTTAGAGCGGATCATTAAATCACTTGAGAAAATATTTTTTTTATCTCAGTACAGTTTTTATTTTATTTATTTATATAGTTATTTATTTTATTGAGTTTTTATTTTTTAAGGACGTTCTAGTTTCAGTGTCAGGCTTGAACTCATGACCCTGAGTTCAAGAGTCGCCTGCTTTACTAACTGAGCCAGCCAGGTGCCCCGCAATAAAATTTTTAAATTAAATATTACTGCCTAATCAATCCTTTCAAAGTAGAGGGATTTCATTGTATACTGTCCAGTTGGGCATATTTGACCTTCCTGCTTCATTAGTTTAATTTGAATTGTGATACCTAGTGTATTAGAAATATTTCATATCGATTACAGGATTTACGGAAAGCCGGAGTCCTGATCTTTGCAAATAAACAGGATATGAAAGGGTGCATGACGGCAGCTGAAATCTCTAAATACCTCACCCTTAGTTCAATTAAGGATCATCCGTGGCACATTCAGTCCTGCTGTGCTTTAACAGGAGAAGGGTAAGTGCTGAACAGTGTGGGGGGAGGTATGACTCCTTTCAGATTTCTATCAGCTTTTTTAAGGCAGCTTTTTTTTCTTCTTTGATGCTGTTTTGTATTTTTCTGTTGTTTTGGGGTTTTTTTGTTTTTTTTTTGTTCTTAAAGATAGTTTCTGTATTGTATTTCAGTTTTATAAGATAAAAATAATTTTAGTCAGTTACTGTTGTTAATTACACTTCAGCAAAGTTAGTGACACATGGTTTGTAACTTTTAATATAAAGAGAGTGTTTTCGCATAAAAAGTCAAGAACAAACTTTTGAATTAAGTTTTCACAATCCAGATTTTTAGTTGATGTTCATTTCTTGCTTTTAGCATTTACTAACTGGGGGGAAAAACTGTAATGACACCTGAATTAAAGAGGAAGCTTCAAAGAAATTTCAGATTTCGGTAAAGGCTTAATTAAGCCTGAGCTTTCGTCTTTCCACAAGAGTACATCTCCTTAAGAACAGGAGTCCTTTGGTGCGGCATACTGCGAGAGACCAAACATTGAAGACAGATGCTTATCATAGTGTATTGTTCTCTCCTAAGAACTTGAGTTTGCATAGAGTAGGCCAAAGAGAACCCAGTGTGCTATTCATGAATTATCCAGTTTATTTCCAGGCGTTTATTTATCCTTCAATCAACCTGACCTTCTTAGTTACGCTCATATTAGAAATCGCTTGTAATATAATAGCTATAAGTAGACTTTTTTGACCTCTACTTTTAAGACTGAACTGTAATCATTCATTCCATTCTTTAGCATTGAGGAGGGTAGGGCAAAGTTCCTGTTGCTTTTCTGTAGTGGTTTCAGTTTTATCTTTAAAGGGGGAGAGGAGTAGTTGCAATCTGGATGGCAAAACTGCCGGAGCTGTTCCCTTCAAGATGAGACTGAAGCAATTTCCCAGTTACTCAACTGATTAACATCATTTTTTCTACGTGAATCTTCCACTTAAAAATTCTGCGTCTGACGGCGTTCCCTACTCCTTGTCACCTACGTGTATAAATAATCGTCATAGTACCAGCGATTGGGGAAGACTTAGGAAAATAAGCATGCTTTCCATTCTAAAGGTGAAATATTTTCATTTTGAAAATGCTCCTTTCTTTTGTTTCAGGTTATGCCAAGGTTTAGAGTGGATGACGTCCCGGATTGGTGTGAGATAACTTTTTGCCTGAAAAAAGACTGTTCTATTTATTCTGTGACATGAACATTTTCCTAGTACCTTTGGCTGCTAAGGCAGCAGCATGTTTAATTTATAACAACACAAACCTCTATGAGCAACACTTGAATCAAGTGCAGCCGAACTGGAACATAAAAGACTTTTTCTTAACTTTTTTTTAATGCACTAACCTTCAGTTGGATGAACATAATGTATAACTGTGTTTTCAGCAACATAATTCTTCTGACTGCTGATTCTGATTACTCAATGACTGCCTTGTAAGAAATGTGTGTCATATGTTTAATGTTTTTCTGAAGTATCGAAATAACTTTTAATGACCAATTTCTTTCATTTCTTGACCACCTCCTTTCCCTACCAGATAATTCCTGGTTTGACAAAAAAGTAGTAGTGGAAATCATCAGATACTGCTCGCAAACTTAACCAGCACTAAATATTTGCTCCCTCTTTAAACCACTTCTCTATTGGACAGAGCTTATTATAGAGAAAGAAATCAGCCTAGAAGATACATATGTAAGGAAAATTAACCATCATGAGAACTGCCTTGACAGAAGTTAATTTCACCCAATTATTACCAGTCATGGAATAACTTTAGTTACTATTAGCATGGAAATTAAGTAGGCTGTTTATCTAAAAGAATTAAATTTGACTTTTCTGCCTCCAACATGAGATTAGTTTGGGCTAAAAAATAATCAAGGAAAAATACTTGAAAGTCCAACTTTGATGGTAAATATTTTGGAGAAATCCGATGTTTCAAAAATGCCACACATTATTCAATGCATACATTAATTATCAGAAGTTATTAAAGATTACCAGCACTAATATCAAAACGAGACAGTTGGAATATAGTTTACAATCAATTATAAACAAGTTTATTAGTGGAAGCTTCATCGATTCCATTTGCAAGGGAGAGCGCATTTGCTTGGGGCAGTAGCTAAAGCAGAAGTATAAACATTTCCTTTCTTAAAATTTGAAACTGTGTGTGGATTTTGAACAGTGTTTCTACCACCAGCATTGTATTACTTAGAAACCCACGGCTTTCCGTAAGTCCATCTGAGGTTATAGTGTAATAGGCTTCAGGCACTTGCCTTCTCTCTTGTTACCTCTCATGTTCTAAAACATTTTGGTGGATTACAGGACACTGCTGAATTGAATCCTAGCTTTTAGAGTGCGCCATGAGACTCAAAGTTAACACTGACATAAGTTAAAAAGTAGGAAGAAAAGCGTCCTAATCTATCAAGAGTTTATTACATATCGTTAAAAAGTTTTCAAGGCAGTGGTCTAATACAAACAGTAATCTAACTAGTGCATACTTGGGAAGACAGGTATTCTGATTTTGATCCCCTATTTCAAATGTGTGATTTTGCTCTAATGAAAGGGATAAAATGCATCCTTAGAGAATAATACTTCATTTTTGCAGTATTGTTTTTCATTTGGGTCAAAAATAGGATTCAGTGTTCATAAGAATATCTAAAAATACCTGTTCAAAAGTAGTATTTTAATTTTAATATTTTTTATTATAAATTGGTTTTAATTTTGCTCTGTTTTCAGGTATACTTGATTTATTATATTTAGTCTAATTTAGTTGAATGTGGTAACATTTTCTTTGTGTTTAGTGGTAGCACACCCTAAAACTGAAAAATGGCCAGAGGAAAAAGCTTTCTGTACTTTGGGAACTAGTGGTTTATTAACCTTATTTTGAACCTTTTTCTTAGTGAGTCTATACTGGGTAGAGGAAAATTTTGATTTTAATAAAATCCGTAATCCTAGAACATGAGAGGAAAGCAAACATAAACCAATATGGATGCTTTGTGGTATATGTTTGAGGGCGGGAGGAAGTACGAAGATACAGTTTACCTAAAGCACACTTTGCCAGAATTTCTATCTTGGTTCTAGAGTTGAGCCATAAATTCTAAGGATAATTCTCTTAACTTCATCCTGAGAAAACATGTTTAATAGTCCTGTATCCATTCTTATTATGAAATTTATCTTCCTATATATAATAGGATTGGCTGGCTCAGTTTTCTTCTGTCAAATTATACGGTTGTGTTTTTTTGTATTACCACATCAGCATTGTATTGAAAGTGTTTTTAATCGTTGATTGTATTTTGTCAAACATCTAGTATAGATTCAAGTTTGCTATTTAATTTTTTTAAATACAATTGATTTTATTTTCTAAATTTTTTAAAAAAGCATTTTGTTAGTTTTGGATCAGAAATGGTTATGTTAACTGTGTTGAAAATGAAATCAACATCCCACTAGTTTCTGTGGCAATGATTGGAAAAAGTTCAAATAGGAAATTCATGTAAGACTTTTAAAAAGTGTTTTATAGGTTTTTGTTAGATATTTCCTATTACAGTAATATGAAAACTGATTATCCTTTACTCCAAGAGAATGTTTTGACCCACGCAAATATCTAATACTAAAGCATTGATTCTGACATTCATTGTAAATCAGCTCTAAGATACTGTCTGATGAAAAATGTAAATTTGTGATTAGTGCCTTTATTCACATTTTGAGACGAGTTCTCAGTTTTGTACTGTACCTGTTCTTTAGAATTCAGATTAGTTCATTTGACAATGACACAAATTCGAGATTCACCCACCCTGCCACTCCTTCAGTTGCCTAGCAAAGTTTCTATTTCTAGTAAGTAGTGGAAAGCAAGGGACCCACCCACATTACTTTCAAGAGATTATTCTAGATTCTATTATTATTTTGAAGATAAAGAAACAGAAGTTTAACAAATGTTTTCAGTATTTTATTAGAAGTAAAATGTAACTGCTACCTAAATACGGCCGTTTTCTTCATTTTGAACATGTTGCATTCTCACTTAACCACATTGCCCTTGTTGCAGCCCGTTCGGGAACTCTTAGAATTAACAGACCGTTTTTTACGGGAATATACAACATAATATGTATTGGTAGTGTAATTTAATTCCTTCAGATCTGAAATAACATGTAATCTATTGGAAAACTAATGGTTAACGTAATTTTTGCTTTTAGATTCTGTGTTAGTATGCTTAAAGGTATAATTTTATTCTATATTCGTTAGAGGAAAGAAAAATTCAAGCTTTATTGTTAAAGATAATTTTTAAATGGGCACAACCCCTATAGCCATAGTCATTTTGATTAAGCACAAATTAACTTTTATTTTCTAGAGCATAAAGAGAAAATAATTATTTTCCTATGGAAACAGTGAGTGATACAGGCAGTGCTATAAACAAGATTCTCTGAAGAGTTACGGAAAGTCAACAGAGCAAAGAAATTTAAAGAAAACAATAAGTCTTTATATTTTTAAAAATCATTTTGGTGTAGTATCTTAGGACAAATTCTAAATGGAATTGTTGGTGACTGGTACTCTTTTAATTCTTAACTACATAAAATAAAACTATATCCGTAGAAAAACGTACTGGTATTATGCCTGTAGATGGCTAAGTTCCAGTGACGTTTATCTTTGAAGAGCAACTTGATGACTCTAACTTTTCATCTATGGCTTTGGGTCCAAAATATTTCATATCCACTACAATTCTAAAGGATCTTTTATATTTTGCTGGGACAAAGCCACTTGGAGATTCAGTCTGAGTTGGGTCTAGTAGAATATTGTGCTGGCTGTCTATAAAGAAGTGGTTTTGACTCTTAATTTGGCCATTGCATGTCCAGTGACCTTAGACAGTTAGTGTTCATGGCCTTTCTATTTTTTTCCCCATCCTGAGGAACTTAAGCCAACTAAAAGAACTCCATCATATCTTTTGGTTTTAAAATCCTGAATCCTTGAACACTATATTAAAGTTGAAAAACCAAAAAAATACAAGGAAAGGACCTGTAATAAGAAATTAAATTCACTTTGATCTGTCGTTTGATTCCCACCTCATTATCATTTTGTTTCGTTTGTGAATACAATCAAATAAAACAGTATCAACTAGTAACTGCCACTTAGCTTAAATAAGCTGAGAACTAATGACAGTGCAGAATAGAAAATAAGCCATATTGCCAAGGAAATGATTTTAAGCTGCTCATAAAACACCGGTGTGCATTTAAAATACTCTCTTCTAGAGAATACCTTGCGTATTTTCCTGACTTTTACTAATTAGAAGTGGTTAGTTTGTTGAGAGTTTATTGGCTTTCGATGCCACCCCAAACTCCCAATTCTGTTTGACTTTTCAGTATTGAAAGGATAGTGCAGCTCGGCTGTCAGTGTTTTACAAATGTCTGTATAAATCTGAGAGTCTATATTCAAGGTTAGTTCCTTCAGTAATGTCTCATCCTTATTCATTTAGCATTACTGTGAAGACTGAAATCCAACTCCAGTTCCCCAAAAGTATTTTTTTAAGAGTTCCAGGTGGCCAAAATTAAATAGGGAAGGTCAAAAAACTTTTTTTTCAACTTACTCACTTTAAAGTAGAAAAAATACTGTGTTCAAGAGATCCAAAATCAGTTTCAAATGCACATGAATTGGTAAAATGTTTGGGAAAAGTTAATTTGGAGGTATCGAGTCATACCTAGAAACAAGGTCAAAACAGTTGATAGTAAAGACAAACATGAGGTAGAAAAGTCTTCAAAAGGATATTAAGTGATAGAAAATGTGAATGAAAACAGTGAATTTCCCTCATTAAGGCACTTAAAATTACTAGAAAGAAAGTATAGTCTTTTACTCTAGAACTAGTTATCTTACTTTTAAAGTCGCCAAAGGACCAAAGACTGATCAGATTTTTAGAATTTGTTAGTGTTGTCAAGTCACATCTTCCTTATATTTTCTTAAATGGTAATCTGCATGGTCTCCTAGAGATGGAGAAATAATAAAATGTGCCGTGCATATCTTTTGGAATAGATAACAAAGTTCTCAAAGAATGGAAATGTTTTCCTGCACAAACTTTGTAATATTTTAATTAAAAAATTACCTCATTTTTCAATCCATAAGGTGCTTTGCTCAAGCTTGTGGGATGTCGCACCCATAAATACCCCCTTCCCCTAAACTATATTTGAAACATGCAAAGTTCACAACTAAGGGGTAGCATTCCTTGGAGATTTTGTTTTGTTTTATTCTTGTTAAGACGGTTTAGCAGATTCTTCACACAGGCACGTGTGCTCAGTTAATACTCAGTTTCATTAAAATCAAATAAGGGCAAGGAAAACCCTAAAGTTTGATCGATTATATTATACTATGACCATATTTCCATCGATGTTGGGATGATATCAAAGGACTATCATTTGATCTGGGTTGTGCATAATTTATTTGCATATTTTGGCCCTAGTCACAGGAGACTATTGTCATTTTAATCCTCTTCTATTTTCTTCAGGGAGTCAACAATCCTCTATTTTATTCTCTTGGAGTAAACTGTTCAGTGTAGCTATGAAAGTTCTAATTTCGATTTAAAAAGTGTAGTTGCTATTTCATTAAAAGTGTGAAATAAAATGGTTATGATTTTTTCCAATTATGTAATAGTTTTAAATTTTACCCTATTTATTGCACAGAGCATGGTTAAAAAAAAAAGAAAAAAACTAAAAGCAATTACAACCTTGTTCCCGTATTTCTCCTACCCAGAATATAATGGTTATAATCACACATTGCCATCTTAACAGAAATTGGTGCTTTAGAGCATTAAAGAGGAAATAGCAGGCCGTGTATAATACACTTCTTGCCTCAGAATATGAAACTACTTTAAGGTATATTTGTATTTGTGTTCATTTCTTAAGGGTTAAATACAAACTGTTATCCATCTAGCTTCAGGCCGTCTACAAAAGCCGTAAGAATATCGTAGCTAATCATCTTGGTCAAATCGATGATGTTAATGCTGGCAAAACTCTGAACCGGATCTCTGTGTGGGTCCCGCCATATTGCATAGAGGGGAAAAGAAGACTGTCTTTCACGCCACAGACCGTGCTTCTTAGCCCCAACCAAGCAACTGAAATGTGTGCTGTTGGTCTAATCTGTAGCATTAATAAAATTAAAAGAGCAAACCAGTTACTTAACGCATTCACATCATCACTTCTTGCAAATGGTTCAAAGCATGTTCTACTAATGGTGGGGCTGTTTAAAGACATGTTTTCAATTTTTTAATGGCTTCATTACTGTCATAAAATGCTTCTTTTATATGTTAAGTTTAGGTTGCTTGGTACTCACGATTTTTTTTTATTTCTGCAATTATGTTATAATGAGTTGCTTGCATGCCTACTCACCCACGTAAAAAGGATGCTGTTTGCTCTGGAATGTTCATCTTTTAGACAGGTTTTGGCTCATTTGCAATCATGGTGCAATACAGTGTAACGTTCATTTGTTTTCAGTCAACAGTTTTATTTTTGTCATAATAAATAATTACTTTTCCAATATGACACGAACCCGGTGGTTTTTTTTTAAAGATAAAAATCTGTTTGAACAGTCTTTTTGTTGCAGATAGAAACCCACCTAAGCTAACGAAGCAATAGGAATTTAGTATAAGGGTGAGAGGTCAGGTTGTGGGTGCTCACGGAACCCAAGGTCAGGGACACAACTGGGTTTTTGGAATAGGTTAGGACCAGAGACTCAGGGACGCTGAGGAGAAAGCAGAAAAGTCTTTATCTTGTCCATCTCTTCTTTTTCACTAGTTTCCTGGGCAGTCCACATGGCAGAAAATGCGCAAATCAAATAGCTCCTACCTATAGTTTGATCTTTGTGTAAGGAAGAAAAGCCAGATGATCATTAGGCTCTTAGTTGTCAAAAACCGCCCTCCATGTTTCTGAGTCAAAATATAATGGAAGACAGGGTTTGGGATGAAGGGGAGCAGTAGCTCTACAGCAGGCTAAGACCTTCCCGAACTGCCATCCCGAGCTGCCATCCCGCCTGGAGGAAGGTGCTGGGGAATTTCACCGAGAAATACAGGATCTAGCCGGTTTCAGCAGGAGGTGGGGACGTGCTGCCAGCCTTGTAGGTCAGGTTTGCAGGGTGGTACGGGCTTCCTGAAACAAAAGGCTAAGAAAGGGGGGGTGGTGTGTGGAAGAGGGGGGAAAAAGGTCACTTAGTTTAAAAATCGAGCCTCGCTGAAGTCATAATGCAGCCATTTTGATTTTTGTTCATGTTTATGCTTTTAATGGGTTTCAGTTACAGTTTCATATTCCCCAGGGAAATGGTTCACTTCCCTACATTGGGTCACTTTCTCTTTCTGGTCTGAACAACTGTGGCTTGGCGGAAGGTAACACTTAACCAGAGACGGGGAATCCCTGGGCTGTTTGAAGGCAGTCCCAAGTGGGTGTGTAGGGTGTAAGAGGAAATCCATTTGGTCTTTGAACCCTGGTCCTGAGACAAAACTTCTCAACCCCTTGGAATTTCCTGAATGGTTGGAGGATCTTTTGTCATTCAGAGAGAGGCTCCTTTGAGCTTATGTCAATGAAGTGACAAAGGGTGGACCCATAGATAGGCTCAGAGTGTAGCTGGTCCAGAGGAAGACCAAATGAATAGAAGGTTGGAACTTTTATCCCCTCCATCAGCCTCTGGGAAGGGAAGCAGATGCTGCTGCTGAAGCTCTGGGAAAACTTGTGAAGACTGATAAGCTTCTGGGTTAGTGAACACGTCCGTAGGCCGGAATGGCCGTGCCAGCCCATTATATGGGGACTCTCAGACCTTGCCCCATGTACCTTTCCATCTGGCTGTTCTGTATCCTTTAGGCAAACTGGTAAATATAAGTAAATGTTGAGTTCTGTGAGTCACTCCAGCAAATTGAACCCAAGAAAAGGATTTCGGGAACCTCCCATCTATAGCCAGAGACACAGATGACAATATGGACTTGGCATCTGAAGCGGGGAGGGTGGGGAGAGTACAGTTTTGTGAGTGAGGCTTTAATCTGTGGGATCTGACCCTGTCTCCAAGTGGATGGTATAAAGCATTGAGCTAAATTGTAGGATACCAAATCGATGTCTGCTGAGGATTGGAGAATTGCTTGGTGGTGTTGGAAAAACGCATTGGAATGTGTACTCCACAGTGAGGTGTAGTTGGGATCTTCCACACATTGTATGCTCTTTTTTTTAAATTTTTTTAACATTTTTATTTATTATTGAGAGACCGAGACAGAGCATGAGCATGGGAGGGGCAGAGAGAGAGGGAGACACAGAATGAAGGAGGCTCCAGGCTCTGAGCTGTCAGCACAGAGCCCAACATGGGGCTCAAACTCAAAAACCACACGATCATGACCTGAGCCGAAGTCAGATACTCAACCGACTGAGCCACCCAGGCGCCCCTCATTGTATGTTCTTTAAATTGTATTCTTATTAAAAAAAAATGGAGTTGTAATCTAATATTTGATAGGACCATACATTTTCATTATATTCATTAGTTAGTTTCCTGGAAAATAGTGGCTTAACACCCTCCTTTTTTTCAAAGTCCTCTTTGAGAATGTGATGAAAGATATCTATACGTTGAAAAATTACACCTACCTACTGATGTGAAACGTTGGGATCCAGGAATGAACAGTCAAGACTTTTTGAGGCATCTTGGGTGCAAAAGTGGTGGTTTTATTAAAGCACAATTTCCCATGGGCGGAAAGAGCCTCAGTGGGAGTGTGAGAAGTGACTGATTATAAATGGGGTTAGGGATAGCGTAAGTCTCTAAAAAATTTGGAAACAAAGTTTTAGGACCTTGAGGGGCTAGCTGTTAGGATAAGATCACTTACACTGTCCAGTAAACTCTTAGTCATGAGACCCTTTAGATGTATTATCAGTGGGCCATATGCTTGGAGGATGATTACTAGCATATAACTTGGGGAGGGAGGCGGTAGAGATAAAGGAAGTTTCCAAAGGAATATATATATATTCACACACATATATATCAAGCTAATATCAAGCCAAGTTTGTCTTTTGCCCTTAGAGTATTCACATTGAAACTGCTGAGTTCCTGGAGGAAGGTCGCCCAGCTTGTAAGTACTTGTCAATGGACTGCAAAGGAAATTTAATTTTTTTCTTGCCTGAGTTCTCCACATCACACACAAAGCTACAATTTTATATAGAGTGTTAGTTAGGAAAGCCTCAGTTTAAGAATTCTGCTACACTATGGGATTTCATTACCCAAATATCCCAATTTCTTACGAGAAACACTCAAACTCCATAAGGTTTTATCCTGCCTATTTTTTAACAGCTTTTTGTAGGTACCACAGAAACTAGACCTTTTGAGGGTGCAAAATTTGAAAACCTGATGTGTGTACACTCATGACACCATCACCACACTCAAGATAAATTCCCTTGATTATTCCTCCAATTTTCCTAGTGTCCTTTGTAACTCCTCCCTTCTGCTCAAATCCCAATGTCCAAATTGTTTTCTGTTGCTCTATTTTGCTTTCATAGAATTTTATAACATCCCTCAGCGCAATTATTTTGAGATTTACTCACTTCATTGCGTAGATCAATGGTGCATTCCTTTTTCTGCTGAGAAGTATTCCATTGTGTAGATGTGCCACAGTTTGTCCGCTCCTTGTTAGTGGACATTTGTGTTGTTTCTAGCCTTTGGTTATTACACGTGAAGCTGCCAGACCCATAGAACATTCGTATGTAAGTCTTCGTGTAAACATTTGCTTTCATTTCCCTTGGGTAAACCACGCAAACTAAGAGTGGAATGGCAGGGTTTTATGGTAAGTGTATGTTGCACTTTTTAGGAAACTGGGACACATTTTCAAAGTGATTGTCCCTTCAGTCACATTCCCACTGTTGGTGTGTGGCAGGCAGAGTTGGTTCACGTTCTTGCCAGCAGTTGGCCTGGTCACTGATTTTAGACATAAGGGTCTCATTGTAAGTTTAATTTGCATTTCTCTAATGACTGATAAGGAACATCTTTCCATGTGCTTGTTTGCTATCCTGTCTTGGCAAAGTGTTTTTGTTCAAATCTTCTTTTTAATTCGATTTTCTTTTGATTTGAGTTTCAAGAGTTGTGTAGTTTGCGTATAAGCCATTTATTAGATAGGTTATTTAGTTGTCTTCCAATCGGTGGCTGGCCTTTTCATCCTCTTAGCAATCCCCTTTTAAGACATTCTGTTTGGGGCGCCTGGGTGTCTCGGTTAAGTGTCTGACTTTGACCCAGGTCATGATCTCACGGTTCGTGGGTTCGAGCCCCTTCGGGCTCTGGGCTGACAGCTCAAAGCCTGGAGCCTGCTTCCGATTCTGTGTCTCCCTCTTTCTCTGTCCCTCCCCCGCTCACTCTCTGTCTCTCAGAAATAAAAATAAACATCAGAAGAACTTATAAACTTACTCATTGTCTACATGATTCCAGCTAATGTTATAGTATCTGGGTCCTAATGGATAGTAGTCAAACAAAGTGGCGTCATCTTTTACAAAGGCAGAGAGTCCTTAAACCGACTTGGAGGATGATGCCCTAGGATGGCTTTGAAAGAACCATTATGATAAGATCTTTTAGGATTTACTCTCTTAGCAACTTTCGAATACACCTTTCAGCAGTGTTAAGTATAGGTAGATAGTTAACTATACTTCAAATCTGTCTAAACTTTCTCACGTACTTAGGTAATTTTAGTAAATCCAACAAGTGTATTAAGTATAATAAATCTTTCCTTTCTTAAATATGTATGCTTAGCAAATTTAATTATAACTTTAAAAAAATATTTAGGGAGACACAGAATCCGATTCAGGCTCCAGGCTCTGAGCTGTCAGCACAGGATTCAAACCCACAACCCGTGAGATCATGACCTGAGCCAAAGTTGGATGCTTAACCGATTGAGCCACCCAGGCGCCCCTCTTATAACTTTTTTTCTTTTTTTTAAATTTATTTGTTGTTTTAATTTACATCCAAGTTGGCTAGCATATAGTGCAACAATGATTTCAGGAGTAGATTCCTTAATGCCCCTCACCCATTTAGCCCATCCCTCTTCCCACAACCTCTCCAGTAACCTTCTGTTTGTTCTCTGTATTTAAAAGTCCTTATGTTTTGTCCCCCTCCCTATTTTTATATTATTTTTGCTTCCATTCCCTTATGTTCATCTGTTTTGTATCTTAAATTCCTCACATGAGTGAAGTCAGAGGATATTTGTCTTTCTCTGACTAATTTCGCTTAGCATAATACACTCTAGTTCCATCCATGTTGTTGCAAATGGCAAGATTTAATTCTTTTTGATTTCTGAGTAATACTGTACTGTGTATACACACCACATCTTCTTTATCCATTCATCCGTTGATGGACATTGGGGCTCCTTCCATACTTTGGCTATTGTTGATAGTACTACTATAAGCATTGGGGCACATGTGCCCCTTTGAAACAGCACACCTGTATCCCTTGGATAAATACCTAGTACTGCAATTGCCGGGTTGTAGGGTAATTCTATTTTTAATTTTTTGAGGACCCTCCATACTGTTTTCCCGAGTGGCTGCACCAGTTTGCATTCCCACCCTCTTACAACTTTTTAACTTAAAACCAACAAATCTAAAATCATTCATGTATTTTAAGTTACAGTGAATCGTAAGTTAGTGTGTTAGATTCTTTAATATGACAAATCTTAAAGATTACACATATTCTACATACTAAGGAGGCATAGGTTATTCTTAAACCTCATACGAAAGCATTATACTATGGGTCTGAATTATTTTTGTTTGTGTTTATTTATTTTTAAAAGAAAGAAAGAAAGAAAGAGAGAGAGAGAGAGAGAGAGAGAGAGAGAGAGAGAGAGCAGGGAGGCAGAAACACAGAATCTGAATCAGGTTCCAGGCTCCAAGCTGTCAGCACAGAGCCACACGTGGGGCTCGAACTCACAGATGGCGAGATCGTGACCTGAGCCAAAGTCAGAAGCTTAATCAGCTGAGCCACTCAGGTGCCCCTGTGAGTTTGACTTATTAACCTCCATATATTGATTCTTGGTTTAAAAGACGCTTTTGTTTAAAAAGGACCCTTCCCACAGAGAAAACAATTATGTAGTCCTAAGCAAAGTTGGCTTCTCACCTTAGTAGGCTGAGATTTTTGAGAGGATTTTGAGACTTGACACTGTATTATCCACGAGGATTCTTCTGGTACAGAAACAAATACAGTGTGAATTCTGTAACGATAATCTGTGCCTTCCAAATGGGTTGGTTATTCTGTCATTTCTTTCTAATTAATCACCTTATTTTTTTGGTAGATGACGTAGATAACTTGAACTCAAGAAACTTTATACTTGACTGTCTAATCTATTTATTGCCTGATTCTATTCTGAATTATTATAATAGTCTATTTTTATTTTTTTAGCATTTAAAAAAATTTTTTACATTTATATATTTATTTTGAGAGAGACAGAGACACTGTGAGTGGGGGAGGGGCAGAGAGAAAGAGACAGGATCTCAAGGTAGGCTCTACACTGTCATCGTGGGTCCCAAACTCATGAAACTGTGAGATCATGACCTGAGCAGAAACCAAGAGCCAGATGCTTAACCAATTGAGCCACCCAGGTGCCTCTTCATATTCTATTTAAATTACAGCTGATTGAATTCTGCCCATTTAAAAAAAAATGGGATTATTTGTAGTCCTGGTTCCAGTTACAGAGCCAACAGAAAATGGTAAACCAAGTAAAGACAGTTCCTGGGGATTTGATAGATGAGATGTAAGCCACAGTGTTTAGGAATGTGTTTGAGGGGCACCTGCGTGGCTCCCTCAGTTAAGCGTCTAACTCTTGATTTCAGCTCAGGTCATGATCTCTCATGATCTCACAATTCACGAGTTCAAGCCCTGCCTCTGCTTGGGATTCTCTCTCTTCTTCTCTCTCTGCCCCTACCCTGCTCATGCTTGAGTGCTCTCTCTTTCTCAAAAATAAATAAATAAGATTTTTAAAAAAAGAATGTGTTTAAGAGGATCAGAAAACTGTCATGAGTTAAAATCGCATCTACCATTTTGAACATTCCACATGCCAGGCCCTTTGCTAGCCACTCTCTTAACTCATAAGGCAAAAGGAAGTAGATTCTGAGGGAGTAAAGTGACCTGCCCAAAGTCGCAAGGTTACTTAGTGGTAGAGCCAGGATTCAAAACAGGTATCTGTCATTCTAAAGCTGCTAACTATTGTAGAGAAAGTTCTAGAAGGTTTAGCACTGTTTTCATTTTCTCCTCTTAATAGGATGAAAGGAAATGAAAAAGTCCCTAAAAATACACTTTGCCCAATAAGGAGGCACAGGGGATATACAGGCATAATGGAAGTCCCCGGCTAGCAAAGACTTGGTTTGGATTCTGAACAGAGACCCTGTGCTCAGAAGAGGCAGACGGGGCTGGGAGAAGATTCTCATTCTGCGCGGAATCCTAACTATATGGCTGACTGAGGTTACTGAGGACACTCCATTCCTCTGCTTAAAAACAAAACAGGTAAAAGCAAACAAGAACAGTGGCTCTTTTTTGAAAACTATTTTGAAACCTGTTCTCTCTTGTTCCTTCCTCATCGGCAGGATGATTTCCTTGTTTTTGTGAATTTGTAACTTACATAAAGTGCATAAAACAATGGTGCAACTTCATAAACAAAGTGAACATGTGTACCCACTACTTGTCAGTGTCTTCTCAGACTCCACAGCGTTCCTCTCTGGAAATGGCCACCTTCATTTACACGACCATCTTCTGCCTTCAAAGCGAGGGCCTACAGCCGTGACCGATTCTCCCTGAAAGAACTGGAGGAGCTCCTCAGAGATAGGCACACGCGTTATTGTGATAAGGAGAAAAAGCTTTGATCTTATTTACTTATTTAATTTTTATTTATTTATTAGAGAGAGCGTGCGAGCGAGCGAGCATGAACCGGGGAGGGGCAGAGAGAGGAGGAGACGAGGAATCCGAAGCAGGCTCCACACCATCAGCACAGGACCCCATGTGGGGCTCAAACTCATAAGCCCTGATGAGATCATGACCTGAGCCCAAGTCAGACGCTTAACTGACTGAGCCACCAGGTACCCCTGTCCCTTTTATTCCCTGGATCCTGTCCTTAGAGATTGCTCAGATCTAAGCTTATAAGGAAAAACAAAGAGAATCAAAATTCAGCACTGATCAATGTTACCGAATGAAATTTTACTGTAATGAAATCCTAGCAGCAATGGATGTTAAAGCCGACGACATATAACTTCCAGTGACGCCAGTGAACTCCCCCGACCCCATCCTTGTAGAGTCCCCTGCATTTTTAGCGAGTCTCCCTTGGTGATACCTTCTACTAAGAGACAGATTTTGATGAACTTTCTTGTGGGAGAAACTGAATACCCCTGCTTCTAAAAGGGGAAGAGCAATCTAACTATGTGCCCATAAAGGTAAGAATAAAAAGGTTTTATACTCCAGATTCAGGTAAAGGAGACTGTCCTTTTGCTATAATCCCACAGGTAAGCACAAAACTAAAACCAGTCCCGGTCAATCAATGACAGCCTCCCATCAGTGTATACGCCTCTGACAGTCCGTCCGTGATGGCTCAATGCTTTGGAAAACCAGCCAATCAATAACAGTCGGTGACCAGGCTTCCATTTCGGGGGAATTTGACAAAGCGCCTGAAATTCTCCCAATCTCTGGATTCCATCCAGACAGTATATAAGGTAACCTTATGCTTTGTTCATAGAGACTAACCCTTATCACAGTGGTTCCCAGTGCCTAGTATGGGCATCACCTAGGAATTTGTTAGAAACACAGAGCTATCAAATGAGAAACTCTGGAGGTCAGGGTCCAGTAATCTGTGTGTCAATAAACTCTGCAGGTGACTTAAGGCTTGTTAGAGACCAGAACCACTGGTTTGCAAGCCAGATTCTTCCTTGGTTTGGAAGACGTATCTGTTTCAGATATTGACGGATGACCTCTTCCTTCAAAGGCTTGAGAGAGTGGATAGAGGGGAAAGGATGGAGGTCATCTTATCAGGGGTGGGGGGCAGGGAAGCCGTGCGAAGGGAAAAGAAGTGTCGCTCGGTAGTAACGTTGATTGGGAATCCAGGTTGAAAACACGAGCGTTAGCCAGCGCCGTCCAAGCTCGCTGGGGTCACTCCAGGAAAGAAAGTGAGGCTGGCAGACCCCAGTGTGAGAGCCTGGAAAAGTGCGATTCTGTCCCTCCAGGCTGGTGGTGAGGGTGAATGAGATGCAAACCTTACCCACCAAGCGGAGTGCCAGAGGCCCTGAGAGGGGGAAAGCCTGTGTATTCCTAGCAAGCAGGCATGGTAGAATGTGGGATCTTCCCACCTCTTTGTTTTTCTCTTGAGTGAATTTGTTGTGGTTGTCCGAGGTTGACTGAAAATATTACAAGTTGGGGCGCCTGCGTGGCTCAGTCTGTTAAGCATTCAATTTCAGCTCAAGTTCTGATCTCACGGTTTGTGGGTTCAAGCCCCACGTCAGGCTCTCTGCAGTCGGCACAGAGCCCGCTTCAGATCCTCTGCCCCGGTCTCTCTCTGCCCCTCCCCCCCCAAAATAAAATAAAAACATTAAAAACATAAAAGAAGGAAAGAAAATATTACACGCACAGCAGAAAGATTCAAGCGGCTCCATACAGTGTTTTGAAAATCATCCCAACTGGGGCACCTGGGTGGTTCAGCCAGTTAAGCATCCGACTTGGGCTCAGGTCATGATCTCACAGTTCGTGGGTTTGAGCCCCGTATCAGGCTCTGTGCTGACAGTTCAGAGCCTAGAGCCTGTTTTGGATTCTGTGTCTCCCTCTCTCTCTGCCTCTTCCCCTCTCGTGCTCTGTCTCTCTCTCTCTCTCTCTCAAAAATAAACATTAAGAAAATAAATGCATCCCAACTGCAGGGTGAGTGACACGCAGGTTGGATGGGCTGCAGTTCCTTAGGGTCAGGACCTACTTCAGTGATCTCTTGACCCAGGGCATGGACCTTAGGAACCTAATTCTCTCTCCTTTTCCTCTCCTCCTCCTGCAGCCTGATGAAGATACCTCTCATAGAAACCCTTGAACCTACTCCATCGGAGAGATGTGTGACGTAGCCTGCTGTCTGGTGGTGGAGCTTCTTGCTGGGAACAATGGTGATCTCCTCGCAAACGTGCCTGGAGGTGTGGAAGTCACTGTTGAGGCACACCAGCACTTCTCCATGATGGCCCCGGCCACCGCCTTTGCAGTTTTGTTGTGAGCACAGCCCATGTTGGTGGGTCCCCGATAAAAACCTTTAGTTGGCGGCTCAGTCAGTTAAGCGTCCGACTCTTGATTTCGGCTCAGGTCATGATCCCAGGATCATGGGTTCGAGCCCCACATCAGGCTCTGTACTGACAGCTCAGAGCCTGGAGCCTGCTTCGGATTCTGTGTCTCCCTATCTCTCTGCTCCTCTCTTCTTTGTTCTCTGTCCCTCTCTCTCTCTCTCTCAAAAATTAAAAACATTTTAAAAAAGCTTTAGCAGATCTTTTTTTTTTAATGTTTATTTATTATTGAGACAGAAACAGAGCATGAGTGGGGGAGGGACAGAGAGAGAGAGGGAGACACAGAATCCGAAAAAGGCTCCAGGCTCTGAGCTGTCAGCACAGAGCCCGACGCGGGGCTCGAACCCACGAACCGTGAGATCGTGACCTGAGCCGAAGTCGGAGGCTTAACCCACTGAGCCCCCCAGGCGCCCCCGTTCTATGAGTTTTGACAAAAGTATGGCAACATGTACCCACCATTCTAGTGTCCTATAGGGTAGTTTTATTAGCCTAAAATTCCTCTCTGCTCCACCCACCATTCCTCCCTCTTCCATAGATGGTTCTGCCATTTACTAAAGTGACAAACCTCGGAGAAGAATCCCCTCTGCGATATCCGTACCACAGTCTTTTCATGCATTTTTATGAAAGATTCAAACAAAAACAAACAAAACCAGTCTTTTTCTCAGCCTACTTCCACAGACAGTAATTTTTGGTTTCTTAATTATTACCAGTTAGAGGGCCACCCAGATTTTTCCCAAGAATATTTTCAAAACTTAATCAACCTGAGTTTTTAAAGTTTTTAAAAAAATATATTTCATTTTGAAAGAGAGAGAAAGCGTGCAGGACGGACAGAGAGTGAGGGGGGAGAGAGAGAGAGAGAGAGAGAGAGAGAGAGAGAGAGAGAGAGAGACTCCCAAGCAGGCTCCAAACTGTCAGCGCAGAGCCCCGTGCGGGGCTCAAACTCCCAAACCGTGAGATCATGACCTGAGCCAAAGTTGGCCACTTAACCAACTGAGGCACCCAGGTGCCCCGATCAGCTTGACTTTTTAAAATAGATTAGGATTGGGGGCACCTGGGTGACTCAGTCGGTTGAGCGTGAGCGTCCGACTTTGGCTCAGGTCATGATCTCACGGTTCGTGGGTTCGAGCCCCGCGTCGGGCTCTGTGCTGATGGCTCAGAGCCTGGAGCCTGCTTCCGATTCTGTGTCTCCCTCTCTCTGTTCCTACCCCACTCACACTCTGTCTCTCTCTCTCTCTCTCTCTCTCAAAATAAAAAGATTAAAAAAAATTTTTTAATACATTCAGATTTACAGAAAAAGTGAGCCCAAAGTCCAGTAGAATGTTCCCATGTACTCCCCTCCCCGCCCACCCCCCAGCTTCCCCTACACGCTTTGCATTGGTATGTTGTTACAATTCACTAACCAATATCGATACCTTATTATTTAAGTCTGTAGTGTACATTACGGTTCATTCTTTGTGTTGCCCAGTTCTGTGGGTTTTGGCAAATGCGTGTTGTCATGTGTCCACCAGTACAGTATAGGTGTAAGTATAGGTATAGGACATCTTGCAGATTTTTCATCTTAGCCAATGGCCTGATTATCTAGTTGTACAAGCTAGACAACTAAAGTTCTTTTGATACTAACCCAGGACCCCCCCCCCATCTTAATTTGATTACCAAGTCCCTGTGTGTCTTAGTTTGTTCAGGCTGCTATAACGGAATGCCATAGACTGGGGCGTGTGAACAGCAGACATTTATTTCTCAGAGTTCTAGAGGCCGGGAAGTCCAAGACCAAAGCCCCAGCAGATTTGGCGTCTGGTAACGACCGGCTTCCTAGTTCACAGACGGCGTGTTCTCACTGTGTCCTCGCTGTGGAAATGGTGCAGGAGCTCTCCGGGCTTCCTAATGGGCACAAATTGCAAATCCCATTCCTGGGGTGCCTGGGTGGCTCAGTCAGTTAAGTGTCCAACTCTCAATTTTGGCTCAGGTCATGATCTCATGGTTCGTGGGATCGAGCCCCATGTCAGGCTCTGCGCGGACAGTGTGGAGTCTGCTTGGGATACTCTCTGCCCCTTCTCTGCTCACGCCCCTGCGCTTACTCTCTCTCTCTCTCTCTCTCTCAAGATAAATAAATAAACATTAGAAAAGAAAAACAAAACAAATCCCACTCCTGAGGGCTCCACCTTCATGACCTACTCATCTCCCAAAGACTCCCCCCACTTAAACCATCACATATGACTTTGGTGAGAGTCTCTAGCACCGTCCGTTTTCCCTCCTCCAGGACTGCTAAGTATGGCAGTGCAGGTGGTGTACTGTCCAACTCCAGGAGACACGGCTCACATGGACCCCAATCCTACGATGGCACCACTGTATAGCAAGGTATTATCACATGTGGCCTCTTAATTGGTCTTGTACTCAGTCCATTCTTGCCTCCTTTCTCTCTGTCACTTGCTGGATGCACGGAAATCTTCGAAAGCATAAATCTGATTAATTCTCTCTTCTTGAAACTCTTCATAGCTTGCTCATTGTCTGTCATCTGTGCCCAGATGATTAGACCCCGGGCAGCCTCTGACTCTCACCATCCATACCCACGTCCCACTCAGCTGTTAGTTCCGCAAGAGCATCATGCTGCCTCCCAACTCCGGGCCTCTCCTAGTCCCCTGTATTTTTATAATTTAATATGATTCTGATTATAATTTTATATGTTTTTTCCCCAGCAGACGATTCACTCTTAGAGAGCAGGGACTCTGTCTCCCTCACGTGCCATTTCCCCTTCACTGCCTATCACAACGCTTAGTCCATAGTAGGCTTGTATTAAAGACTTGCTGAATTAATGCATGAATGAAGTGAAAAACACTGGACTTAGATTGGGCAATGTGGGTCATAGTGAAAACCCCAATAACCAATGTGTGATGTTGAACGGAGCATAGAATCTTTGCTGACCTGTTTTTTCCACTGGAGATGAAGAGATTGAAGATGATCTGTACTGTCCCCGTTAGCGATGAAGTTCTTTGATGATACGGATGGCCATTTGTTTTCCAATTTTTTAAAAAAAGTGTATATATTATATTATATTGTGGTATACTCTGAAAAGCAAATACCTTATACCTATAAGATGTCACATTGCAGTCTATAATACTGCTTAACCCTGGATATATATTAGGTAAGGTAATTTAGAAAATCTTAAAACGTGGGACCGAAAATTTCAGTGGAAAGCATCGTGAAAAAACCGCCAACAATAACTGTCCAGAACCGGATTCTTAGGAGATGTACCCAGCGTGGGGCTCTGCATTTGCAAGTGGCCAAAGCCTTGGAGGCCAGATGAGGCCAAGCAAACTTGGCGAGGTGTAAATGTCAACTTGATACATACCCAATCCACAGTTTTTTGAAAAGTGCTTTTTAAAATACATTATTTTTTCTGTGTGGGGAAATCTAATAGTGTCATAGAGGAAAAGAAACAATCTCTTTCACAATTCTCCCCCACCATATTTTTTTTTTTTAACAGAGTGTCTGTATATTCTAAACTTTAGGGGCCATTAAAATTTAAAGTATTTTCTAGGCAGTTAGTATGTGTCCTCTAGATGGCACAACAGGATTTCATTTTGCCGTATTGAATCCTCTTGGCCATTTAATTGAAGGTTTCCTATTGCAGAAAGTTCTTAGTGATTTTGTAACGGAATGACTCAATATATGTTTAAAAATTTCTTCTGTACAGATAACACTCGACCAATCCAAAGTCACAGGAAGAAGGAGCAAGGTGCATCAGTAGAAAATCTAAACAATGAATTTTATTTATTTTTTAAAAAATTTTTTTCTAATGTTTTTATTTTTTTTTTGAGAGAGAGAGAGAGAGAGACAGCGTGAGCAGGAGAGGGGCAGAGAGAGAGGGAGACACAGAATCTGAAGCAAGCTCCAGGCTCTGAGCTGTCAGCACAGAGCCTGATGTGGGGCTTGAACTCACAAACCACAAGATCATGACCTGAGCTGAAGCCGGACACTCAACCGACTGAGCCATCCAGGCGCCCCTGAATTTTTTTAAAATCCAAAATGCTTAATGTTCTCAAGCTACTATATGATCTTGAATAAATTGCTGATTATTTTGCCAAAATGTAGATCCTGCTGGACTGGCTTTCATTGTTGTTAATTGACGTTTGTTGCTCTTACTTAATAAATATTGCTGGACTCCCTGAAAAGTTTGGAGTCCCTACAAAAAAGTAGGTTAAAAATGCTGTTACATTTGCCCTTATGTTGCAAATTTGCTTACTAACATATTTTTTCCCGAAGAAATTTCAAGAATAAACTTTAGAATAGATTGGCTTAGTTGTTAGGAATTTTGGATTGGTCACATCTGAAACATGGGGTTTAGGGGCGCCTGTGTGTCTCAGGTGGTTAAGCATCGGACTTCGGCTCAGGTCATGATCTCGCAGTTGGTGGGCTCAAGCCCAGCGTCGGGCTCTGTGCTGACAGCTCAGAGCCTGGAGCCTGCTTCGGATTCTGTATCTCCCTCTCTCTCTCTGCCTCTCCCCGACTCATGCTCTGTCTCTCTCTGTCTTTCAAAAATAAATAAATGTAAAAAAAAGAAAGATGGGGTTTATATTAGCCCCTTGAGCAATCATTATTTATAAGAGTTTATGATATTATGAAATGTCATTTCTAAATACAGTTGCCATGAGGGATCTATTAGCTTCCTTCCATCTTTTAATAACCAATTCCTACCGGGTAATGCATTTTCCACAGAGCAGACATTCAGTAAATAGTTAAGAATTTGAATGGACTTGAATACAGGTCACATTCAAAGCTTGGATGTGAAACATCTAAAGAGATGTACTCAAGAGCTCAAGTTGAATCCTTCTAACAGGGATCACGTTTCCGCCGGAGGAAGCTTGTATTTCCTGTCTCCAAAATGAAGATCACTCTACCCACTGATACAGCTAAAGTAATAAAGACTACTTTTTGGATTTTTTTTTTAATGTTTATTTACTTTTGAGAGAGAGAGAGCGAGAGAGAGAGAGAGTGGAGGAGGGGCAGAGAGAGAGAGGGAGATGCAGAATGTGAGGCAGGTTCCAGGCTCTGAGTCATCGGCACAGAGCCCGATGCGGAGCTCGAACCTATGGACCGTGAGATCATGACCTGAGCTGAAGTCGGATATTTAACTGACTGAGCCACCCAGGCGCCCCAAGACTACTTTTTGGATTAGAGTTTCCCTCTATTGAGGCCCAAGTTCTATATTTTCCGTTTTAGGTAGCAGACAAAAGTAGTAATGTGTGCTTTCTCAGTCTCTGCTAACTTTGCCTAAGACTAATGAATACAAACAACAATGACAAATAAGTGTTGTCGGGGATATGGACAGTCGTGGCTTCGAAGAGAGCCTTGCTGAGAATACTGAGGCCAAGTCTGTGTTTGGAGTGAAAGACACTGTGATTGATGAGCATTTTCTGTTCTGGTGGAAGCACGGGGAAGAGGGGCTGCACACCAGGACTTCGCCTTCTCCTCTGGAGTCTGGCTGTGATATCAGAGGGGTCTCGGGGTCATTTCTTCAAGGGGACTCGGTGATATATGGCTTCTACACGGCAGGATTAGATGCGTTCCACTAAGAGGGTTTTCAGGTATGCCTTTCAGAAAGCTTTGCCAGGCTTTCTCTAGTTCCTATGTTTTTGTTTTGTTTTTTGGTTGGCATGCATTGGAAGGTATTATTAGCTGAGAAAAAATATTTCATTGCACATTTTAAGAGTATCAGTGGCATTACGGGTGCCTGGGTGGCTCAGTCAGTTAAGCATCTGACCTCGGCTCAAGTTCTGATCTCGCCATTCCCGAGTTCAATCCCCATGTCGGGCTCTGCTGACAGCTGAGAGCCTGGAGCCTGTTTCAGATCCTGTGTCTCCCTCTCTCTCTCTGCCCCTCCCCAACTCGTGCTCTGTGTCGCTGTCTCTCAAAAATAAGTAAACATTAAAAATATTACAGAAAAAAGAATATCAGTAGCATAACTCTTTTCAACGTAGGCATTTATTCATTCGTTTCAACCGCAGATCCTTCTGTAAGTACCATTCTGCACAGCACTTTGTTAGGTATGAGGTTTATAGTGCTGGGGAAAGAACGCTCTTACCTGCCAGGGGTTTCCTTTTATTATTATTTTTTTTAATGTTTTAAAATTTATTTTGAGAGACAGGAGAGAGCGAGAGAAGGGGAGGGGCAGAGAGAGAGGGAGAGAGAGAATCCCAAGCAGGGATTCACAGGACTCACAAACTGCGAGCTCGTGATGTGAGCTGAAATCAAGAATTGGACGCTTAGCTGACTAAACCAGCCAGGCACCCCCTGGGGTTTCCTTTTAGATTTGAGTTCCTCTAAAATTACTTCATTGGCAGGGTCTTCTGAGTCCAGTTGATTCTAGAATGTGCCAGCTGTCATTCCAGGTGCCGTGGGTGCAGCAGTGACTAAAAGCCAGTTCCTACCTTCCAGAAGCTTGTAGTTAATGGGGAGGAACACATGAATACAGCATAACGTCAGTCATGCAGAAGGAGGTAGCAGGAAAGGAAAGGCTGGTCAGGGAAGGTCTCTCTATGGATTTTTTTTTCGAACTTGAAGCAGAGCTGTGAATGGAGACCTTTGTGAAGCCCCATGGGTAGAGAGAAGGGAAAGTTCATGAGGTTTGCTCTGGGTGATTTGAGCACCCATGGGATTTGACTGGTGAGCCCCTAACAGGGAAGGGGTAAGATAAAAAATCAGAGATGTAGCCAGATACAAATCCGTAGTAAGGATTTTAGCTTTTCTTCAAAGCTTTTTGGGAGATATGGGGGAGGGGGAGGGGGCGGTTGTGAACAGGGCAATGATAAAATCTGAATTGGTGTTAAAATATTCCCAGTGACAGAGTGTAGGTCAGGGAGGAAGCTACGTTAGGCATGGACACCAGAAAATAAAAGTCTATTGTAAAGAGTGATAAAAATTATTATAAAACTATAATTTTGTTTCTATACTTTATTATTTATTTATTATTTTTAATAGTTATTTTTGAGAGCGAGCGAGCAAGAGAGACGGAGCACAAGTAGGGGAGGGCCAGAAAGAGAGGGAGACACAGAATCTGAAGCAGGCTCCAGGCTCTGAGCGGGGCTGGAACCCACAAACCGTGAGATCATGACCTGAGCCGCAGTCAGATGCTTAACCGACTGAGCCACCCAGGCGCCCCTGTTTTTATGCTTTATATACAACTATATATATTATTGTCAAAATCTTCAGAGATTAAAACTATATATTTTAAAAGAAATTCTAAGCTAGTCAGTTAGCCCTGTCTTTTTGTTTAATGTAGCTCAAATATCTATATATCATATAATACATTAGAATTTAGAGAATATATAAAAACCAGTGAAAGTCCAAGCAGTTTGGATGGCAGTCCGAGAATATACAGGGTATTAAGAAAGAATATGAATTGTTATTGGGTGCCTGGGTGGCTCAGTCAATTGAGTGTCTGAGTGTCTCATTTGGCTCAGGTCATGATCTCCTGGTTCGATTGAGTTTGAGCCCCATCAGGCTCACTGCTGTCAGCACAGACCTCACTCGGGATCCTCTGTCCCCTCCCCCCCCCCGTGCCTCCCCAGCTCGTGCATGCACTTTCTCTCAAAAATAAATAAATATTAAAAGAAAAAGAAAGAATATAAATTGTTATTATTACAAACCCAAATATGGATATATTAATACGATTATTTGACCTTCAACTTGGAAATAAAGAAAAGATTTCCTCAGAGTGGTATTTGATAAGGTTAAGGGGCGGTGGGTCATTAGTGTTCTTTGCAAACATTTCTGGTTCCCCCCATCCTGGGCATGTGAAAAAAATTGAACTTCCGGACTCCTCACGGATGGGAAGCCATGTAAGTCCATTTCGCTTCTCCAAAGATACTTTAATTGACAGAGCCGTATCAGATGGAATTTTTCAAACTAGCAAGTCTTAAGGGGATTAACTGGGAAAGGATAATACACAACACAACTAACTGGATAGCTAAAGAAAGGCTATACATCTTCCTTTTTAGATGGCTGTACAACTTGGACCTACTGGAATTTTCAGAGATGGATTGCTCACAGTTTTCACCTTATATAGGCCATCTTCAACATCATGGCCTGAGAAGAATACCAAGGCCAAGGTTCTAAATCTTTTTTGATTTACGACGCTAAAGGAACCCTATCAATCTGAACTTGAGAAGAAAATAAGAAACAAAGCAGTTGAAATAGGGTGACCAAAACTACGGTGGCCTGACAGAACATCAGTGGTCAGTAGTCTCTAAGACGACCCGCAATGATCCCCGCCTCTTAGTATGCACGTCCTTGTGTGAGCCCCTCCGCTTGAATATGGGCTACACCTGGAGATTCACATCTAATGGATAGAAGACAACTGCAACGGCCATTTCTGGATCAGGTTACAAAAGATTGGCTTCCATCTTTATTGCTGCTCTCTCTTGTTTTCGCGCTCACTGGGTCTGAGGGAAGCCAGCCGCCATGTTGTGAGCTGCCCTATGGGCAGGCACTTACTTGTGCAAGGCACTGAGAGAGGCCTCTGGCCCACGGCCAGTGAGGGCATGAGGCCCTCAGCCCAACAACCTGTGAGGAAACTGAATCCTGCCAATAACTACAAGAGCGTGCCAAGAAGTGGATCTTTCTCCAAACAGACCTTCAGATGTGTTCTCTCCCCAGCCGACAGTGTGACTGCAAGGTCAGGAAAGACCTTGAACCAGAGGTACGGCTAAGCCACATCCAAATTCCTGATCCCAGAAACTGAGCTCAATAAATGCTTTCTGTTTCAAGCTGCTAACTTTTGAGATAATTTGTTATATGGAAAAAAAATAATGCGATACCTTGAGTATATCCTGGAGCACGATGCCAAAGGATATAAATGCAAAACTATGGGCTTCTGAGAGCATATTCAAAAAGCATCTGGGCTAAATCCAGTTATCATGAGGGAAATAAGCCTTTTAGCTAAATCATCAAGACCATGTGTCAAAAAGCAGAACTTCTTGTCAAAACCACACTACACTGTGGGAGAGACTGCTTAGACTCACCCACGTCCGTGTGTACGTCTTTGTTTCTCATCTTCTCTTACAGTTAGCTTCACCATGTGGCTTGTTCTGTCCAGTGGAATGTAAGTAGAAATAAGCTGTTTTACTTCTGGTTGCTTTCTTCCCCCAATGTCCTGGCTAAACTTGAAACCAGTGGACGGTGAGACCCCAAGATGGAAGAGGCATGGCAAGAGGGAAAAATACGTTCTATAGTATTAAGCCACTGAGATTTCAGTCTTTATTTGTTACCCTAGTGGAGCCTACCATAATTTAGCTATATATCCAGGAATAGTCAAAACGCAAAGGGCAGCAGTTCCATTGAAATAACATTTTAAACATCCTAACTGGTCTGTATCTATGGAGACAATATCTTTATTCTAATTTGTAAGGCAGGTTCTTTGTATAGTTTCATCCCCCCCGCTAAGGGGAACACTTTTCACCTCCTCTGCAATGGTCTGGTGGCACAGGCTAGAGGGGACCTGGATGCAATCTGTGACATGGAAATCAGTGCCACTCATGTACCATTTAATCTTGATAACCAATTTACCAGTATATGAAACTTGTGTATTTTTGGTAGTATTTGGTGTGATTCTTTCCTTTTCTTTTCTTTTCTTTTCTTTTCTTTTCTATTTTTAGGATATAGATGCATTCTTGGATTCCTTCATCTCTTTAGAAACTGACAAATGCCAAGAGTATGTACTTTAATAAAGAACAGTCTGCTTTAATGAAGAACAATTTCTTAGTCTTTTTTTTAAAGTATTCTCTATGCCCAATTGTGGGGCTTGAACTCATGACCTTGAGATCAAGGGGCACATGCTCTACCCACTGAGCCAGCCAGGCACCCCTGCAATTTCTTAGTATTGATTGGTGTGGAAATACCCCAGGACAAAATGTGGGCCTTTGGTTTCACTTTTATCTTTTAGGCTACGTCTATACACCATGTGTCCAGAGACGGAATACTCTATGGAGACTCTGAAAGCCTTGTGATATCATGTTTCAAAAAAGCAACAGTCTACTGGTACCAATCCATGCCCACACTGTAAAAGTGTGTCAGAATGCCTGAATTTATTCATTCATATGCTATCAACTAATTCAACAAATATTTACCGAGTACCTAAAATGTGACAGGCCTCAAGGTAAGTGTTAGGGACACAAAGATGAGGAAGAGCTGGTCTTAGTCATCTTGGACAGTAGAGGCCTTGGGAAAGAGGCACGCTGAAAGATCATTACATGACGGGCATTACCAAGGATCCAGGCGGCATTAGTGGTAGTTTAAGGGTGTAAGGGGAGGAAACCTGGATCAAGGGGACATGGTATCTGAGATGACCACCATGAGAGAATGACATTTATGTTGACATAGAAGGGTAAGCAGGAGACGGTGGGGAAGGGTGTTCTCTCTGCACTTAGAGAACAGCAAATGTGAAGCGTCTGAGGGGAGGAAAAACTGGATGAGTTAGTTGTAGGAACTGAAATCGGACCAGTGTGGCTGGAGGTAGACAGATCTTTCAGGGCTTAACTTTGATAACACATCTTGGAGAAGCTTTGCAGAAATGATGGATTCCCTAAATAAAGATTTCCAAATTCAACAGGGAAAATAAGAGAATTTTTTTCCTCTCCGGTTCTGACTGCTTTCTTCCATATTCTCCATGTTCTGTAAAATAAACTCGGTCGAATGCATTACTTTCATTTTTTCAAGTTTCACTGATGGTTGAGCTTATGGTACTTGGCTCAAGCCAAGTAGATTTCTGGCCATTTATTTTTTTCAAAATCATCTGTGACATATTAATATATTGGGGAAGCTGAGAGGTTAAATGCTAAAGCTTTAAACATTTATAGAATAAATTCTGTGGTAAAGATGATGTTACATTTACAGCATAAATGTTAATCAAAGATTCACTCAAAATCCTTGCAAAAAAATACCATTATAAACTTGTGTGTGTGTGTCTACCCTTTCACCCCAGAAACTCTCATTCTCAATCTTTAATCAAAACACAGTCTTTGATTTTTTTTTCCTAATTTCATCTCAGAAAAATGTGAGCTTGCAAAGGGTTCTATTATTCTGCCAGCACTATGTGATTATGTTTGCTAGTGGCTTGGAAATTAATCAGTTGGCCTCTTCTAGAAAGGATCTCTTTAAAAACAAACCATAGAATAATATTAGAGTGTATTGTCTGATGACAGTAAATGGCTGGCAAGGCCATGTGCCCTGAAACAAGGGGACCGCCAGGTGCCATCAATCCGAGTCCCAGGTGCTGCGTGATTTGTGGAATGACACTGTTTTCCCTGTGCTCACCTACACGTCCTGGCAGGACACTCTGTGCCAGCAGCTCATTTATCAGGAACGAGCACCGTTCGCATTGATAATGTCTGCAATTAGAGCCTATTAGCTCTGATTGAAAGTGAGGCATCAAAGGTGTTATGTAATTTGAGAAAGGAGAAACAACATCTGGAGTCCTGTCATCTTGGCGAGAGAGACAGGAATGAAATCCTGGGGAAGAGGAAAGGTGAGCTTTTGGTAAACAAGAAGTTGTGGGGCCATTTCTTTAGGGATGGCATTCCACATAACTTTAGAGGTATTTAAGCATGCTCGCTAGCATCTATCGAGTACCACGAGGATTGTGCTCAACGTTTACTTGTGCAAACTCACCACAGCCCTTGGAGATGGTACAATTATTGCTGTCCCTTGACATTTGGAGCTCTACGAACAGGGATGGAACGAACAAGTCAAGCACCCATACCGTGCCCAAGGGTGCGGAAGCCGAAGGTGTCACTGCTGATGAGCAGGGATGCTGGACTTTAGCTCCAAGTGTCCTGCTTCTCCACCCACGTCCCTTTAGGCTTCCCCACGTATCCAGCTCACCGGCAAAAACGCAGGGCATGAAGGACCCTGAAGTTTCACGAAAACTCCGAAGAAGGGCCGGCTTAATATAAGAGGTCCAGGTGCTCATCGATGTGATTTATTAAGGATGAGATGCTTGGATGTCCCCAGATATTTTCTGCTATTTGCTAACTGATGCCTGAAATTCCAAAGCCTTAAGCATTAGGCTCTAATCCTGTCAAAGCATTTTCCTCCTTCCTGGTAAAATGCAGAAAGGCTGGCTCTGTAAGCTCAGAATCAGTAGTGGTATTGGTATAACATGAATGAAAGGCAAGAGATCTGGAATTTCCAGGACATGGGGGCACTGGGAGACCCCTTAATAGAAGACCTTACAGCAAGAGAAGGAGGAACACAGGGTAGGCGCATTTATTTAGACTTTAATATAAGTGGTGTCCCCAGAAGTATTCGACGCAGTGGAACTGGGGCAGTGTGTGTGTGTGTGTGTGTGTGTGTGTGTGTGTGTGTTTAATTGAACATGAACTGAGGACATATTTTGCTTCTTTGTCAGATACTTCTTGCATTTCCTTGCTCAACTTTTTATATATATTTTTAATTTATTTGAGAGAGAGAGCATGAGTGGGGGAGAGGGAAAGAGAGAGAGACACTCTTTTTCTTAAATTTTTAAGTTTATTTGTTTATTTTGGGAGAGAGAGAAAGCACGAGTTGGGGAAGGGCAGAGAGAGGAGAGAGAGATTCCCAAGCAGGCTCTACACTGCCCGTGCAGAGCCCCACGTGGGGCCCAAACCCATGAACTACAAGATCATGACCTGAGCCCAAGTTGGGCAGTCAACTGACTGAGCCACTCAGGTGCCCCACCTCGCTAAATTTTAAAAAGTGCCCTTCTATTACACTGGGCTGAGTTTAAGGAGGTTGCTGCAACCTGAATTGACCTATTTATTTCCTAAAGTTAATAAAGCGACTTAACAACTTGTCTGTGTGACTACAGAGAATGTATGTGACATCAGTACTCGGTGTTATCCCATTCTGGTTAAGGAATGAAAATTAACGAACCATCAGCCTCAGTAGTTCATAAATATTTTATTAAGCTTTGATTGTAACGGGAAATTTTGAAAAATTTGCCTTACATCGAAGTTATAAAAAATTAGTCTTTTCAAAATTGTTCCTACAGGCAGCCTGCTTTGCATTATTACTAAGCAGAGGAAAACAAGGGCCGTGTTAGGGCCAGATGATAGAAAATGAAAGCTACATGTGGTTGTTCTAGCAAGCATTCCCGAAGGGGCCCTGGTGGCTAGGTACATGCTTTTGATTAAATTCACTGAGTTTCCTCTATTGTGGTTACGATGGCTGGGCTGGTTACCAAACGTGTGCCTTTCATGGGGATTTGTGCATTAAAAAATCACAGAAAGGTGCTTTCTGAAAATGTCATATTATATGAATGTTTTATAATATTTTGTGAATGCTGACCATTTTGGGTAAGGTTTTTATTTTTTATTTTCTTATTTTATTTTATTTTATTTTTTAATTTTTTTAAATGTTTTTATTTATTTTTGAGAGAGAGAGAGACAGCATGAGCAGGGGAGGGTCAGAGAGAGAGGGAGACACAGAATCTGAAGACAGGCTCCAGGCTCTGGGCTAGCTGTCAGCACAGAGCCCAACGTGGGCTCGAACCCACGAACGGTGAGATCATGACCTGAGCTGAAGTTGGACACTTAACCGACTGACCCACCCAGGCGCCCCATTGGGTAAGGTTTTTAAAGTCCAAGATAATTACACCCCGTGTACTAAGTGTGGGCATCCAAAGGTTAGCAGGATGGAAAATACATTGCATTTGCCCATTCCTGAAGGTTCCTTCTCCCTGTGGTTTGTGTGCAATGCTCCTTTTCTGAGCTTTGTGTTACTGACATGTGCACATCAGAGCCAAACTGCCTGGGTTAGAGTTCTGACCCTACCATTCCTGAACTGCTCAACTTCGGCGATTTGTTTAACCTCGGTGTCTTGGTTTGCTTCTCCGTTACGAGGAGAATGATAACAAAACCTACCTTGTCAAATTGTTGTGAAAATTAAATGAGAGAATATATATAATGGGCTTGAAAGTTTGCAGCCCATAATAAATTCTTAATAAGTATTTATTATTACCCTTGACCTTTCTAATTTTCTTCTCCTAACCTTGTCCTCAATCATTCCTCTATCATAACCTGTCTTGACACCTTATGAGATTTGCTATTTCATCTTTTAGTTTCCTTCCAACTCTGAGTTTCAGACTCTAGGATTCTTTTACAGGTCAGGCATCGTAGTAGGTGCGTTGGGAAGTACAAGATGAAGAGATGTAGTCTCTGCTGTCAGATTCCAGCCCTGCAGGGGACATAGGACCTAGTCTCATCTCATCGGCCCATTAGGTCAGAATGTGCGAAGCACGCTTATGTTTGTATAAAGTGCACTGGTGATACAGGGAGAGGGAGGAAAGAGAAATTTCAAATCAAGAATGAAATGTGATCTGAGGTAGCTTTTCGGCCCTCTTGGCCTTTGCATTTGATCTTGAATGAGGACATTTGAAGAGGTGGGAATATGGGAGCCAAAGTCTCAGAGGCTGGAAAGTGAAGAATGAGTCTAGAGGCCTTACGTGATTCTGTGGAACTGAAACCTAGGGAATCATGTCTGGTAATTGCAGCTTAAGAATTTGTGATTCCCAAAGACCTACCATCGTACGCTCAGACTTTGGAGGTTATTTTACTGATAATAAGAAGAGCGTGCAGGTTTAAAACAAAGAGGGGCAAAATCAATCCTTATTTCTTCTTTCTGTTCTGTTCCTTCTCCTGTTCATTCTTTATTTTCACCCGTGATTAAAGGATTGCTTTTCATTAAAGCAGTTGGTCAGCCCTACCTAGCCTTTCCCTTTGCCTCACGTTAGACTCTCTATGGCTCCCAATGGACATGGAGTACTGTGTCTTCTCTTAAGGTCATTTATTCTCCTCTGGGATCTTAACTTATATTTACATATCCTAAATGACAGATGCAAAGAGAACATTCTATTAATTTTTTAAAAGTTTATTTATTTTGGGTTAGAGCATGCAAGCCAGGGAAGGGCAGAGAGAGAGAATCCCAGGCAGGCCCCATGTGTCAGCACGGAGCCTGATGTGGGGCTTGAACTCATGAACCACGAGATCATGACCTGAGCCAAAACCAAGAGTCAGTTGCTTAACTGACTGAGCCACCCAGGCGCCTCAAGAGAGCATACTTTATAGTATATATTCTAATGACTTGAGCTTCTTCTGTGATTAGTTATGAATAAAAGCCTGTAGATCAAATTTGCCTTGGGTCAAATGTTGATAACATAAACTAGTTAGTGGATGTTGGGTTATAGTAGCATAAAATAGACATTCTTTTGAAACAGTGCTCCCTTTTTGAGTGCTTGCATTACAAACCTGTAATAAGCACAAGAGTAAGGTAACGTATATGGAAAAAAATTTGTGTTCTGAATCATCAAAAAACAATGTGATTTTCCATTCAGACTACCGTGTTTCCATGCAAATTTAATTTTTCAGTCATATTACAGGTAGATATAAGAAATATAAAATTTTGGGGGTGCCTGGTCAGCTCGGTCAATTAGGCGTCTGGACTCTTGGTTTCAGCTCAGGTCGTGATCACAGGTTGGTGAGTTTTGGCCCCGTGCTCTCAGTGCAGAGCCTGCTTGGGCTTCTCTCTGTCTCTCTCTCTGCCCCCTCCCCGCTTGTGCGCATGCTTTCTCTTCCTCAAAATAAATAAACTTTAAAAAAAAAGAAATACAAAAGTTCATGTTGCGTGTTGTAAGACTCTGTTTAATGCCTCCAAATTTAGCTATATTCTATTAACGTAACGAACAAGGAGACTGAGGTGTCTCTGATACCTTGGGGGCCTATGTAAGCACAGAGTCAAGGCCCTCAGATCTGAGAAAACGAAACTTAAGAACAACTATTTACAAGCTAGGTTTTCCCCAGTAAAGCAGCCAGCGAAGCTATAGCCAGTCCAGTTTCTTCGCTTTGTTCCTGCATCTGCCCTCTAAGGACTTTCTTCTAGCTTCTGTGCACAGAAAACTCCTAACCACTTTCAGTTTGCTGCTGCTTGATTTAAATGCATGTTTACTCAAATCAACACTTATAAATTTTAATGTATCTCAGTGTCTGTGCTTGGTTTTCCCAGAAAGTAAGAACTAGACTTTCCCTGGTGCCATGTTTTTCTGTGTTCTCAGCAAGTATCTTAATCCCTGCATCTGTTTCCTCGTCTGTAAAAGAATACCTTAAAAAGTCGCTACCTCAGAAATGTCGTGATTATTCCGTTATGTATACAAAGCTTTTGGAATATGTCGGTCATAAAGGGAATTCCATGTTCCAGTGAATGTACTATTTGATCAATAAGCATGAAGTTGTTTCCTTTCCTTGGTGAATTTTCTTCATTCATTATCCTAGGACAATCTTTTTTTTTTTTTTCTTTTTTCTTAAATGTAACTTTATTATTTTGGAGCCATTTTAGATTCTTAGCACAGGTGAGCAGAGGTATAGAGGGGGTTTCCAACACCGCCCTTCCCACACGTGCACAACTTCCTCCACTGTCAGCATATACCACCCGTGTGATTTATTTGTTACAGTTGATGAACCTACATGGATAGGATTTTTAGGGCATGGAAACTACTCTATATGATTCTTTAGTGATGGATACATACCATTATATACTTGTCTGAACCCTTAGAATATACAACACCAAGAATGAGCCGTGGGGCACCTGAGTGCCTCAGTCAGTTGAGTGTCCAACTCTTGATTTCAGTCGGCTCACGTCATGATCTCACAGTTTGTGAGATAGAGCCCTGAGCTGGGCTCTGCGCTGATGGTGCGGAGCCTGCTTGGGATTCTCTCTCTCCCTCTCTCTCTGCCCCTCCTCTGCATGTGCTTTAAACAAACAAACAAACAAACAAACAAACTCTATTGCATACTATGGACTTGAGGTGATAGTGATGTGTTAATGTAGGTTTATGAGCTGTAACAAACGTGCCACTCTGGGGGAGGATGTTAATGGTGGGGGAGGTTGTACATATGTGGGGACAGTGCTATATGGGAAATCTGTGTATCTTCCTCTCCATTTTGTTATGAACCTGAAACTGCCCTAAAAAATAAAGTCCATTAAAAAAAATCCTCTGTGCTCCACCTTTTCACCTTTTCTTCCCTCCCAATCTCTGGCAACCACGGATCTATTTATTGTCTCCATAGTTTTGCCTTTTCCAGAATGTCATACAGTTCGCATCATACACCATGTATGATTTTCAGATTACCTTCTTTTACCCAGTCATGTGTATTTCTGGTTCATCCATATCTTTTCATGGCTTGACAGCTCATTTCTTTTTAGTACTGAATAATATATTCAATTGTATGGAGGTCCCACAGTTTATTAATTCATTCACTTATTAAGGACACTGTTGTTTCCAAGTTTTTGGCAGTTCTGAATAAAGCACTACAGACATCTCTCTACAGGCTTTTGCGTGGATGTGTTTTTAACTCTTTTGGGTAAATGCTAAGGAGTATAATTCCTGGATTATATTGTAAGAATATATTTAGTTTTATTAGAAACTGCCCAACGGTCTTTCAGAGTGTTTGCATTCCTACTAGCAACGAATAAAAGTTCCTGTTTCTGGGGCGCCTGGGTGGCTCAGTCGGGTAAGTGTCTGACTTAAGCTCAGGTCATGATCTCATGGTTCATGAGTTCGAGCCCTGCATCTGGCTCTGCGCTGACAGCCCAGAGCCTGCTTTGGATTCTGTCTCCCTCTCTGTCTGCCCCTCTCCCGCTCATGCTCTGTTTCTCTCTGTCTCAATAATAAATAAAACATTAAAAAAATTTTTAAAAAGAGGGGAAAAAAAGTTCCTGTTTCTTCACATCCTTGTCAGCATTTGGTATTGTCAGTGTTTTGGATTTTGGTTATTCTAATAGGTATATAATGATGTGTCATTGTTGTTTAAGTTGCAATTCCCCAACGGTATATGATGTTGAGCATCTTTTCATATGCTTATTTGCCATATATCTTCTTTGGTAAGGTGTCCACTTCTTTGTTTTCTTATTGTTGAGTTTTAAGTGTTTGTTGTATATTTTGGTTAGCTGTCTATTTTTGTCAAATATGTCTTTTGCAAATATTTCTCTCAATCTGGGGCTTGTCTTCTCATTCTCTTGACCTAGGTCAGTCTTTCAAATTAAAGAAAATTTTGAATTAGAGACAAAATTTAATTAGAAACTCCAAACAGAGTGACAAGAAATGGCACTTGAGCAGCTAAAGAAGATTGCGGGTTTCCTTTCTTTCCACTGTAAAATCCTAAGCGGCTAGATTGTTTTTCTGGTCTTTTAAAGAACATTTTCATTTTGAAGTAATTTTGGATGTACATAATTGCGAAATTAGCACTGGGAGTTCCCTTTTTCCTCTCTTCCTGCTTCCCCTAATGTTAACATCTTACCTAACCACGGCACATGATCATGACTAAGAATTTAAGAACTTGCTCAGCTAAACTACAGTCTGTGGGGATTTGACCAGCTTTCTGCTAAAGTCCCCCTTCTGTTCCAGGATCCAACACGGGGTATCACATTGTATTTCATTGTCGTGTCTACTTAGTGTTCTTTAATCTTTTATGCTCTCTCTGCCTCTCCCTGCTTTTCATGACTTTAACACTTTAGAAGAGTACCAGGCAGGTATTTTACAGAGTATCTCTCACGTTGTGTCCGTCTGATGATATCTGATGATTAATTGGACTGGAATTACGAAGTTGGGGAGAATACTTGTCATCGTGACATATTAATGGGTATATGATATCAACATGACTCATACTGATGACATTAACCTTGATGACTTGGTTAAGGGGGCATCTGCCAGGTTTCTCGCCTGTAAAGTTATGATTTTTCCCACTCCATGTTCTAGTTATTAGAATCCAGTCACTAAATCCAGGCCACACTCAAAAAAAAGGGTAATTAGATTTCACCTCCCAGAACCACAGTAATTAACAGGTACCACAATCATTACTAAACATTATGGGTGATATTTTGAATCTATGCTAATATCCTATTTCTCTTTAAAGTTCTGACCACTAATTTAAACATCCATCAGTCGAATTTCCCTGTGGCAATGATAACTACTGTAAAATGCTAATGATTTTCTATTTCTCTCATTCCTTCTACATTTATTATTTGGAATTCTTCCATCAAAAAGTTTGTCCCCATTGTACATGTATTCAGCTATTATGTTATGAATATTTATTTTATTTCTTATATTGTAATCCACTACTACTGTTTGTTGCATTCACCAAAATTATCCCAGCCCTGGGTATTGGAAATTCTTTAAGGTTGGCTCCTATATCTCATTCACATGTCTCCTTCCTGTTGTGTTTTTATTCTAACTTATCTCCAGTACTTCCTTATTTTCTGGCCCCAAAGATGCCCGTCTTATATTTTCCTTGTCCCACAATTGAATCAGCTAGAAGAAATATGTACACATGTAAGTGTATCTGCGTGTACACATATGTATGTGCGCACACAGAGCAATGTCTATTTCTACATCTCTTCTCATCTATATGTGCATATTAGAAGTTATGAAATTCACGGGGCGCCTGGGTGGCTCAGTCAGCTAAGCGACTGACTCTTGGCTTTGGCTCAGGTCATGATCTTGAGTTCCAGCTTGCGTTGGGCTCTGCACTTGCAGCGCTGAGCCTGCTTGGGATTCTCTCTTTCTCCCTCTCTCTCTGCTCTTCCCCCACTTGAACTGTATCTGTCTTTCTCAAAATAAATAAACTTAAAAAAAAAGAAATCATGAGTTTACATTAGTAACCCTTATTCCAATTCAACACCTGAATCCTCTTTTTAAAATGTTTTTATGTGGGGGCACCTGAGTGGCTCAGTTGGTTAAGTGTCCGACTTCGGCTCAGGTCGTGATCTCACGGTTGGTGGGTTCAAGCCCCGCATCAGGCCGTGTGCTGACAACTTGCTCAGAGCCTGGAGCCTGCTTCTGATTCTGTGCCTCCTTCTCACTCTGACCCTCCCTGCTCATGCTCTGTCTCACTCTATCTCTCAAAAAATAAATAAATGTAAAAAATATATATATTAAAATGTTTTTATTTGAAAATTGTTTTTTAATATTTATTTTTGAGAGAGAGAGAGGGACAGAATGTGAGCAGGGGGAGGGTCGAGAGAGAGGGAGACACGGAATCCGAAGCAGGCTCCTGGCTCTGAGCTGTCAGCACAGAGCCTGATGCGGGGCTCGAACTCATAAACCATGAGATCATAACCTGAGCCGAAGTCGAGGGCTTAACCGACTGAGCCAGCCAGGCGCCCCAACACCTGAGTTCTTTATGGCCTTCCAGCTTTCTGCATTTGTAAATTCTTTGTCTGATAATGAAAAAATGGGCTTCCTTTAATCCCAATATATTGACTTACCAGCTCAAACTTCTCTGTGATCCTAGACTCCTGACTACACTGTCACCTCAGCGGGCCACTTCTACACCTCTCTCCTTAATGGCCTCAGTGCTGCTAACTTCCCACAGGAAAGGGAAAGGAGGAGAAAAGCAAGAGGCACACTTCAACATCCAGGACTCCAGACAGGCCCACACGGCCATCTTGGGATTCAGTGTTGGGGACTTAAAACCACCTCGGGAATGTGTGTTTCCCACGAAAACGCTGAGGCAAATGTTGATTATTTTTTGTATCTGGAGCCTCAGTATTTCTCTTATCATCCTACCCCCAGACACTTTTGCTTATCAAGGCAGGCGCTGCTTCAGAGGTATGGAGAAGGATTTCCTTCAGACCAAAATATAATTCTCACTTGACCAGTGGTACCTGAAGTCACCTGTGTGTGACTGGAAGAAAACCTTTTATTCCAAGCATCATCTAAAATGCACACAGTCTGCCCCACATCCACCCCTTTTTTGGTTCACCAACTAGCTCAGACCTGCAGTTTGGCCTCCTGAGTAGGACCAACTCTGCCCTGGGTTTTCAATGTCTTCTCAGCTGCTCCTTGGGGAACCCGTGACATTCCCCCCTGCTTTGAAGAGCCCTATTTGACTTGACTGTGAGAACAGCCCGTGTGGAGCCAGGCCTGGCTTTCCTGCCTGGCTGGTCTTTGTCACCAAGCCCACGTCAACCCTGGCTCAGAGGGCGGGGCCTGGGACACTCCACAGTCACAGACATGGCTTGAAAGTCAAAACTGAGCACAGAGGAAACAGACACGGAAGTCTATTCCTGAGAAAACCAGATCCTGGTGGAGTCAGCAAATTAGCATATTTGTCTGAGTCAGTCTCACTTAAACTCATTAAGTTTCCCTTTTCTCACCGCCCTTTGTTGGATTTTCTTAAGCTTTTTATGACTCAGTGAAACACAAGCTTGTGGATTTCTTTGCTTGTTGCTTAATAGATCAGCATGTCAGCAAATAACTTCTTTGCAGGGAGCTGGTGAAATGCAGGGGTGACTGACAATTGTTCAATGCCTAGAAAAAACACATCACCAAACAGGGCAGCTTGGGAAACGAGTACAGAGACATGAAAGCCTTAATCTGCAATTCTAGGCTTTAATGCAGAGTGGATTAATATAAAAATGGAGAGTGTTCCTATTGATTTCTGAGAAAAAAATATATCAGGCTATTCCTTTATGCGGTTTATTCATTAAGCATTGACAAAGACACCATTTCACCATACTTGGGCTTTTCTTATCTGTCATCAGAGACAGAAATTGATTTTTTTTTTTATTTGGACCTGTCAAATCTGAATGATGAGAATAGCGAGTAAATTAGCTAAAAAAAAAAAAGGTACAGTGCTGATGAATGTGTGCCTTTCGCTGTCTGGCACAGTTAAGAGTTGAGATTTTACAAAGAGGATCTGTGGGAAAGGCCTGGGTAAGAGGAAGAAGTCATTAAAGTTACAAAGCCTTGGCACTTTTACAGAAAATTGAACTTGAGGGAAGAAAAATCAGGTGGTCTTTGCGCCACGATGGTTGATTCTCCTCCAGGTGGGCCACATTCAAACAGTGAACGTCTTCTATGTGTGAAATGATAAGGCAATGGTGGTTGATAAGGTAACTGTCCATGTGGGACGCATGTTGGGCTTTAGTTACAGGATTTGGGCAGAGCCTGAGGGCTGCCTGTGTCACTGGGTTTCTAGAGCATCCGGTGATGTCTGTAGTTTCTCCCATTAGAATGACATTTATATCTTTGCATCCTAATTTGGGTTTCTGAAAGTCCCTTATCAGGATAGAGAAATACCTTTTTTTTCCCCTTTTATAGTTTATTGTCAGGTTGGTTTCCATATAACACCCAGTGCTCATCCCAACAAGTGCCCTGCTCCAGGCCCATCACCCATTTCCCCCCTCCCCCATCCCATCAACCCTCAGTTTGTTCTCAGTATTCAAGAGTCTTTTATGGTTTGCCTCCCTCCCTCTCCTTAAATATTTTCCCCCTTCCCCTCCCTCATGGTCCTCTGTTAAGTTTCTCCTGTTCCACATATGAGTGAAAACATATGGTATCAGAACAGAGAAATATCTTAAACATGAATAGCCAAGACCATTCTAGATTAATTGCTTCCCTCCTCACAGTGATAAAAAGGCACTAAAATAGAATGCGGGTGCACTGGGCAGTGGACAATGATTAAAAACGGGGGACTGGTTGTGCTGATAGTGGAAGGAAGGGCAAAAATGAATACGCTGAACATTCTAGAGCAATAGGTCGTGCTGTGGCTCTGGAAGATTCAGATATTCGGGGGCAATGAATGAAAAGTAGGTCTTTGTATCATAACAACACATTTTTATATATTTTTTCTTTTCTTTTGAACTGCTAGCCACACTTGCTGCTCCTTCTGTTTAAAATGCAATTAATATGATTGAAAGCTCAGTAATAGCAGGAGAAACCATTTTACCCAGACGCAGATCCCTGTTCTGCATAATTACCAGGCGGCTCCAAGAATTTGTATCCAGTTTTATAACATTATAAGCACTATACTGTTATTTAAAACTTCAAAGCTCTGGTCAAAACACAACTAAAATATCATATTATGTATGTTTCCTTCCTTCCTTCCTTCCTTCCTTCCTTCCTTCCTTCCCTCCTTCCTTCCCTTCTATTTATTTATTTTGAGGCGGGGAGGGGCAGAGAGGGGGAGAGAGAGTCCCAAGCAGGTTCCACACTGTCAGTCCAGAGCCTGATGCAGGGCTCAAACCCACAAACCTGAAGCCACGAATACTACCCAATCCTATATATACTTTGTTTTTTTCTCTATACATACACACCTACCATAAACTTAATTTATTAATTAGGCACAGTAAGAGATGAACACCAGTAACTAATAGTAAAATAGAAGAATTATAGTAAGAGTTATGGGAATGTGGTCTGCGGGAGTCCACAGCAGGAGAAGGAGTGAGAGAGCCTTGAATTTCTTTCTGATCACCAGGCAGGCATCTCTGCTCTGTCTGTTTTGGTGTCTTTATTTACAGGTCAAGCGATAACATGACGTCAGAACATAGAAATTTTTTACAGTGACGAATTCTTTACGATAAGATGTTTTAGTCATTGGAAGTGTACAGAGAACTATCTCATTCATTTTTGCGTCAGTCCCCAAGATTAAGAAAGTAACAAACCTATCTTATTTTGTACGGGTTGGTTTTTTGCCAATAATTATGACTTTGTTTTTTATTAACAAGTCACAACCAAGTCCTGTAACGCACTTACAGTGAGGTTGAGTAAATCTTCTTGAGAAAGCCCCTTTTTTGATGCAAGCACAGTGGGGGCCCTATGTGTGCTGGCCTTGGACCTGGGTTTCCCACATTCTTATCCATCCTCATAACTGAAGTCAGCACAAGGGAGGATATTTGTAGAATGCAGACCTTGGGAAGGGACTATGTTCTGTCCTTGTTTTCTATTTTTTATCTCCAATTAGGCTTTTTTCCTCCGGGCCAGACTTAAATGCAATTTTTGTATTTTTAACCCCTTCAAGTCTATGTTTTGGGTCCGCAAGGCTCATTAGAAGAGCCTTTTGTCAAACATTTATAGTGTTTTGATCTAAAATCTCTTATGCAGGGACAGGAAAATGTTTTTTCTTATGGAATAACTGTGTGGGGAATATCGGTCTGATTTGGAACACTGTAAGGCCTAATTAATGACAACAGGCTTATTTTCAACATGAGCAGTAGAAGCAGAAGGAGATACCAGTTTTGCCTCTCACGGCAGGAGCTGTTCAAACGTCTGCCATTTCCTCACTGCGACTGTCATCCAGCAAGGCCGATGCGGCTCCCAGCAGTGGTCTCTCTCTCTCTCTAAATCTTACTGTAGGGCACTCCCCCTTGTGATGATGTGAGGTGAAAAAGCACCCGCGTGTGAGATGAGGTGAGCTGAATGATGCAGCCATTGTGACCTAATGTTCTGTTACTATTGACCTTCTGACGCTACCACACTGTCAGGAGGAGATCATCTGTTTCCAGACCATAGCTGACCTTGAGTAACGAACTGCTGTGGAAAGCAAAGCCCTGGATAAGGAGGGACCCTTCTACTATCTTGTGACTTCTTTTGGAAGGCTTTATATTGTTAGGAGCCCCAAAAAATCAAAATCACTTTTCAAAAATTGTGTAAGGAATAGTAGTTTCTCCTCAGCACAGAGCCCCGATGGTTGATTTTTCTCTCATTTCCTGTTTCTACTCTTGGCCCATTACATTCTATTTGCAGATAACAACTGGAGTAATCTCCTAGCAATGTAAATAGGATTATTTCACCCTCTGCTTAACTTTTCATTGGTTTTCTTCTATAAGTCTAAACTCCCTTGCTCGTGCTATGAAGCTGAAAGGAATCAGCCCTTTCTCACCAGCCTTATCTCACATCACTTTCCCATTTGCTCACTGGGTTCCAATCACACAGACATCTTTCTGTTCCCAGATAAATTGCCTGCCTCATTCCGACCTTACGCTTTTGCCATTGCTGTTCATACTGCCTAGAG